>OY288241.1:11805658-13005658 GCA_958450325.1 Agrostemma githago | reverse complement strand
AACCCTCCCCCACTCCCGAATGAGCAAGAACCAACAAGAGAAGTTGTGCCTCCGATTCAAGAAAACTCAAGCAAGGAAGATCCAATGGAGGAGCAAGTCTTATGGGAGATTGAGAAACCCCAAGAAGACAAGCTTCCCCCACTTCAAGGAAAAGACAAGGGTAAAAGGAAAGTGTTATTTGAAAAGTCCACCTCTATTGAGCAAAACAAGATCCAAATCAAGTTGCCTTTCCCAACAAGGCAAATGAAGACCAAGGTGGATAGCCAATATGACAAGTTCCTTAATATTGTAAAGAAGTTGGATGTGAGTGTCCCGTTTACCGAGCTACTTACCCAAATCCCAGCATATGGACGATTCATGCGAGAAATCCTAGCTAGGAAGAGATCCATCGACAAGGAAGAGACTATTGCGTTCACTAGGGTGGTGAGCGAGCTTATTCAAGGTTCTACGCTTCCAAAGTTGAAGAATCCGGGTAGTTTCTCGATCCCTTGCACCATAGGCAATTACAAGATCGAGAGGGCATTATGTGATTTGGGTGCGAGTGTGAGCATCATTCCTTATTCTATTTGTTGCCGACTTGGGATGAAGGAGCTTAAAAGTACTTCCATTACACTCCAAATGGCCGATAGTTCATTCAACCGACCATTGGGGATGCTAGAGGACGTGCCGATACGGATCGAGAAATTCTTCATTCCGGTCGATTTCATCGTGCTCGATATGCCGGAAGATGCCAACACTCCCATTATCCTTGGGCGCCCATTTCTACACACCGCCGGTGCTATGATCGATGTGAAGAATAGTAGGATCACCTTCGAGTTAGGCGAAGAAAAGCTAGTGTTTGACCTCCAAGGCAACACTTCGCCTACTAATGATGAGTCTTGCAATATGATCCATGCCATGAAAGACATTGACCTAGGAGGAGAGTCGGGACAAATCTTGAAGAAGAACTCTTGTGAACTTGAGGATGATGACTCCGACATTGGAGAGGATGAGTGCCCACATCATGGGTTTGATGACAAGTTGAAAGGCAAGAAGGAAGATGAGCCTCCCTTGGGGCCACATGAGGATCGATGGACGTTTGGGTATATCCCGAAGGATCAAAAGTATAAGTTCAAGCCTTTGAACTTACAAGATCGGGACGCCCCGGGAACGTCAAGACAAGGTCATGGAGAACCTTGGGATGTGGACGGTTATATCTCGAGCTTGATTGAAGACTTTGCTAGGGCCTTCGACTTGTTTCTTCGTGCCCTTGATGGAGATGGAACTAATCATTGTTGTTGAAGAAAAATATTTAAGAATGCACCACCTTTGGTTTGACGAAGTTCCACAAGAACCGTCTCTTTGTATATATCTCTTTCTCTTGTAATCTCTTTTAGTTTTGTGAAATTCTTGATTATTTGGATTGTTGATGAGCGAGTGAGGGAGAGAATTTGATGTGTATGCGAGTTTTGTTTGATAGGTGAAGTGAAGATGACTCCTAGAGAGGAGTGGTCATTGTTGGAGCTTGGATCGTGTGAAGGGGAGTCGGTTTTTGAAGCTTGGAACAAGATTTTGGGAGATATAGAGGGTTAGGAGACTCTTCCCGGCCGAGAAGAGTGCATCCCGACCGGGAAGGATGAGCCATCCCGACCGGGAAGGATGAGCCATCCCGACCGGGAAGGGTGTCATCCCGTCCGGGATGAGTGTGACAAAAGTTGGGTCTACTGACAGGTCATCCCGACCGGGACGAGGTCTTCCCGACCGGGACGGACAGGTCATCCCGACCGGGACCACCCATCCCGACCGGGATGGACTCCTTGTTCCTCCTTTGGCCTTTTCTTCGTCGTTTGAGTCCACCCTACCACTTTGTACCCCCTCCCAACCTTCCTACATGTCCTTACTCTCATTATATGACCCCTACACCTCATATACCATTTTCACCTCACTTTCTCTTCACTTTACACCAACTTTCGCATCGAAACCCACCTCATTATACCTTTGTGCTCCAACCATGGATCCGTATCGCGATTGGGAAGGAATAACAACGACGACGACTAGCTACATGCCAACATTGATTTATAAAACGATGGAGTGAGTGAGTTGCTAACCGTATGGTACGACAACTATCCTCTGTTTTCCGTCTTTTATAGCTTGTCTTCTTTTGTTAGTTCCCCTTCCCTTATACACTTTTGTGTCATGGTGGCCCTCGGAGCCTTGGTATTTGTAGCTCCCAACTCTCGATGATGTGATTACATCGAGAGTCATTTCAAAATCAAAATTTACATGATTTTCACCCTTTTGTAGGAATTAGTCGGATTTGGGCGGAATCCGGGCTAGGTGACTTGATTACACCTAGTCCTCCCCTCCCATTCCCTTTTATTTCTTTCTTTTTATTTCTTCCCCCATCCATATATTTTCTTGTCTCGGCCCATGGTGACTTGACTACACCCCGGCCGGACACATTCTACCATTTTCTCCAGTTTTCTTTTTGATTTTTAGCTTTATTTTCGTAATTTCTTTTCTTTTCTTTTCCGTCTCCATACACTATGGTCGAGCATGAGGACATTGCTCGACTTAAGTGTGGGGGAGCGATATTCTATCATAGTTAGTTTTATTTTCTTAGTTTTTCGAAAAAAAATCTTTGAAAATCCTAAAAATTTGAAATTTTTTCACAAAAATCAAAAAGATTTTCTTTTGTGTGTTCTCCTTATGTGTCGTTGTGTCGTATATTTGTTTTGTTGTGTGTGTTTTGCTTCCCTTTTCCTTATAGGTTGCTTGAATCACCGTTAGTTTTGGAAAGCTTTCAAGACATCCGGTAACACCTTATCCCTTTTTCCTCTTTACCTCTTGTGATGTTCGGAGGAGATTTGTGATGTTGTGTGCTCGGGAGGAGCTTTGTAAAGTTTGGTGTTGGTTGGTGGCTTGTTTGAAAGCTCGGGGTGGTATTTGTGTTGTTTATGTGTTTGTTTTTGTTTTGTGGCCTTTTGTCTCTTTTTCTTTCGTTTTCGTCGCGTCTTTGTTTTGTGTTGTGTAGTTGTGTCTTGTGTGTAAATAGGTTTTCGAAAACCCGGTTTAGAGGCTAGTGTGCGAGTGTTTACTTTCCCTTCCTAGTGGTATAAATCGAGTCTTGGACTTTAGTCTAGTAGAATGACCCTAAATCAATGAATTTGTTGGTCTTTTACCTTGAGTCCACCTAGCTTACTAGGGATTTACCACGGGATTTGCATTTTGACCATTTTGACCACCCATGGTGTGAAAAGGCCTTGGTTGCCGAGTCCCGTCCCTTAGGTGACCTTGTTTGACATTGCTTGACTAGTCCAAGTTTTCCCCTTTTTGTGGGTTTGAAGGGAAGGCGCCGTCCCGACTCACCCATTACCCTACCTCCCACACATATCCACACAATAAATTGCAAATTGTTGAAATCATCTTTCTTGTTGCAAAAAGAAATGCCTACCATTCAAATCAAGCCAAAAAGGGCAAAGAAAAGAAAATGAAAGAAAATGAAAGAAAGAAAAGATTGAAGAAGAAGAAAAGGCACAAAAGCCAAAAAGAAAATAGAAAAGAAGAAAAAGAAATGACATGGCAACAAACAAAGCAAAAATGCATAAGAAAAGAGAAAATGCAAAAAGAAAATCGTCTCACAAAAAGATCCTAACCCCACAAAAATAAGCCTTTTTCCGACTTTTGCCGTGAAGAGCCTACCAATGGACCGAGTCCCTAGGAAGGATGATAGCGGCAAGGGTCGGTTTTCCCTCACTTTGCAATTATTTCCACCTTTTTACTTGGACTAGTTAGGCGGTTTCGGACATGGGACGACCCTCTTGGCTCATTGCTAAAGGGGGCGGGGTCTCACTTACCTGCAGTGTCGACTAACACCGTTGTTCATCCTTTTTCCATCCCGCCGATCGTCCCGTGGTACGTTCTTAGAAGGTTAGGATGAACCGAGGTAAGTTACCAACGTTTTTATTGCTTTGTCGTCATACTATTAGGGTTTTGTCCATTTTGGTTTGTATTGCTATTTTGGGAACGTTGTCACTTGCCTTGAGTCCTAAACCGGTGATTCTTTCACCGCTTGTTTGAGGGAAGCGGTATTTCTTTTCTTTTGGGTGCAACCTTTTGTGTGTTTGTTTGTATGTTCGTTTGTTTATGTGTTTTTGTGTCCGGTTGCATCCACAGTTTTGTCGCAAGGCCCCACTTGCCTTGCGGAGTGCACTTTTCCCTCTAAGTGTACTCGCGTGAGTTAAAAGAGCGTAGGGTGCGCTAATACCCACTCGGCTAGTTTAGTAGTTAGTTTGTGACTCGAGGGCGAGTAAGGGTTAAGTATGGGGGGGTTGATAAGTGTAGTTTGTAGTGCCTATTTTGCTGTGTTTTGGTCCCAATTTCCTTGCGGAATCGCTCCTTGGGAGCGGTTCATGGGCTACTTATGCTTCCTCTAGCTCGTTTCAGGTTCCCGAGACCATTCATGAAGAGTTGGAGCGATTCCGACTCAATACATACACTTTTCGGAGCCAACGAAGCGGAGGAACGATCACTCGATGCCTTGTAGTCAACCCCGAGACCTTGGGACCCTATCCCGAGCCCCTTGGACTCAATCTCGAGACCCGAGAGTCGATGAGAAGTCCATGTGAAGCAAGAAGGAACCTTAAAGATCATATTGGAGGCCTACAAGACTCATCCCCGACGGGTATGGCCTCATCCCGTCCGGGATGAGGTGCGCATTTTGCATAGCTGCTGTTTTGGACCCATCCCAGACGGGACCGACCCGTCCCGGTCGGGACCATGGTGCTGCTGCGCGTGACCTTTAATTCATCCTCCCTCATTCTTGTAACCTTATAAATACTCCCCTCTTGTATTGTTTAGGGATCTTACCTTACATTAGACTCTCTTAAGTCTCTCTACAAGATACAAACCCTAGATTATTGTTCCTCACATTAGTTTTAATCTCTCTTTAATCCTTAGTTAATCTTTGTTAATCTAGTTTAGTTAGTCTTGTATTAAGAAGATACTTGAAGATTCATCCAAGCTTGACATCCTTGGAGTTGATTTGGGTTTCTTATTTATTCAAGTTTACATCTTTTTCATCATCTTGTTGTTGGTATAATCCTCTCTACTCTTGTTCTTTTTTATTTATTCAAGTTTGAATCTTTACTTAGTGTTTATTGTTATTGTTCTTGTTCTTGATAATGGATGTTTGGTTTATGATGTTGTTTTCTCTTATTGTTGTTATGGTTAGTTTGATAATGAGTGAGTAGTCTCCTTGTGGGTTAGTAGGGGGATTAAGGGTAGATTATGGGTGATTAGGGTTTGATTAGGGGTAAAGGGTGAATCTTTGTTGTTAGTCACATGTTGGGCACTCTTTATGTTTGTTGATATGCTTGTGTGAGTAGTAGTGGCCATGCTTCCCATACTTGTGCTCATCTTCTCATTGTTTGTCTATTGTGTGGTTGTGTTGAGGTTAGTCTTAGACGTGAGAGCACGCACTTACCTCGGTGTTGGTCTACGTAGCGAGAGCCCGGACCGACTCTAGCAATTAGGAGACACCTACACCCTTGACTACCCCAATTATCCTACTACACTTATGGACCCGACCTAACCCACTTCTTTTCATATTTGATTTCATCTTCTTAGTTAGTCATCATTTCTATAGTTCATTGTTTAGTTTGTGTTTAGTTATTTCATTTAGCCTTGTTATAGCTTATTTGTTATTAGTCTTCGTTCACTCCTCTTCTCCTATCCTAGTTTGTCAATCATTAATTCTTTGTGTTTGTTTGTGACTTAGTCTCGTTTATTGGCCGACCTAGTCTAGACCTTACAATACCGTCTCCGTGGATATCGACCCTAATTTCCCTAGCTACCCACTAGGAATAGTCGGTTTTATATTGACGGCGGGACCCACGACCAATCCCACCATCCATACAAAAGAAATACTTGCAAAATAAACTAGAAAAAGTATGTGTTTTTGAGAATTACAAGTGATGATTGATGTGTTGGATGATGAATGTGATGGTGAACTTCTCCTCCTTATATAGTCATCCATGGAGCATCTTCATCAATGGCTCATAAAGCCTCATAAAAAAATGATCATAATGAAGAAGAAATAAAAGAGGTGAGTAAAGAAGAAGAGCAAAAGACTAGAGAAAGAATCCTATGCGAAAAAGAATCCAAGAAGGAATCCTATGCATAAATTTCTGCCGCTGGCAGCGGATTTTTGGAAATCCGCTGGCAGCGGAATTTGGAAAATCCGTTGGCAGCGGATTTTAGAGATCCTCCACTTCTTTATTCTACTTGGTTTGGGCTTCCACTTAACTTTGGGCTTGATTTGTCTTCACTTCCAAAATATTGTTGACACTTTAACCCTATTAACATTTCAATTACAACCCATATAACTTTTCACCCTTTAATCCACCTAATTACACATTCTATTACATTAACCCATCAAAATGGACATATGCACCAAAATCCTTCAAAACACATCCAAAACTACAAAATAGTCAACTAAATGACGCTTATTAATCCCTACTAAACTAGACTAATCACCGGTCCTTGTAGATTTTTGAGTTTTGGTAAGCTTCAAGTCTTAGCTCCTCTAGCTCTTGTAGTTGTAGAAGGCGGGTGTCACCGACAATCTTCTCGTCAAAATTTAGCTCTTTGATTGCCCATTTTGCTTTGTGCTCTAGTTCCACCTGCAAGTGACATGCTTTTCCATACACAAATCTGTAAGGAGTGGTTCCGATTGGCGCTCTGTAAGCCATTTGCATTGCCCAAAGGGCATCACTTAGCTTTAGTGACCAATCCTTACGGTGTGTATTTACTATTTTCTCCAATATTCCCTTGATTTGACTATTTGAAATCTCGGCTTGCCCAATAGATTGTGGATGATAGGCCAAGGAAATCTTGTGTGTGATTCCATATTTCCGTAAGAGATGTTCAAATGTGTCCTTCCGAAACTGAGAGTCGCCATCGCTAATTATGGTTCTAGGCATACCGAACCTAGGGAATATCACATTTTTGAAGAGTTTAGTTACAACCTTTGAATCATTTGTAGGAGAGGCGATGGCCTCGATCCATTTTGATACATAATCGACCGTGCCAAGGATGTATTTGTTGCCAAATGAAGAAGTGAATGGTCCCATGAAATCAATACCCCAAACATCAAATAGTTCGATTTCGAGGATAGGTTGAAGGGGCATCTTGTTTCTCTTCATTATGTTGCCGCATCTTTGACAAGCGTCACATGTAAGAATAAAGGCTCGAATATCCTAGAACATAGAAGGCCACCAAATCCGCTTTGGAGGACTTTGGCAATTGTCTTTTGAAGGGCCAAATGTCCACCATAAGAGGAAGAATGGGGGTGCTTTACTATATCGAAGCCTTCATCGGCCATGACGCATCGGCGATAAATACCATCCATACATAAGTGAAATAAGTAAGGCTCATCCCAATAATAACGCTTAGCTTCATATCGTAGCGTCGTCCTTTCTTGTTTTGAATAATCATCGGGGATGTAATTGGATACAATAAAATTAACAATGTTTGCATACCATGGTGTTATGGCTTCAATAGCCCTCAAAGTCTCATCTCTCATTGCTTCATTAATGGGGATACCATCATCTTCATCACCATGTTCATCGCTCGTTAGTCTACTTAGGTGGTCAGCTACCAAGTTTTCTGATCCGGCTTTATCTTTGATTTTGATCTCGAATTCTTGTAGAAGGAGAACCCACCGAAAGACTCGGGATTTCGTCTGCTTTTTGGACATGATGTAGCGAATAGCCGCATGATCGGTATGGATGATCACCTGGGAACCGGTGACACAGGTATGAAACTTCTCCATAGCGTAGACAACGGTGAGCATTTTTTTCTCGGTGGTGGTATATCTCAATTGGGCTTCATCTAGGGTCTTACTTTCATAATATATCAGGTGTAACTTCTTGTCAACGCATTGGCCTAGAATGGAACCAACGACGAAATCGGAAGCATCACAAATGATCGCAAAAGGAAGACTCCAGTCGGGTGCTTTGATAATTGGTGTTGTAGTAAGAGCGGTTTTTATCCTACAAAAGGCCTCAAGATAAAAGTCATCAAATAACAAAGGTGCATCTTTTACAAGAAAAGAAGTCAAAGGCTTGGCAATTTTAGAAAAATCTTTAATGAAACGCATATAGAAGCCGGCGTGACCTAAGAAACTCCTCTCCCCTTTGACTTTAGTCGGGGGTGGAAGGTTCTCTATCACGGAGACTTTAGCCTTATCTACTTCAGCACCTTTATTGGAAACAATATGACCGAGGACAACACCTTGTTCGACCATGAAATGACATTTTTCCCAATTTAAGACAAGGTGATATTCCTTGCAACGAGCTAACACTTGATCAATATGAGTGAGACAAGAATCTACAGAGGTGCCATGGACACTAAAATCATCCATAAAGACTTCCATGGACTTTTCAATAAAATCGGAGAAAATTGCCATCATACATCGTTGAAACGTTCCCGGCATGTTACACAATCCAAATGACATCCTACGATAGGCATAGGTGCCCTAGGGACATATGAAAGTTGTCTCCTCTTGGTCATTGGGATGAATGAGAATTTGAAGAAATCCCGAATGACCATCAAAGAAATATAAATAGGAATGATGCGCTAGTCGTTCAAGCATTTGATAAATGAAAGGGAGGGGGAAATGGTCTTTTATGGTTATGATGTTTTTGATGGTTTTTTATAGAACGGATCAAATAATTACTTGGAGAAATTAATTCAACATCAATACGGTATTAGTCGTGTCATTACGGTCGCGTCTACACTAATTAGAGTCAATTCCGACACCGGGGCTCCGAATCGGTCCCGAAATATGCAGAGCCGAACACGAGTCAGCGCGTCAGGCCGACTCGAGCCTTAAGACGCGCGCCTGAGGCCCAACGGCACACGCGCTAGGGTGAAGACTTAACGACCGAGCAACTCTATATTACGTATAATCTCCGCTTTCGAAACTTTTCTGATCGAATCTTCAAAATCTCGGTCGCCTCCCCTCTAGCGCCTCAATTCTGAACCGCCTGGTGCCAAGCGCCCCAACACTGGCTCGCATGACGTCTGGCGCCTGAGACCTTGATTTGAACTACGAGAAAAACTATAAATACCCCCATTCTCCGCTCATAAGCGACACACAATTTTCACAATTACGACACAATTACACAATTTCAATTCAATTCTTCCTCTACTCTCTACGAGTTTCACACAACTTGTAGCTCTTTCTTTAGCGTTGCACTTTGACATTAGGCACGATCCACTCGATCGTTTTCTCTTTGATTCGCATTCCACGAATCAACACTACTCTTCGTAGTTCCTCGCGTTACTGATTCGATGAGAACGAAAAAGGGCACCCGTGTTGATTTGTCGACTTGCCTCACCGTAGCGAAGCTCTGCCGGAATCGCCGTAGGAAGCTAGGAGGATCCTCCCGTCGAAGTCGTTATCGTCACTAGGTTGTCATCTAAACACAACTTTACATACCGCACCTTTAATTATGCATTTCGATAACGTCAAGTCCGATCCATGTTGATACTAATTCTACGACGCATCGTAAACATACGTAACGTCCACAACTTCAACCTCAAATACTAAAACACCTTAATCAAATCCGAGTAGCCATGAGATCGTTTACACATCGTATCTCGTTTATTGTACACTATGAGGATGGAATTCCTCATATAATGTGATTTACTTATGATGCACGTCCCAATCGGATCGGTTGTTTAGCGAAGGATGGGGGATAAAACAATATTTGTAAGATTCACAAAAACACAAAAACAACTAGTGTATTCGTGGTAAGTCAAGGACGGTCCACAGGGAACAGAACGGTATTGAGCAACAGCGGCGTGTTTGGGATCTAGTGGGGGGTTTTAAGGGCCGAGTCTACACTAAAACGCAATAAATAACAAGAGATGATCAAATAAGGAAAAGGTGTTAGGAGAAAGTCGGGATTCGGAAATTGGGGTCTAAGAAAATTGGAATCGGGTCGGTCACAACATCGGTAGAGGGAGAATGCCACCTTTCGGTTTCTTCACCCAACTCACCTAAAAACCCGCTTTTGCGGCGAAGAAGGCTAAGTCTCAAGTTAAGGTAATTTCTACCCCAAGTTTCCCCATATTGATAGAATTGAGTCAAGGTCGGTCTAGTTGGCCGGACTAAAACAACAATGACACAACAACCTCAAGCAAGATAAACCCACAAGGAAGCAACCAACCAAAAACTCCTCAATTCAAATGATCCAAGATCCTCCTCCCTGAACCCCTAACAAGAAATCTACTCACTATTCATAATGGAAACTAATAAAACAATAACGAAAGGGAAAACAACAAAAACAAGCATAATGATTAAATCTAGGAAAAATAACAACAAAACAATAAGAAAAATTACGATCTAATAAATAAACTAGAAAGTGATCTAAGACAACATAAACGAAATCTAGAGGAAATAACAACAAAATGATGAACAAAATAGCAACCAACAAAATAGAACATAAAACGATCTAAAAGCGATGCAAATAAAATCTTGAGAAACTAACGACAAAACGATGAAGAAAATAACGATCAACAAATAAACTATAAGACGATCAAAGAATGCAAGTAAAATGAATGGAAATGATGCAATAACAAAAGAACGAAATTAAATCTAACTAGAGATTAGGGAGTGGAAGAGAAATATACAAACTATGAAGAAGATCAACAATAAATAAGAAGATCGCATAAATAAATATGATGAAGTTTGATGAAGAGGACAAAGAATTTGTCACTAATCCTTTAATAATCTCCAAGAATCTTTAATAAAAACTTGAATAAATCTTCTACAAAACTTGAATAAAGATCTAGAGAAAGGAAATTGATGAAAACTATGAAGAACTCTAGCTTACTAACTAAACTAGAGGAAAATGATCTAGAGAAATTGTAGGAAACTAATGAAATGATCTAGTGATAATGAATGTGATAAGTGAATGGTAATGTGCAACTAACTAGGGTATCTATTTATATATATATATATATATATATATATATATATATATATATATATATATATATATATATATATATATATATATATATAGTAAAGCCTTAATGGATCCTTCAACCTAAGCCCAAATCCAACTTTTTTCTCCATTAGTGAGACTTCTACCCTTTGAGTCTTAATATGGTGAAACTTCACCCTGCGAAATTTGCCATACATGGACCAATACCGCCAGGTGGAACTTCACCCGGTGGTTGATTGAAATACCCCACATTGATTGAAGATGTCCTACTTATGAGCTTTGCTTAAAGGGATTTGAAGTACTACTCATATCAACAAAGTGCACTTTCTTTTCTGGTTTGCCCATGATAAGAACTCTGCAGTTAAGCGTGCTTGACATCCCTTTAAGCAAAGCTCATAAATAGGACATCTTCAATCAATGTGGGGTATTTCAATCACTCCCACTTGAAGAACGCAACGTCCTCGTTGCGCCTGGCAGCATAACCGCTGACCCAGAATCCACCCCCGCTAGGTGCCAAATGCACGGTCGCAGGGTTGCTCTGATACCATTTGTAACACCCCGGCCCAATCCTAGGACCGGAAATGTTAACTGCGGTAGCCCGCCAGGCTTTGTACTGGTCCCACAGACCAACACGAGTCCTTTCCAACACATTTTGTCCTCACTCATGCGCATCCCGGAAACCTTCCCAGGAGGTCACCCATCTTAAGATTGCTCCCAGTCAAGCACGCTTAACTGCAGAGTTCTTATCATGGGCAAACCAGAAAAGAAAGTGCACTTTGTTGATATGAGTAGTACTTCAAATCCCTTTAAGCAAAGCTCATAAATAGGACATCTTCAATCAATGTGGGGTATTTCAGGTGAACTTCTTACAGATTTGCATTTTTGGACATCTTTACCGTCGGGCGAAACTTCACCCGATGGGTGAAAGTTTCGCCCGGTCATTTCGCCCAGTGGAGAAGCTTTCCTGAAGATCTTTGAGCAGGTAAAATTACCGTCGAGCGAAACTTCACCCGGTGGTTTCTCATCGGGTGAAATTTCACTCGATGGTTTTCTGGCCTCTTTTGTTGTCTCATTCTTCGTCGTATGATCGGATGGCTTTGAACTTTAAGTTTTGTGCTTTGCTTTTCGGACGGTATTCCCCTCTCTTGTCCTCGTGGAAGCTCGATCATGATTTTGGTGTCAAATCCTATCAAAATTGACAGAAAAAATACCAAAAACACGTAAAACACACAAGAGGGACGCTAATGCGAGAAAGACTTAAAATAGGGCAATAATCGTACTTTAATCTCGCAAAATGAGTCTAAATGGGAGGAAAAACGGTATAAATTTAGCACACATCAAATCCCCCACACTTAACCGTTGCTCGTCCTCGAGCAAAGACCCAAAAAGAAATTACAAACTGCTACTACTAGCTAGACTATGCTTAGCCGATACTGGGCAATTAACGGGCCCGCTCCGTCCCTTCAACTCCCATCGAAATACCCATGAGGTAGAGTACTCCCATGCAAGGCAAGTTGGGGCTTGCTCAAAATGGGGTGTGCGACTACACACATAAAAACACATAACACAAAAGAATAGACGCATTCAAAGCAAAAATAAAACACCGAATCCCTCATCGAGACAGCGGGGAAGACACCGATTACTTACCTAAAACAATCATAAACTTCCATGATAAATCACCCATGTAGACAAGGACCAAAGCCTAATACTATGACATTAAAGAAATAAAGATGTTGATAACTTAGCTAGTCCTCCTAATCTTCTAAAGGGGTACGACGGGGTGTTAAACGGAGTGGAAAAAGTGAACCATGGAGTTGTTCGACACTGTAGGTAGGTGCAATCCCGCTCTCTTTGGCTAAGCCAAGAGGGTCGTTCCAAACTCGAATTTCCTAAATTAGCCCAAACAAAAAGGTTGAGTGTTTACAATTTTTGGTGGATCGACTAATCACCGCTATCTTCCTACCTCGGGACTCGGTCCTCTAGAAGGCACTTCGCGGCGACGAATCGATCAAGGGGGTTTTTTCTTTCGTTTTTTTTAAGGAGAAGTTTTTGATGATACGATTTTCATTTGAAGCTCCTTTTCTCTCCCTTGTTTTTCATATTTTTGTGCCCTTTTCTCTTGCTTTGGTTTGCCCTTGTTTGGCTCTTTGATGTGGTTCAAAACCAAGTTTGGAGATTATTTTTGTGTAAACTTATTGTGGTGATGTATAGGTGGAGGAAAAATAGGTAATCAAGAACGCACGCCATTCCCGGATAACCCACAAAAAGGGGGAAATAATTTGGACAAAAGGTGCAATAGTCATTCAAGCAAGGTCACCTAGAAAACGGTATGCGGAAACCAATGCCTAACTCCTCCATGGGTGGTCAAGGTGGTCAAATACAAACCTCGAAGTAAACCTCTAGTAGAAAAGGTGGACTCAAGCTAAAGGATCAACAAGTTCATTGATTTAGAGTTATTCTACTAGATTAATCTCCAAAATCTACAATGGGTTATCTACAATGGAATGTAAATTCTTGTAATAGGTTTTTAATTGGGTTTTCGAAAACATTTAGTCCTAGACACACTATACAAAAGCGAAAGGAACACACGAAAAAGAAAAGGCAAATAAAAGAAAACACAAGTAAAGTCATGCACTCCATATGTAACACCCCATACTTTTGACCATTTTAGTTATTTATAATAACGATTAATATTAATAAATCGAGTCTCGAAAAAATATTTTATATAGTAATATTCAATTCTTGTGTCTTTGGAACCTTTCTATTTCACTTCATTGTTTGCAAAACTGAAATTTCTATCGTTATCAAAATTCTGCGCGATTTCGTATAACGGTTCCTATTTTCTCATACGGACTCCGATTGAGGCGTTTCAAAAGCCTAACTTTATTAATTTTCCAAGATTTACACAATGGCGATATTCAAAATTACAATTTATAAGTTCATCATAAAATTATTGTACTGGACAGCTCCTTTACTACGAAAATCGTCACCCGACGAATCGTTTCTCGACATTCGATTTCCGTACTTCTTTCCTAACCATGGTGTGACCAAATAAACTCAAAAACATCACCCTAAGGCGTGCCATACCGTCACTTTGAAGTTCAAGCCTCAAAATATGCTTTTCTAATCAAAAACACCAAATAGGGTATGTACCTCTTAAAGTATGCTTAGCTACTTTTGGTAATTGTCATGTTCTTGTCCACCCTTTGCTCCCCCATCTAATGCACGACTTGTGTGATTATAACCAGCCATTTTCTCTTCATTTAATCATCCATTCACTCACTTAAACACTCCTTCAAAGATCCGTCTAAAAACCAAAGAAAATCATACAAGTTTTTCTAAGTTCTAAGGTGTTTACACCACCATATCTCAAGAGCACATACTCTTTCTTTTCCTTACCTTATACTCTTTATTTTTAACTCTTATTCCTATTATATTTACTAACTTACTTTGTTGGTGTGTCCTTCTAACTTATTCATGAAAAGGAGCAAGAGGAAGGGGGCTTCGATCTTAGTATATTTGATTTCATAGTTGATCCGGAAAATTGCTAATAGGTAACCTAACTTTTCTTCGCCCTCAAATCTCGTAGTATAGTGTTTAGACTCTAACTAACATGTAACATCATGTTTAGGACTAAATCATTAGATCACCAAGTTTAAAGCTAACTATTTGTTGATTTATCACTTAACAATACATGCTGTAAAATGGATTCTGTGATGTATGATGTATGTTCACGATTTGTATGTGTAAAATATGTTTCGAATTAGCCTTAGTTTCCTTCATGAAAGTTGTAGATCCGAATGTCTAGAATATGATAAAAATATGAAAAGTAAGTTTTTTGAAAATATATATTTAGTAATGATTTATTTCGTAAACTGGTACTGTATGATTTTATGTAATTTCTGAGAAAATAGTATATTTCGTGATGTTAAACGTTTCTTTTGGACTTGGAAATATTATGTTATGTTCCTGATGATGCCTACAATGTGTATGTAAAATTTAATATAAATACATCATATATATTTTCATTTATAAAATTTGTACTAAAATGGGTCAGATCTGGAAAGAATATTTTATTTAAGAACTTTTATAAATTATTTTAAACTAAATTTCTGGGTATAAGTTATGTACAAGTATAGGTATCCAAAATAAAATTTTGGTTCACTTTAATGATGTTTAAGTATTTTAAACGATTTAAAAGAAAGTATTGAAAACCGTACTCTTTTCTATTTTAAATTTTTAAAAATAATAAACCTTATTATTTTTGAAAAATGACTTTATATCTGGAAACCTAACTTATAAAAGTCTGTTGAGTATGAAAATCTAAACTTAAAAATAACCTTTGAAAAATGACTCATTTAGTATCCTTAATAATAATATCGATTTCGTTATTACTTAAAGTTACTTTTGTAAAACTCTATGTTTTGAGAAATATGATACCTAATAAGGTTTAAAATGATTTTTATAATTATTATTGATTTATTTGGTGTTTGAAATATTTTAATAAGTATAAATAGGCTTTAAGAGATAAGTATACTTGTACAAATACGAAACCGTATAAAAATACTAAATACGTACACTTGAACAATAAATGTACTAAATACTTGTGCCCAAAAAGTATAGAGTACTAAAAGACGAATAACCCAAAAATACTAAGTTAAACAATGCTTAAATATGCAAAACAACACTTAAACTTTATAAAGAGCACTTAAGGACTAATTAGTGATTAAGTCAAAACTAAGGGTTGACTAGTCCATCTTGGTCAAACTTTGGCTTTTTAAGTCAACATAGACCAAGTCAAGATAAAGGAACCCATCTTAAATAATGTACTTAGAAATAATTGAATCTTTAATCAAATCTCAACTAATGAACACTTCAAATAATATATCTCAAATAAAATGTTCCAAATCTCTTACATCAGTATACTAAAACTATCAGTTAAGATAAATTTTACGACGATTGATAATGTTTGTTAATCTTAAAATCGACATACTTAAATTCCATAGGAACAACCGTACTTCTAGTCGGTGTGTTACCTAAGCTGGTGATCAGACACGTTTTCACGAACGATGTTATCGACACCAATCATGGTGAAAATGAACATGTGCCCTGGCAGTACCCTCTGAGTCTTCTTCACCATTCCACGTTGTAATGACTAGTTCCGAGTCAATACACAGCCCACAGACCGGTCATCCTTATGGAACCCGATATTGTTTCATCCCTCTGGTTATCAGACATGTGCCCCACGATGACCGCTGAACTCGATATTCCAGAGACTCTGTCTTTATAAGACCCCTAAATTCAGCCTACGTTTCATGTTGGGCGCTATCTTGGTAAAGTTTAGAAGGCGATGCGATAGAAGACAGCTTCGAAAGTAGACTACGACACTCGGAGTCATTGCTCATGGGAGGCCATGATGCATCCTGTCGGTGCGAGAAAATGCTAAGAAGTAAATGGGCAGCTAGCTCTTTATGAGTTTGTCGGTAGAGTAGTAGTCGTCCAGTTGCCATTGAGGTGCTCGGTTGTGTAAAGGTTCTCTTTCCCGAGACCAAGAGTATGGATTGGGTGTGTGCGCATACATAGACAAGGGCACTGATCAGCTCTCACTCTCTATATCGGATATCTTTGGGGACGGAATACCTTCCGACCTTTGCCTTAGCATTGTATGGGACATGTTCGGTTTAGCGGGCCCTCTGAGTCCATGCACTTGCAGTCCTTCTTCTCCGTATGTCAGTCGACTAAACCGAGTCAATTTAGGTGTTCGATCCTATTGAGCACTAGGGGTGAGATGTAAACCTCCTAGTATCGATATGATTGGCGGGATTGATGTTCCCATCCGTACTTATGGTGAGATGCAAGCCTTAAGTGTGCATGAGACATTAGTAGTCACATCCCGTGCATTATGTGAACGGAAACCATTGTTTTTAAAAGTAAATGACTACAGTTTTCTAAATCACATGTGCTAGTATGCTTTGTTACTATTCTATACTCTTATGACTAATGATGTGATTGAAATGCTTGATAATGGGAAGTGATGTTTTGTTATATGTCTTGCTTGAATATTGATTATGATTGATATTACGTTTCATACGATTTGTATTATGTACGTCTTACTCCATTTTCACATGACACTTCTACGAAGCCATGATCTATGCTTTATTGTATTATTCACATGATACTCATATGATGTATGTATTACTTTATTCTATATAACCTACATGTCTTATATATTTAAATTGATTCGCATGTTAACTGAAATCACTTCATGTGTATCTCACATTGTATACATGTCGATTTGTAATGTGACATGCCTGCTTATCTATTAATTGGATAACCTAAACGTTGTACTACATTGATTATTCGGGGCCGTGTTAGAAGGATGGTTAGGTTACTCCCACTAAGTGGGACTCGTATATTTAAATATGCATTCAGGTTGACGAACCCTCAAGACTGGACATGGGGGCATGCTTGAGTGCAAGAGATACAGTGTGGCAGATGAGAGTGTCAAACTATAAATCTTGTAACACAAATTTTGTCAGACTATTGTATTTAGAAATTTGTAATTCGGGTTTCAGTTGTTGTATTTTAACAAACGGTTCATTTATCGGTAAAAGACTCACTTGAGTCGACGATTTTTAATTTTTACCCTTTTTTACGACTTAATTATTTTCCGCCTTGTTAATTAATGTCATTAGAAGAATCGGGTTGTTACAGTTGGTATCAGAGCGACCTTGAGACCGTGTGTAACTATGTGCGATGCATAATTACATTACCTATCGAGGGAACGCGCCTGGAGCTCATGACACGTGTCTAGAGTGTCTAAAGTGTCTAAAACATGTAGAAAGTTTAAGATCACTAAATGAGAGATTCACTAGCATAACCCTAGGATCAAATAATATACTTGGGTAGAATGTCTAGATGGGTAGAACTACTAAGGATTACCGTACCGTCCGATTTAGGTTTTGGCCCTTGCTTGTTTTTTTCATGCTATCTTCATAGTTGAATGTAGAGTGATTGCAGTAACTTTTAGCCTGCGGGCTAGTTTTAGTTTATTTGTGATCGACGCGATAACTAAGATAAAGCACTTGAAGCCATCAACATCTCAAGTTTGGTAGAACACCATTGCAAGCACAAATGGATGTATCTTCCCAATCAACTATAGTAGCCAAATCAAGTGAAGTTATGCAAACAAGATAACATACAAGAAAATCAAGTGCAGACGTACGTAAGATAGTAGTCCTCGAGTCCTATATAGGTGTCGACTTAGACTTGACTGAGACTCTACTTACCTATATAATATAACTTGTACATCGGAGATCATTTGTTAGCCTAAATTGTAGTCATGGAAATGAACCCTTCTTGCCCGTATTCATTTCACAGTAACACCTTACACCACATCTAATTCATTTTTCTAGCTTATCCTTATTTTCTACCTTTGCCCCCACTTTCTTCATCTAACCAAGCAACGATTTGAGTTCAATTCCGAACTATCTTCAATGCTTCCGTCGAAATTCTTAAACATCACATACAAAGTTTTCCTTCGCGTCTAACATCCAACCTTCATAAATCGAGGAAAACTTTTCACCCTTTTATTATTTTTCTGGTTAAACAAGTGTATGAACCAAATTTTACATTTGAACCGAGGCCATATCATTATGCATACAAAAAGTCATTCGAAGCTTAACCCTTGAACCATCATTGAACAACTTGTAATCTTTTCAAAAGAAGTTGAAACTTAACTAATTCATTCTCTTTGTTTCTAAACTCATTTTGAACTCTCCTTGAACCAATTCTTAGGTCTGGCTTCTCATCTTGATTCGGAAAAGAAGTCTTCTGTTTATTTCACCTTCGTATATTCTGGCTCAGCTCACCTTAGTTTGATGTTTTCCTATTTGATGGAACCTTTGTTATTTACCGTTCTAACTTATTTCCTTTTTATTTCTTCATCTTGCTTTCTCTTCTTTGAAATCACCATCAAACGGCATGTATCCTAACCTCATACATACCTATTGTCTTTTATCCATACTTTTGTACCATACCCTCTTTCCAAGCTTGTCATAACCTTTGACCATGGAGATAAACTTCAATACTCTTATTTATTAATCTTATCAACCTACTAGTTTTCAACTTTTGAATATTTATTCTTTCAATTAATTTCTTAAATATATTCCTACATCTTCAATGAACCATGGTTACTACTTATCAGAGTGCATAGTAGAAGCACAATGAACCCTTAGCCCACTCACGAAGATGTAGTTATGCCCATGATTCTCAGTAGTGTAATGTACTTAAAGTGTCCAATATTCTTTTAAACCAACCACAATTGGATCACCCAATCTCTACCTTTTAGTCAGCCTGTAATTATTGGACTTAGGAACCTATTGATTTTGGAATGACGAGAGGTGGCAAAAGATGAGAACCAACAAATGTTGTTGAGGGTTGAATTTAGGTTGAACAATTTTGAGGATAGTAAAGAATAACGGAGGATTGGAAGATTTAAAATTGTAAGCTAAGAAAAAAAAAGAATGACATTTATGGAAATCTAATTCATACATAGTGACTACTTAATGAGAAATTAAGTCATACAGATTTTTGTGGAATTTAGAACCCTTGTATTTTCAATGTTTTTGCGGATTATATTAGCCAACAGACGAGTTTTGTGGATGAGTAACTATTACTAATAACAAGAGAGTATTGACCTTTATGAAAAGATATCGGGGAAAGGAACTAGTAAAGAGTACTAAATGATAGAATTTAACAATGCATGTGGTAGTTATTTTGAGGACTAAGAGAATTTTATGAAAATTTTGAAGAATGAAACTTGTAATCCAATGATATGATGCATAGTTCCGACTGAACGGATTTATGGAACTCTTTGGTAAATCATGAATAGCTTTAGAATTGGTAATCGAGGTCAATAGCCAATGATTGTATAGAGAACCTGATCATCTGAGGACTTGTAACTTGAGTAGGGTAGACTTCCAATGAATTTGTTAATTATAATTTTTTTAATTCGATGATATAAATGAAACTTCATAAAAATTATTGGGATTGTTTAAATCAAAATTAGATGTAAGGTTGTGTAACCTTTAGAGAAAAATCCTTGATGAATGGAAACACCTATGGATCCTACCTTACTGGTTATCAGGGAGTTAACTGGAAGAATTAAGTTAATCAGTATAATTGAGCAAATAAAGGGCATTATTATATACTATTGGAGATGTATACCTATGCGAGATATACTCAAATGAACTACTTGAGGAATAATATGCCGAGAGTTTAAGGAACCAAACTTCTAAATATAAAGGTTAGAGAAACAACTGGAGGAACAAAAAAAACATTTTTGAGGATTAACTAGAAAGGAATGTAGAATGATGAAATTAAGAAGAATAGACACATGAGTGACCCAATCTAACCTGGTTCTTGATTGATGGTGTGTTGTTTCCATTATCAGTTAAATCACTCCATTGTAATTTTCGTTTGGAATACTTTCCAGCTACTCCTTAAACTAAGCCTTTCATGGATCAATGATGTTCCCATTATGATCCTATATGTTCCTATTCGAATTATTATCTAGAGTCGTGGTAACACTTCTTATCCCGACTTCGTACCACAACAGAACCTATGCAAATCTTCAACCATGACCTTTTGGTCTTGAATTTGGCTTTGCCTGTTATGTAACAACCCGGATTTTCCAGACTTTATAAATAAGTCTATAATAGGAAACAGCGGAAGATATAATACATATCCGAGTCATTACTATTCTCAACTAATTAGATTACTACATAACAATTATGAAAGTACTTAAATATTACATTTGTTTGTAACAATTTATGAAGAAATAGAAATATATTTGAGTCCCATCTTGAGCTATCTCCAACCTTGCCCGTCTAAGGAGTGGTCAGTCCCCTTAATCTGACGATTAAAAAATTTTTTAAAAGAATTTCATAGAAAAACAAATCGTCAGGTGGGTAAATTATCAAAATTTAATATGAATAAAATATTAAATCAAACATAGAACAAATAACAGTACATAAATGCACAACTGATAACACATAATTTTAGAAATCGTAAGAAATGTTTTAGGTGCCGTATTATTTTTAGAAAAGTTTTATCACGATATACCGGCCAATTATTGTACAAGTTCCAGATAAGTTTCGTATTTGATACTTGTATAATAATAATATACCGCCAATCACACCGATACCAGGGGGCTTACATTATTACCCCTGTTTACCGTGGTGACATAAACACGTTTAAAACAAAATTCGTCCTCTCATCTCCAGGGTCGAATGCCGGTACGTGAGGTTGTTACCCGCACCATGGACTACTCACCACCCGGCTGGTTATCCCCGCAGCCACGCTCCAATCGTCGACTCACGGAAACCCGGGTGCGCTCCACCTAACACGTACGGGACTGATCAGGTCCCCACCTAAAGTATGGCCACACTCCCGCCTACTCTCGAGTCAATGTCAGCACAGCCAAAGACCCTTCGTACGCTACGGACGGTTTTATACGGTTAAGCTAAGCGCTATTATTCCAAGTTATCTCGTACACAATAGAGACAACCTGCTTTCCCGCTCAATGAGATTTCGAATAAAGTCCTAAAAATGCCCAATAAAACATACAATCTTTTGAAATATATTTTAAAACATTTTGTGTTATCGTTGGTCAGGTCTCACAGATAAATAATTACATTATATTTTATTAAGACAAAATTTAAATCACAACACTACTATCATCAGTTCACTAACAACTAGTCACATACCCTAACTAATACTCATTTAATATTTGAGACAAACGTACCGATAATAGTTTATAATATAAGTTGTCTTAACGAGATTTTCTTAGGATACCAACCGCATTTTTTATATATATATCATCTAACCATACAACTTTTGATATAATAAAGAAAATATTAATAACCTTAAATTTAAAATTATATACTTAATTAAGTAGAAGAAAATAATAATTATTATATGGAGTACTATTTAAATTTAATATTTAACATATATAATAGGTATTGGAATAATAATATAGCATAATAATTATTTTTCTTTTCCTCAAATAATTAAATAATCAAAACAAATAAGTTTATAAATTAGAAAACTTAAACCCTTTTCTATTTTCTTTCTCCTGTATCATTCATCACTCTCTTCCCTAATTAATTTTAAGGATTTAGAAATTTGATTCACTTATGAGATAAATATTAAAAATAAAATTAACGCATTTTTATATACTATTTTAAATTTCATATCTAAAATAATAGGTTTTCATAAAACATAATTGAAATTGAAATTAATAATTTATTATAATAATTTTTTTCTTCTCCTACAATAAATAAATAATTAAAAATTAATAGGTTAAAACTTTAATAAAATTTGTAAAACCCTGAACCTTTCCTTTCTTCATATCATTTGTCCTTCTTTTTCTCAATCAAATTTTATAACTTAAAATTTGACTTAATTATAATGTAAGTATAAGTAATAAAAATTCATATACCCAAATAATCAAATGCATGCAATTAAACATATCCATATTAACATATACCCAAATAAAAATCATATGCATGCAATTAATTATGAATTTGGACTAAGGGTGAATTATTAAACTATGTAATTAATTACTCACATAGTCAAGCTTAAGTCCTAATAATCATATGCATCAATATTAGCATATAAGTCCATAAGAATAAAGTCCATTTTGATAAAAGAATCAAAGTTTTTAGAAAAGGGTGACGATTTACCCACCCTAAATGGGTCATTAGTTTTGATCAAACTCGGGTCTTGAAACGGTTCCATCAAGTTCTGTAAGACGATTAGGCAAACTTCGATTTATCCCCTTGCTCATTTCCTTACGGCAGATCAGCAACAGCCACAATAATCAAATAAAATTAATTTGATTACCTTACTAAAATAAAACTCAAAACGGATTGTTCTTATCTTAAAAGTTGATTTCAGAACAAATCAGATTGAAACATTTACTTTATATGTTTTTTTTTTTTTACAAATATACTTAAAAAATGAAATTCTGAAAAATTACAATTTTTATAAAAATAAAATACTAGTACCTTTTTTATGGTAACAAGAATAGGATAAGAATAAAGATAGATTGTTTTGGTTAATTTCACTTCTATGAAAATGGAGGAATAAATTGGATTTTATAAAATGAAAACTTGTTTTTACCATAAGGAAGGAGGATGAATGCAAGGGAGACGGAGGATGGAGTGTATTAATTAATAATTTGAAGACTTAATAAAGAGAGAGAGAGTAATTAATAAATGACTAGGTGTTAGGTGAATAAATTGAAGAAATGGGGGACATGCATGGTGAGGATGAGGGAGTATGCTTGACACGCAGAGGCTAGTAGCAGCTAGGTTCAAAATGAGTCTTTTAATTCCCAAGATTGACTCTGTTTATGATCGACTCTGTTTATAATCGACTCGGTTTTAAAATAATCTTACTACGTATAACGCTTGCAACTGGAAAACTTTTAACTAAAATTTTGAGTCGAGATAAAAATTCATAATGAAGTGGTGCAGCTAAATACATAGTACTTGATTAACTTAACTAGATAGGTCCCGTCACAACTTTATATTAACTGCGTAGGACATATATTAACCTATTATTTAACTCTTATGCAAAATTGTAGGAGTACTACCCAACTCTTATCTTCGAAATGTATATTGGAGTACGTGAGTATGAGAATTAACGAAAGAATTAGGATCGACTTAAGTTGTCTTAAGCTGAGTTGAATATACGATTCATATCTAAATAATAAAATGTAACATGTCAAAATTTATTTTATCTTATTTTTAAAAAGAAGAGATAAAAATTCAAGAGAAATAAAAATATGAAATTTTTTGACCATCCCACGGAAAGGGGTCTGGTAGTTTCTATAATATAACAGAATATAACGTAAAATAGAAAATATTTATAAAAGATTACTAAAAATACGGGGTGTTACAGTCTTACCCCCTAACAAAAAGTTTCGTCCTCGAAACTTGTAAGGTATTAAAATATAAAGGATGATCTATGTTCCCTAATACAAGCCTTTACTTCCACAAAATTATCTGTTAAACCACATGTGAGTCTAATCCATAATCAGATGGTCATATGCTTATATCCTCAAATGTATTATTTTTCGTATACCTATCTCCTCAAATGTATTACTATTTTTCTTATCATCTTATATCCTCAAATGCATTATAATATTCTAATTAGATCATAACCCACAAATTTCAAATAATAATTTAGCCTCAATATATCTCCATGTATAACATTTCCTCGAGTATAACATTTTCTTGTCCTTTGACCTAGATCATTTCCAAAATTCTCAAAATTCATCTTTACTCCATGTACATCCCATAAATTATCATTGTCTATCTTACATAATATGTGAATCTAGTTCCTTATAAGATGATGTACTATATCCTCGAGTAAGTTTATCATGTCATTTCAACTGCCAACTTAATCCATAAAATCCGTAGAATTATACAACGTATCTGCATTGATATATTTTAAATAGCCATCTTAACCGTAGAATCACATGATCTCCTTGCAACCTTCTCATAGTTACATGCACAAGACCATCTCACTCCTAAGTTCCTCAAAATTATGTTCCAAGCTTCCATATATTATTCCATAATCTTAAAGAGAATGTATAATCATCAAATTGAAATTATACTATACTCCGTATCTAATAAGCCCAAAATTCTCTTTTCTTATAATCCCATTAGTCCATAATATAATTTGTCTCTTAACTATTCTTACTAGTTTTCACCTCTAAATACCACGATTGTCTGACAAAAACATAAGTATCGTAATGACATCATTCCACATCTCATATCTTCTATTTTCTCCAAATTAATATAATTGTTAATCTCATAAACATTCTAGAGACCATCATTTCTATCATCACGTTCTTTCAAGGGAAATATCAATCCATAATGAATTTATTCTCAACACTTCAATCTTGTCCTTGTCAACCACAAAATTCACTCCTTTAACTTCATATTACTCAAATATGTTCTCGATCATTTCAAGGACTTATATTCTGAAAACCTAAAATATCCTTTAATAATGGTTTTTGATAAGTATGGTTTGTAGTGCCTATTTCGTAGTATTTTGGTCCCATTTTCCTTGTGGAATCGCTCCTTGGGAGCGGTTTAGGGGATTCTTATGCTTCCTTTAGTTCGTTTCAGGTTCCCGAGACCGATTTGGAAGAGTTGGAGCGATTCTGACTCGATACATACGTACACATTTTGGAGCCAACGAGATAAAGGAACGATGACTCGATGCTTTGGAATCGACCCCGAGACCTTGGGACCCAATCCCGAGTCCCGAGACCCGATCCCGAGTCCCGAGAATCGGTGAGAAGTCCATATGAAGCAAGGAGGAACCTTAAAGATCATATTGGAGGCCTACAAGACTCATCCCCGACGGGTATGACCTCATCCCGTCCGGGATGAAGTGCACAAAAGAGAGAGCTACTGTTTTGGGTCCATCCCGACCGGGACCAGTTCCTCCCGGCCGGGACCGACACCCTCCCGACCGGGACCACCTCCTCCCGGCCGGGAAGGTCTGCTGCTACCCCGCGCTTCATTCTTCTCTTCTCCCTTCCATTTGTAACCCTATAAATACCCCCCTCTTGTATTAAGGCACCATCTTAGCTTATGTTCTTCAAACCCTAGACTACTTTAGGTTAGATTAGTGTAGATTAGTGTAGATTAGTCAGTAATTAGTGGTTAATCTTAGTTTAGTACTTGTATTAAGGGAATTCTTCAAGATCTTCACCAAGCTTGACAACCTTGGTGGTTTGTTTTGGGTTTTCTTCATTAATGCAAGTTTCAATCTTTCTCCTCTACTAGTATGGTATAATCCTCTTCCTTTTTACTCTTTATCTTGTTTAATTCATCCAAGTTTGCATCTTTGATTGTTGTTCATCATTTTCACTAGTTTGTTAGTTCATAGTTCTTGTTAGTTTCACTCATATATGTTTTGATGTTTAGGTTGATTCTTCTTGTTCTTGTTAGTATTAGTTTGATTATGTTAGAGTAGTGTTCTTGCTAGGATTAGTAAGGTGATTAGGGTGTTAATTGGATGATTAAGGGTTTGTTGGAGATGTGGGTGGAAGATTTGGGTTTCCTCTTGGTTGATGCATATGACATGTTTGATGAATTGCTTGAATGACTAAGTAAGTTAGATTGCTTGTTTTTCTTGCCTTTCCCTTGTGGGTGTTAGTTGTTATGGGTTCGGTTCCCTCATTAAGTTGCGAGCGCCCGGTGAGGGCGACCCCTAGGTTAGTCTAAGTTGCGACCGCCCGGATGCGATCTAGGCCATAACACGCTAGAACCCCGTTTGTCATGTGTGTCGCCAAAATGGGTTCCATGAGGAACCTCTAGGTCAGTTTAAGTTGCGACCGCCCGGACCGACCTAGATTACCCTACTACCTCCTTCATTCTAGCTCTCCCTTGAACATTTCGTTACCCCTTTGACCCCGACCTAATCCTAGCCCGTTTTCCTTGTTGTTCTTCCTAGTCATAGTCTAGCTTTCTCCCCTTCCTCTTATCATTCTCTAGCTTAGCTCGTTGACTTAGTCTCGTATTTGGGCCGACCTAGTCTATACGCCTCTTACCGTCCCCGTGGATTTGACCCGACTTACCCTAGCTACCCTAGTTAGGTTTTGCCGGTTATTTATTTGGTGGCGGGATCCACGACAAATCCCACCATCAATTTGGCGCCGTTGCCGGGGACGGTGCTAGTTTAGACTTCGTTTTCCTAGTTACTTGACTTTGTCTTTGTGTTTGTGTTTTTCTTTTTCTTTTTGGTTACCTTGCTTCTTGTGTGTGTGTGGTTTATTTCTCTCTTGTCTAGTGCCCAAAAAGCACTAGACTTCTCACGTTTGTTCCTAGTCTACAGTTTATGCTTAGAGGTGGGGATTATCTTCTTCTTGCGATTAAGAGCCGCTTTAACGGACGGTTGCTAGGATGAGTGGTTTCCAACCGGGTATGGACTACGATTTTCGAGCAAGCATGGGGTTTGATCTAAACTCCACACACTCGGGAGCCGATATGAGCTACTCCTCTTCTTCTATGAACCAAGGGTATGACATGACGTCCCCCTACCACTATCAAGCTTCTTGGGGTAATCAAGATGGGTATGATCCTCAAGAGTATGGAAATGGCTACCAACAAGTGAATGACTATCAATCCTACGATCAAGGTGGCTATTACTCAAGTTATGATTGTGAACCCACCATGTTCAATCAAGATTCACCTTATGGAAGCCAATAACCCCAAGACCCACAATATTACCCTCCACCCCAACCACAATATGAACCCCATGACCCACAATACTACGAACCACCCCAACCTTGCTACCAACAATATGATGCCCCACCCCTTGGGCATCATCAAGACACCATGTTTAATCAAGATTATCAAGATTATCATCAAGATTATCAAGATTATCATGGAGCTTTACAAGACCTCAAGGACCATCAATCGTCAAACACGGAGTTGTTTCATTCTATGCTTCAAATGCAAAAAGAACAAGATGAATTAATGGCCCAAATTCGAAGGGAAAACGAGGCGAGGGATGCTCGATTAAATGCAATATCGGTTCAAACCGTAATGTATTTATCCCGAACATCGCAATTATATGAAGGGTGCCCACTTGAGAAAGAGGAGCAACCTAACCATAAAGCCGCCGATGTAGTTCCCTTTGGAGGAGAGATTTGCTTTGAAGAACCTCAATTGTCTACCCAAAAAGAGATGAATGAGGAGATGACCCTCGGTGAAGACAACATTGGTGAGGAATTGGAGGAGGATGGTGAGTGGGATGGTTTGGTAGAGTTTGTGAAGTTGTTGGGTGAAATTGTTAGCCTCGAGTTGCCCTTGTGCGAGAATGTGGATAAGCATCAAGAGCCCCTTGTATGTGAACCGAGCAAGGACTTGGAAGAGATTGAAACCGCCGGTAGAAGTTTCGATCCTCTTCTCCAAGATGATGTGGGGCCTAGTGATGAAGATGGGGAAAGTGTGGGGGTGTGCATTGAGGAGATGAGGCCAAAACCGCTTTTTGTGCCTTGTTTCTTGGAGATGAAGCTTGCTTGTGATTGGAGGCAATGCCTAGGGAGGAAGAGGCCGGTGAAGCTCATAGGATGGATAGACCCCGGATATGACACGAATGATGATTTTGGGTCTTGGGAATCCTACTTCTTGCCTCCACCTTGGAGGCCGTGGAGGTTAGCTAGGCTCGAGCGCTTCTTGGGCCTACATTATGATGTCGGTAGCGCGTTCGACTTGCTCCTCCATGCCCTTGAGGGCTACGGTTGAAGAAGAGTCCACCATCCTAGGTTTGACGGAGTTCCTAAAGAACCGTCATGTTGTATATTCCCCCTTTCTCCTCTTTAGAATACTTGTGCTTGTATTTGTGTGTTCTATTTTCTCTTGATTTTGTTAGCTTTGTGATATTCTTGTAATATTGGACTTTTTGATGAGCGATGTGAGGGAGTGAATTTGATGTGTACTTTGGGTTTATTGTGTTAGGTGAAGTGAAGGTGACTCCTAGAAAGGAGTGGTTAGTGATAGAGCTTGGATCGTGAGAAAGGGAATCGGTTTCTGGGGTCATGGGAGTCATGAAGACCCTTCCCAACCGGGAAGGGTGTGTCGTCCCAACCGGGACGGGGCCGTCCCGATCGGGATGAGGGTGCCAAAAATCGAGTTCACTGGAGTGCCATCCCGACCGGGAAGGGAGCTTCCCGACCGGGACGGGTATGTCATCCCGACCGGGACCACCCATCCCGACCGGGATGACCCCCTTCTCCTTTTTGGTGCCTCTTCTTCGACATTTAAGCCCACCCAACCATTGTATACCCCCACCCAACCTCCCTACCTATCCTTGCTCATGTCATGCCACCCATGTCCCTCATTTGCATACCTTAACCTCATTTCCTCCTCACTTTAGACCGATATTCACATCAAATCCCACCCCCTCACACCATTACTACCTCTACCATGCGGTTTTCTTAAGCTTGAAGAAGGATAACAATGGCGACAACAAGCAAGTACCTATATTGATCATTGAGACGATGGAGCGAGTGAGTTGCTAACCGGTCGGTAAGACAACTATCCTCTCTTTTCCGTTTTTATTGCTCGTTTTCCCCTTGTTTATCCCCTTCCCCTTTGTCATGGTGGCCTTCGAGGCCTTGGTTTTGGTTGCTCCCGACTCTCGATGATGTGACTACATCGAGAGTCATTTTCAAAATCCAAATTTTACAAGTTTTTCACTCTTTCTTTTTGAGGATTTAGTCGGATTTAGGCGGAATCCGGGCTAGGTGACGTGATTACACCTAGTCCTCCCCTCCCATTTCCTTTTATTTCCTTCTTTTTATTTCTCCCCCCATCCATATCTTTTTCTTGTCTCGGCCCATGGTGACTTGACTACACCCCGGCCGGACACCTTCTACCCTTGTCTCCACTTTTCCTTTTTGATTTTTATCTTTATTTTCGTAAATTTCTTTTGTACTCTCATGCACTACGGTCGAGCATGAGGACATGGCTCGACTTAAGTGTGGGGGAGTGGTATTTTAGCATAGTTAGCTTTATTTTTGTAGTCTTTCGAAAAAATCTTTAAAAACCATAAAATTTGAAAAAACTTCACAAAAATCAAAAAGATTTTCTTTTGTGTGTTTTCCTTTTTGTGTCGTTATGTCGTATTTTCGTTTTGTTGTGCGTGTTTTGCCCCTCTTTTCCTTATAGGTTGCTTTAATCGCCGTTAACTTTGGAAGGCTTCCAAGACTCCCGGTAACATCGTATCCCTTTTTCTTCTTTACCTCTTGCGGAGTTTGGAGGAGATTGCGTGTTGTGTGCTCGGGTGGAGCTTTGTAAAGTGTGGATGATTTAGTGGCTTGTTTGGATGATCGGGGTGGTGTTTGTGTTATGTATGTGTATGTTTTGTTTTGTTTTTGTTTTGTTGCTTTTGTTTCTTTTTCTTTTGTTTTCGTTGAGTCTTTGTTTTGTGTTTTGTTGTGTGTCTTGTGTGTAAATGGTTTTCGAAAACCCGGTTTAGGGGCTAGTGTGCAATTGTTTACTTTCCCTTTTTAGTGGTATAAATCGAGTCTTGGACTTTAGTCTAGTAGAATGACCCTAAATCAATGATTCCGTTGGTTTCTTATCTTGAGTCCACCTAGCTTACTAGGGGTTTACTACGGGATTTGCATTTTGACCATTTTGACCACCCATGGTGTGAAAAGGCCTTGGTTACCGAGTCCCGTCCCCTAGGTGACCGTGTTTGGGATTGTTTAATTAGTCCAAGTTCTCCACTTTTTGTGGGTTTGAAGAGGGATCGCGACCCCCGACTTACCCATTCCCCTACCTCCTACACATATCCACCAATAAATTGCAACTTGTTGATTCCTCTCTTTCTTGTTACAAAGAAAAGCCGAAAAGCCAAATCTTGCCAAAAAGGGCAAAGAAAAGAAAAAAAAAGAAAAAAAAAATGAAAGAAAGAAAAGAAATGAAGAAAAATAAAAGGCACAAAAGCCAAAAAGAAAATAGAAAAGAAGAAAAAGAAATGGCATGGCAACAAACGAGCAAAAATGCAAAAGAAAAGAGAAAATGCCAAAAGAAAACCCGATTCACAAAAATAACCCCTACCTCTCAAAATAAGCCTTTTTCCGACTTTTGCCGTGAAGAGCCTACCAAAGGACCGAGTCCCTAGGATGGATGATAGCGGCATTAGTCGGTCTTCCCTCATTTTGCATATTTTTCACCTTTTTACTTGGACTAGTTAGGCGGTCTCGGATATAGGACGACCCTCTTGGCTCTTTGCTAAAGGGGGCGGGGTCTCACTTACCTACAGTGTCGACTAACACCGTGGTTCATCCTTTTTCCATCCCGCCGATCGTCCCGTAGTACGTTCTTAGAAAGTTAGGAGGAACCGAGGTAAGTTACCAACGTTTTTATTGCTTTGTCGTCATACTATTAGGGTTTAGTCCATCTTGGTTTGTATTGCTATCTTGGGAACGTTGTCACCTGCCTCGAGTCCTAAACCGGTGCTTCTTTCACCGCTTGTTTGAGGGAAGCGGTATTTCTTTTCTTTTGGGTGCAACCTTTTGTGTGTTTGTTTGTTTATATGTTTTGTGTCCGGTTGCATCCACAGTTTTGTCGCAAGACCCGACTTGCCTTGCGGAGTGCACTTTTCCTCTAAGTGCACTCGCGTGAGTTGAAAGGGCGTAGGGTGCGCTAATACTCATTCGGCTAGTATAGTAGTTAGTGTGTGCTTACTCGAGGGCGAGTAAGGGTTTAGTGTGGGGGAGTTGATAAGTATGGTTTGTAGTGCCTATTTCGTAGTATTTTGGTCCCATTTTCCTTGTGGAATCGCTCCTTGGGAGCGGTTTAGGGGCTTCTTATGCTTCCTTTAGTTCGTTTCAGGTTCCCGAGACCGATTTGGAAGAGTTGGAGCGATTCCGACTCGATACATACACATTTTGGAGCCAACGAGATAAAGGAACGATGACTCGATGCTTTGGAATCGACCCCGAGACCTTGGGACCCAATCCCGAGTCCCGAGACCCGATCCCGAGTTTCGAGAATCGGTGAGAAGTCCATATGAAGCAAGGAGGAACCTTAAAGATCATATTGGAGGCCTACAAGACTCATCCCCGACGGGTATGACCTCATCCCGTCTGGGATGAAGTGCACAAAAGAGAGAGCTACTGTTTTGGGTCCATCCCGACCGGGACCAGTTCCTCCCGGCCGGGACCGACACCCTCCCGACCGGGACCACCTCCTCCCGGCCGGGAAGGTCTGCTGCTACCCCGCGCTTCATTCTTCTCTTCTCCCTTCCATTTGTAACCCTATAAATACCCCCCTCTTGTATTAAGGCACCATCTTTGCTTATGTTCTTCAAACCCTAGACTACTTTAGGTTAGATTAGTATAGATTAGTGTAGATTAGTCGGTAATTAGTGGTTAATCTTAGTTTAGTACTTGTATTAAGGGAATTCTTCAAGATCTTCACCAAGCTTGACAACCTTGGTGGTTTGTTTTGGGTTTTCTTCATTAATGCAAGTTTCAATCTTTCTCCTCTACTAGTATGGTATAATCCTCTTCCTTTTTACTCTTTATCTTGTTTAATTCAACCAAGTTTGCATCTTTGATTGTTGTTCATCATTTTCACTAGTTTGTTAGTTCATAGTTCTTGTTAGTTTCACTCATATATGTTTTGATGTTTAGGTTGATTCTTCTTGTTCTTGTTAGTATTAGTTTGATTATGTTAGAGTAGTGTTCTTGCTAGGATTAGTAAGGTGATTAGGGTGTTAATTGGATGATTAAGGGTTTGTTGGAGATGTGGGTGGAAGATTTGGGTTTCCTCTTGGTTGATGCATATGACATGTTTGATGAATTGCTTGAATGACTAAGTAAGTTAGATTGCTTGTTTTTCTTGCCTTTCCCTTGTGGGTGTTAGTTGTTATGGGTTCGGTTCCCTCATTAAGTTGCGAGAGCCCGGTGAGGGCGACCCCTAGGTTAGTCTAAGTTGCGACCGCCCGGATGCGATCTAGGCCATAACACGGTAGAACCCCGTTTGTCATGTGTGTCGCCAAAATGGGTTCCATGAGGAACCTCTAGGTCAGTTTAAGTTGCGACCGCTCGGACCGACCTAGATTACCCTACTACCTCCTTCATTCTAGCTCTCCCTTGAACATTTCGTTACCCCTTTGACCCCGACCTAATCCTAGCCCGTTTTCCTTGTTGTTCTTCCTAGTCATAGTCTAGCTTTCTCCCCTTCCTCTTATCATTCTCTAGCTTAGCTCGTTGACTTAGTCTCGTATTTGGGCCAACCTAGTCTATACGCCTCTTACCGTCCCCGTGGATTCGACCCGACTTACCCTAGCTACCCTAGTTAGGTTTTGCCGGTTATTTATTTGGTGGCGGGATCCACGACAAATCCCACCATCAATTTGGCGCCGTTGCCGGGGACGGTGCTAGTTTAGACTTCGTTTTCCTAGTTACTTGACTTTGTCTTTGTGTTTGTGTTTTTCTTTTTCTTTTTGGTTACCTTGCTTCTTGTGTGTGTGTGGTTTATTTCTCTCTTGTCTAGTGCCCAAAAAGCACTAGACTTCTCACGTTTGTTCCTAGTCTACAGTTTATGCTTAGAGGTGGGGATTATCTTCTTCTTGCGATTAAGAGCCGCTTTAACGGACGGTTGCTAGGATGAGTGGTTTCCAACCGGGTATGGACTACGATTTTCGAGCAAGCATGGGGTTTGATCTAAACTCCACACACTCGGGAGCCGATATGAGCTACTCCTCTTCTTCTATGAACCAAGGGTATGACATGACGTCCCCCTACCACTATCAAGCTTCTTGGGGTAATCAAGATGGGTATGATCCTCAAGAGTATGGAAATGGCTACCAACAAGTGAATGACTATCAATCCTACGATCAAGGTGGCTATTACTCAAGTTATGATTGTGAACCCACCATGTTCAATCAAGATTCACCTTATGGAAGCCAATACCCCCAAGACCCACAATATTACCCTCCACCCCAACCACAATATGAACCCCATGACCCACAATACTACGAACCACCCCAACCTTGCTACCAACAATATGATGCCCCACCCCTTGGGCATCATCAAGACACCATGTTTAATCAAGATTATCAAGATTATCATCAAGATTATCAAGATTATCATGGAGCTTTACAAGACCTCAAGGACCATCAATCGTCAAACACGGAGTTGTTTCATTCTATGCTTCAAATGCAAAAAGAACAAGATGAATTAATGGCTCAAATTCGAAGGGAAAACGAGGCGAGGGATGCTCGATTAAATGCAATATCGGTTCAAACCGTAATGTATTTATCCCGAACATCGCAATTATATGAAGGGTGCCCACTTGAGAAAGAGGAGCAACCTAACCATAAAGCCGCCGATGTAGTTCCCTTTGGAGGAGAGATTTGCTTTGAAGAACCTCAATTGTCTACCCAAAAAGAGATGAATGAGGAGATGACCCTCGGTGAAGACAACATTGGTGAGGAATTGGAGGAGGATGGTGAGTGGGATGGTTTGGTAGAGTTTGTGAAGTTGTTGGGTGAAATTGTTAGCCTCGAGTTGCCCTTGTGCGAGAATGTGGATAAGCATCAAGAGCCCCTTGTATGTGAACCGAGCAAGGACTTGGAAGAGATTGAAACCGCCGGTAGAAGTTTCGATCCTCTTCTCCAAGATGATGTGGGGCCTAGTGATGAAGATGGGGAAGTGTGGGGGTGTGCATTGAGGAGATGAGGCCAAAACCGCTTTTTGTGCCTTGTTTCTTGGAGATGAAGCTTGCTTGTGATTGGAGGCAATGCCTAGGGAGGAAGAGGCCGGTGAAGCTCATAGGATGGATAGACCCCGGATATGACACGAATGATGATTTTGGGTCTTGGGAATCCTACTTCTTGCCTCCACCTTGGAGGCCGTGGAGGTTAGCTAGGCTCGAGCGCTTCTTGGGCCTACATTATGATGTCGGTAGCGCGTTCGACTTGCTCCTCCATGCCCTTGAGGGCTACGGTTGAAGAAGAGTCCACCATCCTAGGTTTGACGGAGTTCCTAAAGAACCGTCATGTTGTATATTCCCCCTTTCTCCTCTTTAGAATACTTGTGCTTGTATTTGTGTGTTCTATTTTCTCTTGATTTTGTTAGCTTTGTGATATTCTTGTAATATTGGATTTTTTGATGAGCGATGTGAGGGAGTGAATTTGATGTGTACTTTGGGTTTATTGTGTTAGGTGAAGTGAAGGTGACTCCTAGAAAGGAGTGGTTAGTGATAGAGCTTGGATCGTGAGCAAGGGAATCGGTTTCTGGGGTCATGGGAGTCATGAAGACCCTTCCCAACCGGGAAGGGTGTGTCGTCCCAACCGGGATGGGGCCGTCCCGATCGGGATGAGGGTGCCAAAAATCGAGTTCACTGGAGTGCCATCCCGACCGGGAAGGGAGCTTCCCGACCGGGACGGGTATGTCATCCCGACCGGGACCACCCATCCCGACCGGGATGACCCCCTTCTCCTTTTTGGTGCCTCTTCTTCGACATTTAAGCCCACCCAACCATTGTATACCCCCACCCAACCTCCCTACCTATCCTTGCTCATGTCATGCCACCCATGTCCCTCATTTGCATACCTTAACCTCATTTCCTCCTCACTTTAGACCGATATTCACATCAAATCCCACCCCCTCACACCATTACTACCTCTACCATGCGGTTTTCTTAAGCTTGAAGAAGGATAACAATGGCGACAACAAGCAAGTACCTATATTGATCATTGAGACGATGGAGCGAGTGAGTTGCTAACCGGTCGGCAAGACAACTATCCTCTCTTTTCCGTTTTTATTGCTCGTTTTCCCCTTGTTTATCCCCTTCCCCTTTGTCATGGTGGCCTTCGAGGCCTTGGTTTTGGTTGCTCCCGACTCTCGATGATGTGACTACATCGAGAGTCGTTTTCAAAATCCAAATTTTACAAGTTTTTCACTCTTTCTTTTTGAGGATTTAGTCGGATTTAGGCGGAATCCGGGCTAGGTGACGTGATTACACCTAGTCCTCCCCTCCCATTTCCTTTTATTTCCTTCTTTTTATTTCTCCCCCCATCCATATCTTTTTCTTGTCTCGGCCCATGGTGACTTGACTACACCCCGGCCGGACACCTTCTACCCTTTTCTCCACTTTTCCTTTTTTGATTTTTAGCTTTATTTTCGTAAATTTCTTTTGTACTCTCATGCACTACGGTCGAGCATGAGGACATGGCTCGACTTAAGTGTGGGGGAGTGGTATTCTAGCATAGCTAGCTTTATTTTTGTAGTCTTTCGAAAAAATCTTTAAAAACCCTAAAAATTTGAAAAAACTTCACAAAAATCAAAAAGATTTTCTTTTGTGTGTTTTCCTTTTTGTGTCGTTATGTCGTATTTTCGTTTTGTTGTGCGTGTTTTTCCCCTCTTTTCCTTATAGGTTGCTTTAATCGCCGTTAACTTTGGAAGGCTTCCAAGACTTCCGGTAACATCGTATCCCTTTTTCTTCTTTACCTCTTGCGGAGTTTGGAGGAGATTGCGTGTTGTGTGCTCGGGTGGAGCTTTGTAAAGTGTGGATGATTTAGTGGCTTGTTTGGATGATCGGGGTGGTGTTTGTGTTATGTATATGTATGCGGAGTCAATGATTTTAGAAGTCTGTCAATGGTAACAAAGGCATTTAGAATAGCTGAACTTAGTATTACATCCTAGGAGTAAAGACAATTCGAGAGATAAAGAGAAGGAACAATATATTTCAATCATGAAAATCACCTCAAGCATTAAGAGTTAAGGGGATGGGAAGTAAGGCAAATAATATAAGGTTGGTACAAAGTTTGCAGGAAATGCTAAGTTCTAGGCTGAATTGGTATATGATTGCTTCAGGTGAAAGCAAGGTAACAGGTGATGGGTCAGGGTGATAAGGGGTAAAAGATGATTCCAAAGCATGAATTCGTAACGTAAATGACAAGACAAAAGAAGCTGGTAACACCAGACAATATGCAGAAAACAAAGTTTTCTAATAACTAGTAGATGTACTTTCTGCGAACATGATGCTGAAAACCGCTCACACTTATCCATCAAAAGTGTCCTTATGCAAACAAAATGTGGAAGAAGCTAAAACAATGGATGGAATTTAAAGGAGAAACCGATGCTTTGAATATTGAATTTGAAATGGAGTGCAACAAAGCAGCAAGGAAAACATTAGAAGCATAAATGATGCAATACTTTAGCAGCTGCATTTCACCATACTTGGATTGAAAAAAACATTAGAAGAAAAGGTGATGTAAAAATTAATAAATCAAATAAACTTCGCTAGACTGAGAGGTAAGGGATCAATGTGAGCATGAATATGATAGGATGAATGTGTAGTCTGGTAAGATAGGTCTCTCATATTCCCTAAATAGATGAATATGAGAGTCAATAAACTTTCTTCCAAAAATAGTAGATATGTATTAGAAAGTTCTAATGAAGTGAAAGTAAAGGTAACAAGTTGAACTGAATTTGGGAAAGACGGAGAAAAGTTCAAGCAATAAAGTGAGAATCCGAAAATACGATCGACAAGAAGATGGTGGTATAAAAATTTATAGCAAATTAAAAGGAACGAAGAAAACATACATACATCTTTTCGAAAATTTATTTAATACTATGACAAATTGTAGGTTGGATGATGAGAGAAATAATAAATTGACAAAATTTTGAATTGAAACACGGTATGTGAAGATTTTCAAATTTTGTTATTAAAATAAGAGTGTCTTGAATTCTGAATCTACGGCGTTAGCTATTTCCTATATTTAATTAATAATTTAGATATGTTATTTTATACCCTGCAACCAAAGTAAGCAAGTTAGTATGGTAGGGTGTTAACCCACCAAGTTATATCACGAAACATTTGACACACACATATATACGTTAGTATAGCCAAGTTCGAGAAATTCCATCAGGGCTTGCTCCAGCTCCAAAAGTTGAGGAAGTAAATGTCCTTCATTCGACGCAGTCACGTGATCTTTAGATCAATTGTTTCAGGTCCCGATAGTTGTTTAACTTAGTTCTATATACGTGTAAAAATTACTATTACGGAATATACATAGTTTCCTATAATTATATAATATGGAGTATTAAACAAATACATATCATAATATAACACATATATTAATAATACTATTAAGAACTATATAATATGCACACAAGTATATAGCATACACATAGTAAAACAAGTAACATTGTGCACATTACAATGTAAGAAGCCACATAAGTAAAAGACAAGTAATGGTAAAACAAAAGCTACGGGTTCCTAAAACTAGGTCGGTCCTTAGTTGTTTCTACCCTTTTAAAATTTTCTTTTAAGTAATCTAGTTATTTTAATTTATTATCCTAGAAAATAGATGACTCGATTCCGCTAGCCGAGTTAGTTGGGAGTATAAGACTCTATTACCAACTTAGTCAGGAGCTTTAAAGCTCTAGAGTAGATAAAGTCATCAAACCATGCTCTAATACCAACTGTAACAACCCGGATTTTCCAGACTTTATAAATAAGTCTATAATAGGAAACAGCGGAAGATATAATACATATCCGAGTCATTACTATTCTCAACTAATTAGATTACTACATAACAATTATGAAAGTACTTAAATATTACATTTGTTTGTAACAATTTATGAAGAAATAGAAATATATTTGAGTCCCATCTTGAGCTATCTCCAACCTTGCCCGTCTGAGGAGTGTTCAGTCCCCTTAATCTGACGATTAAAATATTTTTTAAAAGAATTTCATAGAAAAACAAATCGTCAGGTGGGTAAATTATCAAAATTTAATATGAATAAAATATTAAATCAAACATAGAACAAATAACAGTACATAAATGCACAACTGATAACACATAATTTTAGAAATCGTAAGAAATGTTTTAGGTGCCGTATTATTTTTAGAAAAGTTTTATCACGATATACCGGCCAATTATTGTACAAGTTCCAGATAAGTTTCGTATTTGATACTTGTATAATAATAATATACCGCCAATCACACCGATACCAGGGGGCTTACATTATTACCCCTGTTTACCGTGGTGACATAAACACGTTTAAAACAAAATTCGTCCTCTCATCTCCAGGGTCGAATGCCGGTACGTGGGGTTGTTACCCGCACCATGGACTACTCACCACTCGGCTGGTTATCCCCGCAGCCACGCTCCAATCGTCGACTCACGGAAACCCGGGTGCGATCCACCTAACACGTACGGGACTGATCAGGTCCCCACCTAAAGTATGGCCACACTCCCGCCTACTCTCGAGTCAATGTCAGCACAGCCAAAGACCCTTCGTACGCTACGGACGGTTTTATACGGTTAAGCTAAGCGCTATTCTTCCAAGTTATCTCGTACACAATAGAGACAACCTGCTTTCCCGCTCAATGAGATTTCGAATAAAGTCCTAAAAATGCCCAATAAAACATACAATCTTTTGAAATATATTTTAAAACATTTTGTGTTATCGTTGGTCAGGTCTCACAGATAAATAATTACATTATATTTTATTAAGACAAAATTTAAATCACAACACTACTATCATCAGTTCACTAACAACTAGTCACATACCCTAACTAATACTCATTTAATATTTGAGACAAACGTACCGATAATAGTTTATAATATAAGTTGTCTTAACGAGATTTTCTTAGGATACCAACCGCATTTTTTATATATATATCATCTAACCATACAACTTTTGATATAATAAAGAAAATATTAATAACCTTAAATTTAAAATTATATACTTAATTAAGTAGAAGAAAATAATAATTATTATATGGAGTACTATTTAAATTTAATATTTAACATATATAATAGGTATTGGAATAATAATATAGCATAATAATTATTTTTCTTTTCCTCAAATAATTAAATAATCAAAACAAATAAGTTTATAAATTAGAAAACTTAAACCCTTTTCTATTTTCTTTCTTCTGTATCATTCATCACTCTCTTCCCTAATTAATTTTAAGGATTTAGAAATTTGATTCACTTATGAGATAAATATTAAAAATAAAATTAACGCATTTTTATATACTATTTAAATTTCATATCTAAAATAATAGGTTTTCATAAAACATAATTGAAATTGAAATTAATAATTTATTATAATAAATTTTTTCTTCTCCTACAATAAATAAATAATTAAAAATTAATAGGTTAAAAATTTAATAAAATTTGTAAATCCCTGAACCTTTCCTTTCTTCATATCATTTGTCCTTCTTTTTCTCAATCAAATTTTATAACTTAAAATTTGACTTAATTATAATGTAAGTATAAGTAATAAAAAATCATATACCTAAATAATCAAATGCATGCAATTAAACATATCCATATTAGCATATACCCAAATAAAAATCATATGCATGCAATTAATTATGAATTAGGACTAAGGGTGAATTATTAGACTATGTAATTAATTACTCACATAGTCAATCTTAAGTCCTAATAATCATATGCATCAATATTAGCATATAAGTCCATAAGAATAAAGTCCATTTTGATAAAAGAATCAAAGTTTTTAGAAAAGGGTGATGATTTACCCACCCTAAATGGGTCATTAGTTTTGATCAAACTCGGGTCTTGAAACGGTTCCATCAAGTTCTGTAAGATGATTAGGCAAACTTCGATTTATCCCCTTGCTCTTTTCCTTACGGCAGATCAGCAACAGCCACAATAATCAAATAAAATTAATTTGATTACCTTACTAAAATAAAACTCAAAACGGATTGTTCTTATCTTAAAATTTGATTTCTGAACAAATCAGATTGAAACATTTACTTTATATGTTTTTTTTTTACAAATATACTTAAAAAATGAAAATCTGAAAAATTACAATTTTTATAAAAATAAAATACTAGTACTTTTTTTATGGTAACAAGAGTAGGATAAGAATAAAGATAGATTGTTTTGGTTAATTTCACTACTATGAAAATGGAGGAATAAATTGGATTTTATAAAATGAAAACTTGTTTTTACCATAAGGAAGGAGGATGAATGCAAGGGAGACGGAGGATGGAGTGTATTAATTAATAATTTGAAGACTTAATAAAGAGAGAGAGAGTAATTAATAAATGACTAGGTGTTAGGTGAATAAATTGAAGAAATGGGGGACATGCATGGTGAGGATGAGGGAGTATGCTTGACACGCAGAGGCTTGTAGCAGCTAGGTTCAAAATGAGTCTTTTAATTCCCAAGATTGACTCTGTTTATGATCGACTCTGTTTATAATCGACTCGGTTTTAAAATAATCTTACTACGTATAACGCTTGCAACTGGAAAACTTTTAACTAAAATTTTGAGTCAAGATAAAAATTCATAATGAAGTGGTGCAGCTAAATACATAGTACTTGATTAACTTAACTAGATAGGTCCCGTCACAACTTTATATTAACTGCGTAGGACATATATTAACCTATTATTTAACTCTTATGCAAAATTGTAGGAGTACTACCTAACTCTTATCTTCGAAATGTATATTGGAGTACGTGAGTATGAGAATTAACGAAAGAATTAGGATCGACTTAAGTTGTCTTAAGCTGAGTTGAATATACGATTCATATCTAAATAATAAAATGTAACATGTCAAAATTTATTTTATCTTATTTTTAAAAAGAAGTGATAAAAATTCAAGAGAAATAAAAATATGAAAATTTTTGACCATCCCACGGAAAGGGGTCTGGTAGTTTCTATAATATAACAGAATATAACGTAAAATAGAAAATATTTATAAAAGATTTATCAAAAATACGGGGTGTTACATGTTATCTAAAACCTCATAGGTTATTTGAAAACTCACTAATATTTCTATTCTTCTCATTGAAGAGTACATCAATAACGTATCTATCTCGATCCTTACCTTGCTCATTCCTTTGAAAAACAAACTTTGCTAGAAATTGTCTGATATAAACTCAAATTATCTTCTCGTTCCTTCTATCGGACGAGAAACCCTTGGTTAGTTGTAACAATGTTCTATTGGGTGTAATCCCCTAAAAATTCTAGCGCGATACAGTGGCGGAAACACTGTAGAGTCGGGATTAAAACACACAGAACTATGTCTTAATAAATTAAATTGGTAAAGTCAAACATGCGCCATACATAAAAATGGCTAAAATTTAAAACAATCCATAAAGAGGTTAAACAATCCTTAAGACATGATTATTAAAAGATCAAGCAGGATCCAAGACCGCTCGTTAGCCCACACCCACCGGAAAATAAACACGTATACCTGCCATGTAAAAACATAACAGCCACAATCAGTGGGGAGCAACGTCAACGTTCTCCCAGCCGTATAACAGGATTTTAAAACAGTAATTACTAATATAGGAAAAATAGTAAAAATGGAAAACAGTAAAACAGCTTATTAAAATAAGCTTTAGCGTAAAACAAATTAATCAAAAGGGTTTCCGAAGAAACATAAAAATATTTGCAACCTGCAAAACCAATTTATATCGATAATAAATAAAATAATCAAAATGGCGTTATGGATAGGATTATGTAGAATCTAGACTTTCACTAGGACAATACTAAACTAGCTTGGAGAACTTAGTCAAACAAATAAGACTTCGGTCTCTAACTAGGCAACTCAACTATAACAGGACTGCGTGCAGCGAGGTCCTGGCTTAAGTAATGTACACCCCTCCTGGACACCAACCGTAATCCAGTTCAACCCGACGGCGACTTACACGATGCGATATCTAAGTTTAAGGTCAAAATATACACACTCCTGAACACAAACCATGCTCAGTTCAACGACCAATTTGTCTCAACATAGACACACCAGCTTTATAGTTTTATGGCAAAACGTACATCTCAGACTATATTAATCTAAACCCACACTTTTTCTTATTCCATAACTCCAAAACAAACCATTATTGACATATAAAAGATATAATCATTATAAATAATAAGAGGATAAAAGAAGTAAACATTTATATTCTAAAAGAGGAAACTTTCTATTTTAAGAAACTTCTATTTTTAGAAACTTTACTAAAAATAGCATCATATCAAAATAGTGAAAATATTAGTTCATACTAATACCACATTTTAGTAAACAATATAGATTTATAAAACTAATACTTTCGGCCTTAACGATATTAATTATTAAAGTAAGAACATTTGATTTTATGAAATTATTAAAACATCGTATAAGCGTTATAAAATGATTAAAAATGTCTTAAACATTTTAATATTACTAATTAGGGTGTTTTCAAAAGTTATAAAGCTAAAATTCCCTAATTGTTATTAGTTTCGACAATAAAATTATAAATAGGATTTTACGGCGAACATCAAATTAAATATTTGAACGTCTTTATTTAATTAAACCAACAAATATATTTAGAGTATGTTAAGGGATGATTTAACTCTTAAAGTTTCAGATTTAAATACTTTCAAAATTGCTGGAAAAATAATTCTTTTAGCTAAGACGAAGCATTTTAACGATAAATCACAATTTGTCCGAAAATCAATATTTATTAATTAAAGACTTTAATAAATAGTATAAAAATTACGTAAAATAGTTAAATTATATTTATGGACATTCTGTCCAGAAAAGAAAATTTCCAGAATTCTAAAACTCGGTTTTTAAAGCGTTTTCTCGTTAATCGTCCAATCTCGACAATAACGGTTAATAACAATAGTAATTACAAAACGATTTAAGTATTAATATCCAAAAATTATTATTAAACCTAAAAATCATGATTTTCCAGAATCTACCATTTTTCCAGATTTCCAAAAATTCCAGATTTAATAAATCCCGTCAACCGTCTTTAAAACCCGTTTTCACAATTAACGATTCCATTAATAAAACTTATCGTTCCTAACATTTTATTAACGCACTAAAAATCATAAAATCATATTTTAATATGAAATCATCAGAATCATAATTTTTCCAGATTTAAACCAAAGACCAGAAATCGAGAATTTAAACAACAAACACGGTTTTAACGATAAACGGTGATTTAAAGTGATTAATTAATTCATCCACTTAACAATTCCGAAAAATTATGAAAAAATTTAGAAACTTCTAATTCACCAGAAATTTTCACCACATCAAAAATCAGATTAAAATAAAATGTTTAAGTACTAGAACTAAAAATCGGCTTTTAATCGTTTTTGCCCGAAAACAGTAATAATTCAATAATCGATATCAAAAATATCAGAAAAATACTAAATTACTAAAAATCATCAAAAACAACATTTTTCCAGAATATAAACATATATTACACGTTTAGGCCGATTATTACGATTTTACAAATTAATATAACAATTAAATCGTTAACCTCGTAAAAGCGATAAAAATATCGAAACATGCAAATTTTCAACTTTAATTTTTTTTCCAGGATCCGTGACATACATATATTGCCAAAATATAATATAAAAATATATACATGCAAATACTCAATTAAAATCTTGAAATATCGAGTAACATCGACGTTACCTCTACTCCAAGTCTGAGTCGATAATATATTCGTCGGCTTCGGGATCGTCCAAAAATCCTACCAAACACGGAAATCATGGCAGGAAAATACCATGAGAAAACTAATAAAAATCAAGGTAAAAATTGATCGAAAATGACGTCGATTAATACCTTAACGAAGAGAACGGAAAGAGGATTATTATGACGATAAAAATGATGCGATTGGGACTCGAAATGGAGCAAAAATTGCCTAAGATGGAGGAGGAGTACAAGGCCAAATGAGAGGGAGAAAGGATGAGTATATTTTTTTTTATGACAAGAATGAATAAGGTGTAGTATGGAAAATGGATGGTTTTCAAAAATATAAATGAGATTAAATGGTTGATGAAAACTATGTGCACCATGATGAAAATGGCCGGCCAAAAATGTGATGACAAGGAGCATGAAAAGTTTTGATACTAATGCTACAATGAATGAAAATAATTTATCTTATGTTTACGTTTTAACGTGATAAAATGAAACGTTTAAATAAAACGTAATAAAACTTGTGACCAAGGGCTTAGTTGGTCCAAAATGTGAGTAAATGGTCTTAAAAATTTTATAAGTTGATAAAAAGTATAATCGTAAAATAGTTAAAGGCATTTCAAAGTAATTCGAGTAAACCTCGCGTAAGAAAATAATTATTCGCGAAGCTTCGTAATAAAAATCATTAACAACTAATTTTTGTAAATAAAAATATTTACTAGTTGAAAATATTATAGAAACGTATTCAAACAATTTAGGAAAAGGAATAACTTAAATCCAAGCTTAAAAATGTCAATTCGAAGAGAAATAGAATTCCTTGCGGAAAAATTAATTAGTTTACGAAGAAACCAAATAAATGGATTTAAAAGGATTTAAATCTTTGAAATTAAAAATAAAAATTATTAAACTCAAAAATTAAAATAGAGCTTAGTAAAATGATAAAATATGAGGCCAAAAGTGACAGAGTTAAGACGGAGTCCTAACGGAAAGAATAAAAATGCTTAGGAAAAAATAGTGGGTGTTACATTGGGTGTCACTTCCCTTACCTCTTTTACGTGACAAATCCAATGACAATTTTTAGTTTCACTTACCACTTCTTTTCATATACGTTCTTTTGCGAAACCTAATCCCACTTCTTTGATCAACTGTACCAACATACTTTCATTGAACTTTTCTATGCATATCCGATCGAGTTAACCCAAGCAACTAGAATATTGTTATTAACCTTTGACCGGACGATTTAGTACTTAGACGAGTAGAGGTAACGTTGGAACTGCTGGGAGCAAGAGCACGACTTCCCCAGGATCGTATAGAAGAAAGACTCTTAATATGATGAGACTATTCAAAGTTGATCCAGAATAAAATCACCAAGAAGCATAGACTTCAGAAACCTGATCAGGGACGATATCATCAAAGAAGACCTATTAGATCAATGTGCGAACCTTGGACTGAAGCGTTGCTAACCTAGTTTTTGTTTGTTTTGCCTGACCACTTGCCGACCTTAGAATACTCTTAGGACTTGGAACCTTAAGTCAAGTTATCAGTGTGTGTCTTACGTGTAATCCTCTTTAAGCGATAACCTATCGTGGGACATAGCCTATAGTTTTCCAGTCAAAATCTTAACTACCCTGTTATAACAAAGTTAGAACACCTTGGAGGTCGAGAGATATTCGAGATGTCATTACCTTATATTTGTGGAATTAGGTGTTCGAAAGAAGTATGAGAACGATCAATGATCAAATTATTTGAGGATTTCCTTTATTTACTTCAAAAGCTATTTCGGGGAATAGATTGTGAACAAGCCTTAACAGATCTCTAGAAGTTTCAGGATTGCCTAAGCTGATTTATAACCTATAATTTTCGGAATCCCTAGGAAAACTATATATATTTTGGTGACTTATTTATATTTTGGATGATGGATGATAATATTACAACCCCAAAATATTGTAATGATGACGGACACTTCAAAACCCATAGACTGTCAATTTGAAGTTTTGGATTAACCTTCTAATCGAGGAATCAAGAAACAAGGAAACAATTGAAAATTTTAGAAATGTAAGAGAAATCAATACCAGAGTTTTGGATTAACCCCAAGAGCTTATCACTGAAAGAACCACGAAACCCTAGGAGATCAACCTTTCGATGATAAATATTGAGAGTGTCGTGAGAACCATGAATTTTGATACGATTGATAATGGAGGATATACGAGTGAAAGTCTAGTTAGACTTAAAGATCAAAACTATTAAACGTTTTGAAATTTTATGGAAATTAGGACAACCTTTATTTTAATGGATTTATACCTTAAGCCAAACCAGCATTTCTCAAAAAAATAAAAATGTTATATCGTTTTTAAGGCATTTAGATATTATCTGGTTTTGGAGTTAGAGCCGATAGTGAACCAAATCTTGAAATGACCCAAGATTGTTCTACTTTTGAGAACTTGAGAATAGCCTATGGATACTTAAGAATCACCTAAAAAATTAAAGGAAAACCTTAGCCTAACCTTAGGAAATATATACCGTATCAACCTAGTAGTTGTGAATTTCGAGGACGAAATTTTCTTAAGGGGGTAGTCTGTAACACCCCGTGCTTTTGACCATTTTAGTTATTTATAATAACGATTAATATTAATAAATCGAGTCTCGACAAAATATTTTATATAGTAATATTCAATTCTTGTGTCTTTGGAACCTTTCTATTTCACTTCATTGTTTGCAAAACTGAAATTTCTATTGTTATCGAAATTCTGCGCGATTTCGTATAACGGTTTCTATTTTCTCATACGGACTCCGATTGAGACGTTTCAAAAGCCTAACTTTATTAATTTTCCAAGATTTACACAATGGTGATATTCAAAATTAAAATTTATAAGTTCATCAAAAAATTATTGTACTGGACAGCTCCTTTACTACGAAAATCATCACCCAACGAATCGTTTCTCGACATTCGATTTCTGTACTTCTTTCCTAACCATGGTGTGACCAAATAAACTCAAAAACATCACCCTAAGGCATGCCATACCGTCACTTTGAAGTCCAAGCCTCAAAATATGCTTTTCTAATCAAAAACACCAAATAGGGTATGTACCTCTTAAAGTATGCTTAGCTACTTTTGGTAATTGTCAAGTTCTTGTCCACCCTTTGCTCCCCCATCTAATGCACAACTTGTGTGCTTATAACCAGCCATTTTCTCTTCATTTAATCATCCATTCACTCACTTAAACACTCCTTCAAAGGTCCATCTAAAAACCAAAGAAAATCATACAAGTTTTTCTAAGTTCTAAGGTGTTTACACCACCATATCTCAAGAGCACATACTCTTTCTTTTCCTTACCTTATACTCTTTATTTTTAACTCTTATTCCTATTATATTTACTAACTTACTTTGTTGGTGTGTCCTTCTAACTTATTCATGAACAGGAGCAAGAGGAAGGGGGCTTTGATCTTAGTATATTTGATTTCATAGTTGATCAAGAGAATTGCTAATACGTAACCTAACTTTTCTTCGCCCTCAAATCTCGTAGTATAGTGTTTAGACTCTAACTAACATGTAACATCATGTTTAGGACTAAATCATTAGATCACCAAGTTTAAAGCTAACTATTTGTTGATTTATCACTTAACAATACATGCTGTAAAATGGATTCTGTGATGTATGATGTATGTTCACGATTTGTATGTGTAAAATATGTTTCGAATTAGCTAGGTTCCTTCATGAAAGTTGTAGATCCGAATGTCTAGAATATGTTAAAAATATGAAAAGTAAGTTTTTTTGAAAATATATATTTAGTAATGATTTATTTCGTAAAGTGGTACTGTATGATTTTATGTACAGTCTGAGAAAATAGTATGTTTCGTGATGTTAAAAGTTTCTTTTGGACTTGGAAATATTATGTTATGTTCCTGATGATGCCTATAATGTGTATGTAAAATTTCATATAAATCCATCATATATATTTTCATTTATAAAATTTGTACTAAAATGGGTCAGATCTGGAAAGAATATTTTATTTAAGAATTTTTATAAATTATTTTAATCTAAATTTCTGGTTATAAGTGTGTACAAGTTTAGGTATCCAAAATAAAATTTTGGTTCACTTTAATGATGTTTAAGTATTTTAAACGATTTAAAAGAAAGTATTGAAAACCGTACTGTTTTCTATTTTAAATTGTTAAAAATAATAAACCTTATTATTTTTGAAAAATGAATTTATATCTGGAAACCTAACTTATAAAAGTCTGTTGAGTATGAAAATCGAAACTTAAAAATAACCTTTGAAAAATGACTCATTTAGTATCCTTAATAATATTATCGATTTCGTTATTACTTAAAGTTACTTTTGTACAACTCTATGTTTTGAGAAATATGATACCTAATAAGGTTAAAAATGATTTTTATAATTATTATTGATTTATTGGTGTTTGAAATATTTTAATAAGTGTAAATAGGCTTTAAGAGATAAGTATACTTGTACAAATACGAAACCGTATAAAAATACTAAATACGTACACTTGAACAATAAATGTACTAAATACTTGTGCCCAAAAAGTATAGAGTACTAAAAGACGAATAACCCAAAAATACTAAGTTAAACAATGCTTAAATATGCAAAATAACACTTAAACTTTATAATGAGCACTTAAGGACTAATTAGTGATTAAGTCAAAACTAAGGGTTGACTAGTCCATCTTGGTCAAACTTTGGCTTTTTAAGTCAACATAGACCAAGTCAAGATAAAGGAACCCCTCTTAAATAATGTACTTAGAAATAATTGAATCTTTAATCGAATCTCAACTAATGAACACTTCAAATAATATATCTCAAATAAAATGTTCCAATTCTGTTACATCAGTATACTAAAACTATCAGTTAAGATAAATTTTACGACGATTGATAATGTTTGTTAATCTTAAAATCGACATACTTAAATTCCATAGGAACAACCGTACTTCTAGTCGGTGTGTTACCTAAGCCGGTGATCAGACACGTTTTCACGAACGATGTTATCGACACCAATGATGGTGAAAATGAACATGTGCCCTGGCAGTACCCTCCGAGTCTTCTTCACCATTCCATGTTGTAATGACTGGTTCCGAGTCAATACACAGCCCACAGACCGGTCATCCTTATGGAACCCGATATTGTTTCATCCCTCTGGTTATCAGACATCTGCCCCACGATGACCGCTGAGCTCGATATTCCAGAGACTCTGTCTTTATAAGACCCCTAAAATCAGCCTGCGTTTCATGTTGGGCGCTATCTTGGTAAAGTTTAGAAGGCGATGCGATAGAAGACAGCTTCGAAAGTAGACTACGACACTCAGAGTTACTGCTCATGGGAGGCCATGATGCATCCTGCCGGTGCGAGAAAATGCTAAGAAGTAAATGGGCAGCCGGCTCTTTATGGGTTTGTCGGTAGAGTAGTAGTCGTCCAGTTGCCATTGAGGTGCTCGGTTGTGTAAAGGTTCTCTTTCCCGAGACCAAGAGTATGGATTGGGTGTGTGCGCATACATAGACAAGGGCACTGATCAGCTCTCACTCTCTATATCGGATATCTTTGGGGGCGGAATACCTTCCGACCTTTGCCTTAGCATTGTATGGGACATGTTCGGTTTAGCGAGGCCTCTGAGTCCATGCACTTGCAGTCCTTCTTCTCCGTATGTCAGTCGACTAAACCGAGTCAATTTAGGTGTTCGATCCTATTGAGCACTAGGGGTGAGATGTAAACCTCCTAGTATCGATATGATTGGCGGGATTGATGTTCCCATCCGCACTTATGGTGAGATGCAAGCCTTAAGTGTGCATGAGACATTAGTAGTCACATCCCGTGCATTATGTGAACGAAAACCATTGTTTTTAAAAGTAAATGACTACAGTTTTCTAAATCACATGTGCTAGTATGCTTTGTTACTGTTCTATACTCTTATGACTAATGATGTGATTGAAATGCTTGATAATGGGAAGTGATGTTTTGTTTTATGTCTTGCTTGAATATTGATTATGATTGATATTATGTTTCATACGATTTGTATTATGTATGTCTTACTCTATTTTCACATGACACTTCTACGAAGCCATGATCTACGCTTTACTGTATTATTCACATGATACTCATATGATGTATGTATTACTTTATTCTATATAACCTACATGTCTTATATATTTTAATTGATTCGTGTGGACATGACATAGGTCCACCCCGACGCGGCCACGCGCGGGTTTTGGGGAGGCGAATGAATTTCCATGAGATGGTCAAATGGAAATTTAAATCGAAGTCGGAGTCGCCACCGAATTTTATGGTTATTCGGAACCGTTCGAGCCCACTCTATGTCGTAGTGGGCCGTGTACAAAATACGGCCCAGTTCCGATGTCAGAGTTTATTGGGCTCGTCCCTTTGCATATCGATATAGATGCCGACTAGAGCGGTTAATCGTATATTGAATGACTCTCGTTGCCAATGATTTCGGACATCCGGAAACCACGGTTCTGAGTAAGGGGTGAGGGTACGTGTTGGGAAGTTCACTAAGAACACCCAACCCCGCCCGCACATTAGCGGCCTCTACTAGGATATTGAATGACGTTTTAATGCGCGCGTTAGTTGAACGATGAATGATATGCAAACATTGTTTTCCTAAGCATGTGAGGAATTGAATGGGTTGCTAAGTCGTTTAATGCATGATAAATTAATTAACGTCAAAGCTGAATTTAGCATGTGAGATTCGTTTTAGTATAATAAAACAAACGATAAAAAAGAATGAATTTGCTACAAGATGAACAAACGAGTTAGTATCGATTTGTGAAGAAATAATATAGCAAATATGATGAATAAGCAAGATTGAGAAAATATTAGTCGAAATCTGAAAAATATTTGTTAAAAGACGCTGTTTTGTATAAAAAAACGAAGTTCGAAAAATAATTAAAAAAAAGACGGAAAAGGCCGCGGCATAACAGCCGGCCGCGCGACTCGCCCGGGATGTCGGCGGGTCGCGTGGTGGCCTGTTTCGGTGCCGGTTTTCGAAAATTCGAAGTTCGTATTAAATCGCGTACAAATATTGCATGATTCGTACTCGAATTAATATTTTTGATATTCGTTATATTCGATAGTTGACTACGAAATCAATATCAAATACTTGGAATAGTTTTAGAAGAGATGTAAATTTTAGAAATCGTTCGAAGAATAAATAATAAAACGAACGAAAAAAGTTGAAAAAAGGAGCGCGGGTTTCAGACTCGTACGCGAGTCGCCTGCGTGGGGCGAGACTCGCGTGCGGGCCTGTCCCGTTTCGCTCGTTGTTCGAAAATTGTTATTTTGATGAATCGCGTACAAATTATGAATTAATTTGTATTCGATTCATGTTTTCGATATTCGTCGTATCCGATATTCGATTATGAAATCGATATCGAATATTCGGAATGAATAAAAAAGGTTTTGTAAAAATTGTTTGAAAAAAAGGAATTTGAAAAAAAGATGTAACGATTTTAAACATCGTCGAGATCTTAATATAATTCTCTTCGATACAATATTCGATTATAGAAAATCGATATCATATTTTTAAGAATGTTTGTTATGAAAATAGTTTTTTGTTAATATCGATATTAGAAAAATAAAAAAAACGACGCTTGACCCGTAAAAAGAAAACGGACGACGAGAAAGAGAAGAAAAGGAAAGGAGAAATCGGGTTTAGTACACCCTCAACCTACATGCTTTTGTTAACTCGGATCGGGGCTCGTCGGAATGTGGCTAGGCACGGGAGCGTCGAGGCGATGTCGGTCGGGTTAGGGTGGCTCGGTGAAGGTGACGGGTGAAGGGTGTCGGGTATCGGGACCGGTTTCCTTCGGGTTTGGATGTACTATCGGTTTCTCGATGCTAAGGAATTATGTGTGTGTTATGATATTTTCTGACTTCTCTCAGGAATTCTGTCTATATGATAGGATGTTTTCTGATGATTGAAAGTGTTGTATGCAAGGGGCTATTTATAGGGAGTTCCCGACCTTGGCTTAGAAGAGTTTGAATACCGCTTAGGATAGAAAACGTAGGAGTTTGAGAAGCATGAGAATTCCGCTTTCTTGGCAAAGAAGAAAGGTATCTCGGCTGGTTGTATGATGCTTGGCCGAGTATTTGCACTCGGTCGAGTGTTTGAATCGGTCTTCGAATAGGATTCCTACTTGAGATCGAATTCTACTTTAAACGGAATTGTTTATTATTTTGTGAAGCTGATTTTTTGTAGAGTTTGGGTAAGAATCAGCCGTGTGAGGTGTCACGGCTGACTAACGTGTCTCGGGAAAATCTTTGACCGGGTTTTGACTCGGTCGCTAAAAGACGGTTTTACCCCTGGTGTCGGATTCGACCCAAATTAATGTTATTTGACTCGAAACGACCCACTGGGCCTGAATTTGAGGTTGGTTTTGTGAGATTTGTACTCCTTAAAAAGCCCAAGCTAAATATCCATGATTTCGAGCCCATTTCCGAGTACGTTAAAGCATGTTTGCGTCCGATCATCATCGGGTGTTTGTCGGAAAATACTATAGACACCTGGCGGTCAAAATGTGGGTGTCTACAGAGCCCCCACTCTGACTGAGGCATGGACAAGGCGAAAGTCAGAGTAGCTACCAGGCCAATTAAAGATTAAGACCTGGCAGACTTCCGGTCGGGTCGTTTAATGTCCATTAGACCTGCGTAAAGGGCCCGCCGGCCATGGATTAGAAATGTACCTGAACTGATGATGATAACTCCGTGGGGAATTGGACTTGTCGTATAAGACTTAGGTGCGCCTATATATGGGCCCATCCTGTTAAATGTCGCTGGGGAGTTATGTGAATAGCGCTGTCGTGATTTGTACCTGTATAAGTTACATAAAATTTTGCATGCAACACGTAGGCGAAACAAATATGACTCGCGCTGGGGAATAAAAATGATTTTTGCTGCATTTTGAAATCGAAGTCCTAAAAGCAACTCACGTGCTAGGAGATAGGTTTCCAAAATTGAAAGAGGTGGAAAAGAAATTTGCCGTTTAAATAGACTGAAATTTGGCCTTGTCAAAAAGGATTTTTTTTCAAATGGCTAAGTTTTTGCAAATTTTAAAATGAGAATTTGAAAAGAGAGGCCTACCGGCAGACTCGACTCTGGACGCGACAGGACGAGTTGACCGTGACTTGTACTCTCTAAGGGTTGGACCGTGACTTGGTAAGGAGGTGGGCCACCTAAGATGACAAGACTCTTAAGTTGCGCTATTCCGTAGCCTAGGCGAGTGACAACACGGTCGAATCCTCAGAATAGGAAGGATGTGCTATGGGGGGATTGCAATAGTCTGTAATGAGACTGTTTTGGCATGACAGGACTTTTAGCAGTAGCAATGCCGTAGTCTAGTGCTTTTCTGGATTTCTGATTTTTGGGTACATTTCCAAGGTGGGTATTGCCTCGGGTCCTGACAGATTCTTGTCTTCGACTGAGCCGAGTACTAGGACACACTACAGAAAGAAGGCTAGATTTTGAATTTATCTGGATTTTGTGAGTGGATGGAGGTCTTCTGTCTAAAAGAAGCCCCCAGGACGACAAAGCTAGCTGTTGAGAACATGACAGTGTCGTGACCGGAATGATGGTGTTTTTTGAATGTGTGTCAATGTGGGTGGTTGTGCCTCTGTTGAAAGGCTGCCTAGTATTCACATGTGGTGAAATCAAACCAAGCCGTAGTTCAGTGGATTGTGGTGCCTAGTTTATTAGGACTTTGTGTGTAACTAGCCATAGCGATGGTGTAGGCTAGGTGCATTCCCAGTGATGTCTTGATCAAAGGGCTAGAATGGTTAGGATATTGATCCTGTGACTGTGAGCGTTCTCCGGGGTAGCCCCCAGAGGTGGTGTGAACTATTTGGGCATGTTCCATGCCGACTGCAAGTTGCATTTCCGTGTTTGGGGTTGGTAACTGGTTTGAATGAGAAGAATTGGGATGGGATTTTAACGAGTTCTGCTCTCGGGGATTTTAACGAGTTCTGCTCTCGGGGGATTTGACGAGTTTTGCTCTCGGGGGGATTTGACGAGTTTTGCTCTCGGGGGGATTTGACGAGTTTTGCTCTCGGGGGATTTGACGAGTTTTTCTCTCGAGGGGATTTGACGAGTTTTGCTCTCGAGGGGATTTGACGAGTTTTGCTCTCGAGGGGATTTGACGAGTTTTGCTCTCGGGTTTGTGTATGGTGATTGTGAATTCTGTTATATAAAGGGGAAGTCGAGTAGAATGACTCGAACTTTGATCGGGATAAGTTTTGATAATGCGAGATCTGATTTCCATGTCTGGCCCTAATGGTTAGGGGTATCCTATGGAGCTTGAATCCTCAAAATTTCCGGGCTGTCTCTGGCCTGGGTCTCGGGAAGGTCTTGAGGGTTGTAATGTGAGATGGCTAAATGTGGTGTTAGCTGACCAACTTGATTGTTTCTCCCCTATTTGATGGTATGAGTATTGATAATTGACCGTACCCTGGTCATGGGGCTTCCACTTGAATTGACCGTTGATCATGGTCATGGGTTTTTGGGAGTTCTTTTTGATCATGGCCAGCTCTTTTGTTTTGGGCCTTTTGCTTTTTCCTTTTGGACTTTTGTTTTTTTTTGTCCAGTTTTTTTTTATCATGGCCAGCTCTTTTGTTTTGGCCTTTTGCTTTTTTTTTCGGTTGGTCAGACTAACACCTAAGGTAGGGATCGGTTAGTCTTATTGGATGGGTGTTTTATTGTGGGAAATGAGCTTGCCTCCCGTCTTTAACCCAATCTAGGAGATTACCTAGATTTGTCATAGGATTCGGTACCTCTCCTGCTAAGGGTAGTTTTGTGGCTTTCTATGTCAGACATGGAACAGGTAAAGGAAAACACGGGTCTCGATTCCCTGCAGTCATTATGATGTGCCTATAACAGTCACGTGCGTGTACTCACAGTGTATTATGGTGTTTGTCATGTTCTCGGAAACACATAAGAAAATCATATATGAGAGATTGAAAAGCTGACTTTATTGAATTTTGAAAAGATGACAGAATACAACTGATTCTGACTCTGACTTTGAAGTTGAAATAAATTGTACTCTCTAGACTTGGACTCAGACTTGGACTTAAATCAAATCCGGACTTTTGGATGCATAAGAGGTAGATTGGATGCTTTGGTCATCGGGCCCTGTATAGTCCATGAGGGGCTTTGCAACTGACAAAGTTTCCAAAACGGGAGTCTTCCCGGCATCGAGAAAGTCTTGAATGAGGTCTTTCAGTTTCCAGCACTGTTCTGTATCGTGTCCCCTCCCTCTGTGGAATTTGCAGTAAAGCTCGTCGTTCCATGCTTTGGAGCGTTTTTCCAAAGGTGGGTCGGCTGTTGGGCCTATAGGTAGTATTAGGCCCTTCGGAACCAACCTCTGGAAAGCGACGATGTAGGACATATCCAAGTGGGTAAATGTCCTTTCCTTTGACTGGTTCTTGATTTTTGGAGAGGTGACTTGAGGGTTACCTCTCTCGGTCTTGCCATCTTGAGGGTATCGGACAGTTTCGTAAGAGTGTTCACCTTTCAAATGGCTCGGTTGGGTGATTGGCTGTCTTACTCGCTCTAGTTGTGTTAGACGGGCTCGGGTTCTTACAAGGTCTTCTTCGATGGTGGTGACCCTGGCATTTAGGTTATCTAGGGCGGTATTGATTTTTGAGAAGATATTGTTAATGGAGCAAGACAGCATAAGCATACTCCCCTGGATATCCCCTTTCTCGACGGCGCGGGATTTGTTATGGTTTGGTAGTATCTCGTTCATAGGGTCCCTGATCGGAAGAAACGACAGATGTTAGAACTCGCCTAAACTCGGTTTTGCGCAAATGCAAGAGAGAGAGTCAAACTAGGTACGGCCCGAGGGCGGGAATGACTAAGATTCTATGACCGGGCTACTTAAACGTTAATCCAGACAAAATAACGACTGTGACCTAGATTCGACCACGAGACTCGAGCTGTACAGGGATAAGTCCGAAAATGGGGCGACCGTGCCGCGTGGTTAGACCAACCGTGGTGACCTAACCCTAGGTGACCCGAGTATTCGTAGCGTGGGTACGACTCGAAAAAGGCATCATAAGGACGCCGGTGTAGGATGAACGTAGGGTACTCTCTAGGGTAATCGTGGTTGACTACTCGGGTGGAGGACAGCCCCCTAAGTAAGGCTAGAGACTCAGATGGTGTGACATCTAAGTGACTCGAAAGTGGGATACGTGAGACAACACGTGCAAGACATGACCCTTAGAGCAACCGTGATTTATCGCTCTGCTGAAGGGTGGCCCCCCGAGTGGGGAAAAGCCTGAAAAGGAAGTGACTCGGATAGGACACCTAGACGGGTGACTCATGAAAGGTGGGTCTCCCTTAGGATCCAGCTGTGTGGGCTGGGCCCTGTTTGAAAGGAGGTTTACGTGAGACATTCCCCAGACTTTGGACTCGATAACTGTGTAGACGGGCCAACCTTCGTAGGAGTATGTCCTACGTAGGTGGGCTTTGCCTTAGTCAAATAAGGCGGACTGGGATAGGGAGGAAACTCGTGATATAAGATCGACGGAGTTTCGACGCTAAAGACTTTGACGACTTATGACACGACCCGACACTGCTAAATACGGGAAGTCCTAATTAAGAAGAGGAAGGTTTTGAAAAAGGGATTATTTTGGAAAATCCGAGAAGTCTCGGTGGATGGCCCAATTTTTTCGAAAAAACGGAAAAGTGCATCGGGCCATAATTTTGAAAGTTCGGAAAAAAAAATCGAGTTTTGAAATGGGCAGAATACCGGCTGGAAAATAGGCTACTTTGAGTCAAATCATAAATCCTAATTTTGGTAGCATTCTGGGGTTTTGAAAAGTTGAATATTTGGAATTTTGAAACTTGAGTATCGAGAAAAGGAATTTCCGACAATTTGAAAATTGAAGATGAGATCCCGAAGATTTGAAAATCGAAAACGGCATCTCGAAGATTTGAAAATTGAAAATGGTATTTCGAAGATTTTGAAAATCGAAACTGGTATCTCGAAAATTTTAAAATCGAAATTGAATTTTGAAAATTCGAAAATCGAATGGTGGATCGGAAATTCGAATTTTGAAATGGGCAGCATGCCGGCTAGAAAATAAGCTTGTTTTGAGTCAAATCTTAAGTCTAAATTTCGGCAGCTTTCCGATTTTTTAAAATTTGAATATTTTTGAAAAGATGCATTTTTGGAATTTCGGAATTTTGAATATCGAAGATGAATTTCCGAAAATTTGAAAATCGAAAACAGGATCCCGACTTTTAAAATCGGCGAAAATGTCATCGGGCTTGAATTTTTTTGAAAAGTCAGAATTTTTGAATTTTTGAAAGCCCGAAGAGAAATTCGGTTGATGGTCCGGTTTTGTTCGAAAGAAAAAAAAAACGGAAATCGAACCGGGCGACGGTTTTGCAAGTTCGAAAATAGTTTCGAGTTTTAAATTGGGCATAATACCGGCTAGAAAAAGGGCTATTTTGAGTAAAATCATAAGTCCTAAATTCGGTATATGTCCGGGTTTTTGAAATTGGATATTTTGAAAAAAGGATGCAAATTTTGAAAAATGACGGTTTTGAAAAAGATATGGATCAAGTAGCACGTAGTCATGGAAACAGTATAATGACGCCATGTATGCTCTTAAGCTAAGTCTCGGTCAGTCTATAAGGGTCTATACCAGTGTACATAGCCTATCGAGAATCGGGGCGGACTTCCTAACTCGAGTTGAGATTAGGACATGCCGTAAAACCCATACGAATCGACTAATGGACACCTTTGACATAACCAATTTGGACTATATCAACGGTATAGTGGGACGTCGGTCACGAGTACCGGCCCGGGAAAATGGGGTTATGCATGAACCGTAAAACTAAAACGCGCATTGTACTAAACGATTTCTATTCGAGTCTCACCCTGAGGATACCGAAGGTTATTAACGCATCAGTAAATCCCCAGCGGAGTCGCCAAATTGTGGACATGACATAGGTCCACCCCGACGCGGCCACGCGCGGGTTTTGGGGAGGCGAATGAATCTCCATGAGATGGTCAAATGGAAATTTAAATCGAAGTTGGAGTCGCCACCGAATTTTATGGTTATTCGGAACCGTTCGAGCCCACTCTATGTCGTAGTGGGCCGTGTACAAAATACGGCCCAGTTCCGATGTCAGAGTTTATTGGGCTCGTCCCTTTGCATATCGATATAGATGCCGACTGGAGCGGTTAATCGTATATTGAATGACTCTCGTTGCCAATGATTTCGGACATCCGGAAACCACGGTTCTGAGTAAGGGGTGAGGGTACGTGTTGGGAAGTTCACTAAGAACACCCAACCCCGCCCGCACATTAGCGGCCTCTACTAGGATATCGAATGACGTTTTAATGCGCGCGTTAGTTGAACGATGAATGATATGCAAACATTGTTTTCCTAAGCATGTGAGGAATTGAATGGGTTGCTAAGTCGTTTAATGCATGAAAAATTAATTAACGTCAAAGTAGAATTTAGCATGTGAGATTCGTTTTAGTATAATAAAACAAACGATAAAAAAGAATGAATTTGCTACAAGATGAACAAACGAGTTAGTATCGATTTGTGAAGAAATAATATAGCAAATATGATGAATATGCAAGATTGAGAAAATATTAGTCGAAATCTGAAAAATATTTGTTAAAAGACGCAGTTTTGTATAAAAAAACAAAGTTCAAAAAATAAAAATAAAAAAGACGGAAAAGGCCGCGACATAACAGCCGGCCGCGCGACTCGCCCGGGATGCCGGCGGGTCGCGTGGTGGCCTGTTTCGGTGCCGGTTTTCGAAAATTCGAAGTTCGTATTAAATCGCGTACAAATATTGCATGATTCGTACTCGAATTAATATTTTCGATATTCGTTATATTCGATAGTTGACTACGAAATCAATATCAAATACTTGGAATAGTTTTAGAAGAGATGTAAATTTTAGAAATCGTTCGAAGAATAAATAATAAAACGAACGAAAAAAGTTGAAAAAAGGAGCGCGGGTTTTAGACTCGTACGCGAGTCGCCTGCGTGGGGCGAGACTCGCGTGCGGGCCTGTCCCGTTTCGCTCGTTGTTCGAAAATTGTTATTTTGATGAATCGCATACAAATTATGAATTAATTTGTATTCAATTCATGTTTTCGATATTCGTCGTATCCGATATTCGATTATGAAATCGATATCGAATATTCGGAATGAATAAAAAAGGTTTTGTAAAAATTGTTTGAAAAAAAGGAATTTGAAAAAAAGATGTAACGATTTTAAACATCGTCGAGATCTTAATATAATTCTCTTCGATACAATATTCGATTATAGAAAATCGATATCATATTTTTAAGAATGTTTGTTATGAAAATAGTTTTTTGTTAATATCGATATTAGAAAAATAAAAAAAACGACGCTTGACCCGTAAAAAGAAAAAGGACGACGAGAAAGAGAAGAAAAGGAAAGGAGAAATCGGGTTTAGTACACCCTCAACCTACATGCTTTTGTTAACTCGGATCGGGGCTCGTCGGAATATGGCTAGGCACGGGAGCGTCGAGGCGATGTCGGTCGGGTTAGGGTGGCTCGGTGAAGGTGACGGGTGAAGGGTGTCGGGTATCGGGACCGGTTTCCTTCGGGTTTGGATGAACAATCGGTTTCTCGATGCTAAGGAATTATGTGTGTGTTATGATATTTTCTGACTTCTCTCAGGAATTCTGTCTATATGATAGAATGTTTTCTGATGATTGAAAGTGTTGTATGCAAGGGGCTATTTATAGGGAGTTCCCGACCTTGGCTTAGAAGAGTTTGAATACCGCTTAGGATAGAAAACGTAGGAGTTTGAGAAGCATGAGAATTCCGCTTTCTTGGCAAAGAAGAAAGGTATCGCGGCTGGTTGTATGATGCTTGGCCGAGTATTTGCACTCGGTCGAGTGTTTGAATTGGTCTTCGAATAGGATTCGTACTTGAGATCGAATTCTACTTTAAACGGAATTGTTTATTATTTTGTGAAGCTGATTTTTTGTAGAGTTTGGGTAAGAATCAGCCGTGTGAGGTGTCACGGCTGACTCACGTGTCTCGGGAAAATCTTTGACCGGGTTTTGACTCGGTTGCTAAAAGACGGTTTTACCCCTGGTGTCGGATTCGACCCAAATTAGTGTTATTTGACTCGAAACGACCCACTGGGCCTGAATTTGAGGTTGGTTTTGTGAGATTTGTACTCCTTAAAAAGCCCAAGCTAAATATCCATGATTTCGAGCCCATTTCTGAGTACGTTAAAGCATGTTTGCGTCCGATCATCATCGGGTGTTTGTCGGAAACTACAATAGACACCTGGCGGTCAAAATGTGGGTGTCTACAATTCGCGTGTTAACTGAAATCACTTCATGTGTATCTCACATTGTATACATGTCGATTTGTAATGTGACATGCCTGCTTATCTGTTAATTAGATAACCTAAACGTTGTACTACATTGATTATTTGGGGTCGTGTTAGAAGGACGGTTAGGTTACTCCCACTAAGTGGGACATGTATATTTAAATATGCATTCAGGTTGACGAACCCTCAAGACTGGACATGGGGCCATGCTTGAGTGCAAGAGATACAGTGTGGCAGATGAGAGTGTCAAACTATAAATCTTGTAACACAAATTTTGTCAGTCTATTGTATTTAGAAATTTTTAATTCGGGTTTCAGTTGTTGTATTTTAACAAACGGTTCATTTATCGGTAAAAGACTCACTTGAGTCGACGATTTTTAATTTTTACCCCTTTTTACGACTTAATTATTTTCCGCCTTGTTAATTAATGTCATTAGAAGAACCGGGTTGTTACACCATAATCCATCGACATTCAAGCACAAAATCAACCACAACACCCAAGATGCTCATCTTCGAGAGCCTCCCAATAGCAACAACCTAACTCCTCTACGAAAGTTGTAATCCCCTAGAAAATCTAACGCGATACAGTGGCGGAACACTGTAGAGTCGGGATTAAAACACACTGTAACTATGTCTTAGTAAAATAAAAATGGTAAAGTCAAACAATAGGCCTTAAATAAAATGGCCAAAATTTAAAACAATCCACCAAAAGGGGTTTGAACAATCCATAGGACATAATTATAAAAATAAATAAGCAGGATCCACACTGCTCGCTAGCCCGCACCCGGAACACGTATACCTGCCATGTTAAAACATAACAGCCACAATCAGTGGGGAGCAACGCCAACGTTCTCCCAGCCGTATAACAGGATTTTAAAACTATAATTACTACTATAGAAAAATAGTAAAAAGGAAAAACAGTAAAACATCATATTAAAATAAGCTTTACCGTAAAGCAAATTAATCAAAAAGGTTTCCGAAGAAACATAAAAATATTTGCCAACCTGCAAACCAATTTATATCGATAATAAATAAAATAATCAAAATGGCGATATGGATAGGAGTAGTGATTAATGCTAGACTTTCACTAGGAGAATACTTAAAACTAGCTTCGAGAACTTAGTTCAAACAAATCAAACGTCGGTCTCTAACTAGGCTACTAAACCATAATAGGACGGCGACTTATAAATGCGTGGCCCTAGTTTAATATGATATGTACACCCCTCCCGAGCACCATAAATACTCAGTTCAACCCGACGGCGTCTTACACTGCGAGGCACGAGTTTAAGGTCAAAATGTTTACACACTCCCGAACACCATATATGCTCGGTTCAACAACCAGTGTGTCCCATAAAGACACACCAGCCTTATAGTTGATGGCAAGAACGTAAATCCCAGAATATATTACTCTAACTTCACACTTGTCCTTATTCCATAACTCCAAAACAAAGCCATTATCGATATTCAAAAGATGTAAACAATATAAATAACATGAGGATAAAAGAAGTAAACATTTATATTCTAAAAGAGGAAACTTTCTATTTTAGGAAACTTCTATTTTTAGAAACTTTACTAAAAATAGCATTCTATCAAATTAGTGAAAATATTAGTTCATACTAATACCACATTTTAGTAAACGATATAGATTTATAAAACTAATACTTTCGGCCTTAATGATATTAATTATTAAAGTAAGAACATTTGATTTTATGAAATTATTAAAATATCGTATAAGCGTTATAAAATGATTAAAAACGTCTTAAACATTGTAATATTACTAATTAGGGTGTTTTCAAAAGTTAAAAAGCTAAAATTCCCTAATTATTATTAGTTTCGACAATAAAATTATAAATAGGATTTTACGGCAAACCCAAATTAAATATTTGAACTTCTTCATTTAATTAAACCAACAAATATATTTAGAGTATGTTAAGGGATGATTTAACTCTTAAAGTTTCAGGTTTAAATACTTTCAAAATTGCTGGAAAAATAATTCTTTTAGGTAAGACGAAGCATTTTAACGATAAATCACAATTTGTCCGAAAATCAATACTTATTAATTAAAGACTTTAATAAATAGTACAAAAATTACGTAAAATAGTTAAAACATATTTATGGACATTCTGTCCAGAAAAGAAAATTTCCAGAATTCTAAAACTCGGTTTTTAAAGCGTTTTCTCGTTAATCGTCCAATCTCGACAATAACGATTAATAAAATAGTAATTACAAAACGATTTAAGTATTAATATCCAAAAATTATTATTAAACCTAAAAATCATGATTTTCCAGAATCTACCATTTTTCCAGATTTCCAAAAGTTCCAGATTTAATAAATCCCGTCAAAACCGTCTTTAAAACCCGTTTTCTCAATTAACGATTCCATTAATAAAACTTATCATTCTTAACATTTTATTAAGGCACTAAAAATCATTAAATTACATTTTAATATGAAATCATCAGAATCATAATTTTTTCCAGATTTAAACCAAAGACCAGAAATCGAGAATTTAAACAACAAACACGGTTTTAACGATAAACGATGATTTAAAGTGATTAATTAATTCATCCACTTAAAAATTCCGAAAAATTATGAAAAAGTTCAGAAAATTCTATTTCACCATAAAGTTTCACCACGTCAAAAATAAGATTAAAATAAAATGTTTAAGTACTAGAACTAAAAATCGGCTTTTAATCGTTTTTTGTCCGAAAACGGTAATAATTCAATAATCGATATCAAAAATATCAGAAAAATACTAAATCATTAAAAATCATCAAAAACAACATTTTTCCAGAATATGAACATATATTACATGTTTAGGCCGATTATTACGATTTTACAAATTAATATAACAATTTAATCGTTAATCTCGTAAAAGCGATAAAAATACCGAAACATGCAAATTTTCAACTTTAAAATTTTTTCCAGAATCCGTGACATACATATATTGCCAAAATAAAACATAAAAATATATACATGCAAATACTCAATTAAAATCATGAAATACCGAGTAACATCGACGTTACCTCTACTCCAAGTCTGAGTCGATAATATATTCGTCGGCTTCGGGATCGTCCAAAAATCCTTAACGAAGAGAACGGAAAGAGGATTATTTGACGATGAATATGGGTCGATTAAGACTAGAATTGAAGCTAAAATAATCCTAGAATAGAGGAAGGTGTCACGGCCAAATGAGGATGATGATAGAATTTTTTTAACTTTGATGAATGAATAAAAATGAAGTATGGAAATGGATGGTTTCCAAAGTGTAAATGAGATTAAAGTTTGATGAAAACTATGCACAACTAAGATGAAATAGCCGGCCAAATGAAATGATGAGGAGCATGAAAAGTTTTGATAATAATGCAACAAATAAATGAAAAGAAATTATCTTATGTTTACGTTTTAACGTGATAAAATGAAACGTTTAAATAAAACGTAATAAAACTTGTGACCAAGAGCTTAGTCGGTCCAAAATGTGAGGAAATGGTCTCAAATAATTTATAAGTTGATAAAAAGTATGATCGTAAAATAGTTAAAGGCATTCCAAAGTTATTTGAGTAAACCTCGCGTAAGAAAATAATTATTCGCGAAGCTTCGTAATAAAAATCATTAACAACTAATTTTTGTAAATAAAAATATTTACTAGTTGGAAATATTATAGAAACGTATCCAAACATTTTTAGGAAAAGGAATAACTTAAATCCAAGCTTAAACGTCAATTCGAAGAGAAAATAGAATTCCTTGCGGAAAATTAATTAGTTTACGAAGAAACCAAATAAATGGATTTAAAAAGAATTAAAAATCTTTTTAAAATATAAATAAAATCATTAAACTCAACAATGAAAATAAAGCTTAGTAAAATGATGAAATATGAGGCCGAAAAGTGACAGAGTTAAGACGGGGTCCTAACGGAAAGAATAAAAATGCTTAGGAAAAATAGCGGGTGTTACAAAGTAAAGAAGAAAGAGAAAAGGAAGTAAGTTACCAAGCGGGTTGCTTCCATAATCTCTTCAAATTGTGCTATCAAGGTGGTGGTTTCCTGTAAGAGTAATGAACCAGACCATACAACGGACATGAAAACATAACGAAAACGAGAAAAGAAAAAAGAAAAAGAAAAGGAAAATATTTTTGGTTTTTAGAATTTTTCAAATTTTTATGGTTTTTGGTAGATTTTTCGAAAAAAAATAAAAGATAGTAGATCCCTCCTCCAAGTTTAAGATAATATGCATACCCCTCCCGAGCACCATAAATACTCAGTTCAACCAGTCGGCGTCTTACACTGCGAGGGACGAGTTCAAGGTCAAAATGTACACACTCTCTCGAACAACATATATGCTCGGTTCAACAACCAGTACATTGTGCCCCATAAAGACACACCAGCCTTATAGTTGATGGCAAAAACGTAAACCCCAGAATATATTACTTTAACCTCACACTTTTCCTTATTCCATAACTTCAAAACAAAGTCATTATCGATATTCAAAAGATATAATCATTATAAACAATGAGAGAACAAAAGGAAAAATGATCACTTTCCAAATGATGAAACTTTCTATTTTAGAAAACTTGTATTTTATGAAACATACTAAAAATAGCATCATATCAAAATAGCAAAAATATTAGTTTATACTAATACAACATTTTTAGTAAACGGTATAGATTTATAAAACTAGTACTTTCGGCCTTAACGATATTAATTTCTAAAACGAGAACAATTGGATTTATGAAATTATTAAAATATCATACAAGTGTTATAAAATGATTAAAAATGTCTTAAACATTTTAATACAACTAATCAGGGTGTTTTAAAAATTTACAAAACTAAAATTCCCTAATTATTATTAGTTTCGACAATACGATTGTAAATAGGATTTTACGGCAAATGTCAAATTAAATCTTTTAACGTCTTTTATTTAATTTAAATCATTAAACAAATTTAGGATATGATAAGGGGTGATTTAACTCTTGCAGTTTCAGATTTAAACATTTCCAAAATTGCTGGAAAAACAACTCATTTAAGTGAAACGAAGCATTTTAACGGTAAACCGTAATTTTGTCCAAAAATTAATACTACTAACCAAAGACGTCAATAAATAGTACAAAAATTACATAAAATAGTTAAAATATAATTTTGGACATTATGTCGAGAACAATAATTTTTCCAGAATTCTTAACCTCGGTTTATAAAGAGTTTTCCGACTAATCGTCTAATCTCGACAATAACGATTAATAAAAATGGTAATTACAAAATGATTTAAGTATTAATACCCAAAAATTATTACTACGTATTAAACTTAAAAATCACCATTTTCTAGAAACTAGCATTTTTCCAGATTTTTAAAATTCCAGATTTCACAATTTCCATTAAAACCGTCTTTTAAAACCCGTTTTCACAATTAACGATTTCATTAACAAAACTTATCGTTCCTGACATTTCATTAAAGTACTAAAAGTCATAAAATTACATTTTAATAAGAAACCATCAGAAACACATTTTTCCCAGATTTAAACAAAAGACCAGAAATTCGGAAATTAAAGCGAATTTCACCCACTTAACAATTCTGAAAACTTATGAAAAAATTCAGAAAATTCTATTTCACCAGAAAGTTTAGACACGTCAAATTTCAACAGAAAATAAAATGTTTAAGTACTAGAACTAAAAATCGGCTTTTAATCGTTTTTCTCTGTTAACGGTAATAATTCAATAATCGATAAATAAATATCAGAAAAATAATAAATTATTAAAAATCATCAAAAAACCTCATTTTTACAGAATATAATCATATATTACAAGTTTAGGCCGAATATTACGATTTTACAAATTAATATGACAATTTAATCGTTAATCTCGGAAAAGCGATAAAAATACCGAAACATACAAATTTTCAACTTTTAAAAATTTTCCAGATTATATGACATACATATATTGTCTAAAATAAAATATAAAAATATACATGCAAATACACAATTAAAATCATGAAATACTGAGTAATATCGACGTAACCTCTAGTCCAAATCGGAATCGATAATATACTCATCGGCCTCGGGATCGTCCACAAATCCTACCATACGCAAAAATTATGGCAGAAAAATACTATGAGAAAAACTAATAAAATCAAGGTGAATAACGATCGAAAACAACATCGATTATTACCATAACGAAAGGATCGGAAAGATGATTAATTTGACGATAAAAATGAGACTATTATCACTCGAAATGGAGCAAGAATCTGCCTAGGGAAGCTGATGAATGCCACGGTTAAAATGGGAGAGAAGGAAAGAATAATTTTTGTTTAAGAGGAAAATGAATGTAAGAAAAAAATGGATGGTTTCTAAGTTTAAATGATGATGAATTTTTGATAAAAACAAGGTAGATTTTAGTCCAAATGCAGCAGCCAAATTAAGGGGAAGGAGAATAAAAAGTTTGCTCATAAAGCCTCGTATAAACGATAAGAAAAGAATTATGTAATTACGTTTTAACGTAATAAAATGGAACGTATTATGAAAACGTAGTAAGGGTGTGACAAAAAGATGTGTCGGTTTAAAACATGGGGAAAAAGTCTCAAATAATTTGTAAGTTGATAAAAAGAAGAATTGTAAAATAGTTAAAGGTATTTCAAAGCAAATCGAGTAAACCTCGCGCCGAAAAATAATTATTTACGAAACTTCGTAACAAAATCATTAATGGCTAAATTTTCGTAATTAAAAATATTTTTAAGTTGAAAATATTATATAAATATATTTAGACATTTGTAGGAAAAGAAATAACTTAAATACTGTGGACCTGACATAGGTCCACCCCGACGCGGCCACGCGCGGGTTTGGGGAGGCGAATGAATCTCCATATGAGATGGGTCGAATTGAAATTTAAATCGAAGTTGGAGTCGCCACCGAACTTTGTGGGAGAGTTATGGTGGTATGTGACGTCGGGTAGGAGGCGGCCGGTTCTTCGGGTCTCGGGTTTGTATTATAGGTTACTTAATGCTATTGTTGCTATGGAACGTCGGGGTCTTTATGAGTCGTAGGTGTGTATGTGTGTTTGAATGTCGGGGATCGAATGTGTGTTATTGTGTTGCGAGAGGGTCCTATTTATAGGAGTGAAACTAGAAGAGGTATTCTTTGCTTGAACGACAAGAGATACCGGTTTAGATAGGAAATATAAGAAGTTGAAAGAAACGAGAATTCCGTTTCTTGGTGGGGAAGAAACGAATCTTGACTGAAATGAGGGTGCTCGGCCGAGTATTTGATGCTCGGTCGAGTATTTGATTAGGTGTTCGGATAGGATTCCTACTGGAGATCGAATTCTACCCTTAACGGAATTGTTTAATATTTTTGTAGCTGATATTTTTTGGTAGTGTTCGAGTTTAGGCTGAACTCATGAGGTGTCACGGCTGGTCCATGTGTCTCGATAATATCTTTGACCGGGTTTTGACTCGGTCGCTAAAAAACGGTTTTGCCCCTGGTGTCGGATTCGACCCAAATTAGTCTTATTTGACTCGAAATGACTCACTGGGCCTGATTTTGAGGTTGGTTTTGTGAGATTTGTACTCCGTAAAGTGCCCAAGCCAAATATCCATGATTTCGAGCCCATTTTCAAGTACGTTAAAGCATGTTTGAGTCCGATCATCATCGGGTGTTTGTCGGAAACTACTATAGACACCTAATGCCCACATGTGGGTGTCTACAGAGCCCCCATTCTGACTGAGGCTTGGACAGGGCAAAAGTCAGAGTAGCTACCAGATCAAATGAAGACCTAGCAAACTTCCGATCGGGTCGTTTAAAGTCTGTTAGACTCTGCGTAAAGGGCCCGCCGGCCACGGATCAGAAATATACCTGAGCTGATGATGATAACTCTGTGGGGTATTTAAACTTGTCGTGTAAGTCCTGGGTGTACCTATATGTGGGTCCATCCCGTAGAAAATGCCGCTGGGGAGTTTGGTCGTATGGTCCCGCCCTGAGTCGTTCCTGTATATAATCATGCAAAGTTGCAAAGTTTTGCATGTAACATTTTTAGGAGAAATGACTCTTGTTGGGGAATAAGAATTTTGAGAAAGGTTTTGAATTTTTGAATTTGAGGAAATTTTGAAAATTAGAGTATTTTCTGACTTTGAAAAGGTATAGGAATGCTCGGGGTGACTTAGCCAGATCCTAGGATAAGGCCTGTATGCTAAATCCTCTGGGATTAGGAATCCCAAAACAAGGAGAGAGGTCTGGGTTTAATGCTATAAATACCCTTTTCCTGCTTTTGATTTCTTCACAATTTTCCTCCTTCTCAAAGAGAAACAAATTCCCAGAATATTATTCTTCTTCTTTTTTAGAAATTCCAATTATGGGGATCGACCGATTAATCGGAATGCTGCAGGATTGGTCCCGATTTTTCAGAGACGCAGATAAAGTCATTCTGCATCAGAATGGTATAACCCAAATATTCACAATCCGTCAAATGCAAGTGGACCGTTATTTCTTGGATGCTTGCTTGTCCTATTGGGACGATACTTATCATGTCTTTGGCTTCCCTCGAGGCGAAATTTGTCCTATTCCTGAGGAGATTGCTGCCGTAGGAGGATGGAATCCCATACTTCGTCCCGCTATCCCGTTTTCAGTTCACGATCCAAGGAGGAAATTACGGGAACTTTTAGGGCTTTTTCATATGGAGGTATCTCGTATGCTAGAGGGAGATACCGTTTCTTTGATCGATTTAGCTGAAAAATTCATGAACCCACACGATGTCTGGGTCAGGTCGGTTCATAGCCGTAGGCCTTTGCTTTTTGTATGCTCCATGTTTATGCCTTCGAAGGTCATATGGATTTATTATCTTGCATGGGTCATGTCTGACTTTTCGCCGTGGTTGACCTGATGGAAACGGAGCACAGCCCGGCTTGGCTCATCACAAGAAAGATTATCCAGGGTTTGGATAATCGTAAAAGGGATCCCTCGACCCGGTTGACTAGGAGTACCTGTCTTTTACAGGTAAATAAATTTTTCGATTTTTTTGCAATTTTCCGGCTTTTTCAATTTTTTCGATTTTCTCGATTTTTCCGATTTTCTCGGTTTTCGCGATTTTTATTTATTTATTTTTTTTATTTTTATCATACTCCCGTTTTTTCAGCTTTGGCTATTCGAGAGATTATCGATCGTAGACCCTGCCCTTGACGTGAGCCGATATCGACCTAATCAAGTGATGACGAGGAGACGGACCGTTGACTTTTCTCGCCTCAATACTCAAAACTACTGGGATGAAGTGTTGTCTTTCCACGGAGGCCCATTGATCCGGTGGACCGTACCATGGTGGCCCATTTATGTCTGGACTGGCTTGGAACCGAGAGATAGGGCACGATATCAAGTGATCTTATCTTTTAGGCAGACGATTCATCTTTACCCCGATCGCATACTTAGGCAATATGGTCGGGCCCATAGAATCCCCGAAATTGAGGCGGTTGTGAGTGAATCTACCCAACTGACGGATGTGATGTGCGACACCTGGATGCAGCGGTGGTATACCCGGGCTACTTGGCCTGTTTATAAGACTCTTCACTCGATCTGGGTATCCGATTCTTACGTGAAATGGACAAAGGCGGATTCTGCCAAAGCCTGAGCCGCCTTGAAGACTGATGAGGCTTTTGACCTGTTGCGACGAGAACAAGCTAAAGACAATAGGGGTTTCTTTGACGAGGGTGAGACCCCAGCTACCTTGGTTCGGCTGATGTCAGGTCAGAAAGGGAAGCCTAGGACTCAAACTGAAGGGTCCAGTACTAAGGGTGAACGGAGAAAAGTGAGCCCCCAGACAGATTTGGAAAGGAGATTCGGTCCAAGATTGGCGGTTAAGGACCGGCTTGGTCCTCGAGACAGACTTCCTGAGCACGTACGGGCTCGGCTTGGACCAGTGACAATGGTAGAAGACCCGTTGTCGAAGAAACGGGTTCGAGCAAAGGAAATTCCCCTTATAATTAGGGAACGTTCGCCCCCGCCCCGTCGACCTCGGGCTCCGCGCGACCCGAAAGATAAGGGGAAAGGAAAAATGCACGAGTAGTCTCCTAAATTTATTATTTAAGTATTACTACTATTTTTGTGGTGTGATTTTTTTTTGTGATGTATTTTCGAAATTCCCGAGTTTATCGGTTTTTCTAATAAAAGATATATTAGTGAATAACGTTCCCGTCTTTTCGTTATTGCAGTGGTTGTACCCTTTTGAGGGGTTGCCTACGTATCCATAATTAATGGAATCAAACCATCCGTAGTTCGGGATTATTTTTGCCATTTTCGAAATACATCATGACTATTTGTTCGTAATGTGCGACAGTAGGATGAATAATCTTAGCTTATTGACTTGCTTATAATTTTTTGAAAATTTATAAAGAAGAATTTTTTTATAAACTTTTAGCAAATGACATTGAGATATGGTTCATGGGTAGTAACGCTTCAGTTGGTCCAAGTTGGTTGGGTTGACGAATTCATTCCCGTCCAAGTCTGTCAGCATCACTGCTCCTCTCGAGAGGATTTTCTTTACCAAATATGGCCCAGCCCAATTGGGTATGAATTTTCCCCTTGGGTCAACCGATAGTAAGGCCCGAGCGGATTTTAGGACCAGATCCCCTTCTTTGATATTTCTGGGCCTTATTCTTTTGTTGAAAGCCCGTTGTATTCTCTTTTGATAAATCTGAATGTTGTTAAGGGCCCGGGATCGCCGTTCGTCCAAGAGAACTAGCGAATCGTATCGGGCTTGGACCCAATCTGCTTCAGGTACCTGACTCTCGAGTAAAATCCTGAGGGATGGCACTTCTAGCTCAACTGGTTGGACCGCTTCCATTCCATATGTCAGATAATATGGATTTGCTCCGGTTGCGGTGCGAATTGATGTCCGATACCCCCATAAGGCGAAAGGTATCTTGTCGGGCCAATCCCGATAATTCTCAGCCATCTTTTTAAGTATGGTGACAATTGTTTTATTAGCTGCCTCTACCACTCCATTTGTTTGGGGACGGTAAGGCGAAGATGTATGCCTTTGAATCTTATATTTTTCTAGCATAGTAGCGGTTTCAGCCTGGAAGTGGGTCCCGTGATCACTGATGAACTCGTGTGGGATCCCGTATTGACATATAATCTTGTTTTGGATAAACTTGGCCACATGCTTGGCATTCAAGATCCGGTATGACTCGGCTTCGACCCATTTGGTGAAATAGTCAATAGCCACTAAAATAAAGAAGTGACCCCCTGTCCCGGAAGGGTTCACCTTCCCAATTATATCAATTCCCCATGTCTAAAATGGCCATGGCGATGTCATTGTATAAAATAGGGATGACGACATATGCTGTACATTGGCGAAGAACTGACAGTTATGGCAGTGTTTGACATATAACTGACAGTCAGTTTCCATGCTATTCCAATAATATCCGAGTCTCGTGATTTTTCGGGCCAACATATGGGCGTTCATATGCGGACCATTTTCACCATCATGTACTTCAGCCATGACTCTTTCGGCTCGCGTCTTGTCAATGCATATGTAGAGCCCCCTGTACCGTCTTCTTATATAATTGTCCATCGTCCGTGTGGATGAACTGGGTTGCCCATCTTCGTAGGGCTTTTTTGGCCCGTTTTTCAGCTTCCGGAGGATATTCACCCGATGTTAAGTAGGTTAGAATAGCCTGATACTAAGGTTCTGAATCAGTTATTTTGATATCCTGAATAGTATGGATATATGCTAGTTCGGATCCCCTTTCGACGCAAATGGGCATGCTGGTTAGATGTGCTGGGATATTCAGTAAAGATGCTAATTTTCAAAGAGCATCTGCAAACTGGTTTTCTTCCCGAGGTAGATAGACGTATTCCACCTTTTGGAACTGTTTTTCGAGAACCCTTACTCGTGCTTGGTAAGCCACGAGATTTGCGTTCCGAGTCTTCCATTTTTGTAGGGCTTGATTAATGACTAAAGACGAGTCACCGTGGACTCGGAGGTTTGTGACTCCTAAATCAGCGGCGGCTTGCAACCCGTGAATGCATGCTTCATATTCGACTGCGTTGTTAGTCATGTCGAAATCTAGCTTGATGGATAACGGAGTGTGTTCCCCCTGTGGAGATCAGCAAAATCCCGACCACAAATCCTCGGAAGTTGGACGCTCCGTCAAAATATAAATCCCATGTTTCGGTGTCAGTATGGAATATGTCTTCATCTGAAAAGGCCCAAGTATCGGTGTGCCCCTCCTCGGATATCGGACTATCAGCAAGGAACTCCGCTACTACTCGACCTTTGATAGCCTTGAATGGTACGAACTTGAGGTCAAACTTAGCTAACATCAAAGTCCATCTGGATATCCTGCCATTGAGGATGGGCTTCTCGAATAGATACTTGATAGGATCCATTCTGGATAATACGTGCACTTCGTGACTGAGCATATAGTATCGGAGCTTTTTAGTGGCCCAAACTAAAGCTAAGCACGTCTTTTCGAGCATTGTATACTTGCACTCGTACTCTAGGAACTTTTTGCTGATGTAATAGATAGCCCGTTCTTTAGAATCGGCTGTTTGGGCCAGCATAGCCCCCATGGCCTTCTCGGTCGTTGTTAGGTATAACGACAAAGGCGGGCCCGGTTGAGGCGGCATTAATACCGGCGGATAGGATAGAATCTTCTTGACCTTATCGAAAGCCTTTTGACATTTATCGTCCCATAGTATTCGTTCTCCTATCTTCAGTTTCTTGAAAATGGGTTCACATACCATGGTTAGGTTCGAAATAAACCGGCTGATATATTGGACTTTCCCGAGAAACCCCCTTATCTCCTTTTCAGTTTTAGGTGGTTGCATCTCGGTAATGGCTTTGATTTTGGTTGGGTCAACCTCGATGCCGCGTTGGCTGACGATATGGCCCAGTAGCTTGCCCGATGTTACCCCGAAACTGCATTTTTGAGGGTTTAGCCACATATTGTATTTGCGTAATCGGGTAAAGAAATTTCTTAGAGCCGCAATTTGCCCGTTTTGGTCTTTGGACTTGACGATCATGTCGTCCACGTAGACCTCCACTTCCTTATGCATCATGTCATGTAATAGAGTGGTGGCGGTCCGTTGGTAAGTGGCCCCGGCATTGATAAGCCCAAATGGCATTTTGTAGGTGGTCTTACTCATGTCTTCTTCCGCCATTTTGATCTGATTGTATCCGGCATACCCGTCCATGAACGATAGAAGGGCATGATCGGCCGTGTTATCCACCAGTATATCGATGTGTGGTAATGGAAAATCATCTTTTGGGCTGGCCTTCTTAAAGTCCCAGAAATATACGCATACTCGTACTTTACCGTCTTTCTTGGGTACCGGTACAACGTTTGCAACACAGTCTGGATATTCAGACACTTGAATAAAGCCCGCTTTGAACGGTTTATCGACTTCTTCTTTGACTTTGAGGGATCATTCGGGCCTCATTCTTCGAAGCTTTTGCTTTACCTGCTTACACCTGTCTTTGATGGGTATACGGTGTTCAGCTATCTCTCGATCTATCCCTGGCGTGTCCTTGTAGGACCATGCGAAGACGTCCTTGAATTCTTGGAGGAGATCCGTGAATTGTTGTTTCTCCTCGGGATCTAGGGATAAACCTAACTTAAGCATCTGAGGCTCTAAAGGGGTTCCTACATTGATGGAATCGGTTTCCTCGATTACCGGATCTCGGGATTCTCTTTGTTCGAGCTTCTCGATTAGATGCGGAGGTAGAGGTACCTGTTCGTCGGGCTTTTCAATGTCATTGCATATAAATTTTTTGAAAGTGTTTTGAAAATAAGACAAGTCGTAAGCAGAACGGTTATCGTTATTATTGATAGTAAATTTTGAAAAGTGTTCGAAGAGAGCTGCCATCTGATCGTTGGTCAGTGGCGGGATCGGGAGAGCCCTCGGGACAGACTCCGAGACTCCCATAGGTGTGACTAAAGGAAGGGGGGTTACAGACTCGATATTAGTACTGGACCCTCTAGACTTGGACCCAGACTCGGACTCAGACTCAGTGTCTTGCATGTCTCCTTCACCAGTAGTCAGCTTGTAGACTCGACCCTGGCTGTCAGTCCACTTGACTGCTTTCCTCTAGGCTCTTTTCCCGGCGTTAGCACCAACTTCGGAGATCAGCTTGGTTGGATCGAACCTATTGCTGCGGAGGATCAGGTTCACTAACTCCTGTTTGAGGGTTGGGACGACCTTATCTTCCCCAAATAGGAGCCCCAGAACGGGCTTAGTATTATTTGCACCTTCCTTCGATTTGGCCTGGATAAGGGCAAAGATGTCATCCGGGATGAAATTGCATTCCAGAGCCAATTTGGTCTCGGGGTATGAGATGGTGGGCTGATAGAGGCCCATTTGAACAGCTCCGAACACTGGAGTGACGAACGTGAGTGCCTCTGTTTGGTCCATGCGTCCTGGCGTCATAGTGTAACCCAGACCGAGGCGAGATTGTTCGTCGTTTAGGACCTCGATAACCTTCCCAGCTGGAAGATAAGGCCTTGAAGTAGCCCCTGGCAAATAGCCCATGTTCTGTAGCATCGTGTCGATGCTAGTGGTGAAATAGGGCTTGAAGAGGTACTCCTCTTCAATCATTCCCACAAAATTGAAACCTCGCGGGTCAGCCTGGCCTACCGTGTTGCAGCTTGACAAGGCTATGGGGGTAGCCTCGAGAGTGATGATCCCATCTTGTAGAGGCATTTTGACCTTCCTGTGAAGGGTGGAAGACACGACTTTGACCGTGTGAATCCATGGTCTCCCGAGTAGCAGATTGAAAGATGAAGTGACATCAATCACTTGGAATTCTAGCTCTATCTCTATCGGGCCAGTTATGATTGTTAGTTTGACAGCCCAGCAACTGATTCTGGGCTTCCGTCAAAAGCCTGGATAGTTTGTGCGGTTGGAAGGTAATCAGCCTCGGTGATGCCGAGGGCTGATAAGTGTAGTTTGTAGTGCCTAATTTGTTGTGTATTGGTCCCATTTTCCTTGTGGAATCGCTCCTTGGGAGCGGTTTACGGGCTACTTATGCTTCCTCTAGTTCGTTTCAGGTTCCCGAGACCATTCATGAAGAATTGGAACGATTCTGACTCGTTTCATACACTTTTTGGAGCCAATGAAGTGAAGGAACGATCACTCGATGCCTTGGACTCGATCCCGAGACCTTGGGACCCAATCCCGAGCCCCGAGAATCGATGAGAAACCCATGAGAAGCAAGGAGGGACCTTAAAGATCATATTGGAGGCCTACAAGACCCATCCCCGTCGGGAAGGACCTCATCCCGTCCGGGATGAGGTGCACAAATGCGAAGGGTCCTGTTTTGGGTCCATCCCGGTCGGGACCAGCTCGTCCCGTTCGGGATCAGCCCATCCCGGTCGGGACCGATCCGTCCCGGTCGGGATGGAGGGGCTGCTGCGCGTGACTCCTTTTTCTTCCTCCTTCATTCTTGTAACCTTATAAATACTTCCCTCGTGTATTGTTTAAGCATCTTACATTACCCTAGACTCTCTTAGGCCTCTCTTGAACATTTAAAACCCTAGATTAGTGTTCCTCTCACTAGTTTAATCTCCCTTTAATCTTTAGTTAATCTTTGTAATTAGTCTTGTATTAAGGAGATTCTTGAAGATTATTCCAAGCTTGACAACCTTGGAGTTTTATTTGGGTTTCTTATTAATTCAAGTTCACATCTTTTTCATCCTTTGTTAGTTTGGTATAATCCTCTTCTCCCTTTTACTTTGGTTTTTTGTTTGTTCATCAAGTTTGAATCTTTACATATTGCTTATTGTTATTGTTTGTTCATCATGGATGTTTTGATTATTATGTTGTTTTCTCTTGTTCATGTTAGTTTTATCTTGATAATGAGTGAGTAGATTCCTTGTGGGGTTAGTAGGGGGATTAGGTGTGGATTATGGGTGATTAGGGTTTGATTAGGGGTAAAGGTGAATCTTTTGTTGCTAGTCACATATTGGGCACTCTATGTGTTTGTTGAATTGCTTGTGTGGGTAGTAGTGGCCAATGCTTCCCATATTTGTCTTCATCTTCTCATAGTTAGACTAGTGTGTGATTGTGTCGGGTATAGTCTTAGACACGAGAGTGCGGACTTGGGTTTTGGCGCGAGAGTGCGAACTGACCTTGACCTAGGTTTAGACGCGAGAGCGCAAACCGACTCTAGCAACTAGGAGACACCTACACCCTTGATCACCCAATTACCCTACTACACTTAAGAACCCGACCTAATCCTACTCCCTTCCATATTTGATTCATCCTCCTAGTTAGTCATCATTTCCCTAATTCATTGTTTAGTTTGTCTCTAGTTATTTCTTTTAGCCTTGTTATAGTTAGTTCGTTACTAGTCTAGTCCTTACCTCTTCTCCCATCATAGATTGTCAATTATCGTTCTCCTTGTGTTTGTTTGTGACTTAGCCTTGTTTCTAGGTTGACCTAGTCTAGACACCTACAACCGTCTCCGTGTACACGACCCGACTTACCCTAGCTACCGTTAGGTATAGTTGGTATTACTTGATCGGTAGGACCCACAGCAAATCCTACCATCAATTTGGCGCCGTTGCCGGGGACGGTGCATGTTTGGACTTAGTTTACTTATTAGCTTGACTTAGTTACCCTTCTTGTTCTCTTCTTCTATCTCTTGTGCATATTGTGTAGTGTTTCTTAGTTTCTTTAGCTTCTTTTTCTCTTTGTCTTGGGTAGTGCTCGTTTATTGTCTTTGCGTAGTGCCCATAAAGCACTAGGTGTTCTCACGTTTGCTCTAGTGTGTAGTGTATTCCTAGGGGGGAGGGGAATTCTTTCTCTTCAATCCAGAGCCGGAAAGACTCTTTAGAGCCTTTCGCCAACGGAAGATTGGCCGGCTTAGGATCTCTCAACCAAGTGCTAGCAATGCCACCGAAGAACAAGCCCAAGGATCCGACTTTATCGAGCAACCTCAAGGCAATACCGAAGGGATTTTCATAAATCCTTTTGGTACTTCTCAACCTAGTTCTCCCTCTACATCTACATCAACACCATTTACACCATCATCTCCCGCTTATCCAACAATGCCGAAGTTCTCATCCCATTCTACATTCACGGAAGACGTTTTGCCAGGTCCAACCGCTTAACCGGAGGCATATACCGGCAATTTTGTGGCTAAGACTCAATTCATCCAATTGGTCGAACGAAGCCAATTTAGTGGGTTACCAACCGAAGATCCTCATCAACACATGGAAACCTTTTCGGATTATTGCGATGCTATCTCACAAACGAGAATAACCCAAGACCAAATCCGATGGGTACTATTTCCTTTCTCTTTGATCGGTAAAGCAAAGCAATGGTTCAAAGGGTTAGACAAGGCAACTCTTGGTATTGATACTTGGAAGAAGCTAGCATTGGCTTTTTACCAACAATTCTATCCCCCGGAGAAGACAAATTTATTGAGAGCCTCTATCACGGAATTCCAACAACGTGATGAATAAAGCCTCTACGAAGCTTGGGAAAGATTCAACGCCTTGATCCGCTCTTGTCCTCACCATGGTCTATCACAATGGTTCCTTGTTCAACAATTTTGAAACGGGTTATATGAAGACTCAAGGGCCATTCTCAACATGGGATCGAATGGAAGGTTTACCGAGGTGGATGATGACCAAACTTAGTCAAGAATCGAGGAGATGGCGGTCCACAATTCCCAATACTCAAGGCCTAGGAAGGCGAATCGAGGACGTAGGCACGAGGTCGATGCCATTACACAACTAAGCATTGACCTTGGAGCTCAATTAAAAACTCACATGGAGACTATTGACAAGAAGCTCCAAAGCCACCTCAATCAAGTTCAAAGCACTAGTTCCTCCAACAAACACTCGATTTATGAAGTTAATGCTTTGGGAGTTGTGTCTCCTACACCTTATTATGGGATGTGCGATACTTGCGGGATAGTTGGACATGAGCCTATACATTGTCGGGGAAGTATTGAGCAAGTGAATGCCTTTCAAGCGTTCAAGCAAGGTGCCCCCTATCCTAATATGTACCAAGCTTCCCATCAAGCTTCTGAACAACAAGCTCTACAACACCGTCCCTATGTTCCACCTCCCTTATGGGACAACAATCAAGGATACCAAGGTTATCAAGGCAACCCAAGGCCATTTAACAATTTCAAACAACATAACCAAGGTACCTTCAACAACAATCAAGGGTTCCAACAAGGGAATTTCAATCAAGGTGGTTTCCAAGGAAACCAACACATCCAAGGACATCAAAACTACAACCATGGCAACAATCAAGGCCTTAATCAAGGCAACTCTCATGGGTTCCAAGGGAACCATCAACAACAACAAGGATCACAAGGTAATTGACAAGAAAGCAAGCCAAGTAGCCGGTCTCCGATTCATGATTACGGTATTCCTTTAGCTCTCACCGATACTCCGCATAACCAACAATCTCCACCTCGGGGTTTAGATATTCAAAAGCAAATTTTGGAAATGCAAAAAAGTCAATTGGAGACACAAAGATCCCAACAAGAAATTATCAACCAACTCCAAAGAGATAACTTGGCAAGAGATGCTCATATGAAGATGCTTGAAACCCAAATAGCTCAAGTTGCTTCGGGTAGCTCTTCAAGGCAAAAGGGGCAACTACCGCCTCAAGGGGAAACGACGAAATTTGAGCATGTGAACGCTATTACCACGAGGAGTGGTTCATCTTATGACCCTCCCTTACCCCCTAATGAGCACGTACCAATGAAAGAAGTTGTGTCTCCAATTCAAGAAGATCCAAGCTTGAGAAATCCAATAGAGGAGCAAGTCTTATGGGAGATTGAGAAACCCCAAGAAGACAAGCTTCCCCCACTTCAAAGAAAAGACAAGGGTAAAGGGAAAGTGTCATTTGAGAAGTCCACCCCTATTGAGCAAAACAAGGTTCAAATTAAGTTGCCTTTCCCAACAAGGCAAATGAAGACCAAGGTGGATGTCCAATATGACAAGTTCCTCAATATTGTGAAGAAATTGGATGTGAGTGTCCCATTTACCGATCTACTAACCCAAATCCCGGCATATGGAAGATTCATGAAAGAAATCTTGGCTAGGAATAGATCCATCGACAAGGAAGAGACCATAGCGTTCACAAGAGTGGTGAGCGAGCTTATTCAAGGTTCTACGCTTCCCAAGTTGAAGGATTCGGGTAGTTTCTCGATCCCGTGCACCATAGGCAGCTTCAAGATTGAGCGAGCACTATGTGATTTGGGTGCAAGCGTAAGCATCATTCCCTATTCCATTTGTTGGCGACTTGTGATGAAGGAGCTCATGCGTACTTCCATTACGCTCCAAATGGCCGATAGTTCACTTAATCGACCATTGGGGATGTTGGAGGATGTGCCGATAAGAATCGGGAAGTTCTTCATTCTGGTCGACTTCCTCGTACTCGACATGCCGGAAGATGCTATCACTCCCATTATCTTTGGGCGCCCATTTCTACATACCGCCGGTGCTATGATTGATGTAAAGAACGGTAGGATCACATTTGAGCTAGGCGACGAGAAGCTCGTGTTTGACCTCTAAGGCAACACCTCGCCTACTAATGATGAGTCTTGTAAAATGATCACCGCCATGAAGGACATCGATCTAGGGGATGTGTCGGGTAAAAGCTTGAAGAACGACTTCTATGGAATTGAGGATGATGATTCCGAGTTTGGGGCGGATGAAGGCCCGCATCATGATTTTGAAGACAAGTGCCATGACAAGAAGAAGGATGAGCCTCTCTTGGGGCCACATGAAGATAGATGGACGTTTGGGTATATACCGAAGGATCGCAAGTACAAGTTCAAGCCATTGAACTTAGTAGATCGGGATGCCCCGGGAATGTCGAGGTTACATCATGAGGACCCTTGGAGTGTGGATGGTTATACCACAAGCTTGATTGAAGATTTTGCGAGAGCCTTCGATTTGTTTCTTCGTGCCCTTGATGGCCATGGAATTGGTTATAGTGTTGTTGAAAAAGAATTGAAGAATGCACCATCCTTTGGTTTGACGGAGTTCCAAAAGAACCGTCTCATTGTATATATCTCTTTCTACTTTTTGTGTGTTTTGTGAAAACCTTGTAATTTGGTATTTTGATGAGTGATGCGAGGGAGGGATTTTGATGAATGTGTTTGAGCTTATTTGATAGGTGAGAAATGAAGATGAAGCTTAAAGAGGAGTGGTTATTGATAAAGCTTGGGTTATGAGCAAGGGAGTCGGTTTTTTAAGCTTTGGACAAGCTTTTGGGGCTATAGAGGGTTATAGGACTCTTCCCGGCCGAGAAGAGTGCATCCCGACCGGGAAGGATGAACCATCCCGACCGGGAAGGATGTCATCCCGATCGGGATGAGTGTACTAAAAATTGGGTTTTCTGGAATGTCATCCCGACCGGGACGGGTGTGTCATCCCGACCGGGATGATTCCCTGCTCCTTCTTTTGGACTCTTCTTTGTCATTCGAGCCCACCCAACCATTTTATACCCCCTCCCAACCTCCCTACCTACTCTTGCACCTATCATATGACCCCTATACTTCATATACACACATTCACCTCGTTTCCCCTTCACTTTACACCAAGCTTCACATCAAATCCCACCTCCCTATACCTTTGTCCTTCAACCATGGAGCCATATCGAGAATGAAGAGGAATAGCATTAACGAAGACTAGCTACGTGCCAATATCGAACTGTGAGATGATGGAGTTAGTGAGTTGCTAACCGGTTGGTAAGGCGACTCTCATTTCTTTTCCGTCTTTTATTGCTTGTCTCCCTTTGCATGTTCCCCTTCCCCTTATCATTTGAGTCATGGTGGCCCTCGGGGCCTTGGTAATTGTTGCTCCCGACTCTCGATGACGTGACTACATCGAGAGTCATTTGAAAAATCCAAATTTGCAAGATTTTTGCCCTTTTTGTTAGGATTTAGTCGGATTCGGGCGGAATCCGGGCTAGGCGACTTGATTACACCTAGTCCTCCCCTCCCATCTCCTTTTATTTCCTTCTTTTTATTTCCCCCCATCCATATCTTTTCTCGTCTCGGCCCATGGTGACTTGACTACACCCCGACCGGACACATTCTACCCTTTTCTCCGCTTTTCTTTTTTTATTTTTAGCTTTATTTTCGTAGTTTCTTTTCTTTAGTGTCTCTATACACTTCGATCGAGCATGAGGACATTGCTCGGTTTAAGTGTGGGGGAGCGATATTCTATCGTAGTTAGTTTTATCTTCAAAGATTTTTCGAAAAATCTTTAAAAACCCTAAAAATTTGAAATTTTTTCACAAAAATCAAAAAGATTTTCTTTTGTGTCTTTCTCTTTTTGTGTCGTGGTGTCGTACTTGTGGTGTGTTGTGTGTGCTTGCCTCGCTTTTTCCTTGTAGGTAGCCTAATCACCGTTGACTTTGGAAGGCTTTCAAGACATCCGGTAACGCCTTTCTATCCCTTTTTTCTCTTTATCTCTTGAGGAGTGTGGAGGAGATTTGTGATGATGTGTGCTCGGGCGGAGCCTTGTGAAGATTTGTGGCTGATTGGTTGCTTATTTGGAAATTCGGGGTGGTGTTTGTTCTCTTTGTATGTTTGTTTTGATTTGTTTTGTTTTGTTGCCTTTTGTCTCTTTTTCTTTCGTTTTTGTCGTGTCTTTGTTTTGTGATGTGTAGTTGTGTCTAGTGTGTAAAAAGGTTTTTGAAAACCCGGTTTTGAGGATAGTGTGCAAGTGTTTACTTTCCCTTTCTAGTAGTGTGAATCGAGTCTTGGACTTTAGTCTAGTAGAATGACCCTATATCAATGATTTCGTTGGTTTCTTACCTTGAGTCCACCTAGCTTACTAGGGATTTACTACGGGATTTGCATTTTGACCATTATCACCACCCACGGTGTGAAAAGGCCTTGGTTGCCGAGTCCCGTCCCTTAGGTGACTTTGTTTGAAATTGTTTGATTAGTCCAAGTTTCTCCCCTTTTTGTGGGTTTGAAGGGAAGGGCCCGTCCGAACTTACCCATTCCCCTACCATCTACACATTTTCCACAAAATAAATTTGCAATTTGTTGAAATCTCTCTTTCTTAGTTGCAAAAAAAGAAGTGCCTACAACTCAAATCAAGCCAAAAGGGCAAAGCAAAGAAAATGAAAGAAAGTGAAAGAAAGAAAAGATTGAAGAAAAAGAAAAGGCACAAAAAGCCGAAAAGAAAATAGAAAAGAAGAAAAAGAAATGGCATGGCAACAAACAAAGCAAAAAATTACAAAAAGAAAGAAAAATGCCAAAAGAAAACCCCTCTCACAAAAAGAGTCCCCACATCTTAAAAATAAGCCTTTTACCGACTATTACCGTGAAGAGCCTACCAAAGGACCGAGTCCCTAGGAAGGATGATAGCGGTAATGGTCGGTCTTCCCTCATTTTGCAATCATATCCACCTTTTTACTTGGACTAGTTAAGCGGTTTTGGGCATGGGACGACCCTCTTGGCTGATCGCTAAAGGGGGCGGGGTCTCACTTACCTACAGTGTCGACTAACACCGTGGTTCATCACTTCCCATCCCGCCTATCATCCCGTAGTACGTTCTTAGAAGGTTAGGAGGAACCTAGGTAAGTTACCAACGTTTTTGTTGCTTTGTCGTCATACTACTAGGGTTTTGTCCATTTCGGTTTGTGTTATTAGTTTGGGAACGCTGTCACTTGCCTTGAGTCCTTAACCGGTGTTTCTTCACCGCTTTGTGGAGGGAAGCGGTATTTGTTTCTCTTTGGATGCAACCGTTAGGTGTTTGTTTGTTTGTATGTTTGTTTGTTTGTGTGTTTTGTGTCCGGTTCCATCCACAGTTTTGTCGCAAGACCTTACTTGCCTTGCGGAGTGCACTTTTCCTCTAATTGTACTCGCGTGAGTTGAAAGGGCATAGGGTGCGCTAATACCCGCTCGGCTAGTTTAGTAGTTAGTTTGTGCTTACTCGAGGGCGAGTAAGGGTTAAGTGTGGGGGAGTTGACAAGTGTAGTTTGTAGTGCCTAATTTGTTGTGTATTGGTCCCATTTTCCTTGTGGAATCGCTCCTTGGGAGCGGTTTACGGGCTACTTATGCTTCCTCTAGTTCGTTTCAGGTTCCCGAGACCATTCATGAAGAATTGGAACGATTTCGACTAGTTTCATACACTTTTTTGAGCCAACGAAGTGAAGGAACGATCACTCGATGCCTTGGATTCGATCCCGAGACCTTGGGACCCAATCCCGAGTCCCGAGAATCGATGAGAAACCCATGAGAAGCAAGGAGGGACCTTAAAGATCATATTGGAGGCCTACAAGACCCATCCCCGTCGGGAAGGACCTCATCCCGTCCGGGATGAGGTGCACAAATGCGAAGGGTTCTGTTTTGGACCCGTCCCAGTCGGGACCAGCCCGTCCCGGTCGGGATCAGCCCGTCCCAGTCGGGACCGATCCGTTCTGGTCCGGATGGAGGGGCTGCTGCGCGTGACTCCTTTTTCTTCCTCCTTCATTCTTGTAACCTTATAAATACTTCCCTCTTGTATTGTTTAAGCATCTTACATTACCCTAGACTCTCTTAGGCCTCTCTTTAACATTTAAAACCCTAGATTAGTGTTCCTCTCATTAGTTTAATCTCCCTTTAATCTTTAGTTAATCTTTGTAATTAGTCTTGTATTAAGGAGATTCTTGAAGATTATTCCAAGCTTGACAACCTTGGAGTTTTATTTGAGTTTCTTATTAATTCAAGTTCACATCTTTTTCATCCTTTGTTAGTTTGGTATAATCCTCTTCTCCCTTTTACATTGGTTCTTTGTTTGTTCATCAAGTTTGAATCTTTACATATTGCTTATTGTTATTGTTTGTTCGTCATGGATGTTTTGATTATTATGTAGTTTTCTCTTGTTCATGTTAGTTTTATATTGATAATGAGTGAGTAGATTCCTTATGGGGTTAGTAGGTGGATTAGGTGTGGATTATGGGTGATTAGGGTTTGATTAGGGGTAAAGGTGAATCTTTTGTTGCTAGTCACATATTGGGCACTCTATGTGTTTGTTGAATTGCTTGTGTGGGTAGTAGTGGCCAATGCTTCCCATATTTGTCTTCATCTTCTCATTGTTTGACTAGTGTGTGATTGTGTCGGGTATAGTCTTTGACACGAGAGTGCGGACTTGGGTTTTGGCGCGAGAGTGCGAACCGACCTTGACCTAGGTTTAGACGCGAGAGCGCAAACCGACTCTAGCAACTAGGAGACACCTACACCCTTGATCACCCAATTACCCTACTACACTTAAGAACCAGACCTAACCCTACTCCCTTCCATATTTGATTCATCCTCCTAGTTAGTCATCATTTCCCTTATTCATTGTTTAGTTTGTCTCTAGTTATTTCTTTTAGCCTTGTTATAGATAGTTCGTTACTAGTCTAGTCCTTACCTCTTCTCCCATCATAGATTGTCAATTATCGTTCTCCTTGTGTTTGTTTGTGACTTAGCCGTGTTTCTAGGTAGACCTAGTCTAGACACCTACAACCGTCTCCGTGGACACGACCCGACTTACCCTAGCTACCGTTAGGTATAGTTGGTATTACTTGATCGGTAGGACCCACGGCAAATCCTACCATCAAGGGCCTTAGCTATCCTTAAGGGAAGGACGTTTACAGTGGACCCATCATCAATCAGGGTCATGGGGAGATATTTGCCCCGACAGATCACCGTGATGTACAAGGCTAGGTTATGAGTGGCCCCAAACGGTGGAAGGTCAGACTCAGAGAAAGTGATAAGTGGGCCTTCTCCTTTGGACTTGCCTTTGAGGTGAGGCAAAATAGTGGCTACCATTTCGGTGGGGGTAACCAATGAGTCAACCTTGATTTCATCGAGAGCCCTAATAAGTGCTACCCGATGCTCCTGAGAACTAACCAAAAGCTGCCATATATTAAGATCAAATCGGACCCTCTTTAGTTGTCTGACTAGGGCCGTGTCATCGTTCGGTTCCTCAAGAGTAGGTTCCGTCCTGGCAGGTTCAGTAACGGTTTCCGGGGTAGAGAGATCGGTCGTGATGACGTGTGTGCCAGCCAGGGCCTTGGTTTTAGCCTTCCGAATTTCTTCGACGGTGATGGGGACAACATCCCCCTTAGCCAGATAAACGTCATCTTTATCGTTGTTCCATATCCCGTTGATTTGGGGAATAAAAGGGGAAATGAGACAAGAACAGTCAACTATTCCTTCAGTAAAAATGGCGTGAGTAGCAAGTGGGTTATTTTTGTTACTCGGCTTATCACTGGGTAGTGGTATCTTCCCATATTCGATTAGATCTTGAATGAGATGCTTCAATTTCCAACATTTCTCAGTGTCGTGTCCGTTGCCTTGGTGATATTGGCAGAAGGCCTGAATGTTGTAGCTCTTGGACCGTTTGTCGACCGGAACCTCCGGAGTTGGGCCTATCGGTTGGATTAGACCTTTTGAAGACAGCCTTTGTAAGGCATCAGCATAGGTTGTACCTATATCAGTGAATACCCGAGTTGGAGTATTCCTTTTGGATGAGGTGTCTAGTGAGTTGACCTCATCAAAGATGCGGCGAGTTGCAGCTGGAGTTGCGGGCTTGCTGGTGGACGAGCTGGCCCCTTGATACCCTTTGGCAGAGGCCTTAGTAAGGTTCTCTAGCCTTAAGTCATCTTCGATTCTTGTACCCATTTCGGTTAAGGTGGCGAAATTGGGTATAACAGCATACCGGAGATGGACCCGGTAAGAAGGAAGGAGGTTCTTGACAAAGGCCTCCACTAGCACCTTTTCGCTGGGCTTGTCAACCAGCTTCACGCTTTCGGCCCTTCACCTTTGAAGATACTTGGTGAACCCCTCTTTGGGCTCTTGGGCCATGCCTTCCAAAGTACGCATGGTAGTCTAGATCTCGGTATTGTCCGCGTAGTTTCGGGCGAACTCCGTGGCTACATCGTCCCAAGTCTTATACTTCTTGGAATCGAGCCTGTAGTACCAGGCTCTTGGGTGCTTCTCGAGGGAAGAAGCGAATAGATGCTTGAACATGTTTGACTTAACTCCCTTAAGGGCCATGGACTCCTTGAAAGTCCGGATATGGTGGACCGGGTCTTCAGTGCCCTCGAACATTGGCAGGCCCGTCAGGTTGAGATTGGCAGGCAGCTCATCGGTCAGGAGTGTGTAGGTTCGAGCGTTCTCCGTGTGGATTGAGTTTTGGGTCGACAGATGGACCTGTTTCTGCAGTTTGTGGACCGCGCTGGCCAATTCAGCTAACGGCCCATCGGTTTCGACGGAACCACTAGGAGTTCCTTGTTCCACGGCGCTTACCCGGGTGAGGATGGCGATCTGATCCCCCCTCATCATCGTGATCATAGTCTCCAACTTGGTCAACGAGGCTCTCAACTCATCTATGGCTTGTTGCGTCATGGTTCGAGTGAAGGGCGGCCTGTCTGTAAGAATACCGTGCAGTCAACAACGAACCCCAAATCCTAGAGCAAAAGTACATCCCGAGCAAGAGAAAAGTGGACTAGGAAGGAAATGACTCAGAGAATAAGCCTAGACGGGTGACTTGTGAAAAAGTGGGCCTCCCTTAGGATCCAGCTGTGTGGGCTGGGTCCTGTTTGAAAGGAGGTTCATGGGGGACGTTCCCCAGACTTTGGACTCGATTGTGTAAACGGGCCCTCCTTTGTAGGAGTATGTCCTACGTAGGTGGGCCTTGCCTTAGTCTAACAAGGCGGACTGGGATAGGGAGGAAACCCGTGATGTAAGATCGACGGAGTTTTGACGCTAAAGACCTCGATGACTGATGGTAGGGTTTTGCCGCGTGTTCCAAACGATCAAGTAAAGTCCAACTAATCCTAACGGTAGCTAGGTTAAGTCGGGTCGTGTCCACGGGGACTGTTATAGGTGTCTAAACTATGGTCTACTCACAAACAAGGCTAAGCTACACAAACAAACACAAAGAAGACAATAATTGACAAACTACGATGGTTGAGAGGTATGGAAATGGACTAATAATGAACTAGATAAAACAAAAGCTAATTGAAACAACTAAAGATTAGAAACACTAACAAACTAGAGAAGAAGGCTAAAGAGGTAGAGAAATCAAATATGGGAAGGATTAGGGTTAGGCCGGATTCATAAGTGTAGTAGGATAATTGGGTAATCGAGGGTATAGGTGCCACTTAGTTACTAAGGTCGGTTTGCGCTCTCGCGCCAAAGCCAAATCCGCACTCTCGTCTAAGACTAGACCCGAACATTCATGCAAGATGCTACTCAAAACACAAACATTCAACCACAAATTGAATACACAAGGAGAAGAAGAGAACAAGTATGAGAAGCATTGGCCACTACTACCCACACAAGCAATACAACAAACACATAGTGTGCCCAATAATTGACTAGCAACAAAGGAATCACCTTTACCCACAATCAAGCCCTAATCACCCATAATCCACACTTAATCCCCCTACTGACCCCACAAGGAATCTACTCACTCATTATCAAACTAACAATAACAATGATAAGAGAAATCAACATAAACAACTAAACATTCATTATGAACAAATCAGAACAATAAAGAATATGTAAAGATTAAAACTTGAGAGATTAACAAAGATTAAGAGAAAGGAAATTATACCCACTAACAAGAAGACAAAAAGATGAGAACTTGCATTAATAAGAAACCCAAATAATCTCCAAGGTTGTCAATCTTGGATGAGTCTTCAAGAATCTCCTCAATTACAAGACTAATTAATTAGATTAAACTAAGATTAACTAAGGATTAACTAGAGATGAAGTGAGGCTAATTAGGGTTTTGAATGCTTAAGAGAGGTCTAAAATAATCTAGGGTAAAAGTCAGATCCTTAAACAATACAAGGGAGGAGTATTTATAGGGTTACAAGAATGAAGGAGGAAGAAAAAGGAGTCACGCGCAGCAGCTGGTTCATCTCGACCGGGACGGATCGGTCCCGACCGGGACGAAGTGATCCCGACCAGGACGGCATAGTCCCGACCGGGACGGGTCCAAAACAGAACCCTCCGCATTTGTGCACCTCATCCCGGACGGGATGAGGTCCTTCCCGACGGGGATGGGTCTTGTAGGCCTCCAATATGATCTTTAAGGTCCATCCTTGCTTCTCATGGGCTTCTCATCGACTCTCGGGTCTCGGGATTGAGTCTAAAGGGCTCGGGATTGGGTCCCAAGGTCTCGGGATCAAATCCAAGGCATCGAGTGATCGTTCCTTCACTTCGTTGGCTCCGAAAAGTGTATTAAACGAGTCTGAATCGTTCCAATTCTTCATGAATGGTCTCGGGAACCTGAAACGAACTAGAGGAAGCATAAGTAGCCCATGAACCGCTCCTAAGGAGCGATTCCGCAAGGAAGATTGGACCAATACACGACAAACTAGGCACTACAAACTACACTTATCAACTCCCCCACACATAACCCTTACTCGCCCTCGAGTAAGCACAAACTAACTACTAAACTAGCCGAGCGGGTATTAGCGCACCCTATGCCCTTTCAACTCACGCGAGAACACCTAGCGGACAAGTGCTCTCCGCAAGGCAAGTGAGGTCTTGCGACAAAACCGTGGATGCAACCGGACACAAAAACACATAAACAAACAAACAAACAAAAGGTTGCACCCAAAAAGAAACAAATACCGCATCCCTCTAAAAAGCGGTGAAAGAAGCACCGGTTTAGGACTCAAGGCAAGTGACAACGTTCCCAAGCTAGCAATACAAACCAAAATGGACAAAACCCTAATAGTATGACGACAAAGCAACAAAAAGCGTTGGTAACTTACCTAGGTTCCTCCTAACCTTCTAAGAACGTACCGCGGGACGATTGGCGGGATGGAAAAAGGATGAACCACGGTGTTAGTCGACACTGTAGGTAAGTGAGACCCCGCTCTCTTTAGCGATGTGCCAAGAGGGTCGTCCCATGTTCAAAACCGCCCAACTAGTTCAAGTGAAAAGGTGGATAAGGTTTGCAAAATGAGGGAAGACCGATCATTACCACTATCATCCTTCCTAGGGACTCGATCCTTTGGTAGGCTCTTCACGGTAACGATCGAAAAAAGACTTATTTTGAGAGCGTAGAATCTTTTTGTGAGACGGTTTTCTTTTGGCATTTTTCTTTCTTTTGCATTTTTGCTTTGTGTGTTGCTATGCCATTTCTTTTTCATCTTTTGTATTTTCTTTTTGGCTTTTTGTGCCTTTTCTTTTTCTTCAATCTTTTCTTTCTTTCATTTTCTTTTCTTTGCCCTTTTGACTAGATTTGAGTTGTAGGCATTTCTTTTTGCAACTAAGAAAGAGATTTCAACAATTTGCAACTTTATTTCGTGGATATGTGTAGGAGGTAGGGGAATGGGTAAGTCGGGAGTCGCGATCCCCCTTCAAACCTACAAAAAGGTGGAGAACTTGGACTAATCAAACAATTCTGAACACGGTCACCTAGGGGACGAGACTCGGCAACCAAGGCCATTTCACACCGTGGGTGGTCATAATGGTCAAAATGCAAATCCCGTAGTAAATCCCTAGTAGAATAGGTAGACTCAAGGTAAAGGACCAGCGAAACTATTGATTTAGGGTCATTCTACTAGACTAAAGTCCAAGACTCGATTCATACTACTAGAAAGGGAAAGTAAACAGTTGCACACTAGTCACTAAACCGGGTTTTCGAAAACCGTTTACACACTAGGCACAAGTACACATCACAAAACAAAGACATGACAAAAAACGAAAGAAAAAGAGACAAAGGCAACAAAACCAAACAAACATACAAAGAGAACAAACACCACCCCGAATTTCCGAATATATGCTACCAATCACCCACTAATATGCACAAAGCTCCACTCGAGCACACATCATCACAAATCTCCTCCAAACTCCACAAGAGACCAAGAGGGAAAAGGGATAAAAGATGTTACCGGATGTCTTGAAAGCTCTCCAAGGCTATCGGTGATTAAGCAACCTATAAGGAAAAAGGGAGGCAAAACACGCACAACACAACAAATATACGACATAACGACACAAAAGGAAAACACACAAAAGAAATTCCTTTTGATTTTTGTGGGAATTTTTCAAATTTTTAGGGTTTTTATAGATTTTTTCGAAAAAACTACGAAAACAAAACTAACTATGATAGAATATCGCTCCCCCACACTTAAGCCGAGCAATGTCCTCATGCTCGACCGTAGTGTATGGAGACACAAAAGAAATGAAACTACGAAAATAAAGCTAAAAATCAAAAAGAAAAGTGGAGAAAATGGGTAGAATGTGTCCGGCCGGGGTGTAGTCAAGTCACCATGGCCGAGACAAGAAAAGATATGGTAAGGGGGAGAAATAAAAAGAAATAAATAAAAAGAAATGGGAGGGGAGGACTAGGTGTAATCAAGTCACCTAGCCCGGATTCCGCCCAAATCCGACTAAGTCCTACAAAAAGGGTGAAAATCTTGTAAATTTGGATTTTGAAATGACTCTCGATGTAGTCACGTCATCGAGAGTCGGGAGCAACAATTACCAAGGCCCCGAGGGCCACCATGACACAAATGATAAGGGGAAGGGGAACTAACAAAAGAAAACAAGCAATAAAAGACGGAAAAGAAAGGATAGTTGCCGTACCGTGCGGTTAGCAACTCACTCGCTCCATCGTCTCATAGGTCGGTATCGGCACGTAGCTTGTTGTCGTCATTGCTATTCCCCTCCATTCACGATATGGTTCCATGGTTGGGGCACAAAGGTATAAGGAGGTGGGTTTTAATGTGAGAGGCGGTGTAAAGTGAAGAGAAAATGAGGTGAATATGTGTATATGAAGTGTAGGGGTCATATGATAAGGGCAAGGATAGGTAGGGAGGTTGGGAGGGGGTATAAAGTGGTAGGGTGGGCTCAAATGACAAAGAAAAGGCCAAAGGAGGAACAAGGCATCATCCCGGTCGGGATGGATGGTCCCGGTCGGGAAGCCCTCGTCCCGGTCGGGATGACACTCCAGAGAATCCCATTTTTGGCACACTCATCCCGATCGGAATGACATCCTTCCCGGTCGGGATGGTTCATCCTTCCCGGTCGAGATGCACTCTTCTCGGCCGGGAAGAGTCTCCTAACCCTCTATAACTCCAAAAGCTCGTCCCAAGCTTCAAAAACCGACTCCCCTCGCACGATCCAAGCTCTAACAATAACCCCTCCTCTCTAGGATTCATCTTCACTTCACACCTATCAAATGGGCTCAAAACATACATCAAAATCTCTCACTTACATCACTCATCAAAATACCAAATCACAAGAATTTCACAAAATCTAAAAGTATTACAAGCAAGAGATATATACAATACGACGGTTCTTTCGGAACTCCGTCAAACAAAAGGTGGTACATTCTTCAATTCTTTTTCATCAACACTAAGGATAGTTCCATCTCCATCAAGGGCTCGAAGAAACAAATCGAAGGCTCTTGGAAAGTCTTCAATCAAGCTTGTGGTGTAACCACCCACACTACAAGGCACTTCACAACCTTGTCTTGATGTTTCCGGGGCATCCCGATCTACTAAGTTCAATGGCTTGAACTTGTACTTTCGATCCTTCGGTATATACCCAAACGTCCATCTATCCTCATGTGGCCCCAAGGGAGGCTCATCTTCCTTCTTGTCTTGGCACTTGTCCTCAAACTCATGATATGGGCATTCATCCGCCCCAATCTCGGAATCATCGTACTAAATTCCATAGAAGTCGTTCTTCAAGCTTTTACTCGCCCCATCCCCTAGACCGATGTCTTTCATGGCGTGGATCATTTTTCAAGACTCATCATTAGTAGGCGAGGTGTTGCCTTGAAGGTCAAACACGAGCTTTTCTTCGCCTAACTCAAATATGATCCTACCGTTCTTCACATCAATCGTAGCACCGGCGGTATGTAGAAATGAGCGCCCAAGGATAATGAGAGTGATAGCATCTTCCGGCATGTCAAGTACAAGGAAGTCGACCGGAATGAAGAACTTCCCGATTCTTATTGTCACATCTTCCAACATCCCCAAAGGTCGGTTGAGGAAACTATCGGCCATTTGGAGTGTAATGGAAGTACTCTTGATCTCCTTTATCCCGAGTCGCTCACAAATGGAATAGAGAATGATGCTTACACTCGCACCCAAATCACATAGTGCTCTCTCAATCTTGAAGTCGCCTATGGTGCAAGGGATCGAGAAACTACCCGGATCCTTCAACTTGGGAAGCGTAGAACCTTGAATAAGCTCGCTCACCACTCTTGTGAACGCTATAGTCTCTTCCTTGTCGACGGATCTCTTCCTAGCCAATATTTCTTTCATGAATCTTCCATATGCCGGGATTTGGGTAAGTAGCTCGGTAAATGGGACACTCACATCCAATTTCTTCACAATATTAAGGAACTTGTCATATTGGACATCCACCTTGGTCTTCATTTGCCTTGTTGGGAAAGGCAACTTAATATGAACCTTGTTTTGCTCAATAGGGGTGGACTTCTCAAACGACACTTTCCCTTTTCCCTTGTCTCTTTCTTGAAGTGGGGGAAGCTTGTCTCCTTGGGGTTTCTCAATCTCCCACAAGACTTGTTCCTCTATTGGATTTCCCAAGCTTGGATCTTCTTGAATTGGAGACACAACTTCTTTCATTGGTACATGCTCATTAGGGGGTAAGGGGGAGTTATAATATGAACCACTCCTCAAGGTGATAGCATTCACATGCTCAAATTTCGCAAGTTGAGCTATTTGGGTCTCGAGCATCTTCATATGAGCATCTCTTGCCAAGTTATCCCTTTGAAGTTGAGTAATGATTTCTTGTTGGGTTCTTTGTTTCTCCAATTGACTCCTTTGCATGTCCAACATTGACTTTTGCATGTCGAAATCCCGAGGGGGAGATTGTTGGTTATGGGGAGTGTTTGTGATGGCTAGAGGAATGCCATAATCATGAGTAGGAGACCGACTCCTTGGCTTGCTTTCTTGTCGATTAGCTTGGGTTGCTTGTCGTTGTTGATGGTTCCCTTGGAACCCATGAGAGTTGCCTTGATTATGGCCTTGATTGTTGCCATGGTTGTAGTTTTGATGTCCTTGATTGAAATTCCCTTGTTGGAACCCTTGATTGTTGTTGAAGGTACCTTGGTTATTTTGCTTGAAGTTGTTGGATGGCCTTGGGCTGCCTTGATAACCTTGGTATCCTTGATTGTTGTCCCTTAAGAGAGGTGGAACATAGGGACGGTGTTGTAGAGCTTGTTGTTGAGAAGCTTGATGTGAAGCTTGGAACATGTTAGGATAGGGGCACCTTGCTTGAATGCTTGAAAGGCGTTCACTTGCTCAATACTACCACGACAATGTAAAGGCTCATGTCCCACTATCCCACAAGTATCGCACATCCCATAATAAGGTGTAGGAGACACAACTCCAATATGATCTTTAATGTCAATCCTTGCTTCTCATGGGCTTCTCATCGACTCTCGGGTCTCGGGATCGAGTGTAAGGGGCTCGGGATCGGGTCCCAAGGTCTCGGGATCAAATCCAAGGCATTGAGTGATCGTTCCTTCACTTCGTTGGCTCCAAAAAGTGTATGAAACGAGTCGGAATCGTTCCAATTCTTCATGAATGGTCTCGGGAACCTGAAACGAACTAGAGGAAGCATAAGTAGCCCATGAACCGTTCGCAAGGAGCGATTCCGCAAGGAAGATGGGACCAATACACGACAAACTAGGCACTACAAACTACACTTATCAATGACTTACGACACGACCCGACACAGCTAAATACGGGAAGTCCTAAGGAAAGGAAGGTCTTGAAATGGAATTTTTGAAAGCCCGAGAAAATTTGAAGGAAAATGGCCCGATATTTTTTTCGAAAAGGGAGAAAAAAAACGGAAATTGAACCGGGCGATGGTTTCGCAAGTTCGAAAATAATTTTGAGTTTTGAATTGGGCATAATACCGGCTAGAAAAAGGCCTATTTCGAGTAAAATAGTTAATCCTAAATTCGGTATATGCCCGAGGTTTTGAAATTGGATATTTTGAAAAGGATGCAACTTTTGAAAATGACGGTTTTTGAAAAGGATGTAGATCAAGCAGCACGTAGTCACGGAAATAGTATAACCACACCATGTATGCTCTTAAACTAAGTCTCGGTCAATCTATAAGGGTCTAAACCAGTGCACATAGCCTATTCGAGAATCGGGGCGGACTTCCTAAGTCGAGTTGAGCTTAGAACATGCCGTGAAACCAATACGAATCTGCTATGCACACCTTTTGACATACCCAATTTGGACTACATCAATGGTATAGTGGGACGTCGGTCACCAGTACGGCCCGGGTAAAGATGGGGTTTATGCATGAACCTTAAAACTAAAACGCGTATTGTACTAGTCAAACGATTTCTATTCAAGTCTCACCCTGAGGATGCCGATGGTAAGTCACGCATTAGTTAATCCCCAGCGGAGTCGCCAAATTGTGGACATGACATAGGTCCACCCCGACGCGGCCACGCGCGGGTTTGGGGAGGCGAATGAATCTCCATATGAGATGGGTCAAATTGAAATATAAATCGAAGTGAAGTCGCCACCGAACATTGTGGAAGTTCGGGCCCGTTCGAACCCACTCTATATCTTAGTGGGCCGTGCACAAAGTACGGCCCATTCGGATGTCAGAGTTTATTGGGTTTGTCCCTTTGCATTTTGATACCGATACCGACATTATCGGATACCGTGTATTGAATGACTCTCATGTGCCAATGGATTCGGACATCCGGAAACCATGGTTCTGAGTAAGGGGTGAGGGTACGTGTTGGGAAGTTCACAAAGAACACCCAACCCCGCCCGCACATTAGCGGCCTCTACTAAGATATCTTTTGACTCTCGAATACGCGTGTTAGTTGAACGATGAAAATGATATGCAAACATTGTTTTCCCTAGACATGCGAGAATTGAATGGGTTGCTAAGTCGGTTTAATGCAACTAAAATTAACGTCAAAGTTGTATTTTAGCATGCGAGATTCGTTTTAGTATAATAAAACAAATGAATAAATAAATCGCTGACAACATGAACAAACAAGTTAGTAACGATTGACAAATTGAATAAAAGATATAGTGCAATGCATGGCTTTGAAAAGATTTATCGAAACCTGAAATATGCCAAGGAAAACCGTCGTTTTAATATAGCAAAGATGTTAGAAAAATAAGACGGATTTGCGTTTCAAAGCCGCCGATTTCAGGAGGCCGCGCGACCCGTGCGAAGGTGGCGCGACTCGCGATGCCATGCGGCTCGCACGAGACTTGTGCGAGTCGCATGGCGGCCTGTTTTCGAGTTCGTTTTTCCGAAAATTGACAATTTTATTAAATCGCATACAAATATTGCATGATTTATACTCGATTTAAATTTTCGATATTCGTTATATTCGATATTCGACTATGAAATCGATATCAAATCTCCGGAGTAATTTTTAGAAAAAGACGTTTTTTTTTAAAATTGTTTTGAAAAGAAAACAAATTGAATGAAAAGATATTGATTCTCTCCGCGTCAAAATCGTCATATTATATTTAAAACCCAAGGACGATTTTTTAGCATCAACGAGATTAATGTAGTTCTTTTTTGGTACGATATTCGACTGGAGAATCGATATCGTATTTTAAGAACGTTGTTTTGTATAAAAAATAGTTTGTAGTATCGATATTATAGAAAACAAAAGATGTGACAAAGACGACCCATAAAAGAAAACGGACCGACGACAAAAAAAGAGAAAAAGACGAGAAGAAGAGAAGAGAGAAAGGAGAAGTCGGGTTTGATTTTACACCCTCAACCTACATGCTTTGTTTACTCGGATCGGTGCTCGTCGAAATGTGGCTAAGACACGGGAGCGTCGAGATAATATAGGAGAGTTATGGTGGTATGGGACGTCGGGTAGGAGGCGGCCGGTTCTTCGGGTCTCGGGTTTGTATTATCAGTTACTTATTGCTATTGTTGCTATGGAACGTCGGGGTATTTATGAGTCATAGGTGTGTATGTGTGTTTGAATGTCGGGGATTGAATGTGTGATATTGTGTTGCGAGAGGGTCCTATTTATACGAGTGAAACTAGAAGAGGTATTCTTTGCTTGAACGACAAGAGATACCGGTTTAGATAGGAAATATAAGAAGTTGAAAGGAACGAGAATTCTGTTTCTTGGTGGGGAAGAAACGAATCTCGGCTGAAATGAGGGTGCTCGGCCGAGTATTTGATGCTTGGTCGAGTATTTGATTAGGTGTTCGGATAGGATTCCTACTAGAGATCGAATTCTATCCTTAACGGAATTGTTTAATATTTTTGTAACTGATATTTTTTGGTAGTGTTCGAGTTTAGGCCGAACTTGTGAGGTGTCACGGCTGGTCCATGTGTCTTGAGAATATCTTTGCCGGGTTTTGACCGGTCGCTAAAAGACAGTTTTGCCCATGGTGTCGGATTCGACCCAAATTAGTCTTATTTGACTCGAAATGACCCAGTGGGCCTGATTTTGAGGTTGGTTTTGTGAGATTTGTACTCCGTAAAGAACCCAAGCCAAATATCCATGATTTCGAGCCCATTTTAAAGTACGTTAAAGCATGTTTGAGTCCGATCATCATCGGATGTTTGTCGGAAACTACTATAGACACCTAATGCCCACATGTGGGTGTCTGCAAATACGTGCTTAAAAACGTTAATTCGTAGAAAATAGAATTCCTTGCGGAAAAATAATTAATTTACGATGACAATCAAATAAAATAGGTTTAAAAGAATTAAAATCTTTTTAAATAAAAATAAATATTATTGGACTCTAAAATATAAAATAAATTTTGGAAAAATGATGAAACATAAGGCCGAAATAGAGTTATGACGTAGTCATAGCGGAAAATATAAAAACTCTCGGAAAATAGCGGGTATTACACCGGGAGCAATACCAAGGCCGCTTCGGCCGCAATAATTGGACAATGGGACAACTTGCAAATTTTGTTAGATATAAAACAATCACAATGATAATGATAGGGATAAGGGAATAAGGGACGAGGAACGAAATCAACCCAAGGACATGCAATTATAAATACATAAAGACTCACTGACACAACCCGCACACACACAACACACATACCCACCACCAGAGGTGTCAACGATCAGAGCCGACTCGTAGAGCCCTCAGAATCGGCTCGGTCAAATCTCGGCTCAAGCTTGACCAAAACGAGCTCGAGCTCGAGCTCGAGCCGAGCTTGTTCAAATCTGAGCCGAGTCTGAGCTCAGTAAGGCTCGGCTCGGAAGCTCGTTTGGGCTAGTTTTTTAGTTTTTTTTACATTATAAGTTTAATAATTTTAAAGTCTAATAATTCAAAATACATGTTTATTTGATATTTATAATTATTATACTTTAAAATTTTGTGACAATATTTTTTTGTCTTTTAAAAAAGTTACTTTTAGTTATTTATATTTATAAAGCGACGAAAAAATCTAAAGGTAAACGAGCTTGATACGAGCTCGAGCTGAGCTCGAGCTTCAATTTTGTGAGCTCAACGAGCCCGAGCTCGACTTCAAATTTACGAGCCGAACTCGAGCCCACCCGAGCTCAAGCTCAGATCGGCTGGTTTACACCCCTACCCTTCACACCACTCACTGACACTGGGAGAGGGTCTAGTCTGAAGTATCATTTTTGTAGGATGGAGTAGGAGACCTAGGGTAGGATGGTATACCCTCGGAGGATGGTGCACGAGAAAACTCCTCCGGACCATCGCTAAGCGAGAGGGCATAGTCAGGTTCCATCTCACAAAGGTCATAGATCGTACGACCTTTTGGCAAAGTGTAGTGTGCATATTCCCAAACTCCCCTTCCTCCCGATTCAGTCTTGGTCAGTTGGAATTCACCGGGTCCCAAAGGTAGGTCCCAATTGTGGTGAACAAAGATAGTAGTTCGGTGTGTGTTGGGAATGATTAAAGCTCTTCCATGGCTAATATAGACGAGGCGCTGATGGGGCACACAAAAAATCGAAGTCGGAAAATAGGCCTCGTCAAGCCAATGGAATCATCTAGCGGGGTGAGATGGTCGGTCGAATAACTCAATTTTTTAGCAATTATCGTCACAAGACCTCCACAATCTAAGAAGGGACGTTGGGTGACAATGATACGGTGGAAGTGCAACGCCACAACAAGTGGTAGGTCTAAGGGGTTAGGGTTACCGGGCAAAGAGTCACAGATTAATTACAAGACACACACACATTAAGAGTATAAATATTATCGGTCGAGGGTAACAAGCAGTGGGAGAGCACCTCGGAGAAGTAACGAATTGCGGGGTTACAGATTTTGGAGGCAAAGGATAAGTTAGCCTTGTAACCCCTTTGACAGCGTGATATACGCTTCCAAAGGTCTCTCCTTCACACACAAGCTTGTAAATTGCTCGAGGGTTCACTAAGTTCGGTACGCGATGAGGGTAGGCCTAGCGCGAGGCTGAACTCGGAAATAGTCAAACGGTGGGGTTTCCTGAATAGTCTAAATTTAACCGCTCTTGCTGTGGTCGGATTGTCAAGGGCAAAAGTTCCTAGGAACTCACAAGTAAGGTCTTTGTATGTATAAGCCGCGAGGCTAAGGAGCTCACTACTTCCGGTCCTCGACGATAATTCCTTAATATCGTCTATTATTCCTAGAGTTGTCATTGTGTGAGGACAAGGCTACCTAGTGCTCAGAAAGATCTTTTCAGAGAAGGTTCGAGCTAAAGAAGTATTAAGACAAGGTAAATTTAAAGGCTTAGAAGACTTAGAAGATGTAAAAGATTTAGAAGTCGAAGCCATACCTTGCTTACGAGCGGCTCGCCTTGCGCTTGTCTCCATAATAATATACTTGCAAGAATAATCCCAAAAACATTAGCTTCCCTTCTTCAAAAACCCAAAAATAATCACCCAAGATGGAGAGGAGGTATGAATGTGGTTGGGGTATGGAAGGTGGTTTGATTTTTTGAGGAGTGATAAGGTGGAATGATAGTGAGGTAAGGGTGATATAAATAAAGGTAGTTGAGGAGGGAAATGAAAGTTTTTAAAGTAGATTGTGAAAATTTGGTGTTTGTGTTTTAGAGGGAAAGTTATGTGGGATATTTGGGAAGGAGGGAATTGATAGTGTAGTGAGTATATAGGGTATAGGTGATTCGGCCAAAGTTGCCGAGTGAAGTTTCACCCGGTCATCACCATTGGGTGAAGTTTCACCCGACGGGTTTTCGTTGTGAAAATCATTTTTGCAAATTTTTCCGCCGGGTGAAGTTTCACCCGATGCAAATCTCATCGGGCGAGATTTTGCCCGACGGTAACTCGTCAATTCTGGCAAATCTAGGATTTTTACGTCGGGCGAAGTTTCGCCCAGTCATGACCTCATCGGGTGAAATTTCACCCGACGGAAAATCTTCAGCAGATCCCATGGCATGACAAAAATTCCATCGGGTGAAGTTTCACCCGACGGAAAATCTTCAATAATCTCACCGGGCGAAGTTTCGCTCGGCGGTCTTGTTTACTCCGTATTTCCGCGTTGCCTTTCATGGCTCTTCAATAATCACCTAAAGTTTCAAATAATGACACGACTCACATTACACAATCAATTTCTCCCACAAACATGCTTGTGGTCTTCAAATTAAGCTCCATAACTTCTTCAAAAGCTTGATCTTCATCCAAATAAATGCTCCATGATGAAATCTAAGTTCATCCATTCATCTAAAGTTAACAAACTAACAAACACAAAGAATATGATACATATATACAAGGTGGTTGTTGAGGGTACCACCAAACCTACTTCAATTTGAGAGGGGGTTAAGCAACGCTCCCCAACGGGAGCTCACCAAGTTTCACGGTAGCAGAGGTCTCACGAACGTGACTGGGATGATAAATATTCAAACGTAGCCCATTGACAATAAATTTTCTGGTTTCCGGGCTAGATATCTCTATCGATCCATATGGTTGCACCCCGGTCACTTCAAATGGACCCGACCATTTTGATTTCACTTTACCGCGGAAAATCTTAAAACGAGAGTTGAAGAGTAATACCTTATCACCAATGGAGAAGTCCTTACGAAGTATTTGAGAATCGTGCCATTTGCGTGTTCGTTCCTTGTATATCTTCGAATTTTCGTAGGCTTCGAGGCTTAGTTCTTCCAATTCTTGTAGTTGGAGAAGGAGATTATTTCCAACAACATTCTCGTCAAAGTTTAGCTCTTTGATAGCCCATTTGGCTTTGTGTTCTAATTCCACCGGTAAATGACAAGCTTTGCCATACACTAGACGATAAGGAGTGGTTTCAATCGGCGCTTTGTAAGCCGTTCTCAATGCCCAAAGGGCATCATTTAACTTCAATGACCAATCCTTTCAGTGTGTATTTACAACTTTTTCCAAAATTCCTTTGATTTGACGGTTACATATCTCGGCTTGCCCATTTGCTTGAGGGTGAGAGGGTAGAGACATCTTGTGAGTGATACCATATTTCCTAAGAAGGTGTTCAACTAAAATGAGAGCCTCCATCGCTAATTATTGCTCTAGGCCATACCGAATCTCGGGAAAATTACTTTCTTGAAAAGCTTGATTACTATCTTCGAGTCATTGGTGGGAGAAACTATGGCCTTGATCCACTTTGAGACATAATCAATTGCGACTAGGATGTATTTGTTGCCAAAAGAAGATGTGAACGAATCCATGAAATCAATGCCCCAAACATCGAACAATTCAATTTCCAAAATGGGTTGAAGGGGCATCTCATTTCTTCTTGTTATATTTCCACTTCTTTGGCAAGCATCGCATGTGAGAATGAAAGCTCTAATATCTTTAAACATGGAAGACCACCAAAACCCGCTTTGGAGAACTTTGGCAATTTTCTTTTGGTTGGCCAAATGTCCACCATAAGATGTCGTGTGAAGGTGCTTCACAATATTATATCCTTTGTCGGTCGTAACACATCGTCGATAATTTCCATCTATACAGCGGCGGAAAAAGTAGGGCTCATCCCAATAATAGCGTCAGTCTTCATAACTTAGTTTCTTCCTCTCTTGCTTGGAATAATCGTCCAGAATATAATGGGATACTAAGAAATTGACGATATCGGCATACCAAGGTGTAATAGTTTCAATGGCCATCAAGCCCTCATCTCTCATTGCTTCATTGATGGGTATACCATCATCTTCTTTAATTTCTTTACTAACTGTTAGTCTACTAAGATGATCCGCTACCAAGTTCTCCGATCCGGCTTTGTCTTTATTCTCGATGTCAAATTCTTGTAAAAGGAGAACCCATCGAAAAAGTCGGGACCTGGTCTCCTTTTTGGACATGATGTAACGAATCGCCGCATGATCGGTATGAATAATGACTTTGGAACCGGTAACATATGTGTAGACACCCAGATTTGGACCTGGTGGCTGCAGAGGCGTCCAGCAAACACCCGATGACGATCGGACTGCAACGCGACGCGAGTTTGTGATGTTTTAGATAGTTTTCCTATAGAACTGATCAAATAATTACTCGGAAAAATGAAATTAACATCAAGGCAGCCTTAGTCGTGTCATTACGATCGCATAGACACTAATTAGAGTCAATTCCGACACCGGGACTCCGAATCGGTCACGAAACACAAACCGAGTCAGCACCGCGCCAAGCGAACCTCAGGATGCACACCCGAGGTCCACTCGACGCAACGACGCTAATAAGAGAGCAAGCTTAGTCTCCAAGTCACGTATGATACACACAACTCTCGATTATGGAAAGTATCAAAATCGTATCTTCAAATTTTCGAGCGCCTTACCTTGCGCGTCTCGGTCTTCACACGCCTAGACCCAGGCGTCCATCCGGGTGACGAGAGCCAAAAACGACTATAAATACCCCCTCTCCACCCCCTTCATTCGATACAACATATATCTTCCCTTCTCTCTTTACTCGTTAAGATTTTCTCGCTAAGGTCTCGCACTCCGACACCCGAGGCAAATGATCCACTCGATCGTAGTTCCGATAAAGCGAAATCAACGCTACTCCTCACCTTCGAGCACCGCACTCAAATACGAGGTGCCTGTGATTGACTAGCTACTCCGAGTTTAGTAACGGAGTTCTGCCGGATTAGCCGCAGAACCAACAAATAGCACCAAAGTTCTGCCGGATTAGCCGTAGGGAAGGCCAACGGTAGCGGAACTCTACCAAAATTACCAGGAAAGCTAGGAGGATCCGCCTTTTGAAGTCGAACCGTCACTAGGTTGTCATCTAAACAAAACATTACATTCTTGTACCTTTATTATGCATTACGATAATGTCAAATGTGGACACTAGGTCCACGACACGTACTAAAACACGTAACGTCCCAACTTCAATCATAAATACTAAAACACCCTAAATAGACCCGAGTAGTTCCAAGATCCGTTCTCAACTATCTATGCATCATGTCCGGTATAGCGTATACTCCGAGGGTGCAACTCCTCACCATGTGATATACTTACATTTCGCATTTACGGCTTTCGTATGATTTATTGCTTTTATGACCTTATAATCGGATGCTAAATCACCTAACACGAAAATTAAAACATAAACAAGCTAAAACTTAACGAAACGATGGTTGGGTTTCGTATTAATCTCGGTGCTCTCCGTTGCGGTTCGATGCATCCCTATTAATATCGAACCGACGCATCTTAAGCAGAATACCAGGTAAGGTATACCACAAGAACGACTAATATCCGTATTATCACGTTAAAACTGATTTGCTAATACATATAATATTAGTACTCTCTACTCTCCTTTATGCATCTTTTCTTGGCATGCTTGTCACGTGAAATCGCATGCAAAGAATGTAAACGTAACTACTCCGACGACAAAGCTTACTTGTCCCTAAAGAACCGACGTAGCTAAATATAGGGTTAAAACAATGGATATTACACTACTTCTGCCACCACAAGGAAACGAAGTTATAAGCCCACCGATTGATTGGTAGAGGCCGCTACGTGCGGGTGGGATTGGGTGTCGATGTCTAGCGGACGTTGGCTTCCCAATACTTACCCTCACCCCTTACTTAGAAGCGACGGTTTCCGGATGTCTTAAACCATTTGCAATGAGAGTCATTCTAGGCATGGAGTGCTTAAGGGTACAAGTCTTTATCTTTAGGTCCCGTGCCCCTCAGCTTTGGGCCGGCTAAGGATCAAAGTTGACTTGAATGGTTTCCGTGTCCCCATAATTGACTCGGTGGCGACTCCATAAATCGGCAACAAATTCAGTTCACTAAAAAGGTCGCCTTACAAAACATATCGGCCTTTAAACATTTACAACCACGACTCGATCGATTCCAACGGAAACATGGGCGCCTGCGCCCGTCTAGTACGAGTCCGAATCGAGGTCCGACACATCTGAAAGGTTCATAACCCTCTAATTAGACTCCTCTAATTAGTTACTAAATTACTTGTTAATTTAGTATATAAAGATCTAGTTACATGCATGACATAAAATGACAAAAACTAGATACAAGAAGAGATTTTCTTACATAAACAAAGAGGAAATAATGGGCACAATAAGAAAACTCCTTTTCTTATTGTTCTTGAGCTTATATTAATATGGATGATCCTCCAAAACTTGAATCTCCAAAGTAGAAGATCTCCTTCTAGTTGCACCAAGATTCAACCCAAATAATCACTATTATTATTAACTAGATAATAGTAGTGATGAACCTATACTAATATTATGAATATTACTACTTTAGTAATAAGGATAAATATTAGTATATATGAGAGAATTTTGGAGAAGAGGAAAAGCATTCACTAATGAAAACATGGATGTCAAAATGAGAGCAACAATGTTCCCTTAAATGACCCCCAAAACCGGCCACCCCTAAATTAGGGATGACCAATTGCTTTATTTTATTTGCATGCATAAAGTCAAGGGTCTAGTGTAATAATTACTATTATTCATGCATACACATAAATAAGAACAACCATTATTGCCCTTATTTTACTAGTGTGCCATATACATGTACATAAAATGGGTCCATTTTATTTTTGTCATTTGTCACACAAATGCTTATGTGTGACATGATCTATTATCTCATATAATTGATCACATCAAATAATTAATATACTCTTAACTCTTTAAGTAGTACATTACTATTATATCTATATATAATAGGTCCCATAATAATAATAATTACTTAGCTAAATTTACAACTTCTTGTAAATATTAATGGCTAATTATCACTACCCATAAAAGCATACAAAATCTCCACTAATTTAGTAATTAACGTTTAAATACTAAACTAGGTCTTATTTAATCGTATTAATAAGACGTGAAATTATTCAGTCAATTATCGTATAATAGACTAATAAACTTAATCTGACTGAGTTCTAAACTCTATCTCCAATAAATAACTCTCATTACAAAGCATATATCAAATATATACGCAAGGAACTGATTAACTGTATCAAATACAAATAATTATTTTTCTATCTGGGTCTCATCCTATAGGTGTGACCGAAAGGGATTAGTTTATCACCGCCGTCTCACGACAATAACGTCTAACTCTAGTCAGCTGAGCGTTATCGATTTACGTTAATCAACTGACGTGGAGTATCGATGTACTAATTATCCCAAGTATATTCCGTCCATGAGATTTAATATATCAATGCACTATTGTGGAGGACACTTGCTCCAACAATCTCCCACTTGTCCGATACAAGTTGTGCATGTAGCCACTATATTGCTGAGGACTCCTACCCCATCAATATCTCCCACTTGTCTATACAAGTTGTGTGCTACAGATTCTCTTGTCTCTTTGATGTCACATCCTCCCACTCATCACAAGGTGTCTTTCAGGTGGCACTTGTGATTTAATTATAATTAGAGTGGTTTTCTCGATTTGGAGAATAACTGTTTGACCGGAAAATCTACCATAGATCTATTTCCGGGCGTGGCCACGCATTTCCAGTTACTTCTCCTCGAGTGGCCCAAGGATGTTTGTACCCAACGTGGGTGGACAATTCCTGTTGAACCATCTTATACTGTATAATGCAGATCACCATGACCCAGAAGATGTCCATCAACCTCCTTTCACGGTACGACCTAGGACACCAACCAAAGCCAATTGGAAACTGCACCGACTCAAATAAATGGTCGCCAGTCTAAAGAATCGACTCATAGGAATAAAATAGAAATCCACGCCACGACTAGGCCTCAACTATTTTGATAAGGGACTCTATTGTGGTCACTGCCCGGCAGAGTGACAATCAGTCTGCCTATGTAAATGACCAGTCATCTCCATGACCCCATGGTCTTGAACTAACCATCGATCAACTTACAATCTTGTCACTCCGAGTCGTCACCTCATTAAGTGACAAGGGGCAAAAATACCATGTTCAAATGTTCACTTGAATAGGGTTCAATATTGTCTCACAATCCATTCGAATGAACAAAGTATAAGTTTTAGTCATACTAAATAAGAGAGTTCATATTGAAACTCGAACAATGAATGCTATTATCAGAAATGTAAAAATTGCTACAATATCCAATTATTACATCTTAGATAACTTAAAGAAAATCTGGGACTTTTCTCAATCCCATTGCAACAACATGACCATCATGTTTAGCCTTTGAAAGAGGCTTGGTTAAAGGATCAGCGATGTTCTCATCTGTCCCAACCTTGCATATATCGATTTCCTTCCTTTCCTCGAGATCTCTTATCACGTGGTATTTCCTAAGTACATGTCTAGACTTATTGCTAAACTTGGGCTCTTTTGCTTGAAAAATGGCCCCGCTGTTATCACAATATATGGTGATAGGATCTTCGACAGAGTGGACTACTCTTAGTCCTTCAAAAAACTGACGAATCCAAACAGCTTCCTTTGTAGCTTCCGAAGCCGCGATGTACTCAGCTTCTGTTGTAGAATCCGCGGTGACACTTTGCTTGGAGCTCTTCCAACTAATGGCTCCTCCATTCAACATATAAACATAGCCGGATTGGGACTTCAAATCATCCCGATCGGATTGGAAACTGGCATCCGTGTAACCTCTTACACGTAACTCAGTATCCCCTCCAAACACTAAGAACGAATCCTTGGTCCTTCGCAAGTACTTAAGGATGTTCTTTACGGCTGTCCAGTGACTTTCACCTGGATTGGCTTGATAACGACTCCTCATGCTCAAAGCATACGAAACATCGGGATGAGTGCACGTCATAGCATACATGATTGATCCAACAGCGAAAGCATATGGGATCAACTTCATGCGTTCAATCTCTTCGGGTGTGGAAGGACACTGTGACTTGCACAAAATGGTACCTTGACTCATGGGAAGAAAGCCTCTCTTAGAGTCTTTCATTTTGAATCTATCAAGAATATTATCTATATAAGCTTCTTGACTTAATACCAACGTCCTTTTGGACCTATCTCTATGGATCCGAATACCCAAAATGCATTGTGCATTTCCCAAATCTTTCATTTGGAAGAGTTTTCCTAGCCACTCCTTTACGAAAGCAAGCATCGGAACGTCATTCCCGATAAGAAGTATGTCATCCACATACAAGACAAGAAAGGTTACCTTACTCCCACTAAACTTCATGTACAAACAAGGTTCCTCGACAATTCGAATACATCCATATTGTTTGATAACATGATCAAAGCGATGATTTCAACTTCTGGACACTTGCTTAAGACCATAAATGGATCTCTTAAGCTTGCATACCTTCCTAGGATTAGATGTATCTACAAAACCTTCTGGTTGTGTCATATACACTTCCTCTTCTAGAATCCCATTCAAGAAGGCGGTTTTGACATCCATTTGCTAAATCTCATAATCATGAAATGCGGCAATCGCTAGGATAATCCTTATGGAGTGAAGCATTGCGACTGGAGCAAAGGTTTCGTCATAGTGAAGACCATGAACTTGAGTAAAACCCTTTGCCACCAATCTGGCTTTGTAGACATCTTTATGTCCATCTATGCCATTCTTGATCTTAAAGATTCACTTACACTGAAGAGGTCTCACCTTTTCAGGTAAATCAACCAAATCCCACACTTGGTTTTCGTGCATAGAGTCCATTTCGGATCGCATGGCTTCAAGCCATTGCATGGAATCACGACTAGATATGGCCGCTTTGTAGGTTGTAGGTTCGTCACTTTCGCAAAGTAACATGTCCAACGCATCTTCCTCGACAATACCAAGGTATCGATCAGGAGGATGACTAACCCTCGTGGATTTCCTAGGTTCAAAGGGAACATCAACCGTGTCCGAGGAGGAGGGAACACTTTCCTCCACTTCATTTTCGGTTTGTGGCTCTTGGACTTCATCAAGTTCAAATTTTCTCCCACTCTGTCTTCTAGAAATGAAGTCATTTTCTAGAAAGACAGTGTCACGAGCCACAAACACTTTGTTTTCGTGACGATTGTAGAAGTAATAACCTTGTGTTTCCTTTGGATACCCTACAAACAGACATTTGTCGGATCTTGGTGCGAGTTAGTTGTCAGACTTGTTCTGAACATATGCCTCACAACCCCATATTCTCATAAACGACAAATAAGGAACCCTTCCCTTCCATATCTCATATGGTGTCTTATTGGCTGCTTTAGTCGGGCTTCGATTTAGTGAAAATATTGCGGACAAAATGGCAAAACCCCAAAATGAATCAGGAAGCTCAGTGAGACTCATCATGGACCGAACCTTATCTAATAAAGTTCGGTTTCTCCTTTCGGCCACACCATTCAATTGTGGTGTGCCAGGAGGAGTCCATTATGATACTATGGCACAATATTTTAGGTGTGAATCAAATTCATTATTTAGGTATTCACCACCACGATCGGATCGTAGTAATTTAATCTTTTCATCGAATTGGTTCTCTACTTCACTTTGAAACTCTTTGAACTTTTCAAAAGCATCGCTCTTGTGCCTCATTAAGTAAACATACCCATATCTACTTAAGTCGTCGGTAAAAGTAATGAAGTAGTTGTAACCACCCCTAGCGGTGATAGTCATTGGGCCACACACATCGTTATGTATAAGGCCCAATACCTCACTTGCTCGTGTTCCTTTACTTGAGAAAGGAGCACGATTCATCTTGCCCAAAAGGCAAGACTCGCATGTGCCATAAGATTCGTAATCAAACGGTTTGAGAAGTTTCGTTGAAACAAGTCTCTTTGTGCGTCGTTCGTTTATGTGTCCTAAACGACAATGCCAAAGGTAGGATTGATTAGGTTCACCCGTTTTGAGCTTCTTGTTTTCTACATGATATATATCATTAACATTATCTAGAACATAAATACCTCCGATAGACGTAGCTTTACCATAAACCATGTCATTAAATGAAAAAGTACAACAATTGTCCTTAATCATAAAGGAAAATCCTTCCATATCAAGTACGGAAATGGAGATAATGTTCTTGGTTAAAGTTGGTACGAAATAACAATTATTCAAATACAACTCAAAACCACTAGCTAGAGTGAGTACATAAGTGCCTACGGATATAGCGGCTACTCTAGCTCCATTTTCCATGCGTAGGTCCACATCACCCTTGGCTAGTGCTCGCACGTCCCTCAGCCCCTGTAAATGATTACAAAGATGAGAACCACATCCGGTATCTAATACCCAAGTGGAAGTGCAAGTAAAGTTAATGAATATAGAGAGAAGTGAGAACAATACCTGACGGAGTCTCACTCTCGTCTTTCTTGTTCTTCAAATCTTTCAAATATTTGGGACAATTGCGCTTCCAATGTCCCTTGCCATTACAATAATAGCAATCGGCGTCGGCATGTTTGTTAACCTTAGCCTTAGGTTTGCTATTCTCAATAGCTTTCCCTTTGTTCTTGTCTTTTCCTTGTCTCTTGAATTTGGTCTTACCCTTGTTTTTACCCTTTTGAACCCCAAGATTGAGATTCTTCATTTTCATGGAGAGCATGTCTCTCTTCTCACTCCCACTAGCCTCCATGTCCCTCTCCGCTTGGTTGAGGAGTGCATGAAGCTCTTGGAAACTCTTGTCCATGCCATGCATATTGTAGTTCACCCTAATTTGGGAGAACTTGGAGGGGAGTGAGTGAAGAATGCGACCTCTCGCAAGCTTCTTGGGAATGCTACACCCTAGACGCTCTAGAGTGTCAATATGCTCAATCATCTTGAGCACATGGGGACCAACTTTTTGACCCTTTTCTAGCTTACCCTCGAAGAATTTCATCATAGCTTTATATTGACGGATGTCAGGTGATTGAGAAAAAGCCGTCGTAACCCTTGAGAATATCTCATATGCATTAAGGGTAATATATTGAAGCTTGAGTTTTGGAGACATTGACCATATCAAGACATTCTTGATATCGTTAGATATCTTCAAAAACTCCTCATAGGCGGTCCTTTATGCCGCGGTGGCTCTAGGACCGGGTTCATTGGGTGGTGGCTCGTTCAAGTAACGAATGACGTTGTCGGACAACGCCGCACCTTTTATGGTTGACTCCCACTCGATGAAATTACTTCCATCGTCTTTCAAGATACATTTGTCCATAATGGACCTAAGCCAAGAATCCTTTCCGAGTTGAATGGTTGCATTGGTAGCCATAGCGAATTATTAATACTACAACAAAATTTAGGAAATATTAACATCCATTGTTATATAATTTACTTGTAAAACAATTTTAACAAGTCACTCATATAATGACCCCTCACGAAATTATATAAGTGATTCCGAGACCCGCATTTAGATAAGAACTAACATCGCATGCAATCCTTATGTAAAAACGGTAAGTCATTACTCGACCAATTCTACTCTAGAACTCTCGGTTGACGGATTTCAACCAAATCCATCTCCTAGCCTCGAAATAACTCTTATCTCGTTGAGTCCAACCCAATCTTGGCATGTGATCTTATCACCCTACTTAATTACCCAAGGTAAAAAGGGTTCCACGTTGTGGTTGCCCTAATGAACAAGGGGTTCATAGGTGCTTTAATTGGTAAGGCTATATCTCAATTATTACTATGCATGTGAGAGGTCTTGTCAATATTAAGTTACTAATCACTTATAAGTGAACTAAGTTGGTGATTACGTAAATTGGTGAATTGACAATCGAAAAATAAAATGCATGATTGGCGATTTTGGCATCAGCGAATATAAAGCAAGCATCAAACAAAATAAATCCTAGTATGTCCATCTAGCTAATCTAATTAACTAGACTATTACAAAATCGGAAACCAACTTCTTGGTCCCTGGCCTCTTCAAAGGAACACTTTCAAAAGGCACCGTCTTTTGTCCACCGTCTTGGGTAATCTCCGTCTTCATAATAATTCATTACAAATGATACAAATGAATACATAGCAATTCCTATTATACATTTGTATAAATAAAACTATTAATTATTACAAACGGGCGATACGAGATCGCAATTAATTACAACCAAATCGATATTCCCTTACATTACGAGTAATACCGATTAAAAGACTAGGTCATACTAGGTACAATCTTGCAAAATAATCAATAAATGACATTCATTCATTCAACAACATTAAAATAAATAAAATGCTGTAAAAATCATGCCAAAATCGCCCTATAATGTTTCAAGTTCATCCTAGCTCGGTTTTTATGGAATTGATCGATTTTTAACCATTAAAAATCATTAATCAACACTTAATTCTCAATTAAGCTCAAACTAATTTTTCCAAACCAATTTGGAATTTCAAGAATTAGTCTCCACTAATTTGAAAAATATAGAAAATTAGTTTGAATTGATTTAATTTTCTAATTTAATCGGTAAATGGTCATTTTTATGAAATAAATTCAAATTAAAACATAAAATACCCAAAAATAAAAATAAAAAATGTTCTACATTCTGGAAAATTTCCAGGAACTCAAAAAATCAAAAAAAATTCCACAAAAAGTTCGAATAAATTTGGAACAAATAAATGCATGTTTATCGATTTTTATCCAATAAAAAACAATAAACATCCCAAAAGGAAAAAATAAATTTCAAAAATTTCAAATATGTCCTTAAACATATGATGAAATGTACAAAAAAAATATTATGCCCAAAAACAACATGCAACTATTTTTAGTTAACTTTTAACATCAAATAGGCATAAAAACTCGGTTTTTAAGGCATAAATGATTATAAATTAGCAAATTAATTCCAAAAATTACCAAACTCGACCACAACCATTTTGAGGTCATTAGGTATGCATGTACCCAAAAATTTCGTGTGAAACAAATTTTTACACAAAATTTTTGATTTTTACAAAGTTATCATATAACCCGAAAAAAATAACAAAAATCGACATGCATGCAACAACAAAGCTCTGATACCACTTGAAAGGTTCATAACCCTCTAATTAGACTCCTCTAATTAGTTACTAAATTACTTGTTAATTTAGTATATAAAGATCTAGTTACATGCATGACATAAAATGACAAAAACTAGATATAAGAAGAGATTTCCTTACATAAACAAAGAGGAAATAATGGGCACAATAAGAAAACTCATTTTCTTATTGTTCTTGAGCTTATATTAGTATGGATGATCCTCCAAAACTTGAATCTCCAAAGTAGAAGATCTCCTTCTTGTTGCACCAAGATTCAACCCAAATAATCACTATTATTATTAACTAGATAATAGTAGTGATGAACCTGTACTAATATTATGAATATTACTACTTTAGTAATAAGGATAAATATTAGTATATATGAGAGAATATTGGAGAAGAGGAAAAACATTCACTAATGAAAAGATGGATGTCAAAATGAGAACAACAATGTTCCCTTAAATGACCCCCAAAACTGGCCACCTCTAAATTGGGGAAGACCAATTGCTTTATTTTATTTGCATGCATAAAGTCAAGGGTCTAGTGTAATAATTACTATTATTCATGAATACACATAAATAAGAACAATCATTATTGCCTTTATTTTACTAGTGTGCCATATACATGTAGATAAAATGGGTCCATTTTATTTTTGTCATTTGTCATACAAATGCTTATGTGTGACATGATCAATTATCTCATATAATTGATCACATCAAATAAATAATATACTCTTAACTCTTTAAGTAGTACATTACTATTATAACTATATATAATAGGTCCCATAATAATAATTACTTAGCTAAATTTACAACTTCTTGTAAATATTAATGGCTAATTATCACTACCCATAAAAGCATACAAAACCTCAACTAATTTAGTAATTAACGTTTAAATACTAAACTAGGTCTTATTTAATCGTATTAATAAGACGTGAAATTTATTCAGTCAATTATCGTATAATAGACTAATAAACTTAATCTGACTGAGTTCTAAACTCTATCTCCAATAAATAACTCTCATTACAAAGCATATATCAAATATATACGCAAGGAACTGATTAACTGTATCAAATACAAATAATTAGTTTTCTATTTGGGTCTCATTCTATAGGTGTGACCGAAAGGGATCAGTTGATCACCGCCGTCTTACGACAATAACGTCTAACTCTAGTCAGCTGAGCGTTATCGATTTACGTTAATCAACTGACGTGGAGTATCGATGTACTAATTATCCCAAGTATATTCCGTCCATGAGATTTAATATATCAATGCACTATTGTGGAGGACACTTGCTCCAACAACATCACCCCGAACGTGAGATCGGACCGTCCCCCGACCGAGACGGGGCCGCGTGGGTGGCCGCCGCGATCAAAACCGGGTCGGTCCGGCGCGGGGCGCTTGGCGGTGCGGATGGACGTCCACAGTTTGGCGAATCCGTTAGGGAATTGGAAACAAGTTTCCAGCGGTGGTGTAACTTGAACGAGGTCAGTGAAGCTCATTTCTTTGTTGTGGTCACTACAGGTTTTGGCCCTAAAAAGCCCACCCTAACCGATATTAGGACCAATCGACCTCTTCGCGGTAAGATCCTTATGAACACGCGAGGAAATCCTCGTCAGACGCTCCGGCCGCCTAACACGCATCCCGCAGATATACCAAGCGAATGGTCTAAGCAGACGGTACGACACTCACCTCCCCAAGTAGCTGGTCGTCACTTAAGCAAGGACTATTCGTGGGCGGTAGCCTACCCTAACCTACCCGTGTCTGCATCCTGCATGAGTATAAGAATTTCTAGTTATGTGTAGCGTGTTTGAACAACTCAAATAATACACTAAAATTTAGATTCAACCACGATAACATATTCAACCGCATCCAACTCCGTTTTCAAAAAATAACATCTTCTTTTCAAAACCGTCTTTTAAGAGTCGATGCTCCGACCAAATCAAAATCATTTAAAAAAATAAAAAATTTAGCGCCGTCACCCGGGCGAATTTTACACTCCACATTTTCAAAAGACCCTTTTGAGCGCCACAGCTTTGGCCAAAGTAAAACTCGTCATTTTCAAACAACAACGAGTACCGTTATTATCACCGAACTCCCAACCAATGGGACCGAGACACCTAAAACGGTTACATTTTATTTTTCAAAACATCTTTTTGCACACATCGTTAACACAACCAAAGCTTCAATTAATGAAGTCAATGAAACCCAAAACGGTTATATCTTCAGAATATTTTTCACAACGCACCGCCACCACCGTCGAAATGCCAATTAATGGAAACGACGACTACGAGTCCGCTCATTTTAAAAGTTTTCTAAAAACACTTGCACTACCTAAATTTTGTAATAAGGGTTTAGTCACACCTTCAAAGCACCATCACAGACATCACGTTCTCTTACGAACACCGTCTATACCGCAAACGTCGAACTAACTAATTAATAGTAGTCTCGATAAGAAACACAATGTCATCAATTTCAAAATCGGTTCCTTTAGAACCGTGCTTCTTTTCCAAAATCATCATTTACACCTTTGCTATCATTGAGTCCTCGACACTCACATGGTAACACTTTTCACATTATAGATGATGTCATTAAATCGTCGTAACACTAATTTTACAAACTCTCACTTTAAAAAAAAAAAGGTTTGTTTTCAAAACCCATCAGTTTTAGAAACATAAAATTCTTTGATTCCGAGCCGGAATCGAGATCAATTCCTTACGTTGTACAACCGTGTGGTTAACTGTCTGTGTTAGTCACTAGGGTCGTCTCTGTTCGAGGTCTTACATTTTGGGTCGTCTCATCTGGAGAAGTCCTCTTCTTTAAATCTCACTTCTGAGATTTATGTCAAATCATCTCGTTCTAGAGACCGAAGTCGATTAGGCGCTTCGCCGAATACACCGAGAGTCTAAAGCACCCGAGTCCCTAATTCGATGACCGTAAACATGCGCAAATCAAGGTTCTTGTTTCCATGTCGCTCAACAACGAGCCTCCCTTGAGTCTTTAAGTCGTCTGGTAGATCCATTCTCATTAATACCACCCCTTCCGCCGTCATGGTAGGAGATTCAAGCGTAGACACAAGTAACCATAGTGGGAACAACGCCGAACACTCCTGGGATAACACCGTAGGAACCCTAGCCAACATAATCCGAGACTTACAGGCCACCATCATTACCATGAATGCATCCGTAAACAGCATTCACGCCCGTATAGCCACTTGGAAGATAAGTCCTCAGATGAACACCATAACCATATCCTCAACGAGGTCCTTTTAAACTCCACACCACTAGGCGGTGTTCCCGCCGGAGTCATCCCTAATGACCCCATTACACAACACACCTCAGGACGACATTCTACAGTCTGTCATGAATCGCATAGACTTCCTTGAAAACCAAATGCGCCTAAACCAAGGCAACAATGTCCATCTCGAAAACCAACGAAAGTTTGAAATGGTGAACAACCAGCTACCAAAAAAATTTTCCTTAGCCAACATACCGAAGTTCAAAGAAACTGAGGACCCCCTCAACCACATCCGGGCCTTTAAGGATTACATGGTCATTAAGGGGGTCAAACCCAGCCTTTTCGCTAGGATATTCCCATCTTCTTTAGGCGACACACCACGATACTGGTTTTATTCCCTTGACCCTTAAAAGATATCCACCTGGGATGACATCTCTATAAAATTCGCAAAGCAATACGCGGATAATTTCGAAACACAAGTCACCACCCGAAACCTCGAGGTCCTTTCCTAAAACGAGAAGGAAGACTTCTTCGAATTTCTGACTAGGTGGAGAAAGATCAACACCCAATTAGTAAACCGCCCCGACGAAACAACCTTAGTAGAAAAATTCGTCAATAACCTCAGGCCCACTTACGCCTCTCACCTTAGGTACCAAAATATCCATAAATTTAAGGAGCTATCTACCTTAGGAATACGCCTAGAAGACGATATGAAAAAGGGATTATTCTCCAAAATAATGGGGAAAGGTTATCAAGGTCCAACTACATCCACGGGAACCCACTCTTACGGGTCATCCGGGAATAAAAAAATCGAAGAAGTACACCTAGTCGAACCAACCACCTGGGGAAGAACAAACTTTACCCCTAGAACATTCTCCAAACTAGGCATCACATACGCCGATGGTCTAAAAAGGTTAACCGAGCAAGGGAAGCTCGAACCCGTAGGCCCTACCTCAGAACCGTCTGCGGCCAGAAAAGGGAAGTCGTGGGATGCCAATAAGTATTGCCATTACAACCGTGGCAATGGGCATGATACCAAATCTTGCTTTCGACTCAAACATGTCATACAAGACATGATAAAAAATGGGACGATTCCTCTCCCTTCACCCGAGAAACCAAACAATACCACAAACCCTTTTAGCATTCACGCTGTCTTTGACGACACCATTGATTGTTCCCAACTCGACCCTATAGAGGAGAATGTCCCGAATATCGAGGAAGATCACGACAACCCACGGGCACCCATCAAGACGAGCAAATATGTGTCCGAGTCAGAGTCTAGTTCGTCTTAGGGACTAGACCTAATAGTATAACAAATGTCTTTTGTTTTTTTTACATCGAGTCAGGAGGTGCGAGGGGATCTGTCCTCCACTTCCCCGAAAACAATATCTTGGGCACATAGCCCGCTTATTACTATCAATAAAAAAGAAATAAACTTTTCTTCTTTACAATGTGCCTCGACAATCACTTGATTTTAAAATAACGCATCTTCTTGCTTACGACTCGATACTACGCCATTTATCGATAACAATCGAACTAACCTCAAAACAACGAGGAACTACAAGAACCGAGATTCCGTGTTCTCTTTTACCTATTCCGTGTCTGGTATAGGAAGCCACGTAGCTATCCCTTAGAACGAGCATTACTGAATCCTATGATGAATCTAGATAGTCCCTTAGCTTGTAATTTAAGACGGAAGGCAAACCCATTTCCCACAATAAACATCCCTCGAACAAAGACCGACCAATTCCCACCATAGGTGCTAGTCTGACAAAAAAAAGTGTCTGAAATAGCCAAAAGGAGCCAAAGGAAAAAGCGAAACCAAGGCCGAACTCAACGGTCAAAATGAAACCCCCAATCATTCATCTCGACTTCAAATGCAAAGTCCGAACAAAAAGCAAAAAAAAAGGAAAAGAAAAAATGAAAAGACCAATCAACTAGCATCAAATATTAGCCTCCTCACATTACAACCCTTAAGACCTTCCCGAGACACTTGTTAGGAGACAGTCCAGAATTTTGAGGATTCAAACTCAATAGGATAATCCCAACTGTTAGGGCCAGACATGGGAATCAGATCCCACGTAATTTACATCCTCGCCTGATTGAAGCTGAGTCATTTTTACTCAGCTTCCCCTTTCCTACCACATCACGAAACCGTAACCCCATACCCTTAACTCCACAAAATCAACTCTAGATTGTGATTCATCAAAGCCACTTACCACCTAGCTCCACATTCCAAAACCATCCAAACCAGTCATCCTGACCTAAACACGGTATCTCGGTAATTGTCACTTTCAAGGGGTCACACCCGATCACTTCATCTGAGTTCTTAGAATAGGGTGAAAACCCATGTAATACACTCTAAGCATCTCACATCGATAATTGGGATAACGAGTCTAAAGCAAAATCACTCACATCTATAAGGAACTACGAACATGGTTTGATTCTGTCTAAACACGGATACGTAGGCAACCCTTCCAAGGGTACAACCAACAAAAATGACAAAATTGATTACTCGATTCACATGCAAATCGGAACATTTTCCCCACATTCCGGTTAACGAGTGATACAAACGACGAGCCGAGGATGGGGTGCAAACCCAAAGGGCACCCCGAGAAAAATAAAGAAACGAGTTGCGAGCCGTCGTAAAAAAAAATGACAAGCGGAGGACATAATGAAAACCCGAAAGGGCACTCCGGGCAAAATGAAGAATCGAGTTGCGAGTCGTCAAAAAAAAAGAGAGAGAAAAAGAAAAAGAGCAAAAAAAAGTACAAAACAAAAGGTGAGCCGAGAACGGAGTGAAAACTAGAAAGGGCGCTCCGGGCAAAATGAAAAATCGAGTTGTGAGCCACCACAAAAAAATAATAATAAAAAGAACGTGCTTCTCATTAACAAAAAAAATAAGTTAAATCAAGCCTTTGTCGGGGCCCTTTACATCGAGCATCCAAAACCCGTATACCCCGGAAAATGACAATGTGTCAAACAAAACCATACAAAAACTAGTACTAATACACCACATAATATCAATTAATAGAACATTGTACAAAACTGCTGGGCTCTACCAATCCAACTTTCCCCTTTTTCTTGCCTTTCAGGTGTGCTTGTTCGGGTCTCTCACCATCGACCCCTCATAACGCAAGCTTCCACCGCCCTAGACAAAAGCATGCCCAGCCAATCCCACTTCCCCTCCTCACTCACATCTTCAATATGGGTCTTGTCGGTCTCGGTCCGTTTAGATGAACTGACGAATACTAGGATTGGTAACACCGTCTTCGGTCGGGCACTTAGCGACGTTAGCCCACATAGCTTCCTTATTCTGTAGTACTGTCTTCTCCACAATCGTTAACCTTTCTCTCACATCCGGCAACTGCAGACGTCAGGAACGACCTCTTGAAGTTGCTAAACCCCTTTCCAACAGCCGACATGGCCGCGCAAGAGTGTCAGGTCCTCATGGACGATACATTTCGCCCATCGGATCCACCAGACTTATACGTTTTTTTATTTCATTTTTAGGGGGATAAGCTACCCCACTTAGGCGTGTTGTAGCCCCGAATGACATCGTCAATTTGTGTCTGTGGCCCAGTACGACATTGTCACTAAGATATAAAAAGTAGTCCAACTTGTTTTTTCCAAAAGTGGTCTAACTTTTTTTTTTCCTTCCCTCATTTTAAACATGAATGTCGAGACAGTCACACTTGTCTCCCAACACCAAACACGCACTCGGTCGATACACTTTAGCTACAAAGCATTTCTTACATCTTAGCACGTCTCGGGTCAAACATTTTATTCGACGTACTACTTGATCCAAATCCCGGCTCAAACTAACGCATTTTAAGAATCCCGAAAAAGTATTTTCGTACTCTCATGCATTCTCAACGCATTCTAAAACGTCCTAAACTACGACGAAATTGCAAACAAACCAAACTCAAAGTGATTACTTGTTAATCTAAGTTAACATTTCACAAAACAAAACCCAAGACTAACAAATCAATCGAAATACTAAAAGTCTAAAATATACAAACTATACAAATCCAAACACAAATCGAGTTCATAGACTAGGGAGGACCCCTAGAAGCAGCGCCTATAGCTATCACAAACTCACAGATATCCTCATCTAGACCTAGATCCTCCAGCTAAAAAAGAGGAACCTCGATGCCATCCTTGCCCGATAGCATATCTAGGGTAGCTGTCTCGGGAATCCCTCCCACATCCTCGGTAGCGCCCGTAGCATGACTCTCAGCCTCAGCCTCAACCTCTCTCTCTACCTCGGTCTCGAATCTAGCCTCACCCCGTGACGAGGTCTCGCCCTGAGTCCGACCCAGTTGCTCCTCAAGCTTGACAATCTCAATGTCCTGAGATTGCAGGAGCGACAGCAACTTGGCCTCTTCTGTCTCGAGCTCGGTCACTCGAGTCGCCAACTGCCTCACCATATCAGAATGTCCTGCAAATACACCTATGCTTTAGGGAAAAAGCACGATCGGCCTAGAAAACTGACCCTAGAACACATACTTACCAATAGAGTTCCCGAAGTAGCACGGGAAGAGAAAGCATCTGCCCTCGTCGTAGAGGCCTGGAAGCAGTTGGCAGCTTGCCGCAACTGCTAATGGGAAACAGACGAAACCTGAAGAATAAAACCGACCAAATTGGTCACACAAAGCCTAACCCTTAAGAGCCGAGCACAAGGCAAACCCCGAAACTTACCCGGTACACCCGGTCACACAGCTCCATCTCCTCAACGAAACACGGGGGAAGAGGCTCTATAAAGGCTACCGCAGCCGCATTGACTCTAAGCAGGGTCAAGGGGTAGTCTGGGGGCTGAACAACATCAGTCGGATCGGTCAGCTGAATGAAAAGCGAACTATTCAAAACGAAAGCAAACACTAAACCATAGGACAAAACAAACGATAAAACCAAAACCGACATTTCAACAACCCTAATCTTGGGGGCTACTAAGTAAAAACAAACCGTAAGAAGGAAACTTACATCCTCGATGCGCAGCTGGTTCACCAGCACATTCTCCGACGATTAATGGCTCGTCGTAATCTTAGCCTGAGCCAACCTCCATTCAATCCCCGCCGGAAACCTAACCGAACGAGCACGCACCGTCGTAGGTGCCAATCGAGGGGAATAGGAATAAATCTGAGCCAGGAAAAACCCAAAAACATCATTAGCAAAACCAAACCGAACTAGGTGAAACCTCAAAACCAAATACGGGGGCAATAACTAACCTCTAGCACAAGACCTGGACCAACGATGGGTAAAGCCGAGCCTGAGTCCACCTTCAGTGGCCTCACCATGACTTGTAAGCAACCCGTCATCTTCGCGAAAGCCACGGTCACCCAATCAAAACGACCCAGCTGATCTAAATCAGCCAGGAAAGGCAAAATCCTAGTACTAAACCTCTCGCCTTATCCGAGAAGTGGGTCGATCCTAGGAAGTACCACAACCACAGACGAGCATCCTGCACCGGAGCGTTGAGCACTCGACCCTCTAATACCGCCACCCTCTCGAAGTGGTCGATAATTGTTCGGGCCAAAAATTTGCACCTTCGGAATGCAACGTGGCATGCTACGAATGGACGGTCAAAAGGTCAAAGACGATAGTCAAAAACCGAGGGTCAAAGGTCAAAGTCAAGAGTCGAGGGTCGAAGGTCAAAAGTCAAAACCGAAGACTAAAATACGAAAGTTGAAAATAGTCGAAGACCGTCAAAACAACAGGTAACTTTCTCTCCAACATCGAAAGTCGAAAGACTAACTCACTATCTTCTACAGGCGCCCCTGTCCACCAGACGCCAGGATGGCAATTTTTAACTCCACCAGGGATGACCACCTTATCTAACAACCAGCCCTCTGGAGGAATGTGGACAGCGCCTACCCTCAACCAGCAGGCGTCAGAGTGGCAGCCCAGATCCGTGACAGCAGCAGCACCTTTACCTCCTCCTCCTTGTAGTCAACACCCTGGAGGACCTTATGCAGGAAGTACTCCTTTCAACTTTTCTCCTCCTGTCTCTAACCCTCTTGCAGGAACAATCAGCACAGAAGATCAGCAACGCCAGGAACTGAAGGAATTAAGAGACCTGATCAACAAGATTCCAGGAATGCCAGGCCCCCTAGAGACAGCAGCTAGGGACAGCTACGCAGATTCGCCCTTCATCGACGATCTAGCATGTGTTGCTGTACCCAAGGGCTTCATGCCACCAGCCATGACGCTTTATGATGGCACTGCAGACCCCCTAGATCATATCAACCAATACAAACAGAAGATGATGGTGGTGACCGCTACGAGGCCCCTGAAGGAAGCCTGCATGTGCAAGGGGTTTGGCTCCACTCTGTCAGGAGCAGTCCTCCATTGGTTCGTCGGTCTGCCTAACCGAAGCATCACCTCCTTCGCTGACCTGCTCAATGCCTTCAACCAGCAGTTCGCCAACAGCAGAAAACCAGAGAAGCAGACCAGTGATTTGTATCGGGTAGTGCAGAAGTTCGAAGAATCTACACGTGACTTCCTCAACAGATTCAACAAGGAGAAAGTAACCGTCCCCAGATGTGATGTGCCCACCGCCATAGAAGCCTTCCGCCAAGGGCTCCACCAGGATTCAGACCTCTATAAAGACCTCACAAAGTACCCATATGCCACATTCGAGGATGTGCAGACCAAGGCGATGGCAGCCATCAAGCTAGAAGAAGATTCAGGCCCCAGAAGGGCTGCGTATGGTTATGTCACCAGAAAGGCGCCAGCAGAAAAGAGGGGTGAAAGATCAAAGCCCTATGACAGGAACGTGAGCAAGGTTTCTGAGGGGAAAGACTGGAAGGACAATCCAGGATTGCCACCCAGAGTAAGTGAGTATGGATTCTCTACCAACCTTGATGGGGTGCTCAAGGCTCTGAGGGAGTTAGGGCGCAGAGTCAGGTGGCCCAGAAGACAGGAGTACACCAATGACCGAAGGGATGCCATCAGGAGGTGCGAATTCCATGACGACATCAGACACCATACCGATGAGTGCGTCCAGCTCAGGAGGGAGGTTAAGTTCCAGTATGATCAGGGGAATCTGGATCACCTCATGTCTAGAAACTCTAGCAGAATAAATGCAGCAGATCAGGTATTGCCTTCTCCACCTCCAATATGTACCAGAATTGTCAATGTGATAACAGGAGGATCGGAATTATGCGGGCTGACCTACTCAGCAGCCAAGAGACATGCTTCTCAGACCAGAGGGGACAGACCAGAGCACTCCTGCAGAATCAGTTGCAAGGATCTTCCAGCTGTCACCTTTGACGAAACTGATGCAGAAGCTACTCCAGAGAGGCACCATGACGTTGAGTTCGGTCAGTGTATCTTTATTGTGGCGCTGTCACCAAATTTTGGCGCCGTTGCCGGGGATATTATCTTTATTGTGTCGACAACGGCAACGGCGCCAAAGTTTGGTGAGCCTAGGTCGTATGCTCCCAAAGATAAATAATTAAGTCCTATTACCTTTAACAATATAGTAGAGGTAAGTCGGGTGTCGAATCCACAGGGAAGGCGATGTAAATTAATGTGTGAATAAAATAAATAAACGTAACAAGAATAATGGGGGTTTTGTGCTTGAATTGTCTAATAACTAAAATAAGGAAAGTAAAATAACTAATAATGAGAATTCAGATAATTAAGAGACTCGACTCAAAGAAAATCCACTAACTAGTTAAACGATTGATCATCGACTACTAACCTTTATTTAATCCTTGAGTATTCTATTGTGAAACTGAAAGTTCCAATTGTTCCGTAGATAATATTACTTAGGTCGAAACGCGATACTAAGAAACCTAATTATTGAACAACCTAATCCACGCGTCCAGATTTAATTCAATAACAGCATGAACGATAAGAACAATTCAATAGAAATAACGACCTTTAACACGCGATTATTGGTTCGAATTATATGTTTATTCCTCCTTTTACCCAATTACGATGAAACGCATACAAATAATTAGGTTTAAAGGTTGCAACTTTATCTAGTGAATTGAACAATTACGGATTCAAACACAAAGAATTGCAATAGATCGAAGATTGAAATAATCAATTGGCCAAAAAGATTAAACAAACAACAATCATAAAATTAGCATAAGGAATAAACAATACTCAAGTAATTAAATCAAGATTAAGAAAAGTCTCACAATCAATTAACTAGTAGCTTCAGATCTTTGACCCGAGAAGGAAGATTAGTTACACATAGGAAAATTAGGGTTCTTCATTTTTTCTTCTCCAATTCTAATTGAACGTAACAATGAGTGATGATGAATAATCATGAATCATCCATCCCCCTCTTAACCTAATACTAGTTTCCTAATAATAATAATAATAAAATAGAAAGATATATAAAGTTTCCTAAAATAAAACAAAGTCTTCTAAACATAATAAATTAAGGCGGAATAAAACTAAAACGCGTCACGGAAACAGGCCTTCACGCGAGTCGTATAGAATCCGCGCGACTCGCCTGGTCTTCATGCGACTCGCCTGGCGGTCTGTTCACCTTCACAGTTCCTTTCGTGCTTCCTCGCTCCGTGTCTTCTATTGGGCCCTCCAATTCTTCATGAGTCGTTCATTCTTGGCCCAACTAACGATCGAGATTAGAATCCTCCGAAAAGCTTGTATTACGCTCGTATCAAAATAACACAAACGCACAACAAAACACACGATTAAGCTCACAAAACTACACAAAACCCGTCGTAATAACTACGACTAAATCCGGCCCATCACTAAGTCAGCAGGAGGCAGAGGTGGTTATGCATGACCTCCACAGTGGTGAGTGTGGAAATCATGCAGGGGGCAAGAGTCTATCCAACAATGCACTCCGCCAAGGTTACTACTGGCCGATAATGCGCAAGGACGCGTGGGAATATGTTAAGAAATGTGACGCCTGCCAGAGACATGCACCGGTCAATCACCAGCCAGCAGAGCCGTTGCACCCAGTAATTTCTCCCTGGCCCTTCATGAAATGGGGGATGGATATTGTTGGCAAGTTACCGAGAGCCCCAGGAAACAAAGTTTTTATGTTGGCCATGACTGACTACTTCTCCAAGTGGATAGAAGCAGAAGTATTCCCTCAGGTGACTGAGAAGCAGGTTATATCCTTCATAAAACGTAACATTATCTGCAGGTTTGGCATTCCTTCAGAGATCATCTGCGACAATGGATCCCAGTTTATTGGCAATAAGATGGAGGCCTACTGCGCCAGGTGGAACATCTCACTAAGCAAGTCTACCCCCAGAAACCCTCAGTCTAATGGTTAGGCGGAGTCTAGCAACAAAATTGTGATAGAAAACCTGAAGAGAAGGCTGGAGGAGGCAGGGGGCAGATGGGCAGAGGAACTCCCCTTGGTGCTATGGTCTGACAGAACCACACCTAAAGTGGCTACTGGACAAACGCCTTTCAGCTTGGTCTTTGGTGCTGAGTCAGTTATTCCTTCAGAAGTAAGAGTGCCCACTCATAGATACGGATGCATAACCGAAGACAGGAACCAGGTAGAGATGGAAAGCAGCTTGGATACTATAGATGAGCTCAGGATCGATGCTCAAATAAGGATGGCCTCCTACAGACAAACAGTCGCCAGAAGTTACAACAAGAATGTCAGACTCAGAATCCTGCAGGAAGGAGACCTAGTCCTCAGAAAAGTCTTCCAGAACACCAGGAACCAACGAGCAGGAAAGTTCGCTTACAATTGGGAAGGGCCCTATCAAATAGAGAAAGTAGTTGGGAACGGAGCCTACCGACTTATGACCATGGAGGGAAAGATCATCCAAAATCCATGGAACATCGTACACCAAAAGAAATACTTCTTCTGAGTGGGCCACAGCCGCCAGCAATCTGGGCCACTGCCGCCAGAAACATGGGCTACAGCCGCCAGAAACGTGGCATCTATTCTGCCAGGTGCACCTCCACCAGAACACAGGTTTAATCTTTTCAAACCTCGCAAACACGTATTTAAATTTTCCTGTCATTCTTCTGTTTTATTTTCTTTCTTTTCGCAAAATTCAAATTTTTTCCAGCATATTTAAATCAGATAAAATTTTGTTTTCCTTTTTACGTGTGTCGTCAAAATTCAATTTTCTTTGGCATTAAGGTTTGATTTCCTTATTGCGTACATTTTCGAAATTTAATGTTCTCTCTCCATATATTTTCAAATTTTGATTTTTTCTTCCACATATGTCTTCAAATATTGTGTTCCCTATCTTTGCCAAATTTTTGTCAGTTTTCCCAAACTAAGAGCTGGTGACTAATCTGGTGGAGTGTACAATTTCTATAGAGGGCGTGCGTCTGTGACTAAGTGCCTACAACCGGGACATTACAGTCTCCTGCGCCACTTAGCACCCACGCAAAGCGTGGCACCTCCGACTGAGTGGGCGAACTAAACCCCAGGCCACCACTATATCAAAGGTCGACCATACAAACATAAGGCATGCATACAACAGAATGTAGTTAGACAAAACTACAACAAACGATTACAATCAAACGCAAACAATCACGATCCAAAGCAAACAATTACGATCTTCTGTTAAGGCACGAAGTGCCACAGAAAACTAACACACTTCGCTCCCCTGAGCAAGGGCGAAGTCATTACAGAAGTTTTTGCAAACACTAACAAATCAGGAGTTCATGCCATGCAGGATTCACAAGCCGAAAACAACGTACAACAAAGGAGGAGTAACATCACTCCAGCAGAACTTGGTCCACAGCCTGGACATTCTCCTCTGGTGGAGGCGGAACTGTAGCAGATTCTCCTGCAGAAACCTGGGTCTCTGATGAACAGCAACAGGATCTCCCCCAGGGTCATCAACGACATCCTGCTGGTCCACGCTCTCTTGCCCATCAGCCTCCTGATCAGCAATGAGAAATCAACGAACTCCTTCAGATCCTCCGCCTCCACATCAGAAAGAGCATCCAGGTCAGGCGCCACAGGAAATTCCTCATCCAGCCACTTCTTCTCTACAACCAGATTCCTCCGCCAACAATCTGCGAACCAAGACCAACTCCTTTAGAGAACCTTCTTCTAGCACAAACCTGAGACCAGGAAGTAGCATATGATCCAGGAAAGTCATATCCTCTGCAGACTTACCAAAGCCTTCAGGAAATTTGAGCACCACTTTAGCAGAAACCTCATCAAGGGATCTGGAGGCAGAATAAGAGGTAGACTTAGAAAGGTCTGCCACAAGAGGTCCACTTTCTGCAGGAGTAATTTCTAAGAGAGGGGACAGATTACGCCTTCTCCTAGAACCAGCAAGGCCAGCTGAAGCAGAGCCCACTGCCTACAACTGGAGCAAGCAGAAATTCCCGCCTAAGATGAGCTTAGTCGGAAATTTGGGGGCATTTGTTCGGGCCAAAAATTTGCACCTTCAGAATGTAACGTGGCATGCTACGAATGGACGGTCAAAAGGTCAAAGACGATAGTCAAAAACCGAGGGTCAAAGGTCAAAGTCAAGAGTCGAGGGTCGAAGATCAAAGGTCAAAGGCCAATAACGAAAGTTCCACGGTCTACGGATGAAAGTCAAAACCGAAGACTAAAATACGAAAGTTGAAAATAGTCGAAGACCATCAAGTCAAGCAAACCTGGGGTAATATAATATAACGGGGTGAACAAAACATAAGAGTAAATCAAACCATGGGCCACTTAAATCAAGCGGGCTCAACAAAGAAAAAGAGGGATTCAGCCCATATAAAGAGAAGAAGCAACAGTTGCTGCTAGCTACTACAAAAGGGGAAACCCTCCTAAAGACTAGGAGGAGAAGGAATGAAGGTTAACAATTGTAACCGCCAGTCAACACAAAGAGAGGGCAATAAGGGAGATTGAATGCCGGGATTCTCCATTGATGAGGAAGGTAACAGCCATAGCAGCCACGAAGCAATAATTGCTCCACATTAAAAGGGGCCATAAAGACACCAGAGGAGGAGGGGCCATATATAAAGGGAAGAGAGGAAGATGAGAAGGGCATTCAAGCATACCGACTCCAGACATACACAACACCAAAAACTCTAGCAATCAAACTATAGATAGAACACTCATATTTGTATTCTCTTCTTCATTCTTTTCCATTCATAGTGAGACTCTTGGTGGGATTCCGACTCCCCCCGCGGTTTTTCCCACATCGGGTTTCCGCGTCACCAAACTTTGTGTGTCGTTATTTTCTTTCGTTAGTCCTCGTTCTCTATTTTTGTCTGGATTTCACCGACCCGTAGTTATAGGACGATCGCTTTGACCCGCGACTTAAATCGTAGACCCGGTATATTTTTTACCAAAACAGTAATGTACGAGCTCACCAGAGCATGGGACGCACTATAAGCCTCACGCTCTAAACAACCCCTGATCCAGCCCTTGACCTCGTCACTATCTAACTTAGGGCCCTCAAGAGCCCACCTAATCATCTCAGGACTCGCGCCTGACTGCTCAGCCCAAAGCAAAGATGAAAGCAACTTGGACATGGTACCGAATAGCCGTGAGACGCACCCTCCTATACTAAACAAAATAAACAGGAATGGGACAGTGTACTACCCCTAACCGATAAAGCAAACCTCAAAACCTCCCCTAATCAAAATCAACCCCCAGCTGAAAAAAAACAAGAAAACCCCTAGCTAATAAGACCACTCATACGGAAGTACATAACAACTTGTTCGGGATAAAATCCGCATTCTCGGGATTACCACGTGGCTTATTATAATTTGAAGGTCAAAAGACAAAAGGTCAAAGAATCAAAGATCGAAAGTCGAAGGTCAACATAATCGATAGTCGATTGGTTGATCAAAGACTGGGGTAATATAAGACAATTGGCCAGTCAAAGCTTACAACGAGAAAGGTGATGGGCCAAGGGAGATTATAACAACCAAGCAGCCCACTAAGGAGAGTAGCTCACTCGCAGATCAGCCCACACCCAGCAAGAAGAGGTGAAAGACTGTTCCTACGTTTGGGGGATCCCTCCGACAGAGTAGGAGACGGACGAAGCAGAGGTTAAGGGAGGAACCTTAGTAGGCAGCAGCCAAAAAGGGCACAAGCAACAAGGGTAGGGGGCATTCAACTCATCTTCAACATACCCAGACCTTGAGCAAATACCTTAGCAAAAATACTCGTAGTGAATTACAGTCCAAATACTCGCACTTGTATCTCTTTACTTTCCTCACTTCATTTTCGTCCATAGTAGAATGTTGGCGGGATTCCGACTCCCCCCGCGGTTTTTTCCACATCGGGTTTCCGCGTCACCAAAACATTGTGTGTTGTTTTTTTTCGTCGTTCTTTGTTTGTTAGTTCGTTGCGATATTGACCATCCGTAGTTATAGGCCAATCACTTTAACCCAACACCTAAAACGATAACCTGGTAAATTTTTACCAAAACAATTTGGCGCCCACCGTGGGGCAAAGTGATCAATTCCTGTAGCCAAAACTCACAGCAAGCAGCGTACTTATAGCCATGTCCGGATCCAACTAGAGCCCCTCCAGCAGCCAGAAAGCAACGACCCAGTCCCTTGTAGGAGGAATTACCCCAGGGATAACAGGACCAGTCCTCACACCTCTTATCCAGGCAATTCCCACCAGCCTGGTGGCAAAATCTACGCCACCAACGACTAAACCCCCTCAGGTACCCAAGATTTCAAGGACGCCCATTTCCTTCAAAACCAGGAGGTAGGGTACTCCAGCTATGATCCCAACTCAAGGAAAATTACTTGGAGAGATTCCAAGTGGAACAGTGTCGCCAGATCCTATGCAGAGTATGCTCCGGGGAAGCGACGCTTTACTCCAGGCGGTGGAAACTCTGAAAAAGGACAACCAAGACCTCAAGGCCCAAATCTCGACAGTGATCAAGCCTCCAGCCGCATCAGTTCAGCTGTCGCCAGGAATGCTGCCCCTGATACCTAGAGGAGAAGCCAGTACCTGCAGAGAATCAACAATCAGCAGGAGGACCACCAGAGCAATTCCTTCAGAACTAGTCACCAGACTGGAGCGAGGATTGGCTCCACCTAACCAAGCCATTCAACCCCGAGGGCTGGGTTACCTGCCCTACAAGCTCACACCCGACGGACCTCACATCGCAGGTAATCTTCTTTCTAGCATCGAAAGCCGGGAAACTAACTCACTGTCTCTTACAGGTACCCCTGCCCACCAGACACCAGAATGAAAATCTGCAACTCAACCAGAGGTGGTCACCTTATCCGGCAACCAACCCTCTAAAGGAGCATGGATAATAGTCACCCCCGTCCAGCAAGTATCGGGATGGCAACTGGGAGCTCCAGTCAGCACGGCGATCCCCGTCAACAACCGATATCCTAGAGGAATCTGGCCACCAGGAGTCCCATTCCAGCATGCGGCAGGATGGCATCTCAGATCTGTGATCACCGCCACACCATTGCCCAACCCTCCTAGTAATCAGCAACCTGGAGGACCTTAGACAGGAAGTACACCCTTCAACTTTCTTCCACCTGTTTCTAACCCTCCTGCAGGAGCAGGTAACGTAACAGATCAACAATATCAGGAGCTAAAAGACCTGATCAACAAAATTCCAGGAATGTCGCACCCCTTAGAGAAAGCAGCGAGAGAAAGCTATGCAGATTCGCCCTTCACAGACGACCTAGCCTGCATCGCCGTACCTAAAGGATTTGTACTGTGCCACCTGTCATCACACTTTATGACGGCACCGCCGACCTGTTAGATCCCATTAACCAATTTAAACGAAAGCTGATGGTAGTGACTTCCACAGGGCCCCTGAAGGAGGCCTGCATGTGCAAGGGGTTCGGTTCCACTCTATCAGAAGCAGCCCTGCGGTGGCTTGTCAGTCTGCCCAACCGGAGTATTGCCTCCTTCGCAGATCTAGTTAACGCCCTCAAAGCAGACCAGCGATCTATACCGGGTGGTGCAAAAGTGTGAAGAATCCACGCGTGACTTCCTCAACAGGTTCAACAAGGTGAAAGTGACCATCCCCAGATGCGATATAGCAACTGCCATAGAAGTCTTCCGCCAGGGCCTCCACGAAGATTTGGATCTATACAAAGACCTCACCAAGTACCCGTGTGCCACCTTCGAGGATGTGCAGACAAAGGCGCTGGCAGCCATCAGGCTGGAAGAAGATTCAGGCCCAGAAGGGCGGTATATGATTTAGAGCACACCTTCAAAAAAGCGCCAACGGAGAAGAGAAGCGAAAGGTCGAAGCCCTACAACAGAAACGTAAACAAGGTCTCTGAGGGCAGGGATTGGAAATATAATCAAGAGTTACCGCCCAAAATAAGTGAGTACGGGTTATCCACCAACCTTGCAGGCGTCCTCAGAGCCCTGAAGGAGCTGGGGCGCAGAGTTAGATGGCCCAAAAGATAGGAGTACACCAACGATCGAAGAGACGCCAGTAGAAGATGCGAATTTCATGACGACATCGGGCATAACACTGATGAATGTGTTTTGCTCAGGAAGGAGGTCAAGTTCCACTATGACCTGGGAAACATGGATCACCTCATGTCCAAAAGCTCCAGCAGAGTAAATGCAGCAGACCAAGTGTTGCCCTCTCCACCACCAATATGTACCAGAATCATCAATATAATTACAGGAGGCTCGGAATTATGCGGACTGACTTATTCAGAAGCCAAAAGGCAAGCAACCCAGGCTAAAGAAGAAAGGCCAAAGCATTCCTGTAGAATCAGCTGCAAGGATCTTCCAGCCGTCATATTTGATGAAACCGACGCTCAATCTACCCCACAACTGCACCAGGATGCCCTAATTATCACACTCTCAATAGGGAATTGCACTGTGAAGAAAATCCTGGTGGACACCGGGAGTTCGGTTAATCTCATCATGTTGGAGACCCTCCAGAACATGGGGTTCAGCGAGAAAGACTTAACCAAAAAGGCGGTTCCCCTGATAGGCTTTAGTGGCGAAACCAAGCATTCCCTGGGAGAGATCACCATTTCCACCTATGCTGGAGGAGTAAATAAGAAAGTGCGGTATTTGGTTATTGACGGACCCTCCACCTACAATGTGATCCTAGGAAGACCTTGGATCCATGAGATGAAGGATATTACATCAACCTACCACCAATGCCTGAAGTTCCCCACACCATGGGGAGTGCAGGAAATAAGGGGAGATCAGGAAGAAGCGAAGGACTGCTACAAGGTAGCTCTCAAGAAGACGGCAAGCCCTCCAGCATAGCAATCACAAAGCCAGCATATTCAGGAGGAGTACATCGAACCACCCCCGGCGGAGGTAGATGAAGTCAACCTGGAAAAGCTACACCTGGAGCGGAAAGTGTTAATCGAATCAGAGTGTACAAGTAGTGCCCGCCAAAATCTCATTGAATTATTAAAGACTAACATGGATTGTTTTGCTTGGTCACATGATGATATGGTAGGAATAGATCCCAGCATCATAACCCACAGGCTCAACAAAGATCCCAGTTACAAGCCAGACCAGCAGAAAAAGAGGAAGTTTGCCCCAGAAAGTAATCAGGTCATAAACCAGGAGGTGGATAATCTGCTGGCTGCTGGAAAAATCAGAGAGGTGAAATATCCAGAGTGGCTAACTAACGTGGTTGTAGTCGCAAATAAGAACGTCAAAAAGAGGGTGTGCGTTGACTTCACCGACTTGAACAAAGCGTGCCCAAAAGACCCATTTCCTCTGCCTCACATAGACGCCATGGTAGATGCCACTACTGGACATGAGATGATAACCTTCCTTGATGCATGGAGTGGATACGACCAGATAAAGATGCATCCAGCAGATCAGGAGAAGACAACATTCATGTTTGAGAGAGGAATCTATTATTACAATGTTATGCCTTTCGGTCCAATGAATGCAGGGTCAACCTACCAAAGGCTCGTCAATGCGATGTTCAAAAAAAAGATAGGCGATACAATGGAGGTCAACATTGACAACATGGTGGTAAAGTCAAAGCAAGCCTCACAACATGTGACACACCTGGAGGACACCTTCAACACCCTGAGAGAGTATAAAATGAAGCTGAATATATCAAAGTGGACGTTTGGGGTATCATGCGGGAAGTTTCTGGGGTACATAGTCACCCAAAGAGGAATTGAAGCCAGCACGGAGTAGATCAAGGCCATCCTCCAGTTGGAGTCCCCACAAAAAACAAAGACGTGCATCACTTAACTGGAAGAATCGCCGCCTTGAATAGGTTTATATCAAGATCGTCTGATAGGTGCAGGTTGTTCTATGACACCCTGAGGAAGGACCAAAAGTTCGAATGGACAGAGGAGCATGAGAAGGCGTTTCGTGAATTAAACCAATACCTCAGCACCTCACCCCTCCTGTCCAAGCCAGAACCTGGAGAACCCCTCTTCCTATACCTGTCTGTAACTGAAGCAGCAATTAGCACGGTATTGGTACGAGAGCATGAAGGATCGTATCACCCAGTGTACTACACCAGTAAGTCTCTGCTTCCTGCAGAGATCAGGTACACATCACTAGAAAAACTTGTACTTTCACTCGTTACAACATCCTATACATTGTGACCTTATTTTGAATCACATGCTATTTCTTTAATAACAGACTACCCACTAAAGATTATTATGAGAAAACTTGAGTTGTCAGGAAGGATGGCAAAATGCTCTATGCATCTCAGTGGCTTTGACCTAAAGTTCGTCCCGAAAACAGCGATAAAATCCCGAGCATTAGCAGATTTTGTGTCTGACTTCAGCACAACACTCTAGTATCAGGCAGAAAGAGACATCCTCATCCTGGAGGAGGACAAAGGGCAGCAGGTGTGGAAGTTCAACGTGGACGGCGCTTTCAACATGAGGGGATCTGCGGGCAGGGATCGTCCTCAAATCACCTCAGGGAGATCTTATAGTCCAAGCAGTACGATGTGAATTCCGGACAACGAACAATGAAGATGAATATGAAGCCCTGATCCTAGGCCTCCAGCTGGCCCTGGACCTCAAGATTAAGCACCTACAGATGTGCAGCGACTCACAGTTGATAGTTAACCACGTGAACAGTTCGTATACAGCAAAGGACTCCAAGATGCGGGCCTATCTGGAGGTAGCAAAAGATTTATCCCTCAGATTTGCAACCTTTACAATTAATCAAATCTCGCAGGATCAGAATGCGGAAGCAGACGCCCTAGCAACTCTGGGGGTAACATTCAAGCCTGGAGCAGTCTCCACCATACCCATCGTCCGTGTCTTAAAACCAGCAATCCAGAAAGACACACAGGAGCACGAAACATCTAAAGAAGGAAAAAGCCGCATCCAGTGGCTGCAAGGGGCGGTGGTATTCAGCACCGCAGCTAGCCAAGGAGAGATCTCAGATTGGAGGAAACCCTACCACGAATGGTTACAGAATGGCGTCCTGCCAGCAGATAAAAAAGTAATCAGAAGCTTCAAGATGAAGGCATCAAAATTCACCCTCATTGATGGCATCCTATTCAGAAGATCACTTGCTGGACCGTATTTAAGGTGTCTAGGTCAGGAGGAAGCTGAGCCTGTCTTGCATGACCTCCATAATGGAGAATGTGGAAATCATGCAGGGGGCAGGAACCTATCTAACAAGGCACTCCACTAGGGCCGCTTCTGGCCGACAATGCGCAAAGACGCAGTGGAATACGCCAAGAAGTGTGATGCCTGCCAGAGACATGCACCAGTCGACCACCAGCCCGCAGAACAATTATATCCAGTAATTTCGCCTTGGCCTTTCATGAAGTGGGGGATGGATAATGTTGGCAAGCTACCCAGAGGCCCAGGAAACAAAGTCTTTATGTTGGCCATGACAGACTACTTCTCCAAGTGGATAGAAGCAGAATCGTTCTCACAGGTAACTGAGAGACAAGTCATATCCTTCTTAAAGCGTAATATTATCTGCAGGTTTGGCATTCCCCCAGAAATCATCTACGACAACGGATCCCAATTTATTGGCAAGTAGATGGAGGCCTATTGCGCCAGGTCGAATATCACGCAAAGCAAATCTACCCCCAGAAATCCTCAGTCTAATGGTCAGGCAGAGTCGAGAAACAAAATTGTGATAGATAAACTGAAAAGAAGGCTGGAGGAGGCAGGGGGCAGATTGGGAGAAGAACTCCCCTTGGTGTTATGGCCTGACAGAACCACACCCAAAGTGGCTACAGGACAGACACTATTCAGCTTGGTCTTTGGTGCTGAGGCGTTCATTCCCTCAGAAGTAAGTGTACCTACACACAGATACGGCTGCATAACAGGAGACACAAAACCAAGTGGAGATGGGAAACAACCTGGATACCATAGACGAGCTCAGGACTGATGCTCAAATAAAGATGGCCTCCTACAGGCAAACAGTTGCTAAAAGTTACAACAAGAACGTCAAGGTCAGAGTCATGCGAGAGGGAGACCTAGTTCTCAGAAAAGTCTTCCAGAACACCAGAAACCAGCAGGCAGGGAAGTTTGCCTACAATTGGGAAAGACCCTACCTGGTGGAGAAAGCAGTTGGGAATGAAGCCTATCGACTTATGACCCTGGATGGTCAGATTATCCAGAAAGCTTGGAACATCATACACTTTAAGAAGTATTTCTTTTAAAGGGCCAACTTCGCCAGAAACATGGCATCTATCCTGCCAAATACACCTTTACCATCAAACAATTGTCAACATGCGTTTCCTATCTTTGTTTTCTCAATAGGTAAAATTTACATTGATATTTTCTCTTGACGTAAATCGTCAGGAACTGGTGACTAATATGGTGGAGTGTATGATTTCCACAGAAGGCGTGCGTCTGTGACTAAGTACTTACAACCAGGACATTACAGTCCCCTGCGTTACTTAGCACCCACGCAAAGCGTGGCTCCTCTGACAGAGTGGGTGAACTAAATCCCTGGGCCACCATCTCAAAAGGTCGACCACACAAACATAAGGCATGCAAACATACGACAGAAGATAACAAAACAGCAGGAAACAAAACAGCAGGTAAAAAAAACAAAACTACTACATTTAAGCACAATCAAATTCAGGCACGAATGTCCCACAATATTCAAAAGACACTCCGCCCCCTTGGGCAAAGGTAAAGAGATTCCAGAACAAAGGTTTAAAATACTAACAAATATTCATTGCCACGTAGGGCCGACAGATTTTAAAAAGTTAGTAATAACAGAAATAAGGCCTAACAGCCTAAACATCTTTCTCCGACGGAGGCAGAACTGAAAGAGGTTGAACTTCCATAGCGAAGGGAGCAGCAGTATGTCCCTGATCGGTGCCCTCCTGTTCCTTGACCTCCTGATCAGGAAGAGAAGAATCAACCGACTCCTCCAGAAACTCCTCTTCCTCATCAGCGAGAGCATCTAGATTAGGAGCTTTAGGGAAGTCCCCCTCCAAGCGCTTCCTCTCGGCGTCCAAGTCCCAGTACCCATGTTTCCCATCTGAAAGCTCCTCCATCATCTTGACCCGGGGGTACAGGGCCGACCAACTGAGGGCATACTTCAGGATCTGCTTCAGCTCAGCAATCTTTTCTTGCAAATAAGAATTGGCTCCTGGAGCCTGGGACAGTTCACCTTCCACACTCGCACGCCAACTCCTCTCCTCCGCCAGCAACCCCCTGACCTGGTCAAACTCCTCCGTTAGTTTGCGAGCCTCTCCCTTAGCTCTGTCACCTGCACCCTGTAGCTCATCCCTCTGAGCCCGAATGTGGCTTACCTCACTCCATAGTCGAAGCATGCTTTGGCGCAGGTACAAAGCCATTTGCAGGACCTAAACAACATCCCAACAAACCAAGACATACTCAAAATAAGGAAAATCGCAGAAGAAGGCCATTTACAACAATAAAAAGAAGCCAAGGATTATGTCGAAAGACTGCGCCGAGGCTTGGTCAGTTAACTCCTGCAGGGAGTTCTCCTCCATGAAAGCCTTGGGATTAGGAAACAACAACTGGTCCATAATAGTCAAGCCCTCCATGGTTTTGAGGACACCGAATCCGCTGGGGAATTTAAGCGTCAGCTCAGGGAACGTAGTGTCTGCCGACTGAGGAGCGGAACTGGAGATGGTTTCAGGGAGGTCCTCCATTGAAGACTTTCCCGTTGGAGTGGCTTCCAGGGAAGGGAAGGAGGTGCGCCTTCTCTTGGACCTTGTAAAGGCAGAGGGAGCGGAGCTGGACTTTCCTCTGGATGATGACCTGGATGCAGCATCCTTCGTCCTTGAAGCCATTATCTGCTACAAAGTCATTCGAGGCTTAGGATTTCCTGGGAAGAAGGGTGAAACATGGAGTAAAACATCACGCCACATTGAAACTAAAACATTTTAACCAGGCAAGAAAGAGCCTCACCTGAAGACATGGTCTCACTGGAATCTTCCTCTGGTGCAGGAGGAGGGAGAGAATCGTCCAAAGAAAGACACTGCAGGTGATTGAAAGATCGAAGTTCTGGCTCCAGACCAAAGAGCCGAGTCAGGGAGTCCAAATTTTATGTGGCAAACTTAGGTTGCTGCAAATCTGCATCACAATATCAGTAAGGGTAGTGAGCACACAAGGAAAATCCAAAATCAAAGACGCACTAATACCTTCGGTAGACCCTCATTGAGGAAAGAGGTAGTCATCTGCGGAGGGGGAGATGGAGTCGATCTTCACAAGGATAAAACATCGGAACCAGTTATCATCTACGGGATTAGCAGGGAAGGATATACATGGCTCATCTTTTCCCCTCTGACGAAGCATCACCAAGCCTTGGCGCAGAGACCTCACCAGTATAAAGAGGCAACGTCACTCAGAGTAATGCCCCTCTGGTTGAAATATTTCATGGAACAGAAAGATAGGAGTATACGCCACACATGAGGCACCAGTTGGCAGACAACAAGTTTGTTGAAGGATAAAAAATCCCGAATTAGCGGGGGAAAAGGAAACCTCAGACCTAAGGCAAAAGGGTAAAAATACAGGCAGGTCCACCCTGGGCGGAAGAAATCAGCCCTCTGCCTTGGGAGAGGGACATGCACCACCACGTCGTCTCCATAGCCAAAACCCTCTTTGATAGCAGGGAGATCATCCACAACATATGAGGAATCCCAGGAGTACAAATGAAGAGAGAGTAAGGGTAGACGGGAATAAGGCTAAGGAAGGCAAGGACGACGACGATGAAGGAGTAGGGGTTAGGGATTTTGAGGAAGCGCGAGTTGATTTAGGGGCCATAAGGAAAGAGAAGAAACTACAAAACAAAAGGGAAGACAACAAAAATGAAGCTACTACATAAATCTAATCACCTGAAAAACGGATCGGCGGGAGTGTACGACGCTGGAACGACTGTGAGCAGGAGAAAAGTTTTGAATTTTGAAGGAGAAGAAAGGAATAGGGATTATAAGAGAGAGAAAGTGGAAATTAAGAAAGGGAGGGTGTAAAGTAGCCGAGTATAGTGAAGGGTGAAGAAGTGATGGGGGAAGGTACAATATTGATTGCTGAATTTGAAGGGTTACAAGCATCCAAAATCAAATACAACTCTAACTACCTACAATCGAAGAAAACGAAAATTCCGGCTAAGATGAGCTTAGCCGGAAATTTGGGGGCATTTGTTCGGGATAAAATCTGCATCCTCGGGATTACCACGTGGATTATTATAATTGGAAGGTGAAAAGTTAAAAAGTCAAAGAATCAAAGATCGAAAGTCGAAGGTCAACATAATCGAGAGTTGATGGGTTGATCAAAGACTGGGGTAAGATAAGACAATGGGCCAGTCAAAGCTTACAACGAGAAAGGTGATGGGCCAAGCGAGACTATAACAACCAGGCAGCCCACTAAGGAGAGTAGCTCACCCGCAGATCAGCCCACACCCAGCAAGAAGAGGTCAAAGACTGTTCCTACATTTGGGGGATCCCTCCGCCAGAGTAGCAGACGGACGAGGAAGAGGTTAAGGGAGGAACCCTAGAATGCAGCAGCATAAAACGGCACAAGCAACAAGGGTAGGGGGCATTCAACTCATCTTCAACATACCCCGAACTTGAGCAAATACCATAGCAAAAATACTCGTAGTCAATTACAGTCCAAATACTCGTACTTGTATCTCTTTACTTTCCCACTTCATTTTCGTCAATAGTAGAATCTTGGCGAGATTCCGACTCCCCCCGCGGTTTTTCCCACATCGGGTTTCCGCGTCACCAAAACTTTGTGTGTCATTTCTTTTCTTTTTCGTCGTTGTTTGTTTGTTAGTTCGTTGCGATATCGTCCGTCTGTAGTTATAGGTCGATCACTTTAACCCGACATCTAAAACGATAACCCGGTAAATTTTTACCAAAACACAACCCAAGCAAAAAATCTGAAGAAAACAAATTCGACAGAATCCCGAAACATTCAAAACCCACAAACCTAACGAATCCCAATGCATTCTGAAGGTAATTCAACTCAATTTAATTCAAAACCAATCTAAATGAGTCTCTAGTAGCACTCAGTTCAATTCAATGAGCCCCTGATAGCGCTCAATTTCAGTTCAATTTTGAGAGCATGAGTCCCTAGTAGCACACAATTCAATTCAATGACCCCTGATAGCGCTCAATTTCAGTTCAATTTTAAATGCATGAGTCCCTAGTAGCACTTAATTCAATACATTGAGCCCCTTGTAGCGCCCAAAAACAATTTATATGAGTCCCTGGTAGCACTCAGAATCAATTCAATTTTAAACGAGTCCCTAGTAGCACTCAGTTTAATTCAACGAGTCCCTGGTATCACTCAGAATCAAAACCGATTTTAAGCGAGTCCCTAGTAGCACTCATTTTAATTCAACGAGTCCCTGGTAGCACTCAATTCAATTCAATTTGAAATGAGTCCCTGGTAGCACTCAATTTAATTCAACACCAATTTTAAACGAGTCCCTAGTAGCACTCAGTTTAATTCAACGAGTCCCTGGTAGCACTCGATTCAATTCAATTTTAAACGAGTCCCTGGTAGCACTCAATTAAATTTTAAACGAGTCCCTAGTAGTACTCATTTTAATTCAATGAATCCCTAGTAGCACTTGATTCAATTCAATTTTAAATGAGTCCCTGGTAGCACTCAATTCAATTTTAAACGAGTCTTTAGTAGCACTCAGTTTAAATCAACGACCCCCTGGTAGCGCTAAAAATCTGATTTTGGATGAGTCCCTGGTAGCACTCAATCCAATTCAAGTCAATTCAATGATCCCCTGGTAGCGCTTAAAATTCCGATTTTGGATGAGTTCCTGGTAGCACTCAATTGATGGTAGGGATTTGCCGTGGATCCCACCGATCAAATAATAACCAACTAATCGTAACTGGGTAGCTAGGGCAAGTCGGGTCGAGTACACGGGGACGGTAAAGAGGGTTTCAACTAGGTTTCGCCTAAGGCTTGACTAGGTCAACGAGCTAAACTAAGCTAAAACTAAGAAGGGGGAGAAGAATATGACTAAGAGCAAACTAAGTATGACAACTAAAGCTAAAGGATTCAACTAACTAGATAAACAATGACTAAAATGATGGAGAAAACAATAGAAAAAGGACTAGGATTAGGTTGGGTTAAAAGGGTGATGAAATGATCAAGGGGAAGCAAGAATGAAGGGGTAGTCAAGCTATCTAGGCATAGTCTGGGTTCTCGCCACTTAAACCGACCTAGAGGTACCCCGCTCTCGTGCAAGAACCCATCCTAGAAACATACAAGGTCACAAGAAGGAAGGCAAGAAAACATCCATTTGCAACTTCAAGTCATTCAAGCATTTCATCGAACATGATCCATACATATAACTAAGAAGCCACCAAAACTTCCACCAACAATCTAAACAAACTCTTAATCACCCATTAAAAAACCCAATCCCCCTACTAATCCTAGCAAGAGGACTACTCACTCATGTTCAAGATAGTAAACCCAACACCCATAATGAAACAAGCACAAGCACAAGCACAAATATTCGCAATGGAGCATTGAAGGTTTACCAAACATAAACACAAATGAAAACTAAATAGAAGAGATTAAGGAGAAGAAGAATTATACCAACACTAGAAGATGAACAAAAGATTGAATCTTTGCATAAATAAACCCAAAGGAAGATCTCCAATGTTGCCAATAGAGTAGATCAACCCAAACAGTCTTCAATGTTACAAATATGAAACTCGGATTAAACTAAGATTAAGGAGTAATTAAGGCTAATCTACACTAATCTAACCTAAATTAGTCTAGGGTTTAGTGGAGTAATGTATGGTAATGAATGGTGCTTAAAACAATGCAAGATGGGGGTATATATAGGGTTTCACGGGTAAGAGAAGAGAGGAAAGCGAAACAAGCCTTCGCTGGGCCCTTCCCGGCCGGGATGGGTTGGTCCCGACCGGGAAGGTCATGATCCCGGCCGGGATGGACCCACAGCAGGTCGTCTTTCTTCGTCACTTCATCCCAGTCGTGATGGATGTGTTCCCGACCGGGATGGGTCTTGTAGGCTTCAAATATGATCTCATAGGTCCTTACTTGCTCTTCATAGGCTTCTCATCGATTCTCGGTGCTCGGGATCGAGTCTAAAGCGCTCGGGAATGGGCCCCAAGGACTCAGGATCGGGTCTAAGCTACCGAGTGATCGTCGCTTCTCTTCATTGGCTGCAAATGTGTCAGAAACGAGTCGGAATCGTTCCATTTCTCCAAGATTGGTCTTAGGAACCTAAAACAAACTAGAAGAAGCGTAAGTAGCCTCGAAACTTCTGCAAAGAGCGATTCCACAAGAGAAACCGGGACTAAACACAAGGAATAAGCACTATAAACCACACTTATCAACTCTCCCACACTTAACCCTTACTCGCCCTCGAGTAAGCACCAACTAACTAATAACTAAAAGAAACTAGACTACTAACCGAGCGGGTATTAGCGCACCCAACACCCTTTCAACTCACGCGAGAACACTTAGAGGAAAAGTGTTCTCCGCAAGGCAAGTGAGGTCTTGCGACAAAACTGTGGATACAACCGAACACAAAAACACACAAACAGACAAACAATCGGTTGCATCCAAGAAGAAACAAATACCGCTTCCCTCAACAAAGCGGTGAAAGAAACACCGGTTAAGGACTCAAGGCAAGTGACAACGTTCCCAAGCTAGTAATACAAACCGAAATGGACAAAATCCTAATAGTATGACAACAAAGCAATAAAAACGTTGGTAACATACCTAGTTCCTCCTAACCTTCTAAGAATGTACCACGGGACGATAGGCGGGATGGAAAATGGATGAACCATGGAGTTAGTTGACACTGTAGGTAAGTGAAGCCCCGCCCCCTTTAGCGATAAGCCAAGAGGGTCGTCTCATGCTCAAAAATGGCCTAACTAGTCCATGTAAAAAGGTGGATAATGGTTGCAAAATGAGGGAAGACCGACCATTACCGCTATCATCCTTCCTAGGGACTCGGTCCTTTGGTAGGCTCTTCACGATAACGGTCGGTAAAAGGCTTATTTTTTGAGGGGGTGAGAATTTTTTGTGAAATGATTTTCTTTGACATTTTTCTTTTGTATTTTGCTTTTGAGTTGCTATGCCACTTCTTTTTCTTCTTTTGTATTTTGTTTTTTTAATTGTTGTGCCTTTTCTTTTTTCTTTCTTTGTTTTTTTTTCTTTTTTTTCTTTTTTTTCTTGGTTTGCCCTTTTGGCCAAATTTTGTTTTGTAGGCATTTCTTGCAACCAAGTAAGAGCTTAGACAATTTGCAACTTATTTGTGGAAATATGCAGGAGGTAGAGAAATGGGTAAGTCGGGGGTCGTGATTTCCTTTCAAACCCACAAAAAGGGGGAAAACTTGGACTAATCAAATGATTTTGAACACGGTCACCTAAGAGACGGGACTCGGGAACCAAGGCCTTTTCACTCCGTGGGTGGTCAAAGTGGTCAAAATGAAAATCCCGTAGTAAATCCCTAGTAGACTAGGTGGACTCAAGGTAAGAAACCAACGAATTCATTGATTTAAAGTCATTCTACTAGACTAAAGTCCAAGACTCGACTCATATTACTAGAAAGGGAAAGTAAACACTTGCGCACTAGCCTCAAAATTGGGTTTTCGAAAACATTTTCTACAGGAGACTCACAAACTATACAAGACAAAACAAAGACGAAAGAAAATGAGACAAACAAAACAAAACAAAATAAAACAAACACACACAAAAAGTAAACAAACACCACCCCGAAACTTCCAAGGAAGCAACCACATCACTCCACAAACTCCAAAAAGCTGCACCCGAGCATACACCATCACAAATTCTCCTCCAAACACCAAAATGGGAAAAGGAGAAAGAGATAGAAGGATATTAACGGATGTAAAGAGCTTTCCGAAACTCACGACGATCAAGCAACCTACACGGAAATGGGGAAGCAAAACACACACAACACAACAAATATACGACACAAAGACACAAAAGAAAATGACACAAAAGAAAATCCTTTTGGTTTTTATGAAAATTTTCAAATTTTTAGGAATTTTAAGAATTTTTCGAAAAAACTACAAAAATAAAACTAAACTAGACTAAGTTATCGCTCCCCCACACTTAAATCGAGCCATGTTCTCATGCTCGATCGGTAGTGTGTGGAGACACTAAAAAGAAGAGAAAAAGGAAAAAATAAAGCTAAAAAACAAAAAATGAAAGTGAAGAAAGGGTAGAACGTGTCCGACCGGGGTGTAATCAAGTCACCAAGGGCCGAGACGAGAAAATATATGGATGGGGGAAGAAATAAAAGAAAGAAAATAAAAGGAAATGGGAGGGGGGGGCTAGGTGTAATCAAGTCACCTAGCCCGGATTCCGCCTAAATCCGACTAAATTCTACCAAAAGAAATTAAAAATAAGGAAAAAGTGAAAAGACTTGTCAATTTGGATTTTTCAAATGACTCTCGATGTAATCACATCATCGAGAATTGGGAGCATTAACCACCAAAGACCCCGAGGGCCACAAAGACACCAAATACATAAAGGGAAGGGGTACAAACGAAGAGTAAGCAACAAAAGACGGAAAAGAAAGGAGAGTCGCCTTACCAAACGGTTAGCAACTCAACCAACTCCATCGTCTCCGTGATCTATCCTGGTACCTTGCTTGTCTTTGTCATTGTTTTTCCTCTTCTTTCTTAATGTAGTCGCATGGTTGAAGTATCGGGCTTGAAATGGTGTAAATGAGGTTGGGATTTGAGGGGAAACTCGGTGTATAGTGAAGAGAAGATGAGATGAAGGTATATAATTGAGGTTCAAGGGTGAAATGATAGTGGCAAGGGTGAGTAGGGAGGTCGGGTGGGGGTATAAAGTGGTGGGATGGGGCTTAAATGAAAGAACAAAGGCGAAAGGGGAAGATGGAACCCATCCCGGCCGTGACAGACCTCGTCCCGGTCGGGATCACTCCCTCCCGGTCGGGATGCTCACCCATCCCGGGCATGATCACTCGTCAGTAGCTACTAATCTCATGCACACTTCATCCCGGTCGGGATGATTCTTTTAGCTCCTCAATCCTCTTGATACCTCCACCCACAAGGCAACTAATACTTCGGGATCTAAAATCCCGTCCTCAAAAGCTTGTCAAAAGCTCAAAAACCGACTTCCTTACCCAAGCTCCAAGCTTCTATCATCAACAACTCCTTTCAAAACGTCATCCTCACTATCAACCTATCAAGTAAACTCAATAAACATCATCAAATATCCCTCCCTCACATCGCTCATCAAAAAATTCCAAATTACAAGGATTCCACAAAACAAACAAGTCCTAGAAACAAATCAAACAAACACACAAATACAAACACAAAAACTCAAAAGAAGAGGGGAAAGGGGAATATACAACATGACGGTTCTTGAGGAACTCCATCAAACCTAGGATGGTGGACTCTTCATTATTAACCATAGCCCTCAAGGGCTCGGAGGAGCAAGTCAAGTGCTCGAGCCACATCATAATGAAGGCTCATCGAGTACCCGAGCCAAGCTATCCTCCAAAGCCTCCCAGTCGGAAGCAAGAAGTAGTCACCTAAAGACCCATTGTCATGTCTCATGTGGTCTCCGGGGTCTTTCCTACCAACAAGTTTTATTGACCTCTTCCTCTCTAAGCACCGTCTCCAAACACAAGCAAGCTTCATATATTTAACATGAGGCACAAAAACCGGTTTTGGCCTCATTTCCCGATTGCACACCTTCATATCTTCCTCAAGTTGTGGGTCTCCATCTTCATCACTTGTCCTCATATTATCTTGGAGGAGAGAGTTGAAACTTCTACCGGCGGTTTCAATCTCTTCCAAACCATTGCTTCGCTTACTTGCAAGACGCTCTTGATGTTTTTCCACATTTTCGCACAAGGGTAACTTGAGCTCATCATTTCTACCCAACAACTTCACAACTTCCACCACCTCATTCAAATCACTAACCTCTTCCAATTCTTCACCAACAACGCCTTCATCAAGGGTCATTTCCTCATTCGTCTCATCTTGGGTAGACAATTGAGATTCTTCATAGCAAGTCTCGCTTCTCAAAGGGAATTCATTAGCGGCTTCATCATTGGGTAGTTCCCCTTCCCCAAATAAACATCCTTCATCAAGTTGTTAAGTTCGAGTTAAAAACATTAAGGTTTGAGCTGCTATAGCATTCAATCTAGCTTTACATGCCTCTCTTTCCCTTCGGATTTGGGCCAAGATTTCATTGTCCTTTTGCAATTGGATGGCCATTTCTTGTTGGCTCTTTTGCATTTGAAGAATCGATTGATATAACTCCAAGTTGGGCATTTGGTGGTCATCGGGGTCTCGTAATGCTCCTTGAAAATCTTAATGATGCCCAAGGGGTGGGGCATCGTATTGTTGGTAGTGCGGTTGAGATGATTGGTAGTATTGTGGGTTTTGGGGCTCATATTGTGGTTGAGGTGAAGGGTAATATGGTGGGTTTTGGGGAAATTGGCTTCCATGTGAAGAAACATGATGAAACATGGTGGGTTCACAATGATAGCTTGAGTAATAGTCACCATGACCATATGATTGATAAGCATTCACTTGTTGGTAGCCGTTTCCATGTCCTTGAAGCTCATACCCATGGGTGTCTTGATTACCCCATGAAGCTTGATAGTAGTAGGGAGACGTCATGGCATATTCTTGATTCATAGAGGGAGAAGAGTTATTCATGGCGGCTTCTATGGGTGGGGAGTTTAGATCAAACCGCTGGTTTTGCTCGAAAATAGTGGCTCGTACCCGTTGAGGACCTCTCAATCTAGCAACCGTCCATCGATGCGGCTCTAAGTTGAAAAGAAGAGGATGGTCACCACCTCTAGGCACAAACTGTAGACTAGGAGCAAACGTGAGAAGTCTAGTGCTTTTTGGGCACTAGACAAGAAGGAAATAAACTTCGCACCCACAAGAAGCAAAAGAAAACAAAAAAACTACAAAAACAACGACAAAGTGAAGTAAATAGGAAAACGAAGTCTAAACAAACACCGTCCCCGGCAATGACGCCAAATTGATGCTAGGAATTTGCCGTGGATCCCACCGATCAAATAATAAACAACTAATCCTAACTTGGTATTTAGGGCAAGTTGGGTCGAGTCCACGTGGACGGCAAAGAGGGTCTCGACTAGGTTTCGCGTAAGGACTTGACTAGGTCAACGAGCTAAACTAAGCTAAAACTAAGAAGGGGGAGAAGAATATGACTAAGAGCAATCTAAGTATGACAACTAAAGCTAAAGGATTCAACTAACTAGAGAAACAATGACTAAAAGAATGGAGAAAACAATAGAAAAAGGACTAGGATTAGTTTGGGTTCAAGGGTGATGAAATGATCAAGGGGAAGCAAGAATGAAGGGGTAGTCAAGCTATCTAGGCATAGTCTGGGCTCTCGCTACTTAAACCAACCTAGAGGTTCCCCGCTCTCGCTCAAGAACCCGTCCTAGCAACATACAAGGTCACAAGAAGGAAGGCAATAAAACATGCATTTGCAACTACAAGTCATTCAAGCATTTCATCGAACATGATCCATGCATACAACTAAGAAGCAACCAAAACTTCCACCAACAATCTAAACAAACCCTTAATCACCCATTAAAACACCCAATCCCCCTACTAATCCTAGCAAGAGGACTACTCACTCATGTTCAAGATAGTAAACCCAACACCCATAATGAAACAAGCACAAGCACAAATATTCACAATGGAGCATTGGAGGTTTACTAAAAATAAACACAAATGAAAACTAAATAAAAGAGATTAAGGAGAAGAAGAATTATACCAACACTAGAAGATGAACAAAAGATTGAATATTTGCATAAATAAACCCAAAGGAAGATATCCAATGTTGCCAATAGAGTAGATCAACCCAAAAAGTCTTCAATATTACAAAGATGAAACTAGGACTAAACTAAGTTTAAGGAGTAATTAAGGCTAATCTACACTAATCTAAGCTAATCTAACCTAAAGTAGTCTAGGTTTTAGTGGAATAATGTACGGTAATGAATGGTGATTAAAACAATAGAAGAGGGGGGGTATATATAGGGTTTCACGGGTAAGGGAAGCGAGGAAAGCGAAATAGGCCTTCACTGGGCCCTTCCCGGCCGGGTAGGTGGTAGTCCCGATCGGGATGGGTTGGTCCCGACTGGGATGGTCATGATCCAGGCCGGGATGGAACCCCAGTAGGTCGTCTTTCTTTGTCACTTCATCCCGGTCGTGATGGATGTGTTCCCGACCGGGATGGGTCTTGTAGGCTTCAAATATGATCTCATAGGTCCCTACTTGCTCTTCATAGGCTTATCATCAATTCTCGGTGCTCGGGATCGAGTCTAAAGGGCTCGGGAATGGGTCCCAAAGGCTCGGGATCGAGTCTAAGCTACCAAGTGATCGTCGCTTCTCTTCGTTGGCTCCAAATGTGTCGGAAACTAGTCAGAGTCATTCTATTTCTCTAAGATTGGTCTTAGAAACCTAAAACAAACTAGAAGAAGCGTAAGTAGCCTCGAAACCGCTCCAAAGAGCGATTTCACAAGAGAAACGAGGACTAAACACAAGGAATAAGCACTACAAACCACACTTATCAATCCAATTTCAGTTCAAGTCAATTTAATTTAAAACAATTCAATTCAGTTTTAAATGAGTCCCTAGTAGCACTCAGTACAATCAAATAAACCCGAAACGAATCCCTAAGGATTCAATTCACGCCCCCTGAGGAATACCTAAAGCATAATCAAAATCAACACAACCATCTGCTAAGGATATATAACCAGAACTAAGACACCAATAAAGAATTAAGCAAAAGGCCCGTGTCAAAAAACCGAAACCACCAAAGCAACAAACCCAAGACAAGCAAGCGAACCCAGACCCGGGCCCCGATGGGCGACCACAGGCAAAGACATCAGGTATGATTTCTAAGCCTCGGCTGGCGAGCCTCAACACGTAGTCCAACGGACATAAAACGATCCGACCGGACAACCACCAGGTCGTAATCCCCGATGACCTGGGTGGCTATAATTTGACTTTCGCCTTGTCAAAGCCTCAGTCAAAGTGGGGGCTTTTGTAGCCACCCAGATTTGGACCTGGTGGCTGCAGAGGCGTCCAGCAAACACCCGATGACGATGGGACTGCAACTCGACGCGAGTTTGTGATGTTTTAGATAGTCTTCCTATAGCGGATCAAATAATTACTCGGAAAAATTAAATTAACATCAAGGCAGCCTTAGTCGTGTCATTACGGGCGCATAGACACTAATTAGAGTCAATTCCAACACCGGTACTCCGAATCAGTCCCGAAATACAAACTGAGTCAGCACCGCGCCAAGCGAACCTCGGGATGCACACCCGAGGTCCACTCAACGCAACAGTGCTAGGTCAAAGGAGATCAAGCTTAGTCTCCAAGTCACGTGTAATACACACAACTCTTGATTTTGGAAAGTATCAAAATCGTATCTTCAAATTTTCGAGCGCTTCACCTCGCGCGTCTCAGTCTTCCCACGCCTAGACCTTGGCGCCTGAGTTCTGGTGCGCCTGGACTCAGGCGTCCATTCGGGTGACGAGATCCGAAAACGACTATAAATACCCCCCCTCCACCCCCTTCATTCGACACAACACATATCTTCCCTTCTCTCTTTACTCGTTAAGAGTTTCTCGCTAAGGGCTCGCATTCCGACACTCGAGGCAAACGATTCACTCGATTGTAGTTCCAATAAAGTGAAGTCGATGCTACTCCTCACTTTTGAGCACCCCACTCGATACCGAGGTGCCTGTGATCGTCAAGCTACACCGAGTCTAGTAACGGAGTTCTGCCGGATTAGCCGCAGAACCAACAAATAGCACCAAAGTTCTGCGAGATTAGCTGTAGGGAGGGCCAACGGTAACGGAACTCTGCCGAAATCACCAGGAAAGCTAGGAGGATCCACCTTTTGAAGTCGAACCGTCACTAGGTTTTCATCTAAACAAAACTTTACATTCTTGTACCTTTATTATGCGTTATGATAATGTCAAATGTGGACACTAGGTCCACGACACGAACTAAAACACGTAACATCCCAACTTCAATCGTAATTACTAAAACACCCTAAATAGACCCAAGTAGTTCCGAGATCCGTTCTCAACTATCTATGCATCGTATCCTGTTTAGCGTATACTCCGAGGGTGCAACTCGTCACTATGTGATTTGCTTACATTTTGCATTTACAACTTTCGCATGATTTATTTCTTTTATGACCTTATAATCGCATGCTAAACCACCTAACACGAAAATCAAAACATAAACAAGCTAAAACTTAACAAAATGTTGGTCGGGTTCCGTATTAATCCCGGTGCTCTCTGTTGCGGTTCGACGCATCTCTATTAATACCGAACCGACGCATCTTAAGCAGAATACCGGGAAAGGTGTACCACATGAACGACTAATATCCGTATTATCACGTTAAAACTGATTTGCTAATACATATAATATTAGTACTCTCTACTCTCCTATATGCATCTTTTCTTGGCCTGCTTGTCACGTGAAATCGCTTGCAAAGAATGTAAACGTAACTAATCAGACGATAAAGCTTACTTGTCCCTAAAGAACCGACGTAGCTAAATATAGGGTTAAAATAATGGATGTTACAGTACTTCCACCACAACAAGGAAACGAAGTTATCAACCCACTGATTCATTAGTAGAGGCCGCTACGTGCAGGCGAGATTGGGTGTCGATGTCTAGCGGACGTTGGCTTCCAAATATGTACCCTCACCCCTTACTCAGAATTGCTGGTTTCTGGATTTCCGACCCCATTGGTAATGAGAGTCATTCTAGGCATGGAGTGCTTAAGGGTACAAGTCTTTATCTTTAGGTCCCATGCCCCTCAACTTTGATCCGGCTAAGGATCAATGTTGACTTGAACAGCTTTCGAGTCCCCATAATTGACTCGGTGGCGACTCCACAAATCGGCAACGAATTCAGTTCACTAAAAAGGTTGCCTTACTAAACATATCGGCCTTTAAACATTTACAACCACGACTCGATCGATTCCAACAGAAACACGGTGCCTGCGCCCGTCTAGTACAAATCTGAATCGTCATCCGAATTGAGGTCCGACACATTGCTCCGAACGCGAGGTCGGACCGGCCCCCGACCAGGAAGAGACTGCGTGGGTGGCCGTCGCGATCAAAACCTGGTCGGCCCGGGGCGCTGGGCGGTGCAGATGGACGTCCACAATATGTTCAAAATTTCTCCATGGCATAGACAACGGCTAGCATCTCTTTTTCTGTTGTAGTGTACCTCGATTGGGCTTCATCAAGGGTTTTGCTTGCATAATATATCACATGGAGCGTGTTATCAATCTGTTGGCCTAGAACGGCACCAACGGCAAAATCGGAGGCATGGCACATGCTCTCAAATGGAAGATTCCAGTCGGGTGCTTTATTGATTGGGGCGGTGGTGAGAGCGGTCTTTATCCTGCAAAAGGCCTCAAGACACAAGTCATCGAAAACAAAAGGTGCATCTTTCATAAGCAAAGAAGTTAAAGGCTTGGCAATCTTAGAAAAATCCTTAATGAACCGCCTATAAAAGCCGGCGTGACCTAGAAAACTCCTCACCCCTTTGACATTTGTTGGAGGTGCCAAGTTCTCAATCACGGAGACTTTGGCCTTATCAACATCAACTCCTCTATTAGAAACAATATGACCTAGGACAACACCTTGTTCAAACATAAAATGACATTTCTCCCAATTCAAAACAAGTTTATACTCTTCACATCGAGTTAACACTTGATCAAGATTTTTAAGGCAAGAATCAAAAGATTTACCGTGGACACTAAAATTATTCATAAAAATATCCATTGAATTTTCAATAAAATCGGAGAGAATAGCCATCATGCATCTTTGAAATGTTCCCGGCGCATTACACAATCCAAATGGCATCCTTCGATAGGCATAGGTGCCATATGGACATGAGAAAGTAGTCTTCTCTTGTCATCGGGGTGAATGGGAGTTTGAAGAAATCCCGAATGACCATCAAGGAAACAAAAATAAGAATGATGCGCTAATCTTTCAAGCATTTGATCAATAAAGTGATGGGGGAAATAGTCTTTGATGGTGGTCGTGTTTAATTTTTGAAAATCTATACACATGCGCCAACCGGTGATGGTCCTAGTAGAAATTAACTCACCCTTTTCTCCTCTCACAACCGTCATTCCTCTTTTTTCGGCACAACTTGTACGGGGCTAACCCATTTACTTCCGGTTATTGGGTATATGATGTTAGCCTCATACAATTTGAGGACTTCCTTATGACAACCTCTTTCATTGTGGGGTTCAACCTACGTTGACCCTCAACCGAAGGGTGGTGGTCATCATCAAGGATGATCCTATGCATGCAAACATTTGGGCTTATGCCTTGGAGGTCGACGATGCTATACCCTATGGCCTTTTTGTGTTTTCTCAAAACTATCAAAAGTTTTTCCAATTGAGGACCATCAAGTGTGGCATTGACGATAACGGGATAATTAGTTCCTTCAAGGAAGACATATTTGAGGGAAGAGGGGAGTGGTTTAAGTTGAAGATTAGGAGGGGAGGATACCATACTCTTACCCATCGGTAGTGGTTCTACCTTTTCTTAAAGTAAGCTTTCTTATTCAAAAGGTGGGGAATCAAGTGGTTCCTCTTATTTCTCATCATCTATGAAGCTATACTCAACCAAACTATCAATAACTTCAATGGAGTACGTTTGTTCACTCATTGGTTGTTTATGAGCTTGAGAAAGGGAAAACTATACCGGCTCGTTCCCTATGTTAAATGACAACTTTCCATTCTTAACATCAACTATGATACCGCCGGTAGCCATGAAAGGTCAACCTAAGATAATGGGGGTAATAGTGTCTTCGGGCATATCCATGACAAGAAAGTCGGAGAGGATGAAAAACTTACCAACTTGCACGGGTACATCCTCAAGTATCCCAAGTGGGTACTTGACGGACCTATCCCCAAGTTGAATTGACATACTAGTGGGTCTCATCTCCCCCACACTAAGTCTCTTAACAATAGAATAGGGTAACAAACTAACAATAGCCCCTAGGTCACACAAAGCTTGATTAACAACAATATTTCCAACCCGACAAGGGATGGAAAAGCAACCGGGATCCTCTAGTTTCTTTGGCATTTGATTCGTAAGAATGGCACTACATTGTGCCGTAAGAGGGGCACATTCTTTATCCTCTACTGTTCTCTTTTTAGTCAAGACTTCTTTCAAAAACTTAGAATAAAGGGGCATTTGGGAAATTACCTCGGTGAAGGGTAAAGCTACCTCCACTTTCTTCAACATATCCACGAAACGGCTAAATTGAGCATTATTCTTATGTGGCTTAGCTCGCTCGGGAAAAGGCAATGGTGGGACAAAAGCGGGAGGCGGTGGGACATTGGATTCTTCTTCGTCTTCGCCTAATCGCTCCGCTTCTTTTCTTTTTGCTTCTTCTGCTTCCATTTCTACTTTTTCGTCCTTCTAAGTTCTCTTTGTTCAATCTCCACATTTTAGAGAATATCAAACTCCGTTTGTATTCCCCGATTTTGTTTGGGGGAAGTGGGATATGTTGCTTGTGGTGCACTTTGTTGATTCACTTTGGTTGTGGTACTTTTAGTGTTCAAGTTCAAGTTCTTATCCAGGTCCTCAAGTTCTTTGCCACCTCTCAAAATGACGGCATTTACTTGGTGTGGAGAGTCTCTTGGGTTTTGGGGTTGCCCAGACAAACCATGGGGTGGATGAATTGGGGCGGCTCAAGCTTTCGTTGCTTCTTGTGATTCCCAAACCATTAGCATTGCTTTGTATCTAGATTCTTACTCCATAAATGCCCAATGGCTCTTTGCAAATCACTAGTATTACCCCATGGGACTCCTCCTTGACCTATTGAAAATTACATGATTGGCCATAAGATTGAGAGGGTTGATTAAATGGTTGTTGATTGTAACCTTGATTACATTGAAAATTACCTTGGAACCCTTGATTGTATCCATGATTAAATTGTTACCATGTTGATTATGGTTATTGTTGTAATTGTTGGGAACATGGAAGTTACTACCTTGGTGAGCAGGCAAATATGGGGGCATCTTTGGAAGACCTTGATTAAAGAGCCAATGCTGACTTTGGTTAAAGGGCCTCGGTTGACTCCCTTGGGCACCTGGCATTGGATTTTGAACATTTTTGTTTCCATAAGGGAAATTGGGATGAAACCTTGTGCCGACATTGTAAGTATTAGAAAAGGGATCAAATTGAGGTCTCTGCCCATACACTTATATAGCTTGGACTTCTTTTGGCTCTTCAAAATAAGTTTCTTCATTAGGAATACAAGAGCTAGAATCATGGTCATAATTGCCACAATGATCACATTGAACTTCCCATGTTATTTGTTGCCTAGGAGGTGATGGTTGCCTTGTTGGAACACTCCCTTGAATTTGGTACATACCTCTAGTAGTTGGCTTTGAATTCATGACGTCCTTTCTCTTTGTCAATTCTTCAACTTTTGCTTCAAGTTTCAATACATTAGAACTCTTAGAGTTCACTTCAACTTTCTTTCTAGAATCCCTTGGTTGACCCACTCTAGAATCACTCCTTGCCATCTTTTCAATAAGACTTTTAGATGCCTCATCGGTAAGGGAAGAGAAATCTCCTCTGGCGGCCGAATTGAGGGTTTCCTTGGTTCTCGATGAAAGGGTGTTGTAAAATGTTTGGGTTGTTAGCCAATCGGGTAGTCCGTGGTGAGGGCACTTGCGCAATAAATCTCTAAAATGCCGGCATAGATAAACCAAAGTCTGCCTGGAACAAAGTAATGAAAAATCCAACTGTTATGGAAATGAATTTACATTTCTGTGAAGAATCTTCGGATGCTTCAGAAATTGACATTGATACTGCTGATTTTGCTGATGAATCGAAGTTTTGGGACAATACACAAATGGGTAATGTAATTGTGTCCAAACCTACTTTGGCTGTCATTAAGAAATTTGTACATGATAATTGGGGTCAATTTGATGCACCTATGGTCCACTACTACAAAACAGGATGGTTCACTTTTAGATTCAAGACTAAGAGTGATATGGAGGATGTACTTAGAAGAGGTCCATGGAAGTTGGGGGTGTAAACTCTTGTTTTAAAACAATGGTCACCTTCTTTTTCTTCTGAAATGGATAAAATTGCAATTGTTCCTATCTGGGTGCTTTTTTGCAGACCTTGATCCTTTCTTATGGACGGATGTGGTGCTTAGCAAAATGTCTAGTAAGATTGGGCAGCCACTTTGTGTTGATTTAGCAAGGACATCCAAAACCAAGCTCTCTTTTGCAAGGGTTTTGGTAGAAGCTGATGTATCCAAGGGTCTTCCTGATCATATTGTGATAAATACCCCTTTTTGTGATCATTCTGATGGGAGTTGACAGCCTGCTACGGGTCGCCCGCCCATTAGGCCACAGGGTGATCCGCCCCAGGAGCAGAGGAGGGCCTGCCCTGCGGGACCACCCTACGAAGATCACTGAATCAATCCAAGGCACTCACCTGCCCGGCAGGGCCACGCTGCCAGCCGAGCAGGGCAGTCGAGTCCCCCTGCCTGTTGGCCCCCAAGGTGTTCTTACCCCCAGCAGGGGCAGGGGAAATCAGGGGCCCTTCCGTCATTCTGCCTAAGGTAAAGGAGAATGGGTGGATAAGGTGAAGCCACTTGTCACTCTCTCATCCACTCATTCTCCCTCTCTTTTCTCCTCTTTTCCTCTCTCTTGTGGGAAGGTATAAATACTCTCCCATTTCCCACATGAGAGGGGTTGGATTTTCTGTCTCTAGACTCTCACTCTAAAACCGCCACCTAGCTCCTCACGAACTAGGTTCATTAAGGCAGTTCACGGGCTGACTTAGGCATCGGAGAGGGTTCCCTCGGACACCTCCGGTGCCCTGTGCGTTCACTGTGCAGGGAGCAGGCCATCTTCGCCGGGAAAGTCCGACCACCGGAGTGCGAGAAAGGAGAGATCGAAGGAAGTCAAACGTAGACCATCCAAGCAACATCACATCTGTTAAGACCCGAATCCAATGTCGGGTTTAATTGTTTTCATACCGGAACAATTTGGCGCCGTCTGTGGAGAACTTACGGTTGTGCTCGCGAGTTTCCCACCAAAATCAACCACAATCAATCAAACAAAATGCCTGAGATCATAGAAGCCAGTTCCGGGGCGGGTCCGACGGTACCACCGGTGATCCCCCTATATGGGATGCCAACACCTGGGATAACGCCTGCTGCAACGATCCCAGGAGTTGGGCGAGCAAGCCTCCAAGAGGCGCCCAACGGAGGAAATGCAGTCACAACTGGGCAGGTCAGCTATCAGAGGCCGACCCTAAATCTTAATCCTGCCCAGATTGCGCAGTCTGCCATCTTTTTCTCAGCCATGCTCACCCAGGAGTTTACCCCTGAGGACCTGATGGGCAGGATCGCAACTACCTCCAGGCAGCTCCACTTTGAAGGGGTGGATGAAGCTGGGGGCACGAAGCGAACCGCCGTCAAAAACACCCAGAGAAAGGCGAGGAAAACGGCCCAAGGGTACGTGCAGGCCCAGAAGCGCCTCATCGAAACCCAGAAAAAACCTGCCCAGCAACAACCTTTTTCCATACATACCACTGAGTCTACCTCGGCTATGGAAAAGAGGGGTCTATTCTAGGAACTCCGGGATAGGTTGAAGCTCAAGGAGCCGGTGGCCACCCCTCTGGGAGAGAAGCAGGGCGATGTCTTCTCCAGGTTGACCCCAGCTGAGTCACAGCGAGCCCCGGGATTATCCCACAGCCTTCAATCAAGGCTTAACCACGGGCAACCACTGGAGTCAAAGCATCATCAGGGTGATAACCTGGAGCCGCCCCGAAAAAAACGGTCCAGGCACCATTTCCCAGACAGGGATGATGAGGCTATGAGCAGGCGGTTGCCCAGACACCGCTCCCCCAACGCTGGAAAACCGACCCTTGAAAGATGGGATGACTACGGTTACCACTCTGGGGGAAGCAGGTCCAGAAGGGTGGGCCGGCCCACCAAAACGCCCCTTCACCATGATGTGCAGGAATATCCTATTCCAACGATCATGATGCCATCCATAAGTTCCATGGAACTACTGACCCAGAGGATCATCTGGCTGCATACGAAAGCCACATGGGAATGTATGATGTGGATGACGCAGTCTGGTGTAAAGTTATCCCCACTACCCACATAGGGCTGGCACAAGGGTGGTTCAGGGACCTGCCGCAGGGATCTATCAGCTACTTTGTAGAACTAGTCGAGGCTTTCTTGGACCAGTATGCAGGGAAAAAGAGACGCCGGCTAACCCGATTTGACCTGATGACTCTCAGGCAGAAGAAAGGTGAAAGTGTCAGGGAATATCTGAAGAGATTCGACCTGTCCTACCAGCAGGTCAAGGAGATTGATGATTCGACTGCAGCGTATGCACTGACCATCTCCCCGCTTCCAGGGGAGATGAAAAACCAAATGATCAGGGCACAGCCAAAGACCCTGGCCAAAGCTCGTAAAATCGCTGAGGGCTTTATGCTGCAGGAGGAGTTCCACAGCTTGCTGAATACCCACGCAGAACCTACCAGGTCGCAGGGGGAACTGCATGGTGGACGCGACAGAGCTTAAGCCGGGAAGCAGAGAGCTGAGGAAGAAGACACCCCCAGAAGGGAGCGCGTGGCTTACCAGCCCAGATTTGACAGCTATACAGCTCTCAATAAATCCAGGGCAGAAATCTTTGAGTTGGAAAAAGAAACAGCTAAATGGAACCGCCCAAATAAGCCACGCAGCCCGAAGGGGGACTCGAAGAAATTATGTACGTTCCACGACTGTGTAGGACATACCACCGAGGAATGCCGCCACCTGAAAGATGAGATTGAAAAACTCATCAGGAATGGCTGGCTGAGTAACTATGCAGCAAGGAACAAGACCCAGAAGGACACGGTGGAGAAGCCTGAGGGCTCGATACAGAATCGTATGATAATCCACGTAGTGTCGGGGGACGTAGAGGTTCAGACAAGCCAGAGAAGCCAGAAAAGACAAATTCGTGAATTACGAAATCAAATCTGCTACGCTGAAAGAGCAGGAAGTCCCAAGGGAATCACCCTGAGCATCACCCTTGATGATGCAGGGCGAGTAATATACCCCCATAGTGACCCTTTGGTACTCTCCCTCGAAATCAGCAATCATATCGTGAGAAGATGCATGGTGGACACAGGCGCCTATAAAAACCACTTGTATAAGGACGCCTTTGAAAAGATGAACCTAGAAAAGCGACACCTCAGGCCTGCCCCCAGATCGCTGTATGGATTCAGTGGAGCAGGCGTGCTCCCCATGGGGATCATAGATCTGCCAGTAACATTTGGGGAGGGAACCTCTGCCAGGAATGTCAGAGCGTCATTCGTTGTGGTAGACGCGAAGTCCGCGTACAACGCCCTGATAGGTAGGGCCACCCTAGACAAAATCGAAGCCGCCATATCAATCAGGGCTCTCACTATAGCCTATGTAACAGACTTCGACATGGAGGGAAAAGTGCACAGAGACCAAGAGTCGGCCAGACAATGCTATTCTGTGGCCCTGCAGACCCACGAAACTGAAAGGAAAGGAAAAAGAAAGGCTGACAGTTCCCCCAGCAGGAAGGGTGAGATTCCAGCTGACCAGCAGGCAGCTGACCACCTAGAACTTGAGAGGGGAGAGCATGCTGGTGGACCTAGAGTCGGGAAGACAAGTCCTCATAGGGGCTAACCTGGAAGAGTCCTATCAGGCAGAGCTGATCAAGGTCCTAAGAAGTAACAGGGATGTGTTCGCCTACTCGGCAGATGAAATGCCGGGGGTCGACCCGACTTATATCGTTCACAGGCTGAAAGTAAACTAGGAGGCCCGCCCTGTGAAGCAGAAAAAGAGAAATATGTCGGCAGAAAAAGACCTGGCCATCAAGGAGGAAATAGAAAAACTTTTGAAGGGGGATTTCGTAGAAATCTGCGACTACCCTGAATGGCTAGCAAATGTAGTAATGGTGAAGAAGTCCTCGGGTGCATGGAGGATGTGCGTGGACTTCACAAACCTCAACAAAGCTTGCCCGAAGGACTGCTACCCCCTTCCAAGGATAGACCAGCTGATAGACGCCACTAGTGGATACTCCATGCTGAGTGTTTTGGATGTTTTTTCAGGATACCATCAGGTTTTCCTTTGGCAGCCTGACAGGGTGAAGTGCGCCTTCATCACAAGCTATGGCACCTACATGTATAAGATGATGCCATTTGGACTTAAAAACGCAGGCGCCACTTATCAAAGGCTAGTTGACAAAGTCTTCAAAAATCAGAAGGGTAGAAACCTAGAGGCCTCCGTCGACGACGCCATAGTAAAAAGTAAGGGGGACAAGGAGCACCTGATGGATTTGCAGGAGACTTTCTCCTCCCTGCGAACCTACAAAATGAAGCTCAACCCCAAAAAATGTTCATTCGGCGTTCGATCTGAAAAATTCCTGGGCTTTTTGGTCAGCGCCAGGGGGATAGACGCCAACCCTGAAAAAGTTCAGGTCGTCTTGGACTTGCCAGAACCAAAAACCATAAGAGACATCCAACGCCTGACTGGCAGGATGGCTGCCCTGGCACGCTTCATAGCCAGGTCAGCAGACAAATCAACCCCATTCTTTAAAGTATTAAAAGGGAACAAACAGTTCAGATGGGAGGATGAGCAGAGAGAGGCTTTCAAACAGCTCAAGGAGCATTTAAAGAAACTCCCCACCCTGGCAAGACCAGTAGCAGGGGAGAAGCTTTTTCTCTACATCGCTGTAACAAATTCAACGATAAGCGCAGTTATCCTAAGAGAAGAGGCAGGCTCCCAGCAGCCTATATACTTCGTAAGTCACGCCCTGGGGACAGCGGAGAAAAATTACCCGGTGGTGGAAAAGGCAGCCTACGCAGTCGTCATCGCAGCTTGAAAACTCAGACCATACTTCGACGCGCACCCTGTAGTGGTACTGACCGACCAGCCGTTGGAGATGGTGTTGGAAAAGTTCGAGAAGTCTGGGAGACTGCTGAAATGGGCCATTGAACTGAGCGGGCTGGGAATATCCTACCAACCCAGGGCAGCCATCAAGGCGCAGGCCTTGGCGAATTTTCTGGCCGAGTGCTCTCATTCGGAGGAAGACGATCCCCTCGCCGGTGAATGGGTAGTATATACAGATGGATCCTCCACAGCCAACGGTGCAGGGGCCGGGGTTGTAATGACCAGCCCTGAAGGAGTGGACTTTGAGCACGCTCTCAGGTTCACCTTCCCTGCATCCAACAATGAAGCCGAGTATGAAGTCGTCCTCGCAGGCATAAATTTGGCCAAAGCCGCAGGGGCAGAGCAGGTTGTTTTAGCAACAGACTCCCAGCTCATCGCCAACCAGATTAACGGAGAATATGAAGCAAGAGATCAGGCAATGGCCACATATCTGGATAAGGTGAAGCAGGAGTTGTCAGGGCTCAAGTCTTATGAAGTCAGGCAGGTCCCCTGGTCCCAGAATAACCGGGCGGATGTCCTGTCAAAACTGGCCAGCTCCAACTTGCTGGACATACGAAGGTCGGTCTGGGTGGACGTGGTCCACGAAAAGTCTACCACCCCCTGCCAGCCAGTCAACGTCATCGAAGAAGCGGGTTCTGAGGATTGGATGACCCCAATGATCCTATTCAAAAAGCATGGAATTCTGCCATCTGACCCTACTCAAAGAAGAAAGAGGCTGGCGAGAGCCGCATGGTTCATACTGATAGGAGAAGACCTGTACAAGAAATCATTCTCATCACCCCTGCTCAAGTGTCTGGGGGAAAGGCAGGCTCAAGAAGTCCTAGATGAGATCCATTCGGGAATCTGCGGCCATCACATAGGAGGGAAGTCCTGGCCCACAAAGCCTTGAGAGCAGGGTATTACTGGCCAACCTTGCTAGCAGATGCAAAAGATCTAACTCGAAGTTGCCGGAAGTGCCAGCTCTTTGCCCCATCAATTCACGCCCCGACCAGGGAACTCAGGCCAATTCTGTCTCCCATTCCTTTCGCTAAATGAGGAATGGACATATTGGGCCCTTTCACTGTTGCGACTGGGGGCAGGAAATTTCTAATTGTGGGAATCGACTATTTTACCAAGTGGATCAAAGCAGAAGAAGTGCCTAACATCACAGAACCTGCGGTCAGGAAGGTAATCTGGAGAAACATCATAACCAGGTTTGGCCTGCCGAAAATGCTAGTATTCGATCACGGAAGGCAATTCAACAATGATCCTTTGAGAGTTTGGCTGGAAGGCCATGGTATAGCAGTCGCCTACTCTGCTGTCTGCCACCCCCAAACCAACAAGCAGGCTGAAGCTGCCAACAAACAAATCCTGAATGGACTCAAGAAAAGGGTAGATGAGGTTAAAGGCAGATGGGCAGATGGGCTGCCAAGCATACTATGGTCAATTAGGACTACCCGAAAAGAGTCCACGGGTCAGACCCCCTTTGGCCTGGTATACGGGGCAGAGGCCCTGCTACCCATAGAGGCACGGATCCCCACCCTGCGATCTCAGCAGTATAACAGGGTCGACAATGAAGCAACAATGACTGAGGCCCTGGACCTAGTCAACGAAGTGAGGCAGGAGGCTAGCATGAACATAGCCGCCTACCAACAACGAATGAGGAAGGCGTACAACAGAAGGGTAAATGAAAGAAGTTTTCAGGTAGGGGACTTAGTCTTAAGAAAAACGCAGGCAGTGGGAAAATCGCGGGAACATGGAAAACTGAGCACCAACTGGGAAGGCCATACGAGGTAACCCAGATTAAGGGGACAGACACCTACAAAATCGCCAATCTTGAAGGGCAAGAACTGGCCGCCCACTGGAATGCAGACACCTTAAAAAAGTACTACCTCTAAACCATTAGGAAGCTAAGTAATTTTCCTTTCAAGAAAAACTAGCGGAGGACGGTCAAAACGAAATGTCGACAGCTCCGACCACAAATTACTGTAAAAGTTGTTGAAGAAATGAAAAGTCCGAAAGTTTATACTCGTTGTCTGTTTAAAGCTTGCATTTTCACACACAAACGAGCCGGGGGCAATAAGGGGAGGCCCCCCTGTTGCTAAAACCAAGGAAAATAGAGCCCCCAACGAAATTTTAAGTCCCCCTGCCTACCCCTAGGCAGGCAGGGGGCAGAGCCCCTGGACTTCGATCAGAAGCCATGGCCAGGCTGGGCCCCACGCGCCGAACGAACAAGGACTGGGGACAGCCCCCCAACCTTTTATAAAAAAACGCAAAACCCCCTACCTACCTCTGGGCAGGCAGAGGCAAGCCCCCTAGACTTCAAACAGAAGCCAGGGTCAGGCCAGGTTTCGCACGCCAAACGAATAAGGACTGGGGGCAGCCCCCCAACCTTGTATAAAAAACGCAAAGCCCCTCTACCTACCTCTGGGCAGGCAGAGGGCAGGCCCCCTTGACTTCAAACAGAAGCCAAGGTCAGGCCAGGCTTCGCACGCCAAACGAACAAGGACTGGGGCAACCTCCCAACCTTGTATAAAAAACGCAAAACCACCCTTCCTACCCCTGGGCAGGCAGAGGGTAGGCCTCCTGGACTTCAAACAAGAGCCAGGGTCAGGCCTAACCATAAAACAGAGAAAGCAAGCAAAATAGAAACAAAAAATGCATCCATAAACAAATAAAAGGTTCGAAAAAAGAGGATAATAAGAATCCATAAGTTAAGGTTTTACATCAGATAAGGCATCTGGCCACATCAGAGCTCGGCGCGCAAAAAAAGTTAAGATGTCAGCGAGGGAGCAAAGGCGCAGTAGGATAGGAGCAAGAGCCCTCAGAGGATGACTGCCCTACTTGTTAAGCATTAGAAGCATCTTGACTAGGACCAGTAGCCTCGTCAGGCGGCCTGTTTGCTCGAGCTTCATTCTTGATAGCATAGAGACTTCGGAAGGCATCTTCGTTAAAATCAGGGAACATTTCCCTAATAAACTCCATAACAAGCTCCAAGGAAGAAGAGGCTCCATCCTGAAAGCTCGTTTCCACTACGACATCAGCTTCTTGCAAAATGACATCCTTCTCTTTCTGCCATTCCTCGCCCTTCACCTTCAGATCATCCTGGGCCTTCTTGAGACCTGAATCAGCCTGGGACAGGTGCTCTTTCAGGTCAACTACCCTTCTTTTGGTATGCTCCAGCTCAGCCAAGGGCTTTTTAACCTGCTCCACTACCAGCCTGCTCTCCTTCAGCTCCACCTCCAGTTTGGAAGCCTCCCTCACGGCTTTTTCGCCCTGAATCATTCACTGAGTCGCCTGACCCTTGGCCTCCTCCAGCTCGCCCTCCTGTTTCGCCAGCTGATCCTTCAAATTGGTGATAAGGGTGACATCCCTCTCAACCATAGCCAGACGGTCAGGAGGAGGGACCCCAGGGGTAACAACTTACTCTTCATCACTCAGACGGCTATGGGCCGCCAGCTCAGCAGAAGCCTGAAGCACCCTGGAAGTGCGCTGAATTTATTGGATCACCTGATTAGAAGTAGAGGTCACAAATTTGATGAGGCCATCCGCCAAAACAGCACCTGAGTCTGAGAGCAGGGCAGAGACGTCCAGACTATCGCCTGCAGTGTAGTGGAACTCCGTATTTTCCTCTGAAAAGAGGGTGCCTGGGACGTCACGAGCAGGGCGCTTGGGCTTAGGGGTGTCGGCGTCGGCCTACAAATCAACCACATGTGTAGCACCTGAGGGCTCTCTGTCCCTCTTCCTCGTGCTCTCCAGGGGAACACTCTCCCCAGTTTCTTCAGAATTAACAGGGCCTGATCCCAGGAGAGTATGAGCCCCTGCAGGGGAATCACCCTGCTTGCCGGCTGGAGAGGGGGTGGCCTCCGAAGTAACTTCCGCCTCCGCGCCCCGAGCTTCAGAAGGAGGAGCCGTCGGCTTTGCAGGCGGTAGCCTCGGAGGGAGAGGAAGTCTTGTTCGACTGGCAGAGATGCTCTTCACGTACTTCATCAAATTCTTCTCGCCCTTCTTGTAACTGGAAGGAAAGGAGGGACGCTTTGAAACGATGGTAAAATCTTCGTCTAAACCGAGTCTCCTTACCTCCTTCCTCGAGCAAAGACGGGTGGCAAAATCTGCAGGGCATAGGAAAAACAGTTAGAAAAATGCAAGATAGAGTTGAAGGGGACAATGCCAATAAAATCCCTGAACTACCTCCTTCAAGACTGGGAATCAGGCCCACTCGGCCCAGATATTCGTCGGTGGCTATAAGCTCCGCATGAGGAAGCCATAAGCCAGGGCCACATACGCCTGACTTATCTACAATAGCAACGAATTTCTTAACCAGCTCCTCGTCCCGTCTATTCAGTTTCACCTCTAGGGCTTTCCCCCCAACGTCTGGATGGTACTCCTCGCGGGTTTCCAGGCGAGTGTGGACATGATTCCTAAAGTGTCTAGGAATTCGCCACCCTGAAGCACTGTGCACATACAGGAAGTTGTTTTTCCAGTCCTTCAGACTGTTCAGAGCTGGCCAAACAGGGGTATATCCTTTATGCCTTTGGAGAGACCAGTATCCAGGGGAACCCTCTCCCCCAGAAGAAGACACCATCTGCAGATCAACCATGTATTGCAGAGCGTTGATTGAGGGCCCCTCACCATGAAATAGGGAGGTCCACGTGTAGGCTATTAATGACCTAACCGCCGCAGCGGTCAACTGGGCTATGGCCACATTCATCCTCCTAAAGGTCTCTTCCAAGAAGGGATGCAAGGGGAAACGCAGGCCAAATTCCAGGCACTTGTAGGTAGACGGCTATGCAGCTGTCAGGGGGGCAACATACAATATCCTTCTCCCCTGGAACGACAATGGTGTAGCCCTCCCCAAAGTTATAAAATTTCTCAATCGCCCCAGCAGCGTTTTTTACCAAAATTAAGTCCCGGTTTTTGGCCTCTAGGTAGGTTTTCAGGGGGACCTGATATTTAGCCTTGTCTAAATAATATATTCTCCCCTTTTCCCTGGGGACGAGGGGGCCAGCAATTCTAGAAGGGTCAATTTCCATCGCCTCGTCGTCGGAGTCGACGACGTCAAAAGGGGCAGGCTCAGGCGAATTAGCATCTTCACCCCTCTCCGCATAATCTTCTTCAAACGTCCCAACACCAGTTCCCCAGAAGGGGAGGCAAGGTCAGCCCTACCCTCCTCTCGACCCTCCGCCTTCTCAGGCGACGGGTCGATGAATGTAAGGATGCGAGCACGATGACTAGACATAATGATTTAAGAAGAAAAATAGAGGAAATGAAAAAGACAAGGATTTAGGGCAAGATTCTAACCTAAAACGATGACCGCTGGTTGAAAATCCGAGAAAGAGAGCTCCTCAGTCTAAGAAAGTTCTCGGCAGCGAAAAAGAATGAAGAAGGGTTTAGGTTTTTCAAAAAGCGTAAAAGAGAGAAATGGGGGAAATGGGAAGGCTTATATAGGCCAAGGCAAGTGAAGAATCGCCCCTCCTTAAAAAGCTTCCCCAGAAATCGCCCCACGTGTCACGCTTTCAAAAACCAACCGCCCACCTCATCCCAAGAAAAACCTCGAAAAGGTAAGGGTTGTCAGAGGGTTAATCATTCCATGACGTCATCTCTTCATTAAAAATAAAATAAAATAATGCAGCGCGCATAAAAAAACCTGCCTGATCTTTCATTAATTAGGAAAAGCCCAAAAATAGGCAAGTTACATCCAGCGGAGAAAAATAAAAGTACAAAAGGAGCCTGATATTCTGGCTCAGTCAACTAGCCTGCGAGTCCGGAGCAGGCCTAATCATCATCAAGACCTGAGGAATAATCCCCAGGGCTGTCATCATCCAGGGCAGACCCCCAGTCCTAGTCATCAGAGTCCTTGAAGGGATCAGTAGGGAAATCATCTTCGCGCTTGCCGGAGAAGTAGCCCTGGCCCTCGCTATCATCGGAATCATGGCTGCTTGTGTCCCAGTCATAGCCAAAAGGGACGGCCCTGGCATCACTAGGAAAATCGCGGCCCACCCTCCCCACCAGAGGGGAGGAGGGGCCTTATTATGGAGAAGAGGTCAACTCAGGGCAGTTGGGGACAAACTGCTCTGGATGCAGCCAGGTGAATCACCTGTGGCACCCCCTGTCATAGCAACCCCCTGCCTGGTTGCAGTGTCCAGGGCGAGGACCAGCAGGAGGAGATCTCCTAGGGCACCTACCAGCCCTGGAAAGGGCCTTCCTCCTAGCCACCCGTTGAGAACGAGAGCGTTTTCTCTTACTACAACGAAGTATCTGGTGGGCCCGCCTAGAATATTTCAGCCGGCAAAGCCCTCCGAAACAACTAACTTCTACGTAGACTCCACAGCGGAAGACTGTTTTCCTAATCCAAGACATTGGCTCTTTTTTTTGGAAGAGAATGGTGGAGAAGTTTAAAATGAGGCGTGAAAATGATGAAGAAGGCCGGAACTTATATAAGAGCAAGAAGCAAGCCATTAATGGCGCTCCAACCACCTCTGTAAGAGGGAGAGCCAATCATCAAGTTTGCACATTGCCCAAAAATACGCTTCACAAGGATAAACAATCATGACTAAAAGAACATTCCAACCCCTTTTGACATGCCCAATGCGGTTGAGTTTCCTGCCTCGAGAATGCGCGACGCATTAAATGCAAAAATTTGGGCCCAAGTAAGCTTTGCCCATGACTTTTCCTATATATAGGTGATTAGACTGGAGATTTCCACCTCTTATTCTCATTTGCAAACCCCTAAAGTTAGGTTTCACCCTCTCCTTTCTTCTTTTCCTCCTAGCCACGCCTCATATCTCCTCCATCTCCTTAATTTCGTGCCTCCTCCTCTTCATTAAAGAATAGATCTTCATCCCTTTCGAATCCTAATCGATCCTAGCGCAATCCTCCGCATTGTTTCGTAAGTTTCGCTTCTTGTCGCGCTAGTTTTTCGTAGTTATTTTAATAGTTTTTAATTAGGGTTTACTTTTGGTATTTGGCACGTGTTTTATGATGGACTAGGCGTGGAGACGGGTCCGGGTGAAGACATATGCGTCATAGAAGACGAGATCGAGAATTAGCACGCTTCCAAGGTAACTAAATGTGATTCTTTTCGTGTTTATGCATCTTGAATGTGTTGTGTGATTTTAATGATTTGTAACATGATTTAATTAATTTGTGTTGTGTCTTTATTCATGATTCAAAGGGTCTAATTAATTAGTATGTTAATTGAATGATTTATTATCATCGTTAGATCTATAATTGTCGTTTTCGCTTATATTAGAATTGTTAGATCTAATCAGTTATAACATCTAAATTCGTACGTGAGCCACTTGGCCTCTCCGTTTGGAGATGCTAGGGTTGTTTCATCGATGTTTTTAGGTTTTCAAACCCTAGATTCAATGATGACTCAACCTACCATCACCCGGTGGTTGAGGTTAGGGTTGAGGTTAATCTAACCTTGATTGAAGGTCATGTAACTTTCTTGGAAAGTTACTATACAACTACACTTAAGGTTAAGGTAACTTCAATGCGGGGTTATAGTATCGTTGGGGTTCAATTTAAGTGACTCAACGAGGTTATGATCAAGGTTAATATAACCTTAGTTGAGGTTTACGTGACTTTATTGTAAAGTTGTTGTACAACTTCACTTGAGGTCAATGCAACCTTATCATGTGTTATGATCTCACGGAGGTTAACGTAACCAGCTCGATCGTTATGATTAACTATGGATTGCAATAAATTATTTGATCGTGTCTAGTAACATGTTGGTCATGTGTATTTGATAAGTGTAGTTTGTAGTGCCTATTTTATTGTGTTTTGGTCCCATTTTCCTTGCGGAATCGCTCCTTGGGAGCGGTTCGTGGGCTACTTATGTTTCCTCTAGCTCATTTCAGGTTCCCGAGACCATTCGTGAAGAGTTGGAACGATTCCGACTCAATACATACACTTTTAGGAGCCAACGAAGCGGAGGAACAATCACTCGATGCCTTGGATTCGACCCTGAGATCTTGGGACCCAATCCCGAGCCTCCGAGACCCGATCCCGAGTCCTGAGAATCGATGAGAAGTCCATGTGAAGCAAGAGGGAACCTTAAAGATCATATTGGAGGCCTACAAGACTCATCCCCGACGGGTATGGCCTCATCCCGTCCGGGATGAAGTGCACAAAAGACACCTCTCCTGTTTTAGGTCCGTTCCGGTCGGGACCAACCCTTCCCGGTCGGGACCACTCCCTTCCCGGTCGGGACCGGCCCTTCCCGGTCGGGACCGGTGTGCTGTAGCCGGAACTCCTCTTTTCTTCCTCCTTCATTCTTGTACCCCTATAAATACTTCCCTCTAGTATTGTTTATGCACCTTGCCTTACTCTACCTTACCCTAGATTGTTTTTAGGCCTCTCTTAAGATTTGTAAACCCTAATTAATCTCTCTTAACCTTTAGTTAATCCTTAGTTAATCCTAGTTTAATCTAGTTGTAATTAGTTCTTGTATTGAGAAGATTCTTGAAGACTCCTCCAAGATTGACAACCTTGGAGATTATTTGGGTTTCTTATTAATGCAAGTTTACATCTTTTTCATCATCTTGTTGTTGGTATAATCTTCTTTACTCTTGTTCTTGTTTATTTATTCAAGCTTGAATCTTTACTTAGTGTTCCTTGTTATTGTTCATATTGTTCTAGATAATGGATGTTAGGGTTGTGATGTTGTTTCCTCTTATTGTTGTTTGTTTCTTCTTGATTATGAGTGAGTAGTTTTCTTGTGGGTTAGTAGGGGGATTAAGGGTAGAATATGGGTGATTAGGGTTTGATTAGGGGTAAAGGGTGAATCTTTGTTGTTAGTCACATATTGGGCACACTATGTGTTTGTTGTAATGCTTGTTTGAGTTGTAGTGGCCAATTCTTCTCATACTAGTCTTCCTCTACTCATTGTTTGTCGAGTATGTGATTATGTTGAGAATAGTCGTTATACATACAATGTGGACTAGGGTTTAGACGCGAGAGCGCGAACCCACCTTGACATCGGTCTAAGTAGCGAGAGCCCGGACCGACTCTAGCAATTAGGAGACACCTACACCCTTGACCACCCCGATTACCCATCTACCCTTATGAACCCGACCTAACCCACTTCTTCTTCATATTTGATTCTATTTATTAGTTAGTCATCGGTTCGTCCAGTTTGCTTGCTAGTTTGATCTTAGTTATTCCGTTTTAGCATCATTTTAGTCTAGTCATTGTTAGTCCACTTCATTCATCTCCAACCACCATAGTTTACCATTTATCGTTCTCTTTGTGTTTGTTTGGTAGCATAGTCTCGTTTTAGGTGGACATAGTCTAAACTTTGCAACACCGTCTCCGTGGATACGATCCCGACTTGCCCTAACTACTGTTAGGTCTAGCCGGTTATATTATTTGAGCGGTGGGGACGTGACAAATTCCCGCCATCAATTTGGCGCCGTTGCCGGGGACGGTGCATTGTTTAGACTTAGTTTGCTTATAGCTAGACTTAGTTACCCTTCTTTGTGCTCTTCTATCATCTCTTGTGCATATTCTCTAGATTTTTCTTGTTTCATTAGTTTTATTTCTCCCTTTTTTCTCTTTGTCTCTCGATTGTGCTTGTTTATTGTCGTTACCTTGTGCCCATAAAGCACTAGGTGTTCTCACGTTTGTTCTAGTGCGTAGTGTATGCCTAGGCGGGGAGGCGAATTCTTTCTCTTTAATCCAGAGCCGGAAAGGCTTTTTCGAGCCTTTCGACAACGGACGATTAACCGGGTTAGAATCTCTCAACCAAGCGCAAGCAATACTCATCAAGAGCGAGCTCAAGGAAAAGATTTTGAGGAAGCATCTCGAGAGACGGCCGAAGGGAATTTCACCAATCCCTTTGGATATTCTAGTCCTAGTTCCCCCTCTACATCTACTTCAACTCCGTCTTCACCACCATCTCCCTTACATCCAATAATGCCGAAGTTTTCATCCCACTCTACATTTACGGAAGATGTCTTGGCGGGACCGAATGCTCTACCGGCCGCTTATGCCGGAAATTTTGTGGCCAAGACTCACTTCATCCAACTTGTGGAGAGGAACCAATTTAGTGGTTTGCCTACCGAAGACCCGCACCAACACATGGAGATTTTCTCCGATTATTGTGACGCTATTTCTCAAACCGGGGTTACTCAAGATTAAATCCGTTGGGTATTATTCCCATTCTCATTGATTGGAAAAGCGAAGCAATGGATTAAGAGTCTCGATAGGGCAACCATAGGCATCGACACTTGGAAGAAACTTGCATAATGGCGTTCTACCAAAAGTTCTACCCTCCGGAGAAGACTAATTTGCTTAGGGCCTCCATCACCGGTTTCCAACAACGGGATGAAGAGAGCCTCTATGAAGCTTGGGAGAGGTTTAAATCTTTGGTGAGATCGTGTCCCCACCATGGACTTTCACAATGGTTCTTAGTCCAACAATTTTGGAACGGTCTTTATGAGGACTCAAGAACTATACTCAACATGGGCTCCAATGGTAGGTTCACCGAGGTCGATGATGACCAAACATGGGCAAGAATCGAGGAGATGGCGATTCATAATTCTCAATACTCAAGGCCTAGGAAGGCAAATCGAGGAGGTAGGCACGAGGTTGATGCTATTACTCAATTAAGCATTGAACTTGGAGCTCAATTGAAAACACACATGGAGACCATTGACAAGAAGCTCCAAGGCCACCTCACTCAAGTTCAAAGCATTAGTTCCTCAAATCAACACTCAATTCAAGAAGTGAATGCTTTGGGATTTGCACCTTCTTTGCCTTATTATGGAATGTGTTATACCTGTGGAGTCGTTGGTCATGATTCTATGCATTGTCAAGGAAGTATTGAGCAGGTGAACGCCTTTCAAGCGTTCAAGCAAGGTACCTCCTATTCCAACCAATACCAAGCATCCAATCAAGTCTCTCAACAACAAGCTATGCAACCTCGTCCCTATGTTCCACCTCCCTTAAGGGACAACAATCAAGGCGACCAAGGTTACCAAGGCAACTCAAGGCCTTTCCACAACTTCAAGCAAAGTAACCAAGGTACATTTAACAACAATCAAGGGTTCCAACAAGGGAACTTCAATCAAGGTGGTTTCCAAGGAAACCAAAACTTCCAAGGAAAACAAAATTACAACCATGGCAATAATCAAGGCAATTCTCATGGGTTCCAAGGGAACCGTCAACAACAAGCAACTCAAAGTCAACAACAACAAAGCAAGCCTAGGAGCCGATCTCCTACTCATGACTATGGCATGACTCTAGCCATCACCGATACTCCGCATAATCCACAATCTCCACCTCGGGATTTTAACATGCAAAAGCAAATGATGGATATGCAAAGGAGTACTCAAGAAATGCAAAGGAGTCAATTGGAGACGCAAAGATCACAACAAGAGATCATAGCCCAAATCCTAAATGAAAACAAGGAGACAAGAACTCATTTGAAGATGCTTGAGATTCAAATATCTCAACTCGCTTCGGGAAGCTCCTCGAGACAAAGGGTCAACTACCTCCTCATGGCAAAATGGCTTAATTCGAGCACGTGAATGCTATTACCACTAGGAGAGGTACATCTTATAACCCTCCCCCCACCCCCGAATGAGCAAGAGCTAACAAGAGAAGTTGTGCCTCCAATTCAAGAAGATCAAAGCTCGGGAAATCCAATGGAGGAGCAAGTCTTTTGGGAGATTGAGAAACCCCAAGAAGACAAGCTTCCCCCACTTCAAGAAAAAGACAAGGGCAAAAGGAAAGTGTCATTTGAGGAGTCTACCCCGATTGAGACAAATAAGTTCCATATCAATTTGCCTTTCCCAACAAGGCAAATGAAGACCAAGTTAGACTCTCAATATGAAAAGTTCCTTAATATTGTGAAGAAGTTGGATGTGAGTGTCCCATTTACCGAGCTACTTACCCAAATCCCGGCATATGGAAGATTCATGAAAGATATCTTGGCTAGGAAGAGATGCATCGACAAGGAAGAGACATTGCGTTCACAAGGGTGGTGAGCGAGCTTATTCAAGGTTCCACGCTTCCAAAGTTGAAAGATCCGGGTAGTTTCTCGATCCCTTGCACCATAGGCAACTTCAAGATTGAAAAAGCATTATGTGATTTGGGTGCGAGTGTTAGCATCATTCCTTATTCCATTTGTGTGCGACTTGGAATGAAGGAGCTAAAGCATACGTCCGTTACACTCCAAATGGCCGATAGTTCATTCAACCGACCATTGGGGATGCTTGAGGATGTGCCGGTACGAATTGGGAAGTTCTTCATTCCGGTTGACTTCATTGTGCTCGACATGCCGGAAAATGCTATCACTCCCATTATTCTTGGGCGCCCATTTCTACACACCGCCGGTGCTATGATCGATGTGAAGAATGGTAGGATCACATTCGAGTTAGGCGAAGAAAAGATCGTGTTTGACCTCCAAGGTAACAATTCGCTTACTAATGATGAGTCTTGTAAAATGATCCACGCCACCAAAGACATTGATCTAGGGGTTGAGTTGGGACAAAGCTTGAAGAAGAACTCTTGTGAACTTGAGGATGATGACTCCGAGATTGGAGAGGATGAGTGCCCATATCATGGGTTTGATGACAAGTTGAAAGGCAAGAAGGAAGATGAGCCTCCCTTGGGGCCACATGAGGATCGATGGACGTTTGGGTATATCCCGAAGGATCAAAAGTATAAGCTCAAGCCTTTGAACTTACAAGATCGGGATGCCCCGGGGACGTCAAGACAAGGTCATGGAGAGCCTTGGTATATGGACGGTTATATCTCGAGCTTGATTGAATACTTTGCTAGAGCCTTCGATTTGTTTCTTCGTGCCCTTGATGGAGATGGAGTAGGTTATATTGTTGTTGAAAAAAGATTGAAGAATGCACCATCCTTGGTTTGACGGAGTTCCACAAGAACCGTCTCTTTGTATATATCTCTTTCCCTTGTAGTTTGTTTGGTTTTGTGAATTTCTTGATTATTTGGATTATTGATGAGCGATGTGAGGGAGGGAATTTGATGTGTATTTGAGCTTTGTTTGATAGGTAATTTGAAGGTGATTCCTAGAGAGGAGTGGTCATTGTTTGAGCTTGGATCGTGTTAAGGGGAGTTGGTTTTTGAAGCTTGGAACGAGCTTTTGGGAGCTATAGAGGGTTAGGAGACTCTTCCCGGCCAAGAAGAGGTCATCCCCTCCGGGATGGAAGGCCCATCCCGACCGGGAAGGATGTCATCCCGTCCGGGATGAGTGCGACAAAAGATGGGTCTACTGACAGGTCATCCCGACCGGGACGAAGCCTTCCCGACCGGGACGAGAAGGTCAACCCGACCGGGACCACCCATCCCGACCGGAATGGACCCCCTGTCCTCCTTTGGCCTTTTCTTCGTCGTTTGAGCCCACCCAACCACTTTATACCCCCTCCCAACCTCCCTACATGTCCTTACTCTCATTATATGACCCCTACACCTCACATACACATTTTCACCTCACTTTCTCTTCACTTTAAACCGACTTTCACAACAAAACCCACCTCACTATACCTTTGTGCTCCAACCATGGAACCGTACCGCGATTGGGAAGGAATAACGACGACGACTAGCTGCGTGCCGATATTGATTTATAAGACGATGGAGCGAGTGAGTTGCTACCCGTATGGTACGGCAACTATCCTCTCTTTTCCGTTTTTAATAGCTTGTCTTCATTTGTTTATTCCCTTTCCCTTATATCATTTGTGTCATGGTGGCCCTCGGGGGCTTGGTATTTGTTGCTCCCGACTCTCGATGACGTGACTACATCGAGAGTCATTTCAAAATCCAAATTTTACATGATTTTCACCCTTTTGTAGGAATTTGTCGGATTTGGGCGGAATCCGGGCTAGGTGACTTGATTACACCTAGTCCTTCCCTCCCATTTATTTTTATTTCTTCCCCCATCCATATCTTTTCTCGTCTCGGCCCATGGTGACTTGACTACACCCTGGCCGGACACATTCTACCATTTTCTCCACTTTATTTTTGATTTTTAGCTTTATTTTCGTAGTTTCTTTTATTTTCTTTTGTGCTCCCATGCACTACGGTCGAGCATGAGGACATTGCTCGGCTTAAGTGTGGGGGAGTGATATTCTATCGTAGTTAGTTTTATTTTTGTAGTTTTTCGAAAAATCTTTAAAAATCCTAAAAATTTTAAAAAATTTCACAAAAATCAAAAAGATTTTCTTTTGTGTGTTTTCCTTTTGGGTCGTTGTGTTGTATATTTGTTTCGTTGTGTGTGTTTTGCCTCCCTTTTCCTTATAGGTTACTTGAATCACCAATAGCTTTGGAGAGCTTTCAACATCTTTATCCCTTTTCCTTCTTTATCTCTTGTGGAGTTTGGAGGAGATTGCGATGTTGTGTGCTCGGAAGGAGCTTTGTAAAGTTTGGTTGTTTTGGTGGCTTGTTTGGAAGCTTGGGGTGGTGTTTGTGTTGTTTGTTTGTTTGTTTTGTTTTATTTTGTTTTGTGGCCTTTTATCTCTTTTTCTTTCATTTTCGCCAAGTCTTCGTTTTGTTTTGTGTTAGTGTGTCTTGTGTGTAAATAGGTTTTCGAAAACCCGGTTTAAAGGCTAGTGTGCGAGTGTTTACTTTCCCTTCCTAGTGGTATAAATCGAGTCTTGGACTTTAGTCTAGTAGAATGACCCTAAATCAACGATTTCGTTGGTCCTTTACCTTGAGTCCACCTAGCTTACTAGGGATTTACTACGGGATTTGCACCTTTGACCATTATGACCACCCACGGTGTGAAAAGGCCTTGGTTACCGAGTCTCGTCCCTTAGGCAACCGTGTCTAGGATCGTTTGATTAGTCCAAGTTCTCCACCTTTTTATGGGTTTGAAACGGGATGCGCAACCCCGACATACCCATTACCCTACCTCCTACACATATCCACACAATAATTTGCAACTTGTTGATTTCTCTCTTTCTAAATTGTCAAGAAATGCCAAAAAGCCAAATCAAGCCAAAAGGGAAAAGAAAGGAAAATGAAAGAAAATGAAAGAAAGAAAAGAATGAAGAAAAAGAAAAGGCACAAAAGCAAAAAAAGAAAATAGAAAAGAAGAAAAAGAAATGGCATGGCAAAACAAAGCAAAAATGCAAAAGAAGAATAAAATGCCAAAAGAAAATCGTCTCACAAAAATAGAAACCTCACACCTCACAAAATAAGCCTTTTACCGACTATTACCGTGAAGAGCCTACCAAAGGACCGAGTCCCTAGGAAGGATGATAGCGGTAATGGTCGGTCTTCCCTCATTTTGCATATTTCCACCTTTTTACTTGGACTAGTTAGGCGGTTTCGGACATGGGACGACTCTCTTGGCTCATTGCTAAAGGGGGCGGGGTCTCACTTACCTACAGTGTCGACTAACACCGTGGTTCATCCTTTTTCCATCCCGCCGATCGTCCCGTATTACGTTCTTAGAAGGTTAGGAGGAACCGAGGTAAGTTACCAACGTTTTTGTTGCTTTGTCGTCATACTATTAGGGTTTAGTCCATTTTGGTTTGTATTGCTAGCTCGGGAACGTTGTCACTTTCCTCGAGTCCTAAACCGAGACTTCTTTCACCGCTTTTTAGAGGGAAGCGGTATTTGTTTCTCTTTGGGTGCAACCTTTTGTGTGTTTGTTTGTATGTTTGCTTGTTATGTGTTTTTGTGTCCGGTTGCATCCACAGTTTTGTCGCAAGACCTCACTTGCCATGCGGAGTGCACTTTTCCCTCTAACTGTACTCGCGTGAGTTGAAAGGGCGTAGGGTGCGCTAATACCCACTCGGCTAGTTTAGTAGTTAGTTTGTGCTTACTCGAGGGGAAGTAAGGGTTAAGTGTGGGGGAGTTGATAAGTGTAGTTTATAGTGCCTATTTTGTTGTGTTTTGGTCCCATTTTCCTTGCGGAATCGCTCCTTGGGAGCGGTTCATGGGCTAGTTATGTTTCCTCTAGCTCATTTCAGGTTCCCGAGACCATTCGTGAAGAGTTGGAACGATTCCGACTCAATACATACACTTTTCGGAGACAACGAAGCGGAGGAACGATCACTCGATGCCTTGGATTCGACCCCGAGACCTTGGGACCAATTCCCGAGCCTCCAAGACCCGATCCCGAGTCCCGAGAATCGATGAGAAGTCCATGTGAAGTAAGAGTGAACCTTAAAGATCATATTGGAGGCCTACAAGACTCATCCCCGACGGGTATGGCCTCATCCCGTCCGGGATGAAGTGCACAAAAGACACCTCTCCTGTCTTGGGTCCGTCCCGGTCGGGACCAACCCTTCCCGGTCGGGACCACTCCCTTCCCGGTCGGGACCGGCCCTTCCCGGTCGGGACCGGTGTGCTGTAGCCGGAACTCCTCTTTTCTTCCTCCTTCATTCTTGTACCCCTATAAATACTTCCCTCTTGTATTGTTTATGCACCTTACCTTACTCTACCTTACCCTAGATTGGTTTTAGGCCTCTCTTAAAGATTTGTAAACCCTAATTAATCTCTCTTAACCTTTAGTTAATCTTTAGTTAATCCTAGTTTAATCTAGTTGTAATTACTTCTTGTATTGAGAAGATTCTTGAAGACTCATCCAAGATTGACAACCTTGGAGATTATTTGGGTTTCTTATTAATGCAAGTTTACATCTTTTTCATCATCTTGTTGTTGGTATAATCTTCTTTAATCTTGTTCTTGTTTATTTATTCAAGTTTGAATCTTTACTTAGTGTTCCTTGTTATTGTTCATATTGTTCTTGATAATGGATGTTAGGGTTATGATGTTGTTTCCTCTTATTGTTGTTTGTTTCTTCTTGATTATGAGTGAGTAGTTTTCTTGTGGGTTAGTTGGGGGATTAAGGGTAGAATATGGGTGATTAGGGTTTGATTAGGGGTAAAGGGTGAATCTTTGTTGTTAGTCACATATTGGGCACACTATGTGTTTGTTGTAATGCTTGTTTGAGTTGTAGTGGCCAACGCTTCTCATACTAGTCTTCCTCTACTCATTGTTTGTCTAGTATGTGATTATGTTGAGAATAGTCGTTATACATAAAATGTGGACTAGGGTTTAGATGCGAGAGCGCGAACCCACCTTGACATCGGTCTAAGTAGCGAGAGCCCGGATCGACTCTAGCAATTAGGAGACACCTACACCCTTGACCACCCCGATTACCCATCTACCCTTATGAACCCGACCTAACCCACTTCTTCTTCATATTTGATTCTACTTATTAGTTAGTCATCGTTTCGTCTAGTTTGCTTGCTAGTTTGATCTTAGTTATTCCGTTTTTGCATCATTTTAGTCTAGTCATTGTTAGTCCACTTCATTCATCTCCAACCACCATAGTTTACCATTTATCGTTCTCTTTGTGTTTGTTTGGTAGCATAGTCTCGTTTTAGGTGGACATAGTCTAAACTTTGCAACACCGTCTCCGTGGATACGATCCCGACTTGCCCTAACTACCGTTAGGTCTAGCCGGTTATATTATTTGAGCGATGGGGACGTGACAAATTCCCGCCATCAGTATTGATATCTTCACTCGTCGTCTAATTATGTTATCCTTCATTATTATTGCTACGCATGTTCAACTTGTTGTAACCATGACTGGGAGAACATCTAGTTACTCCCCACTGACTGTGGACTCCCCTTTCAGGTCTTTCGGGATGCTGTTGACTCCTTCGCTGTTGGGGAAGACCAGTGGAGAGAGAGACCCTTTATTAAAGTCTTTAATTTTCAGTTTGAACACTTTTGAATAATGTATTAGTTGAATGTCGAGATAGTGATGATTCAGATTTGGTCGGTTGTTTCCGCCACCCTTGACCTCATTATTTATACTATTTATATTATTTAAAGTTTTTAAAAATCCGGGTTGTTACAGTTGGTATCAGAGCGAACACGCTCCCAACTCTCGCTTAACCACTAAAAGAATAACTTGACTTAGTAAATGAGTGAGAGTAAATGGAGTAGAAACAATTAAGGACCTTCTTGCCTTAGTGGCATTGTAGAATGTTTGAGTAGTTGCTTGTAAGTGGTGCCTAGGCCTGAACCACTTCATAACCTAGGGTACGTTATTGCAGATGGCACGCAATGGTAACAACGATGACCAGGAGGCGGCTCGCCTCAGACGTATTGAGGAAGCCTTGGCAACCATAGCTGAAGGGTTAGCTACTCAAGTCCACAACGCCAACAATCAACTCAACAACCAGCAGCACAACAACCAGATGGTATTCGACCGATTTGCCCGTCACCGTCCTCCAACTTTCGAGGGCAACACCGACCCGGTCGCCTTGGAATCTTGGATTCGGGAAATGGAGAAGTTGTTTCTGGCTACAGAGTGTCCGGATGCACAAAAGGTGAACGTGGCTTCCTATTACTTGAAGGAAGAGGCCGACACCTGGTGGGCTGTAGTAAGGGTAGATCTTCAGGCAGAGGCTGGGTTTGGATGGAGAAACTTCAATGAGGCTCTAACCAAGAGGTTTTATCCGGAGGAGCTGAGATGGCAGAAGGAACAGGAGTTCCTACGCTTGGAACAAGGCTCGATGACTGTTGAGGAGTACACCAACAAGTTTCTAAAGTAGTCTCGCTTTGTCACGTTGGTCGCCATGGACGAGGTTTCTAAAACTCGTCGCTATGAGAAAAATCTGGCTCCCAGAGTCCGAGAGGCTATGTCGGGGATCCCGTCTACTTCCTTCCAACAAGTGTATGACCGTGCTCTGAGCATCAATGGCTCAGTGATGGTTGTTGAGTCTGAGGACCGCATAAAGTCTGGGGGTTATTCTAAGAAGCCCTATGTTTCTTCATCATCTTACCAACCTGCGAAGAAGAAGCAGAAGTTTGAGACTAAGACGTTCGACAAGCCACTTTTGAGCCAGTCCAAGAATGATTGGACGTGCTACAAGTGCCAGAAAGCTTACCATCCTGGTAAGTACTGTGATGGGACTCCAATTACTTGCTTCACTTGCAAGGGTACTGGGCATAGAGCTGCTGATTGTCCTCAGAAGCCTAAGCAGGAAGCTCCGAAGAAAGGCCGAGTGTTCGTGATGACCCGTGCAGAGGGAGAGGCTAATCCAGATGTGATTACGGGTACCTTTCTAGTTCACTCTTTCCCTGCTTTTGTTCTTTTTGATACGGGTGCGTCGATGTCGTTCGTATCTGAATCTTTTTCCGTCCGAGCTGAACTTGTTTCATCCTCATCCGTGAATACTCTTATTTCCACTCCCACGGGTGAGACAGTTCCTTGTAATATCCTGTTCAAGGACATCCCGATCTCCATTATGGAGGTATCCTTTCCAGCTGATTTAATTAGCTTCCAGCTAGCTGATTTCGACATCGTTTTGGGCATGGATTGGTTGGCTCGTTATGATGCAAGATTCCAGTGTCGTGATCAGAAGATTGTGTTCAAGAGTCCGGACGGTGCAAGGCTATCGTATAAGGGGGTCAAGACTAGACCAACTATTCGTTGGGTGTCTGCAATGAAGATGGTCAACATGGGTAGGAAAGGCCATCAGATCTACTTGTGTAGTATCCGCGATGTGTCTAAAGAGCTGAAGTTGGAGGATATTCCTGTGGTCAGGGAGTATGATGATGTCTTCCCAGAAGACCTTCCAGGTATCCCACCCGAGCGAGACGTTGAGTTCTCTATCGATCTGTTGCCTGGTACAGGTCCAACTTCTAAGGCTCCATATCGTATGGCACCGGCTGAGTTGCAAGAGCTAAAGAAGTAACTTGAGGAGATGATCGAAAAGGGCTTTATAAGGTCGAGTGCTTCTCCTTGGGGTGCCCCAGTCTTATTCGTTCGCAAGAAAGATGGTAGCATGGGGTTGTGCATTGACTACCGAGAATTGAACAAAGTTACAATCAAGAGCAAGTACCCACTACCGAGGATTGAAGATTTGTTTGATCAACTTCGAGGAGCTAGTGTGTTCCATAAGATCGACCTGAGGTCAGGGTATTATCAGATCGCAGTGAGAAAGGATGACATTCCAAAAACCGCTTTTCGTTCGAGGTATGGTCACTATGAATTTGTGGTTATGCCATTTGGTTTGACGAATGCACCTGCGGTGTTCATGGATCAGATGAACCGTACTTTTAGTGAGTATTTGGATAAGTGCGTTGTGGTGTTCATAGACGATATACTCATTTACTCAAGGGATAATCAAGAACATGAGAGTCACCTACGCATCATCTTGGAGACTCTCCGAAAGCAGAAATGGTATGCCAAGTTCTCGAAGTGTGAGTTTTGGCTAAGAGAAGTGACCTTCTTAGGTCATGTGATTTCTGGTGAAGAAGTTATGGTCGACCCGACTAAAATTCAAGCCTTGGTCGATTGGCAGAGTGCTAAGAATGTCAACGAGATCCGCAGTTTCCTTGGTCTCGCTGGTTATTATCGCCGATTTGTCAATGACTTCTCTAGGATAGCAAGGCCATTAACTCAGTTGATGAAGAAGGAGTCCAAGTTCCTTTGGACCGAAGCTTGTGAAGCTGCTTTTCAGGAGTTGAAGAAGCGGTTAACAACTGCTCGATTGCTTGCACTTCCCGAGGAAGGTGTTGGATTCGATGTATATTGCGATGCATCGAAGTCTGGATTGGGTTGTGTTCTGATGCAGAAGGGAAAAGTGGTTGCCTATGCTTCGAGACAGTTGAAGGTTCACGAGGTGAACTATCCAACTCATGATCTGGAGTTAGCTGCTGTGGTATTCGCGCTAAAGTTATGGAGACACTACTTGTATGGTATTTCTTGCAACATTTACACCGACCATAAGAGCTTAAAGTATATCTTCACGCAGAAAGATCTCAACATGAGGCAAAGGCGTTGGATAGAGTTGATCAATGACTATAAGGTTGAGCTTCTGTATCATGAGGGTAAGGCAAATGTCGTCGCTGATGCTTTGAGCTGCAAGACTTGTCATGCCATGAGGGTGTTACCTGATGATCTAGTTCGAGAATTCCAGAAGTTGAACCTTGAAGTAGTTTTGCCAGGTTCCTTAAATTTGGGCGCGATTGTTGCTGAGCCGGAGTTCTTCCATGAGATCCGAGCTAAGCAATGAGAAGATGACTTCCTTGAAGGAATTCGGGTTGCTTTGGGTGAGGCTCGAGCTGAAGGCTTCAAGGTCGGAACCAACGGTGGTTTGAAGTTCCACGGAAGATGGTCTATCCCGAGCTGTGAAATCCTGAAGGGTAAGATTCTCAAGGAAGCTCACAGTACTCCGTATTCCGTACATCCTGGAAGTGACAAGATGTACAAGGATTTGAAGCTACGATTTTGGTGGCCGGGTATGAAAAAGGAGATCGCCGAGTTCGTCAGCCGTTGCCTGGTATGCCAAAAGGTGAAGTTCGAACATCGGAGACCTGGAGGTTTGTTGCAACCTCTTGAGATCCCCGCGTGGAAATGGGATTCTATTTCGATGGACTTCGTGATGGGATTACCGAGATCACAGAGGGGTATGAATGTTATTTGGGTTGTTGTGGATCGGTTGACAAAGGTTGCCCACTTCATCCTGATGAAGAAGATGAAGAAGACTTGGAGTCTCGATGAGCTGGAAAATGCCTATTAGAGAGAGATCATTCGTTTGCATGGAATTCCTAAGGACATCATCTCAGATCGTGACCCGAGGTTCTGTTCTCAGTTTTGGAGGAAGCTACAAGAAGCTTTAGGAAGTGAGTTGAAGATGAGTACAGCATTTCATGCAGCAACTGATGGTCAAACTGAAAGGACGATCCAGACACTTGAGGATATGTTACGAGCATGTGCTTTGGAGTTCCAGGTAAGTTGGGAGAAGAGTTTACCTTTGGTGGAGTTCTCCTACAATAACAGTTACCATGCCAGTATCCAGATGGCTCCCTTTGAGGCTCTGTATGGGAGAAAGTGTCGTAGCCCGATGTGTTGGGATGACAGCAGCGAGGCAGTTGTGCTCGGTCCAGAAATGCTACAGGAATCAATGGACCAAGTGAGGTTGATTCGTGAGAAATTGCAGGCTGCCCAGGATCGTCAAAAGTCGTATGCAAATTTACGACGTAGACCAATCGAGTTCGAAGTTCGGGATAAGGTTCTCCTTAAGGTATCTCCAATGAAGGGCGTTAAGAGATTTGGAATTAAGGGCAAGCTAAGCCCTAAGTACATTGGCCCCTTCGAGGTACTTGAGAGAGTCGGTGAGGTGGCCTATAGGTTGGCCCTACCTCCGAATCTGTCGAAGGTTCATGACGTGTTTCATGTTTCTCAGTTGAGACGTTATCGCAGTGATCCTTCCTATGTAATAGAGGAAGATGTGATTGAGCTCGAGCCGAATTTGACGTATGAGGAACGTCCAGTTCGTATCTTGGATAGGAAAGATAAGATTCTGAGGAATAAGGTGGTTCCCTTAGTACGAGTTCTCTGGAGGAACCAGAGGTTCGAAGAGGAAACTTGGGAGACCGAAGCGTCTATGCGGGAGAAGCATCCGCATCTCTTTGATTGAGGTAATCATCTTTCCAGTTTCGAGGACGAAACTTCTTTTTAGGGGGTTGGATTGTAACAACCCCGAATTTTCGGACATAATTATTTTATTTAATTTCATATATTTTAATATCCGAAATTATTTATTTAATTCAATTCCTACCATTTTCCTACTCGGATATTCCCTTTTCATGTCTAGTTGTCCAAAAATCGTATCCTGTAATCTATTGTCGGTTTAGCTTGGATTTTGGGCCAAGACTAAACCATCCTTGCTTTCCACATGTGGTTTGTTGAGGGAGCATTGGAATTTGGGCCTAAGTAAGCTTTGCCCATGACTTTTCCTATATATAGGTGATTAGACAGGAGATTTCCACCTCTTATTCTCATTTGCAAAACCCTAAAGTTAGGTTTCACCCTCTCCTTTCTTCTTTTCCTCCTAGCCACGCCTCATATCTCCTCCATCTCCTTAATTTCGTGCCTCCTCCTCTTCATTAAAGAATAGATCTTCATCCCTTTCGAATCCTAATCGATCCTAGCGCAATCCTCCGCATTGTTTCGTAAGTTTCGCTTCTTGCCGCGCTAGTTTTTCGTAGTTCTTTTAATAGTTTTTAATTAGGGTTTTCTTTTGGTATTTGGCACGTGTTTGATGATGGACTAGGCATGGAGACGGGTCCGGGTGAAGACATATACGTCATAGAAGACGAGATCGAGAATTAGCACGCTTCAAGGTAACTAAATGTGATTCTTTTCGTGTTTATGCATCTTGAATGTGTTGTGTGATTTTAATGATTTGTAACATGATTTAATTGATTTGTGTTGTGTCTTTATTCATGATTCAAAGGGTCTAGTTAATTAGTATGTTAATTGAATGATTTATTATCATCGTTAGATCTATAATTGTCGTTTTCGCTTATATTAGAATTGTTAGATCTAATCAGTTATAACATCTAAATTCGTACGTGAGCCGCTTGGCCTCTCCGTTTGGAGATGATAGGGTTGTTTCATCGATGCTTTTAGGGTTTCAAACCCTAGATTCAATGATGACTCAACCTACCATCACCCGGTGGTTGAGGTTAGGGTTGAGGTTAATCTAACCTTGATTGAAGGTCATGTAACTTTTTTGGAAAGTTACTATACAACTTCACTTAAGGTTAAGGTAACTTCAATGCGGGGTTATAGTCTCGTTGGGGTTCAATTTAAGTGACTCCACGAGGTTATGATCAAGGTTAATATAACCTTAGTTGAGGTTTACGTGACTTTATTGTAAAGTTGCTGTACAACTTCACTTGAGGTCAATGCAACCTTATCACGTGTTATGATCTCACGGAGGTTAACGTAACCTCACGAGGTTATGACAAGGTTAATGTAACCTTGAAGTCAAGTAACTTCAATGGAAAGTTACGATACCCTTCACTTGAGGATTACGTAACACCGTTACGAAGCTATAATCTCACTGAGGTTAAGGTAACCTCACAAGGTTATAGTCGAGGTTAATGTAATCTTAACTTGAAGTTGACATTATAGTGGTTATACTATGACACCACCTTTGGGTTGACGTTATATACATAACTTCACTTTAGTAGACAAGGTTAATGTAGCCTTACCTTAACCTTGAATACTAATACACGTTAGATGTTCAGGATTATATTTTGTTAAACATTAACTCTATCACTATTTGAAGGTTATAGTCAGTTGTGCTATAACTTTACCATGTTATCGTTGTTTGATTACTTCTGGACTCGTTCCTTTAGAACAATCTGTTACATTGTTCTACGTTTGAGTCGTGATGTTTATCACGGATGATTAGTACTTGGTATAGTCTATTACACTATCTAGGGCCTGATTTTCCCTGGTATAGTCAGTGACACTATACTAGGTCGGATTACTACATAGTGCAGTCAGTTACACTGTACTACGTAGAAGTCGTGAGGTTGCTCACGCAGTTGGCAGGCTGTTACACTGTGCAACGTACACGATGGTTAGTGATATAGATGACGGTAGTATCAGTTACATACTATCGTAATGAACCAATACTGCTCGCAAGAGGTTTAATTGGTCTATGTTCGGTGGGTCCAGATTCGTCAGTTCCACGTTCTGGGTTCCCGTGTGTCGTTCGACGTACAGTTACTGCGTCGAGAGCTTTGGCCAGGTCTTAGACATATAGTCGTCAGTTACACGCTATACATAGTACCGTGGAGTATCAGTTACATACTTCACAAAACGGAGAGTCAGTTACATGCTCCGTGTCAGAGGGTCAGTTACACGCTTTGGCTAGTTAGAGTATCAGTTACATACTCTAGCCGGTGTTCATTCTATGTCCTATACATCTTTGTATGGAGTCTGTTGTTACTTACTCCGAGTTGTTTGGATGGATACATAGTATCTATCTCGATCGTTATGATTAACTATGGATTGCAATAAATTACCTGATCCTGTCTAGTAACATGTTGGTCATGTGTATTGATATCTTCACTCGTCGTCTAATTGTGTTATCCTTCATTACTATTCCTATGCATGTTCAACTTGTTGTAACCATGACTGGGAGAACATCTAGTTACTCCCCACTGACTGTGGACCCCCTTTCAGGTCTTTCGGGATGCTGTTGACTGCTTCGTTGTTGGGGAAGTCCTGTGGAGAGAGAGACCCTTTATTAAAGTCTTTAATTTTCAGTTTGAACACTTTCGAATAATGTATTAGTTGAATGTCGAGATAGTGACGATTCGGATTCGGTCGGGTGTTTCCGCCACCCTTGACCTTATTATTTATATTATTTATATTATTTAAAGTTTTTCAAAATCCAGGTTGTTACAGCACTCACCTGCCCGGCAGGGCCACGCCGCCAGCCGAGCAGGGCAGTCGAGCCCCCCTCCCTGCTGGCCCCCAGGGTGTTCTTACCCCTAGCAGGGGCAGGGGATATCAGGAACCCTTCCGTCATTCTGCCTAAGGTAATGGAGAATGGGTGGATAAGGTGAAGCCACTTGTCACTCTCTCATCCACCCATTTTCCCTCTCTTCTCTCCTCTTTTCCTCTCTCTTGTGGGAAGGTCTAAATACTCTCCCATTTCCCACATGAAAGGGGTTGGATTTTCTCTCTCTAGACTCTCACTCTAAAAACCGCCACCTAGCTCCTCACGAACTAGGTTCATTAAGGCATTTCACGGACTGACTTAGGCATCGGAGAGGGTTCCCTCGGACACCTCCGGGGCCCTGTGCGTTCATTGTGCAGGGAGCAGGCCATCTTTGCCGGGAAAGTCCGACCACCGGAGTGCGAGAAAGGAGAGATCGAAGGAAGTCAAACGTAGACCATCCGAGCAAAATCACATCTGTTAAGACCCGAATCCAAAGTCGGGTTTAATTGTATCCATACCGGAACACATTCAATGCAGAATATCAGATATGGGTGGATCCCCTATTATTGTAAGGGATGTGGTAAGCTGGGCCACACCATTTCATCTTGCAAATGGGGGAAAAAGAAATTAGCTATGCAGGCTGCAAAGGTGAATAATGGGAATAAGGGGCTAGGTGGTACCTCAGGGCTCAATGGGGATAGTAAGGCAGGCAATGGGGACCCTGGATGCCTGAAGGATCAGGGAATTCCCCAGCCTGTGCTGAACCCTTCTATTGATGCTCATGTAATGCACTCAGGATCCCCTTTGCATGCTGCACATGATGATTCCTTTTGTTCTGTGTCAAAAGGAAAGTCTTTATCTAATAAGAATGTCAAGGCTGTTGTCATTGAACCTATGCCTTTGAAGAATGCTTTTAATTGCATTTTTTAGGCTCATGAGGGCCAAGCAGATGTAAGTCAAGAAGAGATACTAGGTGCAGGGTTAGAAGGGTTGGTGTACAGCACCAATGCCTCACCTGTTAGTCACCAGGAATGTATAATGGAGAGCAGTTTGTGGGAGGAGGTTATTCCTCCCATCCCCCCTGATAAAGCTACATGAAGATTTCTTCATGGAATATTCGAGGGTTCAATGACCCTGTGAAACATAGTGAGGTTAAACATTTTATCTACTCCAATAAACTAGAGATTCTTGCGGTTCTAGCTAGAGACTAGAGTAGAAGCCAATAAAGCTAGTAAACTCATTCGAAATAACTTCCCTCAACTGAAGGTGATTACTAACTATGAGCATCACTTCAATGGTCGGATTTGGCTCTTCTATAATCCAAAAACTGTTGGATTCACTCCTATATTGAGTGCAGCCCAACATATTATTGGCAGGGTTACTCATTTTGAAACTAATAAAACCTTTATGCTTAGTGCAGTTTATGCTTTCAATGAAGGGAGTCTTAGACTACCACTTTGGGAGGATTTAGTAAATTGAGTTCCTCAGTTTCCTTGGAAGGCTCTGGGAGACTTTAATGTTGTTAGACATCCTGACAAGAAGTTAGTCAATAACCCTCCCTTGTTGAAGGATATGTGGGATTTTAATAAATGTTTGCTCACATGTCGGTTGGATGATTTTTTAGTGCTGGTTGATGTCTTACTTGGACTAATAAACATGACCCTGATTCTAGGGTTTGGTCTAAGCTAGATAGAGCGTTATCTACTCCCTCCTGGAAGGCACTCTTTCCTACAGCTTTTGTGGCATATGGAGAACCTAGGATTTCTGATCATTCCTCTATTGTTGTTCATGCCTCTACGGATAGTAAAATCTGTAAGATTCTGTTTTTTAAATAGCTGGGCTACTCATTCTGAGTTCCTTAATGTTGTAAATCAGGCTTGGAGGACAAGGGTATCTTGATCCCCAATGTTCTGTTTATTCCAAAAGCTTAAGAGGGTAGAAAGTGCTCTTAAAACATTTCATAAACTTCAGTTTTTGAATATTTCTTCTCAAGTCTTAGCTACTAAGGAGGAATTAGATCATTGTCAGAAGAAGCTAAGACTCCAGCCTTTCTTTGCCTCTCTTATGATTGAAGAGAAGGGACTTATAGCTAAATACTATGACCAAAAGAATGCTGAGTTGAGCATGCTGCAGCAGAGGGCAAAAGTCAAGCACATCCGATTGGCCGATTGCTCTTCACAATATTTTTTCTCTAAAATTGCTGAAAGAAGGGATCAACAAATTTTGGGGGCTATAAAGGATTCCTCTGGTATCCTTAGAGTTGGTCCTGAAGCTGTCACCTCTGCTTTTCAGGATTACTACAAAAGTCTCTTAGGGAAAAGCAAGCCTATTACTGGTGAAATTGAACCTAGCTTTTTATCTCAGGAGGCCAGGGAATTTCTCATGGCACCTTTTTCTTCTGCAGATATTAAGAATGCTATATTCAACATTGATCCTAATAGCAGCCCAGGAATGGACGGTTTTTCTTCAGGAATTTTCAAGGCAACTTGGTCTGTAGTGGAAAATGATGTTTGTAAAGTTGTTCAGAGCTTCTTTAAGACAGGGAATATGCCTAAACAGGCCAATTCCACTTTGGTAACCCTAATTCCTAAGAAAAAGGATGTTGGTTCTGTGTCATAATTTCGTCCTATTTCTTGTTGCACAGTCATCTATAAAACTATATCAAAGTTGATTGCCAGTAGACTTAAACAATTATTGCCTGATTTGATTTGAGATGAACAAGCAACTTTCATAACTGGTAGAAATATCTTTGATAATACTCTATTATCTCAAGCTTTAGTAAAGGGTTATGCCAAGAAGTTCCTCACTCCTAGATGTCTAGTAAAAGTAGACATTAGGAACGCATTTGATTCTTTGCATAAGGAATCATTGGTACTCCTTCAATGTTAATGGAGGAATCTCTGGTTATTTTCAAGGGAAGAGTGGGATTAGACAAGGAGATCCCTTATCTCCTTATTTATTTGTAATGAGCATGGAGATCCTCTCTAAAAATCTCAGAACAATCTGCAAGCAAAAGCAAGTATCATATCATCCCAAATGTTGTCAACTGCAATTAACTCACTTAGTATTTGCAGACGACCTTATGATTTTTACTAGGGGTGATGTGTCATCTGTAGTGGATGTACAGGATTGTCTTCAATCGTTTGCTGCTTTATCTGGCCTTCATGCTAATGTTGATAAAACGTCTATCCACTTTGGGGGAGTATCCAAAGAGATTCAAGAAGAAATTCTGCAGGCAACTGGGTTTGTTAAGGGTTTGATCCCTTTTCGATACCTCGGCATTCCACTTACTGATGCTAGGATGAGCGACAACTAGTTTGATACCCTTCTACTTTAAATTCAGCAGGCTGTTAGTCACTGGTCCACCAATTTTCTCTCGTATGCAGGAAAGGTTCAGCTGATTAATTCTATTTTGTTTGGAATCGAAAACTTTTGGTACTCTAGTATTCTCTTACCAAAGGCAGTTACTAAGAAAATTAATAAATTTAGTAAGGATTTTTTTTGGGGAATAGAAGAGGGCAAGAGGAGGCTTATGTTTAATAAATGGACTGACATATGTTCTCCTTGGAGTGCGGGTGGCTTCAACATAAAAGATTTAAAGGCCTGGAATGAAGCGGTCTTGATCAAATGGATTTGGGTGCTGTCTAAAACACCTGCTTCCATTTGGAGTAAGTGGTGTAAGGCTTATATATTGGGGGAGGAGTCAATCTAGTCTGTTCGCTGTATGGAATTTTTTCCCGCTAGCATTAAAAACATTCTTGCAGTCAGGGATATGCTGGAAGTTAGCAGAGGTCTATCTCAAGCTATTAACTTTGTTGAAAACTGCTGCATAGGATCTAATTTTCAGGTGCATAAAGCTTATCAGGGTATAAAGGTTTGGCAAGCTAAGCATAGGGCTAAGGAGATGCAATCTGCTGTACATCAACCGAGCAGCAAGATCATCTTTTCTTTGGCTATTTTACCGCAGTTACCTACTGTAGATATGTTTAGGAAAAGAGGGTTCAATATGGTAAATAGATGTATATTATGGAGGAGGAATCACATGATCGTCTCTTTTTTCAATGCCCCTATTCTAAGGTGTTATGGAATGTTATTCTTTCTTAGTTACAAATTGACAGTAGAAAGCTCAGCTTGAAGGGTATTGTTAAATGGATGCTTCAGAGATCTCATAAATCACACTGGAAACAGGCATGGCTGAATGTCTCACTGAGCACTGTGGTCAGTCTTCTTTGGAAAGAGAGAAACAAGCGTATTTTCCTCGAGCAGGGGAGTACTGTTGAGACGGTTCTTAAGCAAGCCAAATTCAATGTTATAACTAGGTTCTCTTGTTATAAATCCAAGCCTAAGTATAATAGGATTCTAGCTAAATTTCATCTCGAGGCTTAAGTCATTACTAGTGTGATAGATCTTTTGCAACATTGTAATTTCTTTTCTTCATGAAATGAAATGATAACTTTTTTGCAATAAATAAATAAATAAATAATAATAATAATAATAATAAAATAATATTATGGTTCTTCGGGTTCAAATTTGGAAGAAAATGATGAGGAATTGCAAGAGAATTCAGAAACCCAGAGTGCTTCGCAGAATTTGACTCTTAATGATGTTATACTGGATGCTTTCTGTTCTGCGGTTAAAATTACTCACACATCTTCTCAATCTGATTCAAATTTGAATAGTAGTAATGATATTGCTGCAAATGTCAATAGTGCCGCCATTGTTTGTCCCTCTGGCCTTCAAAAACCCGATGATAATAAGAAATAGTCAAATGTTGCGAATAATCGTAAGAAATTGGGAATGAACCTCAACTTTTGTGATAATAGTAGTAATTCTACTGAAATTGACATAGAATTGGCTGATTTTGCTGAAGAATTAGAATTGTGGAAGAATACTTTAATGGGGAATGTGCTTGGTTCAAAACCTACTCTAGCTAATGTTCAGAAGTTTGTTAAGAAAAGTTGGGTACTATTGCTCTTCCTATAGTGCAATACTACAAGAAAGGCTGGTTCTCCTTTCGGTTCATCAATGGAGGACATGAATAATGTCTTAAGGGGGGGGGGGATGGAAGTTGGGAATCTATAGTCTTATTCTTAAAGAATGGACTCCCACTTTTTCTGCTGAGATGGAGAGGGTTTGTACAGTCCCTGTTTGGACAATGTTTCCTGATTTAGATCCTTTTATGTGGTCTGAAGTAGTATTAAGCAAGCTTTCTAGCAAAGTTTGGAAGCCAATTTGTGCTGATCTAGCTACTACTGCTAAAACTAAACTGTCTTTTGCCAATGTTCTGATAGAGGTGGATGTTTCCCAGCCTTTAGTTGATTCTATACTCAATAATACCCCATTTGCTGGTCCATCTGTTCAGCAAGTAGAGTAAGAATGGGTCCCTTACTACTGTCATGGGTGTGGCAAGTTAGGCCATACCAAGACTAACTGCAAATGGGAAAAAAAGAAGACAAAGGCTAAAGAAGAGGCTGTAAAAGCAAAGAAAGGTGATGAGCTAGGTGGTACCTTAGGTAAGAAGGGTTTACATGGCCTAGAAAAGGAGAGGATTGCTCCTAGTTCTAAGGTTCATGACTCCAGTCCTGAGCCAAAAATGCACCCAGAATGCTCTTTGGATCGTGATGATGATCCTACTATAAAGGATGATGGCTTTATCCTTGTTCAGAAGAAGAATTCATCTTCTGGGAAATCTAGGGAGTCTATTTTGAAGCCCCTAGTTCTGGAAAATCCTTTCCAGATGCTCAATGAAGGCTTGGAGATTTGTGGTGGTGGTGAGCTAGGTGGTACCTCAGGGGATACTGATGCTTCTCAGATAGTGAAGGATGATTATGGTATTATTAGCCAGTCCTCCTCTCTTTCTGATGATAGCTCAGGTCAGCCTGTAATGCACCAAGGATGGTCTATTGTGGAATTGGTAGTGGAATCTGTTCCTCCTGATATAGCAAGATGAAAACTGTGTCATGGAATTTAAGAGGTTTCAATAAGGCAATAAAGAGTAGTGAAGTTTATGATTTCATTGTCTCTAATAAAGTTGACCTTATTGGTCTAATTGAAACTTGGGCCAAAGCTACTAAAGCTCAGAAGATCTTCAATAAAAAGTTCAAGTCCTGGAATGTTGTTACTAATTATGATCATCATTATAATGGCAAAATATGGATTTTTTATAATCCTGCTACTGTTAGCTTCTCTAGTATTCCCCTATCTGATCAGCTGATTATTGGAAGAGTTAATCACTTTGCTAGCAATAAAGCAATGCAAATAAGTATGGTTTAAGGTATGAATGATGGGGCTAGCAGAGAAAATCTGTGGAAGGATCTTTGGGCTATTTGCACTAATGAACCTTGGTTAGTTCTTGGTGATTTCAATGTTGTTAGGAATACTGACGAGAAATTGGGTACTAATCCTCCAGTCTTGAAGGATATGTGGGATTTTAATAGTTGTTTGTTGGATTGCAAGTTGGAGGATCTGCCTTGTAGTGGGGGAAAAATGACTTGGACAAATAAACATGAAGTTGATACAAGAACTTATTCTAGATTGGATAGCTAATCCTTCCTGGTTTATTTCTTTTCCTGTTGCTGCAGTTTTATTGGGGAGCCAGGTATATCTGATCACTCTCCTGTTATTATGGAAGTGTGTAAAGATATTGCTGCCAAGAAGATGTTTGGTTTTCTTAATTGTTGGGTAAGCCATCCTAATTTCTCTCAAGTAGTCTCAGATGTCTGGTTGGAAAAGAACTTGGTTTTCAATGTATTGTCTGTTTCAGAAACTCAAAAGGGTGAAGAGGGTTCTCATTGATTTTCGTAGAACCTATTTTATGAGGTTATCCCTTGAAGTGAAGAGAGCAAAGAATGAGTTAATTGAATGTCAGAAGCAAATCAGTAGAATGCCTTTCTCTAAGGATCTGATTAGTAAAGAAAATGAACTTTTAGATTCTTATTATCATCTAAAAGAAGCTGAGCTAAGCATGCTTCAGCAGAGAGCAAAGATTCAGCACATCCAATTGTCAGATTGTTCATCGAAGTACTTTTATTCTAAGATTGCAGAGAAGAGATTTCAACAAATGTTAGGTGCTATTCAAGATGAAAATGGTAATACTTGCACTGGACTACCTGTTGTTCCACAAGCTTTTCAGAATTATTATCAGAATCTACTTGGATAAAGTTCTTTGGTTTCAGGTTCTATTAGTCATACTACTAATCTACCTGACTCAATATCTGAGCAGTTGTGTCAGCCTGTTTCTACTGATGATATTAAAAAAGTGGTATTCAGCATGGACTGTAACATCAGCCTTGGTATTGATGGCTTCTCAGCAGGATTCTTTAAGTCCTGTTGGAGCATTGTTGCTGATGATTTTTGTTCTGCTGTCCAACACTTTTTCAAAAGTGGGCATATGTCTAAGCAGGCAAATGCTACTTTAGTAACCCTTATACCTAAAAAGAAGGATGCTCAATCAGTTAAGGAGTTCAAACCCATCTCCTGTTGTATTATTTTTTACAAAATTATCTCAAAGATTATTGCAAACAGGATGAAGCCAATTATGCCATCTCTAATTGGTCAAGAGCAGGCAACATTTATTAAAGGGAGAAATATTTTTGTTAAAGGGTATACTAGGAGATTCTTAACTCCAAGATGTATGGTTAAAGTGGACAATAAGAAAGCTTTTGACTCTCTCCAGTGGGAATTTTTGTCTGCTATGCTGCAATCTATGGGTTTTCCTAATCAATTTGTGAAATGGATTATGGGATGCATTGAAGGACCTTGGTACTCATTCAAAATTAATGGGGGAGTTTCTGGTTTCTTCCAAGGAAAGAGTGGTATTAGGCAAGGGGACCCTCTTTCCCCTTACCTATTTGTCTTAAACATGGAGGTTCTATCACAAAGGCTCAGAAATATTTGTTTACAAGAGCAGGTTTCATACCATCCTAAATGTTGCAGGCTTAAATTGACTCATCTCATATTTGCAGATGATTTGATGGTGTTTACTAGAAGAGATGTCCCCTCTGTTACTGCAGTTAAAGATGCTCTTAATAGCTTTGCAATGCTCTCAGGACTTCACCCTAACATTGATAAAACATGTATATATTTTGGTGGTGTTACAGCTAGTGTACATAAGGAAATTACACTCTGCACAGGATTCTCTACTGGGGCATTCACTTTTAGATACCTGCGGGAGCCTCTTACTACTGGAAGGATTACTATCCCTCTTTTTGATGCTCTAATCCTTAAAGTACAGCATGCCACTCAACATTGGTCGAATCAACTACTCTCCTATGCTGGCAAGGCACCACTAATTAATTCAGTCATTTTTGGTCTAGAAAATTTCTGGTGTACTAGTCTCTTATTGCCTATCTCTATTATTAAAACCCTTAATAAAATCTGTAAAGATTTTTTTTGGGGTATTGGATTAGGACAGAGGAGACTTGTCTTTAAGAAATGGAGAACTGTTTGCTCACCTTGGGAATATGGTGGATTTGGGATTAAAGATGCAAACACATGGAATCTATCTCTTCAATCTCAATGGGTCTGGAAATTTTCTAAAGAGCTCACTAGCATCTCGTCTCGCTGGTGTTGTGAATATGTTTTGCAAGGGGAAGACATATGGTCAATTTAGGCTAAGGAAAACTTTCTTATGGGGTTCAGACATATTTTGGAGACTAGGGAGAGAATCAATCAGCTTGCAGGATCAATAGTGAAGGCAAAAGATTGGATCCAAGAGTGTTCTACTAGTACTAAATTTATGGTGTAAAAAATGTATTACCTGGTCAATCAGTGGAAAGTACAAAGATGGAAGTCCATTCTGTGCTCTTCATTAATTGTTCCAAGTCACAAAGTCATTGCTTCCATGGCATTTCAGAATCAATTGGCAACAGCTGAGCAGTTTGCTAGAAGAGGTTTTCAGCAAGCTTCGAGGTGCTCCCTATGTGAGAAGGCTGTTGAGGACCATATTCATCTCTTTTTTGAATGCGATTTTTCTACTGAAGTTTGGAGGTCTATTTTATGCGGGATGTCCCTTTCCTATATTGGAAATCGGTTGTCAAAGGTGATTAAATGGATGCTGCAGAAGAAGAAGACTAAGCATTGGAAGTACTATTGGCTCTCTACTAGCATTACAGCAACCATCTATGTGTTGTGGCAGGAAAGGAATGCAAGACTGTTCACTGGTGCTAAAGTATCTGTAGATGTTGTTATTGAGAGGATCATATTCTTAGTCACATCTAGACTCATGCTCCATCATTAAAATCCTAAATTTAAAAGGATAATAGATCAAATGTCTATATAATTAGACTCTAGAGTGATATACTTTTGCATCAAAATGTAATTTCATTAAATCAATGAAATGATAACTTTTCCTGCAAAAAAATAAATAAATAAAAATAATAATAATAATAATAATAAAAATAAAAATAATAATAATAATAATACTGAAACGATGAAATCGACGTCACCGACGGGGAGAGGACGGGGAAGACCACGTAAGAATAGCAAATTGGAAACGCAATTTCATGGACAACCTATTGTTACAGAAACGAACTCGACTATTGAAGATGCAGTAGTGGTGAAAGAGGATAAGCAACCAGAAAAACAGAGTAGTAATGTAATCAATGATCTGATCGATTTTGCTTTTAATTCAGCGAGAAATCTTAAGGGAGGAAGTGGATCAAATGTTATGAAGCCTGTGGGGAGTTCTTCATCGAGGGATAACAATCAGGACAGGGTTGTTACATCCTCTCTGATTCCTCCGATGCCTGAAAAACCAGAGGTAGTAGGGACCTGGGCAGCAAAGGCTCAAGAGCAAAAAATGGGGATGGGGCTTTGATATGATGATAATTGTGCAACGGCGGATGAGGTTTGTATTGAAATTGAGGATTATCAAGCTGAATTGAAAAGGTGGAACAATACATTGATGGGGAATGTGATCGGAGCTCGGCCTACACTGAAACGAATGGTGGAATTTGTTACGAAATCTTGGAATCATGTTTCCATGCTTGGTATGAAGTATTTTAAGAAGGCGTGGTTTTCATTCAGTTTTGGGAGCAAGGAGTCTGTGGACATGGTGATGAAGAGAGGTCCATGGAGGGTGGGAGAAAATGCTTTGATACTGAAGCAATGGAGTCCTTATTTCTCTCAGGAAATGGAGAAAATATTTGTGGTACCGACATGGGTGCTTTTTCCGGACTTAGATCCATATTTATGGACTGATACAGTGCTAAGTAAGATGGCAAGCAATATCGGAAAGCCAATGTTCGCAGATGTAACTACTACGTTCCAGGAGCGATTATCATTTGCACGAGTCTTGGTGGAGGTAGATGTATCCCAACAGTTGCCTGAAACTGTCACTATTAATATTCCTCTCGTAGGAAAATCAGTTCAGAGAATTGATTACTAATGGATCCCATATTACTGTGATAGTTGTGGGAAGTTGGGGCATTAGAAGCATGCTTGTAAAAAGGAGAAAAAGCAGCAAGTAGTACGATACACACCTGTGAAAAATAAGGTGAAGGTGCTGGTTTCGAATGAGGTAAACCCAGATTCAAATTTGATTCAATTAGAATCAGATGGAATCGGCATGCTTGGTGGAGGAGGCCTGGTTCCTAACTTGACTTTTACGGGATCAGATGGAGGGAGGGTGGAGGACCTGGACTCCAATCTGATCTCCGGGAGTGCAGGTGGAACAGGGAAGGCCATGAACCCAGACCCCAACCTGACTTTTACGGGATCGGATGGATTAGGGAGGGTGAAAGTCCCGGGCCCCAATCTGATCTCCGGGACTACAGGTGGATTAGGGAGGGTTAATGATGGTTTGGAGGAATGTGTAGTTCTAAAAGTGAAGGTAGGACCACTGCAGCAGGAATTCGCACCTACATTGAGAACAGGTCTGAGGACCACCCAGCTGCATATGGAGAAAGAAGTAAAACTTGAGCAGGTACAACTCTCAAACCGATTTGAACTGCTGCAAAGGCAATGGGAAGAAGTAGAGGAAGAGGAATTGAGGGCTCCTGAGGAGCAGAATATTCCCCCATACATATAGATGAAAATAGCAACCTGGAATATTAGAGGGGGGAATGATGATTTAAAGCAAATAGAGATACAAAAGTTTATTGCTAGTAGGGGTATCGATGTTTTGGGATTATTGGAGACTAGAATTAAGGAAGTCAAAGCTTCAAATATAATAAGCCAAAAGCTTGCAAATTATAGGGTTTTTTGTAACTATAAGCACCATTATAATGGCAGAATTTGGCTAATTCGGAATCCTAGCTTGGTCAGGGTGGACATTCTCTCTTCACATGCCCAATATTTTCACTGTCAGGTGCATCACTTTGCCACAGGTCTGGAGATTTACATGACTGCAGTATATGGGGTTAATGATGGGGAAGGGAGGGAGGAACTTTGGAGTCACTTAAATAACTTAAAGATTACTGGCAGTAGTTGGGTTGTTATGGGAGACTTTTAACATTGTTCGAAGTTGTGAGGAGAAGGTAGGAGGCTTGCTACCTGATGAAGGAGATATGGATGCTTTTAATAATTGTATTATGGAAACTGGATTGGGTGAACTTACAGGTCAAGGGTGTGAGTTTACTTGGTCTAATAAACAAAATCTGGATGATAGAGTGTGGTCTAGACTAGACAGAGTTCTAGTAAATACTGATTGGGTTAGTCTGCTACCTGAATCTTTTGTGATTTATTTACCTCCAGGGATCTCGGATCAATCTCCAGTGCTTGTAATTCTACAGCTTGGGGAGGTGAAAAAACATAGATTTAGTTTTCTTAATTGTTGGGCTAAAGACCCTAACTATCATTATGTGGTTCATAAAGCTTGGGAAATACCTGTTTTGGGTACTGAAGGTTTCAAGTTTTTTGCAAAGCTTAAAAATGTAAAAATAGCCTTAAAAAAGATGCATAAAAATCATTATTCTAGTATTGGGTTAAGGATCAAAGAGGTTCACGATCAGCTGGCAGAATGTCAAAAGAAATTACAACTGTCCTCTTTTCCACCTGGACTAATTGATGAAGAAAGGGAGTTATTTGAGAATTATAGGAAATTAACCTCAGTTGAATTGAGTATTGTGCAAAAAAGATCTAAGGTTGAGAATATTAATCTTGGAGATGAATCTACAACATATTTCTATGCAAGGATTAGGGAAAGAAGACATCAACAGATTATAGGTGCAATTCAGGATATTGAGGGTAAAACCAGAGAGGGATTAGGATGAGTGGCTCAAGCTTTTGTTGAATATTATGAAGGGTTATTGGGAACTGCTCACTCTATTCATCCTGTAGACACACACTTTTTAGATAAGGGAGCAAAGGTGGATAGTAAGGAATGGGAAGGACTTACTGCAATTCCTACTGATGATGAGATAAGGCAGGTGGTTTTCTCTATTGGTTCGGAAAGAATCCCAGGCCCTGATGGTTTTTCTTCACAATTTTTTAAGACATCTTGCCATTGTATTAAAGGGGATTATTGTTCAGCTATTAAGGAATTCTTTCAAAAGAAGAAGTTGGTAAAGCAAGCTAATAAAACACTGATTACTCTTATACCAAAAAAGTAGGTTTGCCAAGCTGTTATGGATTATCAGCCTATATCCTGTTGTTCAGTTTTCTACAAGACCATAAGGAAGATATTAGCACTGCGAATTCAGGGGATAGTTGAGGGAATCATTGGCTTCGAACAGGCTGCTTTTGTGAAAGGGAGAAGTATTCATGAGAACATATCTTTGTCTCAGGCTTTAATCAAAAACTATGACAGGAAATATGTGACTCCTCGATGTCTAATGAAGATTGACTTGAGAAAGGCTTTTGATTCATTACAATGGCCTTTTATTCAAGCAATGCTTCAGGGTTTGAACATCCCTAATACCTATGTAGACTGGGTAATGGAATGTATCCAAGGGTCGTGGTTCTCAATTAAGGTGAATGGGGTTGCACATGGGTTTTTTAAGGGTCGAAGTGGCATTAGGCAGGGGGATCCTCTTTCTCCCTATCTCTTTGTGGTTATTATGGAGGTTTTATCCAGGTAGGCTTAGGCAAATGAATAAAGTTCCATCTGTCTCATATCATCCTAAGTGTTGTAAACTTGGGCTAAATCATATGATATTTGCTGATTAATTGGTTATCTTTAGTAGGGGTGATAGTCCCTCTGTTGCTGCGGTGACTAATGCTATGGATAGGTTTGCAGATGACTCAGGTTTCGAAGCTAACAAAGAAAAAACTCATATATTTTTTGGAGGGGTGCATAGTACAGTCAAAGATCTTATATTACATCAAACTGGTTTTCAGCAAGGGAAATTCCCATGTAGATATCTTGGATTACCATTGAATTCTGTGAATAATAGGAAGGAGCAGTACTTTGTCTTGATTCATAAAATTCAGACTAGGATTGATACATGGTCATCTCATCTGTTAACGTATGCTGGCAGATTGTAACTTCTTAATGTTGTCATATTTGGTTTGCATAGCTACTGGTGTGCAAATTCTATTTTTCCTGTGAATATTCAGAAAAGGATTGATCAATTAAGCATGAGGTTCTTTTGGTCTGGAAGCGACAAAACTAGGATGGTATTCAAAAGTTGGGTAGATATTTGTAAGCCTGAAGGGGAAGGGGGATTTAATGTAAAGTGCTTGTTGGGTTGGAATAAGGCTATGATTAGCAATTGGTTATGGCTTCTTCTTACTAATGCAGGTGGTATTTGGGCTGAATGGCATAGAAAGTATGTTCTAAAGGGTCAAAATATATGGTTGATGCAAAAAAGTGAGAGATTTCCTGCAACTTTTAATAGCATTTTGAAAGTTAGAGAGGATATCCTTGCTGTCACAAAGGGGCACAGTGAAGCAAGTGAGCTAGTTCTTAGTTGGTCATCCAAGGGCAGATACAGTATTGCAAAGGCATACGAGTGGTTTAGGCCTAAAGGGCATAAGAATTCTTGGATGAAATACATAGGGAGGAGTATAATAACTCCCAAGCACAGGTTGATCGCGATTTTGGCTGGACAGAATGCACTGGCAACTTAGAAGAAAATGCAACTGAGGGGAGTTCCTATGGTGTCGAGATGCAGTCTATGCAGGGCAGAGCAGCAATCAGCTACACATCTCTTCTTTGGCTGTATATATTCAAGACAGGTATGGCAAAATCTTTTATGCTGGATGCAGATCACTAGTAGGAGTATGGATCTAACCACTGAATTACGATGGATTTCTACAAGAAGGCAGAGAAAGCATTGGAAGAGTGCGTGGTATACTAGTTGTCTAGTTGCTACCGTTAACTGGTTGTGGAGTGAAAGGAACAAGCGTATATTTCAGAATAGAAATAACACTACATAGTATTACTGGTCAGATAAAATTTACAGTCTTTGTAAGACTTTAAAATAGAGGAATAGATATAGGGATAAAAAGGATGAACAAATAGGAGTTACTTTTTTAGATGGAATATCATCTAGTAGGGGTTATACTTTTTTTGTAATATCCCGTCCAATTTTAATAAAATGAGACATATGCTTTTCTTGCAAAATAATAATAATAATAATAATAATAATAATATTATTATTATTATTATTAATACTAATAACAATAATAATAATAATAATAACAACAACAACAACAACAACAACAACAATAATAATAATAATAATATATTTCACGAAGATTGCTGCTTCGGTAGAATCGGATTTCTCATTGACTCAGCGACAGGTTGTGCTTTGGAAGTCTCTGCAGGGTGCTCATACGTCCGATTGGCTTCGCGCAGTACCTATCTCCGGTTTGGGACAGACCAAGAAAGTGAGGACTTACCGCTATGTGCTTAGCTATCGACTAGGTATCCCTTTGTTCTCGATACCTAGACCTTGTCCCGCCTGTTCCCGAGTGTCTGTTGGCGATATTTTTGGGGACCATGCTGTGTCGTGTGCTGGTACCGTTGGTATCAAGCATAGACATAACCTGGTTCGCGACACACTTTTGGATAGCTGTTTCTGATCTGGTATTTCTGCCGGTAAGGAAGTAGATGTCGGTTTGGTGGATGGGCACGACAACCACCTACGCCCGGCGGATTTGCTTCTTTATTCCTGGGATAGGGGGCGTGATGTGTGTGTCGATCTGACAGGGTCGTCCCCTTTGACCCAGTCTGCGATGGCTGATTTCCTACCTGGTTGCGTGGTCGTTGATGTTGCTCAACGTAAGCGCGCCAGAATGGAGATTTGTGCACCAAGATTGGGTACGGGTTCCTGCCTTTCTCCTTCTCGTCTTTGGGGGAGCTTGATGCTGAGGCTGTTGCATTGCTGAAGCGAATTCAGAAATTCTCTATCTCTCAAGTGCGGGGGCTCGTACAGCTGCCTTTATTTTCACTAGACTTAGCTTTGCTATTGCTAAGGGAGTGGGTGCCCAGATAGTATCTCGGCTACTCACTAACTTGTAATTTGTTCTGGTGTTAATGGAAGTTCTAATGATGATGATCATAATAATAATAATAATAATAATAATAATAATAATAATAATAATAATAATAATAATAATAATAATAAGGGGCGTGATGTCTGTGTTGATCTGACTGGGTCCTCGCCCTTGACTCAGTCTGGCCTTACTGCTTTTGAGCCTGGACGGGTCGTTGCTGATGTTGCCTGTCTTAAGTGTGCCAAGTATCAGGCAGGCTGCACGGCGATTGCGTATGGTTTCTTACCTTTCTCCTAAGCTCCTGATCATATCCAACACAACGGACGTGGGCGCGATAAGCTGAGGGTGAGCGGCAGGCAAAGGCGGCAAGGAAGGAGGCGGAACAGTGGGGTGCTTATCTTTCAAAGCCTGCAGAGTATCGGCGGTGTAAGGAGCAACGCCAGACGAAGAGAGGACCCGGACGGCGGCAGCATAGTGACCATCACAAATCTTCCGCCGACACTGACGACCGTTAACCTCACTAGAGTCAACGTCCTCCTCTAACCAAAAAGAAGGACCCTCCTCAGCTAAGGTCTCCTGCAGAAGCTGAGCAATACCACCAGGGGAACTCCAAGTACGAATAGCGCTGGTAATACACTCCTCCTGACGCTGGCGCCTCACAACAGCTCTACACTCAAGGTTACTGTTGGGGGAAAACGTCTTAAGTATACAGAGAGGCAAAATAAGCAAGCTAACCCAGCGAGACAGATCACTAGGGGAATCAGCCACCGAATCAAGGGCCCCCCTGAAGACCCTAGAAAACCCAAGACGACATCTGGGAGGGATAGATTTCACAGTGCGTATCCCCAAAGACAACAAGCGATCTAGAGAAGCCACGTCGAGACAACCTACTCCGACAGGCCCCACAACATCGCCCAGAGACGAAGATGGAGCAGGCGGTCTGGGGATGCCAAAGATAAAAAAACGGGCAACTCCATCACCACAATTAGGGAATGCAACAAAATCAGATCCCGGCCCGTGCCGACACTTGGCAGAAAGAGAATGTGGAGTAAAGCACACCCCACAAAGCCAAAGACTCATGCGCTTAAGCACAACCTCCGTCGCAGAAAAAACAGACAAACTAGAAGAAAGAGCTTGACGCGTAATTACCTGATCATCTCCACGGCAATGTTTATCTCGGAGGTGGAAGATCAATGAGGTTTTAACAAGACCCTTCCCATTATTGTCACGACACTCAGAAAGACCAACGAAGGGGCAGTGAAAACGCGCAAGTCTAGACTTGGAGAACCGGCAACCCGAGGAAGAGAAAACAGGCAAACAAATTAATAAACACAAGAAAGCACACAAAAACAACCCCCGAAACAACCAATAAGCCACAATGCCTACACCACACACCACACACCCAAACCGAGACCACCTGACACCGGAGCAGCTACAACCCAAACCAGAAGCAAGCAAAAACAGGCCAAAGGAAAACATATCAAACAAAACAAAACGCAACAAGCAAGATCTGACACCGGAGAGGACCACCTGGATTGAGGCGAGAAACCACCAGCAACGACAGAAAGACCGAGGAACAGCAGCGAAAAACCGACCCGATTCCAGCTGGAAACAGGGACGGTGGGAGGGAGACGGAGGAAACAGCCAACAAAACTAGCAGCCGACACACAGTCTGCCAGGGACCAGGACCACCGACGAGGACAGAGGCCTATCGACGGCATACAACCCAGCAGCAGCGGCGAACAACAGGAGAGCAGCAGATCCGACAGGAAACGGCCAAAAGAATGGACACGGAGGCAGAAGAGGAAGGCAGGCGAAGGAAGAAGAAGAGGCAGCCGGCAACAAGTGTTAGAGCAACGGCAGAATGCCGGCGAACAAAACAGCAGCAGAGGCAAACAAAGAGCAGCAGAATTCCGGCAGAAAATGACCGGGGGAACGGACGGGAACGGCCGAAGAGGAAGGCGGACGGCGGAGTACCAGCAGAGGAAGCAGAGAAGGCAGCCGGCAAGCAGAGCACGGCGGAGTACCGGCGGAAAAAACGCGAAGGAACCGACGGAAGTGCGCGAAGAAGAAAGACACAAAGGAAGACGTGATGGAAGGATTTATCGTGAATCCCCACCGATCAAATAATAACCGGCTAATCCTAACTGGGTAGATAGGGTAAGTCGGGTCGAATCCACGGGGACGGTAATGTATAGCCTAGACTAGGTCGACCCAAATACTAGACTAAGTCAACAAGCTAAGCTAGAGAATGATAAGAGGAAGAGAAGACTAGACTATGACTAAGAAGAACAACAAGGAAAACGGGCTACGATTAGGTCGGGGTCAAAGGGGTAACGGAATGGCCAAGGAGGAGTTAGAGTGAAAGCGGTAGTAGGGTAATCTAGGACACACGACCTAGAGGTTCCTCATGGAACCCATCCGGCGACACACACGACAAAGGAAAGCAAGAAAAACAAGCATTCCAACCTACTTAGTCATTCAAGCATTCCAACAAACATGTAATATGCATCACTCAATAAGAAACCTCAAATCTTCCACCAACATCTCCAACAAACCCTTAATCATCCAATTAACACCCTAATTACCTTACTAACCTTAGCAAGAACACTACTCTAACATATCTAAACTAAAACTAACACTAACAAGATGAATCAACACAAACAACAAAACATCCATAATGAAACTAGTGAAAACTATGAACTAAGAACAATACAACAATCAAAGATGCAAACTTGGATGAATTAAACAAGGATTAAGAGTAAAAAGGAAGAGGATTATACCATACTAGTGAAGAGGAAGATTGGAACTTGCATTGATGAAGAAAGCCCAAAACTAACCACCAAGGTTGTCAATCTTGGAGGGATCTTGAAGAATTCCCTTAATACAAGTACTAAACTAAGATTAAGAACTAATTACCGACTAATCTACCCTAATCTACACTAATCTAACGTAAAGTAGTCTAGGGTTTGAAGAACATAAGCTAAGATGGTGTCTTAATACAAGAGGGGGGGGTATATATAGGGTTACAAGTGGAAAGGAGAAGATAAGAATGAAGCGCGGAGCAGCAGCAGCCCTTCCCGGCCGGGAGGAGGTGGTCCCGGTCGGGAGGGTGTCGGTCCCGGCCGGGAGGAGCTGGTCCCGGTCGGGATGGACCCAAAACAGGAGCATCCTCTTTTGTGCACCTCATCCCGGACGGGTTGAGGTCATACCCGTCGGGGATGAGTCTTGTAGGCCTCCAATATGATCCTTTTGGTCTCTCCTTGCTTCACATGGACTTCTCATTGATTCTCGGGACTCGGGATCGGGTCTCGGGACTCGGGATTGGGTCCCAAGGTCTCGGGGTCGATTCCTAAGCATCGAGTCATCGTTCCTTTATCTCGTTGGCTCCAAAATGTGTATGTATCGAGTCGGAATCGCTCCAACTCTTCCAAATCGGTCTCGGGAACCTGAAACGAACTAAAGGAAGCATAAGAAGCCCCTAAACCACTCCCAGGGAGCGATTCTACAAGGAAAATGGGACCAAAACACTACAAAATAGGCACTACAAACTACACTTATCAACTCCCCCACACTTAACCCTTACTCGCCCTCGAGTAAGCACATACTAACTACTATACTAGCCGAATGGGTATTAGCGCACCCTACGCCCTTTCAACTCACGCGAGTGCACTTAGAGGAAAAGTGCACCCCGCAAGGCAAGTCGGGTCTTGCGACAAAACTGTGGATGCAACCGGACACAAAACACATAAACAAACAAACACACAAACGAACACACAAAAGGTTGCACCCAAAAGAAAAGAAATACCGCTTCCCTCAAACAAGCGGTGAAAGAAGCACCGGTTTAGGACTCAAGGCAAGTGACAACATTCCCAAGCTAGCAATACAAACCAAGATGGACTAAACTCTAATAGTATGACGACAAAGCAATAAAAACGTTGGTAACTTACCTCCGTTCCTCCTAACCTTCTAAGAACGTACTACGGGACGATCGGCGGGATGGAAAAAGGATGAACCACGGTGTTAGTCGACACTGTAGGTAAGTGAGACCCCGCCCCCTTTAGCAAAGAGCCAAGAGGGTCGTCCCATTTCCGAAACCGCCTAACTAGTCCAAGTAAAAAGGTGAAAATATGCAAAATGAGGGAAGACCGACTAATACCGCTATCATCCTTCCTCGGGACTCGGTCCTTTGGTAGGCTCTTCACGGCAAAGTCGGAAAAAGGCTTATTTTGAGAGGTAGGGGTTATTTTTGTGAATCGGGTTTTCTTTTGGCATTTTCTCTTTTCTTTTGCATTTTTGCCTTGTTTTGCCATGCCATTCTTTTTCTTCTTTTCTATTTTCTTTTTGCCTTTTGTGCCTTTTCTTTTTCTTCATTCTTTTCTGTCTTTCATTTTATTTCCTTTGCCCTTTTTGGCAAGATTTGGCTTTTTGGCATTTCTTTGTATGACAAGAAAGAGAGGAATCAACAAGTTGCAAGTTATTGTGTGGATATGTGTAGGAGGTAGGGTAATGGGTGAGTCGGGACGGTGCCTTCCCTTCAAACCCACAAAAAGTGGAGAACTTGGACTAATTAAACAATCCTAAACATGGTCACCTAAGGGACGGGACTCGGTAACCAAGGCCTTTTCACACCGTGGGTGGTCAAAATGGTCAAAATGCAAATCCCGTGGTAAATCCCTAGTAAGCTAGGTGGACTCAAGGTAAAGGACCAACGAATTCATTGATTTAGGGTCATTCTACTAGACTAAAGTCCAAGACTCGATTTATACAATTAGGAAGGGAAAGTAAACGCTTGCACACTAGCCTCTAAACCGGGTTTTCGAAAACCATTTACACACAAGACACACAACAAAACACAAAACAAAGACTCAACGAAAACGAAAGAAAAGGAAACAAAAGTAACAAAACAAGAACAACACAAAACAAACACATAGAAAACACAAACACCACCCCAAGCTTCCAAACAAATCACCAAACCACCCACAAACTTTACAAAGCTCCACCCGAGCACACCACATCACAATCTCCTCCAAACCCCGCGAGAGATGAAGAAGGAAAAGGGATAAGATGTTACCGGTAGTCTTGAAAGCTCTCCAAAGCTAGCGGTGATTTAAGAAACCTACAAGGAAAGAGGAGGTAAAACACACATAATACAACAAATATACGACATAAAGACGCAAAAGGAAAACACACAAAAGAAAAATCTTTTTTATTTTTGTGAAAAATTTTCAAATTTTTAGGGTTTTTAAAGATTTTTTCGAAAGACTACAAAAATAAAGCTAACTATGCTAGAATATCACTCCCCCACACTTAAGTCGAGCCATGTCCTCATGCTCGACCGTAATGCATGGAGCACAAAAGAAAAGAAAAGAAACTACGAAAATAAAGCTAAAAATCAAAAATAAAGTGGAGAAAAGGGTAGAAGGCGTCCGGCCGGGGTGTAGTCAAGTCACCATGGGCCGAGACAAGAAAAAGATATGGATGGGGGAAGAAAATAAAAAGAAAGAAATAAAAGGAAATGGGAGGGGAGGACTAGGTGTAATCAAGTCACCTAGCCCGGATTCCGCCTAAATCCGACTAAATCCAACAAAAGGGGGTGAAAAACTTGTAAAATTTGGATTTTGAAAAGGACTCTCGATGTAATCACATCATCGAGAGTCGGGAGCAACTAAAACCAAGGCCTCGAAGGCCGCCAAGACACCATGAATCAAGGGGAAGGGGGTAAACACAAAAGAAAACAAGCTATAAAAGATGGGAAAGAAAGGATAGTTGCCGTACCAGTAGGTTAGCAACTCACTCGCTCCATCGTCTCATAGATCAATATAGGCACTCGCTTGTCTTCATCATTGCTATCCCGCTTCAAGCTTGATAGAACCGCATGGTAGAGGTAGAAATGGTGCGAGAGGGTGGGATTTGAAGTGAAATCGGTCTAAAGTGAGAAGGAAATTAGGTTAAGGTATGCAAATGAGGCACATGGGTGGTGAGATATGAGAAAGGAAGGTAGGGAGGTTGGGTGGGGGTATATAATGGTTGAGTGGGCTTGAATGTCGAAGAAGAGGCACCAAAAAGGAGTAGGGGGTCATCCCGGTCAGGATGGGTGGTCCCGGTCGGGATGACATACCCGTCCCGGTCGGGAAGCCTCCTTCCCGATCGGGATGACACTCCAGTGGACTCGATTTTTCGCACCCTCATCCCGATCGGGACGGCCCCATCCCGGTCGGGACGACACACCCTTCCCGGTCGGGAAGGGTCTTCATGCCTCCCATGACCCCAAAAACCGGCTCCCTTGCTCACGATCCAAGCTCTATCACTAACTACTCATTTCTAGAAGTCACCTTCACTTCACCTATCACAATATACTCAAAGTACACATCAAATTCACTCCCTCACATCGCTCATCAAAATACCCAATCAATTACAAGAATATCACAAAACAAACAAAATCAAGGGGAAAAAAAATCACACAAATACAAACACAAGTACTCTAAATAGGCGAGGAGAATGTACAACATGACGGTTCTTTGGGAACTCCGTCAAACCTAGGATGGTGGACTCTCCTTCAACCGTAGCCCTCAAGGGCATGGAGGAGCAAGTCGAACGCGCTACCAACATCATAATGAAGGCCCAAGAAGCGCTCGAGCCTAGCCAACCTCCACGGCCTCCAAGGAGGAGGCAAGAAGTAGGAATCAAAAGACCCATCGTCATCATTCATGTGATCTCCGGGGTCTATCCATCCCACGAGCTTCACCGACCTCTTCCTCCCTAGGCACCGCCTCCAATCACAAGCAAGCTTCATCTCCAAGAAACAAGGCACAAAAAGCGGCTTTGGCCTCATTTCCTTGTTGCACACCCCCACACTTTCCTCAAGTTGTGGTTCCCCATCTTCATCACTCGGCCCCACATCATCTTGGAGAAGAGGATCGAAACTTCTACCGGCGGTTTCAATCTCTTCCAAGTCATCTTTCGGTGTACTAGCAAGGGGTTCTTGATGCTTGTCCAAGTTATCGCACAAGGGCAACTCGAGGCTAAAAATCTCACCCAACAACTCCACAAACTCCACCAAACCATCCAACTCACTATCCTCCTCCAATTCCTCACCAACTACGCCTTCACCAAGAGTCGTATCCTCATTCGTCTCTTTTTGGGTAGACAATTGAGGTTCTTCAAAGCAAATCTCTCCTCCAAAGGGAACTACATCGGCGGCTTCATGGTTAGGTTGCTCCTCTCTCGCAAGTGGGCACCCTTCATCTAATTGCGATGTTCGGGATAAATACATTATGGTTTGAACCGATATTGCATTTAATCGAGCATCCCTCGCCTCGTTTCCCCTTCGAATTTGGGCCATTAATTCATCTTGTTGTTTTCGCAATTGAATGGCCGTTTCTTGAAGGCTCCTTTGCATTTGAAGAAGCGATTGAAACTCCTCCAAGTTCGACGATTGGTGGTCATTGGGGTCTTGTAAGGCTCCTTGATAATCTTGATAATCTTGATGATAATCTTGATAATCTTGATTAAACATGGTGTCTTGATGATGCCCAAGGGGTGGGGCATCATATTGTTGGTAGCAAGGTTAGGGTGATTGGTAGTATTGTGGGTCATGGGGTTCATATTGTGGTTGGGGTGGAGGGTAATATTGTGGGTCTTGGGGGTATTGGCTTCCATAAGGTGAATCTTGATTGAACATGGTGGGTTCACATTGATAACTCGAGTAATAGTCACCATGATCGTAGGATTGGTAATCGTTCACTTGTTGGTAGCCATTTTCATAACCTTGAGGTTCATACCCACTAGAGTCTTGATCACCCCAAGAAGCTTGATAGTGGTAGGGGGACGTCATGCCATACTCTTGGTTCATGGAAGAAGAGGGGTAGCTCATATCGGCTTCCATGTGTGGGGAGTTTAGATCAAACCCCATGCTCGCTCGAAAATCGTAGCTCATACCCGGTTGGAAACCACTCATTCTAGCAACCGTCCGTTAAAGCGGCTCTAAGTCGCAAGAAGAAGATAGTCACCACCTCTAAGCACAAACTGTAGACTAAGAACAAACGTGAGAAGTCTAGTGCTTTTTGGGCACTAGACAAGAGAGAAATAAACCACACACACAAGAAGCAATGTAACCAAAAGAAAAAAGAAAAACACAAAGACAAAGACAAAGTTAAGTAACTAGGAAAACAAAGTCTAAACTAGTACTGTCCCCGGCAACGGCGCCAAATTGATGGAAGGATTTATCGTGGATCCCCACCGATCAAATAATAACCGGCTAATCTTAACTGGGTAGATAGGGTAAGTCGGGTCGAATCCACGGGGACGGTAATGTATAGCCTAGACTAGGTCGGCCCAAATACTAGACTAAGTCAACGAGCTAAGCTAGAGAATGATAAGAGGAAGAGAAGACTAGACTATGACTAAGAAGAACAACAAGGAAAACGGGCTAGGATTAGGTCGGGGTCAAAGGGGTAACGGAATGGCCAAGGAGGAGTTAGAGTGAAAGCGGTAGTAGGGTAATCTAGGACACACGACCTAGAGGTTCCTCATGGAACCCATCCGGCGACACACACGACAAAGGAAAGCAAGAAAAACAAGCATTCCAACCTACTTAGTCATTCAAGCATTCCAACAAACATGTAATATGCATCACTCAAGAAGAAACCTCAAATCTTCCACCAACATCTCCAACAAACCCTTAATCATCCAATTAACACCCTAATCACCTTACTAACCCTAGCAAGAACACTACTCTAACATATCTAAACTAAAACTAACACTAACAAGATGAATCAACACAAACAACAAAACATCCATAATGAAACTAGTGAAAACTATGAACTAAGAACAATACAACAATCAAAGATGCAAACTTGGATGAATTAAACAAGGATTAAGAGTAAAAAGGAAGAGGATTATACCATACTAGTGAAGAGGAAGATTGGAACTTGCATTAATGAAGAAAGCCCAAAACTAACCACCAAGGTTGTCAATCTTGGAGGGATCTTGAAGAATTCCCTTAATACAAGTACTAAACTAAGATTAAGAACTAATTACCGACTAATCTACCCTAATCTACACTAATCTAACGTAAAGTAGTCTAGGGTTTGAAGAACATAAGCTAAGATGGTGTCTTAATACAAGAGGGGGGGGTATATATAGGGTTACAAGTGGAAAGGAGAAGAGAAGAATGAAGCGCGGAGCAGCAGCAGCCCTTCCCGACCGGGAGGAGGTGGTCCCGGTCGGGAGGGTGTTGGTCCCGGCCGGGAGGAGCTGGTCCCGGTCGGGATGGACCCAAAACAGGAGCATCCTCTTTTGTGCACCTCATCCCGGACGGGTTGAGGTCATACCCGTCGGGGATGAGTCTTGTAGGCCTCCAATATGATCCTTTTGGTCTCCCCTTGCTTCACATGGACTTCTCATTGATTCTCGGGACTCGGGATCGGGTCTCGGGACTCGGGATTGGGTCCCAAGGTCTCGGGGTCGATTCCAAAGCATCGAGTCATCGTTCCTTTATCTCGTTGGCTCCAAAATGTGTATGTATCGAGTCGGAATCGCTCCAACTCTTCCAAATCGGTCTCGGGAACCTGAAACGAACTAAAGGAAGCACAAGAAGCCCCTAAACCGCTCCCAGGGAGCGATTCTACAAGGAAAATGGGACCAAAACACTACAAAATAGGCACTACAAACTACACTTATCAAGACGGCAAGAGGGAGGAGAAACCATCCAGCAGCGGCCAAGGGAAGGGGAAGACGGCTGGCAAAGGCGGGCCAACCGCCGTGACCAGCGGTCGCCGGCGCCACGAAACCTAGCCGGAGGCAGGGGAACCCTGGATCGCCCTCTCTCACTAAAAATGACTATTATTATTATTATTATTGTTATTATTATTGTTGTTCTTATTGTTGTTCTTATTATTATTATTGTTGTTGTTCTTATTATTATTGTTGTTGTTGTTATTATTATTATTATTGTTGTTGTTGTTGTTGTTATTATTATTATTGTTGTTGTTGTTGTTGTTGTTGTTGTTGTTGTTATTATTATTATTATTTTAATATTTTTTTTAAATTTTTTTTTGGGCAAGAAAATGGATGCCTCTTATATAGATATAATTAAATACAAGAGACTAGATCTTACAAAAAGAAGAATCCCACTACAAGACTAATTCAACAACAAGAAACGACAACCCTATTGTTAACTTCCTCCTCTTGCTCGAAGCCTAATTACTACTTCAAACTGTATCTGCTTTACCACCTGTGCACTAGTTCTTCCTGTATCCTTGAAGATTCTTCTATTTCTTTCCTCCCAAATATGGTAGACTGTGGCTGCAATTGCCAAGCAAAATAACATGTTCTTCCTGTGCTTTCTACGCCTCCTACTCGCCCCCATCTCAATTCTGTTTGTAATTCATCACTCCGTCCTACCACTCCCATCCAATCATTCATTCCTCTGCATATGTCCCTAGCATAAGGACACTTAAAAAACAAATGAACATGACTTTCTGCATCTTGTTTGCAAAGAATGCACCTGTTAACTATGTACACAAGTTTCTTTTGCATATTATCTACAGTAGCTAATTTCTTTTGAGCTGCAAGACTAGTAATCAGTCCATGCTTAGGAATCGCTCTCTCCTGCATCGTTCGTAGCCATTGATTCCTGCTATACTTCATTTGAAACCAATCGTATGCTAAGCTTATTCTAAAAGAACTATCAAACACCGAACTCTTCAGCAGCGCCTTAGTTGCCTCCTCGCTTCCCTCTTTTCGCATAATCTCATCTCGAACCTTGATTAAACTCTTCAATGTGGATGTGTAGCGATCTTCATTTTTAATCAACCAAACTGTCTGCCCTTCCAGTACATAGCATTGTCACGGAGTCTCCCGTGGCTAGAATTAGTTTTTTGCCACGGATTATCTCGTGGCTAATTATGTTTGTAACAAAACATTTATTCCGGTAAAAAAAATATATAATAAATTAAATAAATTAATAACCGTAAGAATTCTCTACCCCTATAGTAATCACATCTGGAACGATTACTAGCTTTATAGCTGAGTCATTCGAATATTATTTAATTCACCATACGCATCGAAGGGCTTTCCCAGGAGGTCACCCATCTTAACACTACTCTCACTCAAGCACGCTTAACTGTGGAGTTCTTATGGCCAGCTACCAGAAATGAAATTGAACTTTATTGACATAATCATTAGTTTGAATTCTTTTAAAGTGATGTTTTTTTTCACAAACTACATTTACTTTTGAGTAATTATTTTTTTTCCCCAAAGATTTACATATTATGACTAAAAAATTATCATTCCGAAAAAAAAAGAGTTTCGAAGTTGATTTTTGGACTCATGATTTCATTAATTTATCGATATTTCTATTTTAGTTTCTATTTTTCACGTTCTTTTATTGCTACTTCTTTCGATATGTTTTTTTCTTTTCGTTATCGGTCATTATTTTATTTCATCAATTTTTTATCCTCATTGAGTTTTCTCTTGCCTACTTCATGTTTTACCCAAATTTTATTTTTCATAAAGTAAATTTTATTTTAAATTCATTTTTTAAAATATCTTCCAAATAATATTACAAAACAGTTATTGAATTAAAAAGTTGCCGATAAATTAATTTTGGATTTCCTCACTATTAGTCCTTAATTATTATATTTTCTTTCTTCACTACTACAAATGAGCACTTGGACCACGACTGAATTCGTGGCAAAAGTGCTAAATTTTCGTGGCTAAAGTACTTTGCCACGGAAAAACTATCCGTGGCGCAAGTGGCCGTGGCAAATAAATAGCCACGGGAAAAAAAAAGTGTGGCAAATATTGATTTTATTGCCACAGAGTTTCCCGTGGCTAGAATTAATTTTTTGCCACGGATTATCCTGTGGCTAATTATTTTTGTGGCGAAATATTTATTCCGGTGACAAAATATATAATAAATTAAATAAATTAATAACCGTAAGAATTCTCTACCCCTATAGTAGTCACATATGGACCAGTTACTAGCTTTATAGCTGAGTCAAGCTGAGTCATTCCACTATTATTTAATTTCATCATACGCATCGAAGAGCCTTCCCAGGAGGTCACCCATCTTAACACTACTCTCACTCAAGCACGCTTAACTGTGGAGTTCTTATGGGCAGCTATCAGAATTGAAATTGAACTTTATTGACCTAATCATTGGTTTGAATTCTTTTAAAGTGATGTTTTTTTTCAAACTACATTTTCTTTTGAGTAATTAATTTTTTTTCCCTTATGATTTACATATTATGATTAAAAAATTATTATTCCGGAAAAAAAATATTCGAAGTTGATTTTCGGACTCATTATTCCATTAATTTATCGATATTTTTATTTTAGTTTCTATTTTCCACGTTCTTTTATTGCTAGTTCTTTCGATATGTTTTTTTTCTTTTCGTTATCGGTCGTTATTTTATATCATCAGTTTTTTTATCCTCATTGAGTTTCCTCTAGCCTACTTCAAGTTTTACCCGAATTTTATTTTTTTATTAAGTATATTTTATTTTAAATTCATTTTTTAAAATATCTTCCAAATAATATTACAGAACAGCTACCGAATTAAACAGTTTACGATAAATTAATTTTTGATTTTCACACTATTAGTCCTTAAATATTAGATTTTCTTACTTGTATTTGTTAATTATTTGATTTTGTCACTTATATCTCTCTTTTTTTGAAAATTTATTTTAACTTCTTATTGAACTTAGGCACGATGTTCTAATACGTTAATCTTTCTTCCAAACCAAACAACTTGAAAGACAATTAATTACAAAAATAATTATTGTTTTCGCAGTCAAAGTTAATTCCATAAAAAAATATAGACCGATTAGAATTCTTAAATACGAGTTTAATAAAGCGGTTTTTTTCACACTGAAAATATTGTAAGAAAATCAATAATTTGGACAAGAATCATGCTCAGTCACTTTTTTTAAAGTTTTTTTGTCTTAAAAAGAAGTGTATTACATGTGAAAAGATTAATTAATTAAGCGGTAAAAATGAAAGAGTCTTAAATAATATTAGATGTCTTAATGATGGATGATCAATCACATACTAATTTTACTTGATATGCTATGTACGCCGCATTTTAGCTAGCATATATTACACTATGTAAATGTTAGTTGTCTTTCAAAAGTCATACTTAAGATTATAAAATTTTAATAAAACATCTTGTCAAATTAAGAGAAATCAATTGCTTCACAAATGATGATTAATAAAAAAATCAACAAATTAGACAACCAAAGTTTTCTTGTATTTCATTTTACAAAAAATCTATTTTTGTTCTTAAAACTAAATAAAATAATACGAATTTTTTTTATTAATAAAATATTTTCAAATTTAATATTTTTTTTTCTTCATATTATCTTTAGCTTTGAATTTTAATGATTTTTTAAGATCAATAATTGACACTCGGCTTAACTTGAAAGTAATTTGATTAAAATTTGGAGAACCATTAGCCACATGCGTTTATTACATCTGTGGCTAAAAACTAATTTTGTCACGGAAGTGAATTATGTCGTGCCTAAATAATATTTGCCACTAAACAAATTCGTGGCTAAATATATTTTTGCCACAGGTGTGGCATCTTTCGTGGCAAGAGTGATTATTGGCCACGACTTTAATAAAATTCGTGGCGCAAGTGAATTTTTGCCACGGGAAAAATTGTTCCCGTGGCATATTTTATTTCCCAAGTAGTGAATCAAATTTTTCCCGTGGCTAGGTAAAATTTAGCCACAAATAACAAATTTTCGTGGCATAATTTGTGGCGCAAGTGTCAATTTGTTGTAGTGTATACATATCATTGCCTTGTTCCAAGCTATCATATCTCTTATTCCCACTCCTCCTTCCTCCCACGGTGCACACATACTCGTCCAACTTTTGTGGGACAGTCGCACACCTTCAACATCACCAGACGAGAAGAAATTCCGACACATATTTGTGATTTTCTGCATAACATTCCCAGGTAGTAATGAATTAGCAGCCCAATAATTCAATACCCCAAAGATAACTGAATTCAAAAGGGGAGCCCTTCCTGCATAGGTCAAACTTTTAGATGACCAACATTGAGTAATACTCTGTACTTTCCCAAATAGTACATTATAATAATCCAATTTATTATTGACAGCACCCCTCCAAAAAACACCTCAGTTTTCTCCCTATTAGCGAGTAATCCTGATCCCTTAGCAAAGTCATCAAGGACACTAGCAGCAGCTTTAACAGATGGGACGTCACCCCTCATAAACACCATAAGATCATCCGCAAAAATTAGATGATTAAGCATTAATTTCCTACATTTGGGATGATAAGAAACTTGCTTTCCTTTAAATATATCCGTCGTTTGTCTCGATAGTATCTCCATGCTTAATACAAATAAGTAAGGAGATAGCGGATCTCCTTGCCGCACTCCGCTCCTCCCCTTAAAAAAACCAGGAACGTCCCCATTGATCTTTATAGAAAACCAAGACCCCTGAATACAACACTGAATCCAATTTATTAGAACTTGAGGAAAATGGAACTCCTCCAGCATATTATCCAAAAAAGTCCATTGAAGCGAATCAAACGCTTTCCTCAAGTCGATTTTCATTAAGCATCGTGGTGTTAAAAGCTTCCTTCCATAGCCTTTAATGAGTGATTGAGATAACGCAATATTCTCTTTAAAGCTTCTATCAACAATGAATGCTGCTTGTTCCGGGCCAACCAATTCATGTATTACTAATTTAACCCGATTGGTTAGAATCTTACTGATGACATTATAAAAAACCGAACAACAAGATATCGATCTATAGTCAAACACCGATTGGCACACCTGTTTCTTTGGAATTAAAGATATCGCCGTCGTATTAGCTTGCTTCAACATCCTCCCTTTAGTAAAGAACTCGAATATAGCAACACAAAACTCTTTCCTGACTATACTCCAGGCAGACTTAAAAAAGCCAGCCGAGAAACCATCCGGGTTTGGGCTTCTATCCGACCCTATGGAAAACACAGCTCTTCGTATCTCTTCTTCAACAGGTAATGCTGTTAGGCTACCCCAGCTTCTTTCAGGCACCCTTGAACCATGGTGTATACTAATTTTCCTAACTTCTTTACTCTGCCCCAAAAAATCAGTATAATACTCAACAAATCCTAGCGCCACATCATCCATCCCCTCTCTAATTTTCCCCTTATAGTCCATAGTTGACCCAATAATTTGGTGCTGCCTTCGCTCCCTCAACCTACTATGAAAATAGGTCGTTGCCCCATCATCTAGTACTATTTTCTCCATCTTAGCTCTTTGCTTAAGTATACTAAGCTCAGCTCTCTTAAGCGTATGCCACTCCTCATTTAATTGTCTGTCAAGAGCAATCAGATCTTCATCTAAAGGATTCCTCTGAAGAGAATTAGCACACACCAGCAATTCCTTCTCTATACTTCCAATTCTCTGACCAATACTCGAATAATGTTGCCTATGCATAAGCTTTAGACCTTCTTTAACATTCTTTAACTTTCTAAACAATAGATAACCAGCTGTACCATAAGTCGTTCTTTCCCGAGCTTTCTTGACCACTGACATGTACAAAGGATTCTGAATCCAACAATTTAAGAAACTAAACCACTTCTTGATCTTCCTCTCCTTCAAAATAGTCACCACCACCGGACAATGGACAGAGACACCCGCATGAAGGTATTGGGCGCTAGAGTTAGGGAAATTAACCACCCACTGTTGATTAATAAGTGCCCTATCTAGCTTCGGCCAAACCGTTGTTTCAGGATCTTGATTGTTTGTCCAAGTATACTCAAACCCCTTCCCAGTTAACTCCTGCAATCCACTTTGCTTTATGCAATCATTAAAAACATCCGTATCCGCTTCATCAGGCATAGAGCCTCCCACTTTCTCGTTAGTACTCCCAATAATATTATAATCTCCAATAGCAATCCAACTATTATTGGTTCTACTAATATTACCAAGCTTATTCCACAGATCAACTCTACTATTAGCATTATTAGCACAATAGACCATAGTAACTAAGAACATTATTCCTGTTGCATTATACTTAACTTGACATTGTAAATATTGAGCATGCTCCTCTAAGACTGTAGTCTGAACTGTACTATAATTCCACAAAATCCAAACCCTCCCATTATAGTGGCTGCTATAGTTACATATTACTGAGTACTCTTTTAAAGACCCAGCAATAATCCCTTTAGCTTTATTGACATTTATTCTTGTTTCTAAAAGCCCCAATATATCAATTATCCTACTCCTCATTAGCTGTAATACTGCATTCTGCTTAAGAGGTTTATTACCGCCTCGTATATTCCAGGCACAAATATTCATGTAGATAAATCGGGAAGCACAATTCTCTCTGCTGGAGGAAAAAGATCCTCCACCCTCAAATTGTCTTCCAAATTTCCATCAACATGCTGCAAAATGGCAAACCGATTAGGTGTTTGCTCTATATCCAGCCTTTACCCATGCTCTAATTCACCCTGGCTCGAACCTGTCCCAGTTTTGCCAGTTCCCTGACGCCTAACAACAGGTCTGAAGCCATACTCACCTACATCAGGTTGATTTCGATTTTCATTTACATCCCCCTTTTGCTGCCATCCTGAACTAGGCACAGACCCAGCAGGATTTGCATCAGGGGGAGTCCCCCCCCCCCTCTACTGCACCCCCACCTCTTGCAAGGTCGTCTTCTTGGGCGTGTACCTCATATTTTGCACCTTCATTTTTTCCCTTTGGCCTTTTCTTTTTTTGCAAGATGCCTGGACATGACCAAGCTTCCCATAACCTTGACAATAGAAGGGTAACCACTCATATTCGATCTTCTGAATTGACTTTCCCAAGAGCGGTATATTTATCGTGACAGTATCAGGAAGGTCCTTGGTTACATCCACCTTGACCATTACTCTAGCAAAAGATAATCGTTCCTTGTATGTTGTTGTAATATCAGCATACATCGGTGTTCCTATCTTACTCGCCATCTTACTCATAACCGAATCAGTCCATAGATACGGGTCCAATTCTGGAAACAAAATCCAAACTGGCACAATGGAGACTCGATCCATCTCCTGAGAGAATAATGGACTCCATTGTTTAAGGATGATGGTATTTCTCCCCAACTGTCATGGCCCTCCTCTTAGAGCCTAATCCATTTCTGCCGGACTCCAAAACTTGAAAGAGAACCATCCTCTCCGAAAGTACTAAACTATTGGAAAAGCGTGGTTCCAATTTTTCTGAGCAAAATCACTCATCTGCTTAAACGATGGCTTAGCTCCAATAACATTGCCCATTAAAGTAAATTTCCATTGTTTCAATTCATCCATAAAATCCTCAATATCAATATCAATTTCATCAGCATTAGCACTAGTTTCATCAAAGTGGAGTTCCATACCAATTTTTGCAGGCTTAGCTTTGTTCGCCCAACATGAATTAGTTGGCTCCTTCGTGGCCGGCTTTTCCGTTGCCACTGAGTTCAATACTATAGTAGCCGGTTGTTCCGTTGCCACTGAGTTCAATTCATCCATACTATATTATTATTATTATTATTATTATTATTATTATTGTTATTATTATTATTATTATTATTATTATTACTATTATTACTATTTATTTTTTTGCAAGAAAAGTACTTCTTATTATTATAATAAGAATAGAGATCTTACAAAAGATAGTCCAATATGAGAACAGAGTAACCCAATTACATCAAACTCTTTACACTAATATCAATTCCCCTACCCCTTAATTTAGTGTAAATATCAAATTTGATCGTGTTACCAATACTAGCTATCGAATGATACTTTTCCTCAAAAATGCGTGCATTGCGTTCAGTCCATATAGCGTATACTGCAGCTGCGAGACTGCTGCAATACCATTGATGCTTCCAATGCCTTTGTTTCCCTCTTCGCGCACACCATTTAAGCTCCTTTATTAGATGATTGCTCCTTCCTGTTATCTGCATCCAGCAGAGTAATTGCTGCCATATTTGCCATGAAAACAAACAGCAAAAGAATAGGTGCATAGTAGTTTCCTCCTCCTTCAAACATTGCACACATCTGCTTACAAATTGAAGGCCTTTTTTCTTCATGTTGTCATGAGTAGCTAGAGTTTTCAATCCTGCAAGTGTAATGAAAAGTTTATGCTTTGGAGTGATAGTTTTGTATTTTACGCCTTTCAACCAAGAGATTGTAGGACGTTTTTCCCTAAACCAATCATACGCGGCCCCAACGTTGTATGATACACCTGCAGTCCAGCTGAGTATCAGACTTTCAGCCTCCCCCTTACCTTGAGTACCTTGCAAAATTTCATCCCTAACACTCAGAATTCCATTGAACGTAGCAGTAAACTTTTCAGATTTAGTAATATCCCAGATGCTTCTATGCTTCAAAACATAGTGCTTATGCCATCGCCCGCACAGTCCACCCTTCTCTGTAATGAGCAACCATAACTAGCGTGTCATAAGCACCTTCTTCCAATACAATAGGTGCTTAATGTTAAAACCACCCTCATTCCAAGGTGCACATATTGTATCCCACCCCTTAAAAACCATCCTGACCTTGTCCCCATCTCCAGACCAGAAAAATCGGAGACTCAACTGATCAATTTTCTTAGTCACATTAATAGGAAATATAGCATTAGAACACCAATAAGTTGTCAGGCCAAAAATCACAGAGCTCAGTAACTGCAAACTACCCGCATAGGATAAGAAAGTAGATGACCATTTATGAATCAAATTGTCAATTTTACTGATAAGAGCCTTATATTCCCCCCTTCTATTATTAACAGAATTAAGAGCAAGCCCAAGGTATCGGCATGGAAAGCAACCCACTGAGAATCCAGTATGGGCTAAAATAAGCTCTTGTACCTCAAGTGAAACACCACCAAAGAATATGTTAGTCTTCTCACAATTAACATGAAGCCCAGATTCCAAAGAAAAAGAAGTAAGAACCTCCATAACAGCAGCCACGGATGGACAGTCCCCCCCTCATGAAAACCATTAAATCATCAGCAAAGACTAGATGGTTCAATCGTACCAGGCAACATTTGGGATGATAAGAAACTGAAGCTTGTGAATTAATTTGCCTTAATCTTCTCGAGAGTACCTCCATACATAAGACGAAAAGGTAAGGGGATAGTGGATCCCCTTGCCTGAGACCACTCCTTCCTTTAAAAAACCCCTGAGCATTCCCATTTATCTTGAGCATAAACCAGGAACCAGTAATGCAAGACATAATCCAACTGACAAACTTAGGGGGAAAGTTGAGAGCTAAAAGCATCTTCTCTATAAAAGGCCATTGAAGGGAATCAAACACTTTGCGCAGATCTATCTTCATAAGGCATCTAGGAGTAAGATAAGCTCTCTCATAGTTCTTTATAAGGGACTGTGATAGAGCTATATTAGCATGGATGCTTCTCCCAGGGACAAATGCTGCCTGTTCAGGGCCTATAATCTCCTCTAACACCTCCTGAATTCTTAAAACTAAGATCTTGCTAATGACTTCATATAAAATTGAGCAACAAGAAATAGGTCTGAAGTCAAGGACTGATTGACACACCTCCTTTTTTGGTATCAAATAAATAATTTTTGTGTTGGCTTGCTTAATCATTTTCCCTTTAATGAAAAATTCTTGAACAGCTAACAGAAGTCACCTTTGACAATTGACCATGAAGCTTTGAAAAATTCAGACGAGAATCCATCCGGCCCAGGGCTTCTTTCAGATTCTATAGAGAACACACATTTTCTTATTTCATCCTCCATAGGCAACCTGAGCAAGGCTTCCCATTTCTCCTGATGCACTAGTGGTCCAGTTTCTATCAAAGCCAAATCAATATCTTGTACCATCTTGTTAGTACCAAGCAATTTCTTATAGTAATCAACAAAACTGTGAGCAACATTATGCAATCCCTCTTGATATTGGCCATGTCTATTCACAATCGCCCCAATTATCTGCTGTTGTCTTCTCTCTTTAAGTCTAGAGTGAAAGAACTTGGTAGATTCATCTCCCATTATAATGTTATCCATTTTAGATCTTTGCCTAAGAATACTTATTTCAGCTTCACAAAGAGTCTTATGCTTTTGTAACAAATCCTTTTTCAAGTCAATGTAACTTTGGGAAAAAGGGTGCTGATGTAAATCAGCTTGGCATGTCGCAATTAGTTTTTATACTTCAATAATCCTGCAATGTATGCTAGAGAAGCTACTTGGATGCAACCTCTTCAGAGCTTCCTTAACCCTTTTCATCTTACCAAAAAACTGATATCCATAAGTTCCCCGAACTTCATGCCTCCACGGTTCACCCACCACACCAGAATATGAAGGACTAAGTGTCCAACAATTAAGAAAACTAAATCTAGGTTTCCCTCTATCTTCACTTAGTATTGAAACAACCAAGGGAGTATGATCAGATATTCTAGGGTGTAAGACAGAGGCGAAAGAAGTTGGAAAAGAATTAATCCAAGTTCCATTTGCCAAAACCCTATCTAACCTAGACCATATTCTAGTATTTGCATCATGTTTATTGGTCCAGGAGAAATCATAACCCTGGTGGTGAAGATCCTGCAACCCATTATCAACAATACAGTTATTAAAGTCATTCATGCCACTATCCTCCGGAAGAGATCCCCCAATCTTTTCATTCACATTTCGAACAATATTGAAATCTCCAGAAATGATCCAGTTACCCAAATTATTGATGGTACAAAGATCATCCCAAAGGGATCTCCTTCCCTCTCCATCATTAAGTCCATATATTACAGTAAACAGCAGCTCACATCTAGTTCCATAATGAAATATAGAGCAATGAATAAGCTGACTAGTAGTGAGCAGAATTTTCACCCTTACTGTAGTTGCATTCCAAATCAGCCATATACGCCCATTATAATGATGAGCATAATTACATTCTACATTCTAATTCTTGAATTTACCAGTTATAACTCGATTTGATTTACCTTCCTTTATTGTTGTTTCAAGTAACCCCAAAGCATCTATTTTATTATTCCTGAGCAGACCTAAAACAGCATTCTGCTTTATTTTCTCATTCCTCTCTCTAATATTCCAGGTAGCTAGCTTCATTGAGATGAGTCAGGGGGAGCTTCATTGCCCCCAATTATCCCTTCCTCCCTCTCTTGAAAAATATCATATCTATTTGATTTCAACAACTCCACTTTAGCCTCTTTGTTCATTTGATAACCAAAAGGTTGTTTTGCACCTGATCTCTTAGCCACATTCACAAACTTCACAGTAGACTGACCAGTCTCAGTAGTAACCCTCCCTATTTCATCCAACTGAGTTAAGCTGGGGACCGGGCCCTTGTTGCCTTCCCTTAGTTCACCTGAACCCTCTGCCATATTAGGGTCAAGATCAGTACCTTCCCCTAATCCACCTAGTTCCAGGCCATCCAGAGTCTCGTTCAAGAATTTCTCAGTTGTAATATTCAAACTGATATCCATTCCTCCTCTGTCCAAGATGCCTGGCCCCTTTGAGTTGCCACTGCATCTTGGAGCAGCTACAGCATCTTTCTTTACAGGAGTAAACTTGAGCTGATTAGTCACCAGTTTCGCTTTCCTCTTCTCAAGGTTACAAGTGGTCTTTAAGTGTCCTAATTTACCACAACCTTGACAGAAATGAGGAAGCCATTCATAGGTAACTCTTTGCACAGATTTCCCCAGGATTGGAATATTAATCACCACTTCATCAGGCAGTTCCTGTGAGACGTCAACTTCAACCATAATACGAGCAAAAGACAGTCGCTCCTTGAAGGTGGTCATAGTGTCCGCAAACATCGGCTTACCAATTTTGCTTGCCATCTTGCTAAGAACGGATTCCGTCCACAGATAAGGGTCCAAATCAGGAAACAAATCCATGTCGGGACAACTGCTAGTTTCTCCATATCAAGCGAGAAGGATGGACTCCATTGCTTTAGGATAAGCGTATGAGGCCCTATTTGCCAAGGTCCACCCTTCAACACTCCCTCCATATCCTCCTTGCTCTTGAATCGAAAAGAAAACCACCCTTTTTTGAAATATTGTACTGTCGGCATCGAGATATGATTCCAGTTGGTGGCTGCAAACTCCAACATCTTTTTCAGAGTTGGACGAGCACCAATAACATGACCCATTAAGGCATGCCTCCAAATTAACAATTCATCCTCAAAATCCTCATAATCAATAGTAATTTCCTCAGATGCAGCCCAATATTCATCAAAGTAAAGTCCCATACTTGCCTTCGCATTCTTCATACGCCCTGCCCAAGTTGCAGAGGGAGTCCCCGGGGGATCAGGCTGTTTCTTATCATGAGAATTCAGAGTCACCGGCTGTTTCGTTGTACTCTGCATCTTCCCCTCTTTCCCATGGCTTCCCGCCCCGGATTTAGCAACCTTCAATAAGCTATTCGAGTTCAAGATGACCGGCTGTTCCGTTGTACCTTGATCATTTTTGCTCGCCCCTGACGTCTGGATGACCGGCTGTTCCGTCGTATCCAGAGTTTCGTCCGTCTTCTCAGAATTCCTGATGACCGGCTGTTCCGTAGTACCAGGAATTCTATTGTTAGCACTCGAGGTTCCGACATCTCCAGTCAATCGGATTGCCGATTGTAAAGCAAGATCAATTAGATCATTGATCACGTTCTTCCCCTGCTTCTTAGGACCCAAATCATCCTCTAAATCTTCCGATTGTGTACTAGTAGATTGAACTTCAAGGTCCTGATTGAACTGATATGTTTGCAAGCTTTCCCGTAACGCTTTCCGTGGTCTTCCCCCGACCCCTACCTCGTGGCGCCGTCAATGTCATCTCATTCCGATAAAAATGGCGAGGGGAAACTTCCCCTAGAGAGAGGATAGAGAGAGTCGTGATATTATTATTATTATTATTGTTGTTGTTATTATTGTTATTATTGTTATTATTATTATTATTATTATTATTGTTGTGGTTGTTGTTGTTGTTGTTGTTGTTGTTGTTGTTACTATTGTTACTATTGGTATTATTACTATTACTACTATTACTATTATTATTATTATTATTTTGCAAGAAAGGTACATCTTATATTAGAATAAGAATAGGTTTCTTACAAAGAAAAACCACTAAAGATCAAGAGATCAAAAAACACAATAGCCCCTATATGAACTTAAATCCAACCCTATATCATGTGCTTAATAGAAAGGTCTAACCCTCGACTCCTCAATCTAATAAAGACATCAAATTTAATTCGCCCAACTAGACTGTCAATAGAGCTTTTACGGACTTCAAAGATCCTGGCGTTTCTTTCTCCACAAATAGTATAGACAGCAGCAGCCAGACATCCGCAAAACCATCTATGCTTCCAATGTCTCCTTTTGCTTCTATGAGTACTCCATCTCAATTCAGTGTGAAGGTTGTTACATCTGCCCGTTATCTGCATCCAGCGGAGGAGATGTTGCCATATCTGCCTAGAAAAAGGGCAGGAAAAGAAAAGATGAGTTGTATTTTCCTCAGCCTGCAAGCACAAACTGCATCTGCTAACAGTCGGTAGTCCCCTTTTCTGTAGCATATCTTGAGTAGCAAGATGCCGCTGACCTGCAAGGACTACAACAATCTTATGTTTAGGAACTATAATTGCTTCTTTGATCCTACTCATCCAAGAAACCCTAGGTTGTTTAGGGCGAATCCAATCATAAGCTAAACGTACAGCAAACTGTCCCTGCACAGTCCAGCTATGAATCAGCTCGATTGCAGCATTAATACTACCAGATTCCCTTAGAATCTCATCCTTCACACCAATCAGGCTGTTGAAGGAAGAAGTGTATCTATCATTCTTCGTAATGTCCCATATACTTTTCCCTTTAAGAACATACCTGTCATGCCATCTTCCCCATAAACCACCTTTACCAGTAATGATTCGCCAAATCCACTGAGCAAGCAAGGCTTTGTTCCAGTATTTGAGTCGCTTAATGTTGAACCCCCCCCCCCCCCTGCCCAAGGGACACAAATACTTGCCCAACTTTTGAAAATCATCCTTTTTTTGTTTGCACCAGTCCAGAAAAATCTAAGACAAATTTGATATAACTGCTGCAGAACATTCACAGGAAGCAGGCTATTAGAACACCAATAATTAGTAATTCCAAAAATCACTGAATTTAGGAGTTGTAGACGGCCTGCATAAGTAAGAAACTTTGAGGACCAGCATGAAATTTGCTTCTGCACCTTATTGATAAGAACCTGATATTCCCCTTTTTTGTTGTTGACAGAATGAAGGGGAATCCTCAAATAGCGACAAGGAAAAGTTCCAGGTCTGAACCCAGTATGGAAGAGAATAAGATCTCTTATATCAGCACTCACACCACCAAAAAATATGTTGGTCTTATCTTTATTGGCATGTAAGCCAAATTCCAAAGAGAAATTCTCAAGAGCTCGCACAACAGCTCCAACCGAAGGAACATCTCCCCTAACAAATATCATGAGGTCATCCGCGAAGCGAAAAACAAATGGTTTAAGCGAAGTTGACAGCATTTTGGATGGTAAGAAACATCCTCAGAGTGATTAATTTGCCTCAATCGTCGTGACAATACTTCCATACTTAGGACAAACAAATAAGGTGAAAGAGGGTCTCCTTGTCGGATTCCACTTTTCCCTTTAAAGAAGCCATGAGTATCCCCATTTATCTTGATAGTAAACCAAGAACCAGTGATACAGTTCATGATCAACCTAACAAAGCAAGGAGGAAAGTTGAAAGCCCGAAGCATGCTAACCGCGGTGTAATATACTTCCTACCATAATTCTTGATCAAGGACAGAGAAAGAGCTATATTGTCGTGTCTACTTCTCCCCGGCACAAAAGCCGCTTGCTCCAGACCTATAACCTCAGCCAACGTACTCTGGATTCTAAGATTTAGGATTTTGCTTACTGTTTTATAAAAAACAGAACAACAAGAAATAGGTCTAAAGTCCAAAACAGACTGGCAGGCCTCCTTTTAAGGAATTAGGGTGACGATGGTTGTATTTACTTGCTTAATCATAGTCCCTTTATGGAAGAACTCCTGCACAGCTGCCCAAAAATCCTCTCTAATTATTGGCCAAGAGGCTTTGAAGAATTCAGAGGAAAAACCATCCGGACCTGGACTCCGATCTGAACCAATAGAGTAGACAGCTTCTTTAATGTCATCATCAGTCGGAATTCTGAGCATTTTTTCCCATGTATCCTGGTGAACCAATGGCCCTTTTCTAATGTTATCAAGATCTATATTTTGTACAGGCTGCTCCTCTCCAAGTAATCTTTCATAATACTCCAAAAACCCCTGAGCAACATCAGACCGCCCCTCTCTTTGGACCCCCTTGCAGCCTTCAATTATCCCAATGAGCTGCTGTTGCCTTCTTTCTTTTAGCCGAGAATGAAAAAACTTGGTTGATTCATCTCCCATAAGGATATTATCCATCTTTGATCGTTGCTTTAGAATACTAATTTCAGCCTCACTAAGAGTCTTATGAAGATAAAACAGCTCTCTTTCCTTTATTATAAGATCATGTGAAAAAGGAAGCAACTGCAATTGCATCTGACAGTCTGTTAAGGCATCTTCAACCTCAGTTATTCTCTTACGTATGCCAGTAAAATGAATTTTATGCATAGCCTTAAGAACCACCTTCATCTTCTTCAACTTCCCAAACAATCTGAAGCTAGCAGAACCATGGATAAAACCCATCCATGCCCCTATAATAGTCTCAGTATAACCAGGATACTGAACCCAGCAATTTAGAAAACTAAATCTCCCTCGCTTCCTCTCCTCACTTCCAATGGAAACAAAGACCGGTGAGTGATCAGAGACTCCAGAGGGCAGCAGAGTAGCAAAGGAGTTAGGAAAATAATTGATCCAGTCCCCATTGACCAAAGCCCTATCTAATCTGGTCCAGATACGAGTCTCAGCATCGTGTTTGTTAGACCAAGAGAATTCAGGGCCCTGAACAGCCAGCTCCTGTAATCCATTAGCCAAAATGCAATCATTAAAATCCTCCATGCCCTTAATAGCAGGAAGAGAACCACTAATCTTTTCCTCCATGTTTCTGACAATGTTGAAATCACCTAACACCACCCAGCTTCCCACTGGTGCCAGACTTCCGAGATCATTCCACAATTCCCTCCTCCCTTCTCCATCATTGTACCCATACAACGTTGTCATGAAAATTTCCATTCCAGAACCATAATGCAAAATTTTGCAGTGGACGAACTGAGCACTAGCAGCGAGTAAAGAAACTTGAACGGTAGAAGGATCCCAAACAATCCAAATGCGACCATTGTAATGAAAATTATAATTACACAAAACCATAAAGTTATTAAACTTCCTAGCGATTATTTGTGTAGCCTTCCTCTCCTTTATTCTAGTTTCCAAGACTCCCAAAACATCAATTCTTTTATTCCTTATAAGCGAAAGGACAGCATTTTGTTTCACCTCGTCGTTCCCCCTCCCCTGCATTCCATATGGCAATTTTCATTGGGATTTACCAGGTGGAATAGCATCCCTCTCCACATTCTCCTCTTCTTCTTGTAACATTTCATACCTATTAGATTTTAGTAATTCAACTTTCACCTCCCTAGTCATTTGAAATCCCAAAGATGACTTTTAATTTTCACACCTGAACGGGCTGGCATAAAACCTTCCATATCAGGCATAATCACAGCACTAGCCCTCCCTAATCCACCTACCATATCATGTGAATTGGGGTCCAGGTCATCCTCTTCAATTCCCCTTTCCAGTCCACCTAGCAGATTGAGGTCCGGGGTCTCCAACTCCACCACCTTAGATCCACTAGCTGCCTTCGACATGCTAGCATCCAGCTTCTTGCTTGGCCTACCAGTCTTCTCTTCTAGCTAACAACTCATGTCAGTCCTTGATCCATCCAGTCCTGACGTAGAGATTTGCCGCGGATCCCCACAATCAAACAAGAACCTAACTCAACTAACTGGGTAGCTAGGGTAAGTCGGGTATCGAATCCACAGGGACGGTGAGCTAAATGAAAAGTCTCGGTCTAGTTAAAGGCTTAGTCGTAGAAATTCAGTTTGGGTTGAATGAGCCTAAACTAAATAACTAAACTAGCAATAAAGCAAAATAGTAACAAATATAATAAAGGGACTAGGGTCAAGGTTAACAGGGTAGTCTCAGGGGAGTTGTCGGAGTCATAAAATAGTCGACTAAGGTCAGTAACAGGCAAAAGATAGGCTCTCTCGAGTCTCTATCTACCATAGGACGGTCGTAGCGGGCTTTTGCTACTTACTAGGTCGACCCACCCCAGTGAATGTAAGTCTAACTTAGACTCAGCTCTCGATCTTAAGTCTAGGTTAACTAAATTGATTAACTAATCTGGCCAGGACAGGAAAATCATGGAATTATAACGTTCAAACGGAGATTAACAACGATTAATCAACAATTAAATTAACTCGAGACAAAACCCCAATTAAGACGAACCGAACTAACCCTAACCCTAGAAATTACTACTCAGACATAATTAAAACTAATCTAATTAATCTACCCATTAATTTGATAATCATATTAGACATTAAAGATAGAAACTTTGAACAAAATAACTATTTAAACAAGAATGAATCAAACATAATACGAAGTAAAGGCAAAAGGAGAACAGAAATATAATTACCAAATTGAAATGAAAGAATAGCATAGACGCAGATCAAAAGAATTGTATAGAAGAAGGATTGACCAAACTAATTCAACTCAAATAAACTAAATCAAATTAGAGGATTCAAACTTGAAAGAAGAAGAATCCAAAATCCAAGCCTACGGCCTACTACCCTTTCTATGCCCCTATTGCATTCTCTTTTTTATTTATTTATGCTGACCATCGGTCTAGATGGATTACAATTTACGTCCGTGGGTTTGAGAATCCAGCCAAGTCGGTCTTATTTGATCCATTTTTCATCGTGTTTTGCTTCATTTTCCTTGTATCTTAACTCTTTTTAACCCGTCTTCACTTACTTTCTTCACTTGAATTCCCTCGACTTGGTACCAGCAAGATATAACGATAGAAGCAGTACCAAAATCTCGGAATATAACAATTATTACGATAAGTATAACTAAAACGACTAATTAATAATTAATATCATAAAATGAGCTATATGATAATTATAGAACACAAAATCGGACTAAATAACGGGTAAAAGTCGGGGTAAATCACTATTAAAATATCACTTATCAAACTCCCCCACACTTGACCCTTACTCGTCCTCGAGTAAGCTCACTAAACCAAACTAACGACCCTTAAAGAGAAACACTAGAAAAGCTAACAGAGACACAAACTAATTACACAAAAAATTTACATCACAAGCTTTCTAATCAAAAGTCAAAATTCTAAAACTCAACTCAAGAATAAACAATGATAATCAGACACTAAGACTGTTACAATCGACAGTATACATCCATCGGTTTTGGTCCATGCTATGTCAAGGGTATGAGATGGAGGTGGAATGAGTACTCCCATGAAGTTATTAACACTAGAAAAACTCGTCTCGACTCAAAGAGTCAAGGATCGTCCTAGTGATGCAAGTGAAAGAGTAAATGATCCAAAATGAGAAAATATGATTAAAAATAGCTAACTCGGGGAGGAATCGTACTTTTTTTTCTTTTTCTTCTTTCTTTTTTTTTCTTTTCATTTTTTTCTTTTTGTTTTTCTTCGCATCTTTTCTTTTTTTTTTCTTTTCATCTCCCCTTATTTTTTTCTTTTTGATATTTTTGTGATTTTTTTCGGTGCTTACAAACATGCACTTATTTGTGTGGAAAGATCGAGCAGAATTTGTAACGCCGCTCTCTTCCTGATAAAAGAAGATAAATAGGATGAATCACAAAAAAAAGGAAATCACTTGGATCACCGTCACCTAGACAAGACAACTAAAGTCACATCACATCACGGGAGGTGGAAAATGGAACAAGTGAAGTACACACCCTCGAGCGACTTACAGTAGGAGACCAATTGATATATGACGAACAATTGCAACTATTAAGTGTCTAAAAATCATTATTTACACAAAAGTTAAAAGTTAGAAAAACGAATAAATCAAAGAAAACGAGTGGAAACAAAAAAAACGAAAAAATAAAATATTTTTGGCATTTTTTTTTGACACAAAAACAAACTACGACTCAAAAAACACAAACCGACACAAAATACTCCAATCAACCAACAACAAATCCTCCCCCACACTAAAATCGGACATTGTCCTCAATGTTCAAGAACCAGGGAGGGAAAAGAGAATGGATGTGTAAAGAACTTACTAAAGTGAATTGATGCTTGATATTTATTCTCGTATGTACCCGTCAAATCTCTTGTCGATTTCTTGGAGCTCACATATTACCTACACAAAAAAACACAAAACACACGACACAAGCAAAAGGATATATACACATTGTACTCACTTCTCAGCAAACAAATAAGTTGTTTAAAAAAGGAGTCAAGGACCTCATTAGCTTGTCAAACAAGCTAGACCAGTCATTACCAAAATGGTCATAATGAATCGACATCAATAAGCATGACCAGTAGTGGATAATAGAGGTAAGAAGACTAATAAGCGGTTTGTGAGGCAAGATGTGCATACCGAATATCTCAATTCTATCAGAAGGCTTGCCATAAAATTCAAGTTGCACAAGAAAGGGTTCTAATACCCCAAAGCCACTCAAAATACCCACCTTACCACTTTCACTCCTCCTATGAAAGGTGATAATATCTCCGTCTTCAATGCTCTCCATCACAGTATCCATAAGAAACGAGTCTAAAAGCAAACTGATCTCCTGGGTAGAACTATCACAGTCCTCCTCACTTATCATGAGCTCAAATACAGGGCTAAGAGAAACAAGGTCGAGACAATCAATAGGTGAAATAAATTCATCCTCAACAAATTTCTCTAAAATAGGTTTCTCAAAGAAACCATCACAATCCCTTGTATCGTCAAGCACAAATTCATATGGAGATGTGTCAAAGTAAAAGGAATCAAGGAGAGCATCATTATCATCACTAACCCCCTCTACCACCATGAAGTCAAAGAGAGGATTATCCATCATTTCAACATCAACTACATCCTCAAACATAGGATTCTCAAAATAATTACCTAATGAGAAATCCCGCACTTCATTTTCAACATCAACACGGTTAGATTGAACATTATACATATAATCATCATCTTCATCATCAATTATGCTCTCTAGGGGTGGGGAAGATGGAATATCATGCATAACATTCACATTGACACAAGGAGGAGAAACATGACAAACACTAGCATCATGCACAAGAGAGTAGGAATCGACCCCCTCACTTAACAAAGAAGGAACATGTGGGTCATCTTTAGGTTGTGGACCTCTCCCAAATTCTCGATGGTCGTGGCCACTAGCTATTTTTGCAATCAAAGCATGTGCGTCTTCTACTTCCAAATCATAGAATTTCCAGTTAGATGCAACAAAAATCAAATCTCTATGAGAAGGAAGCAAGCTATCAAAGAACGTCAATGTAGTAAGCCAAAGTGGGAAGTCATGATGGGGACAAGCTCTCAATAAGCTCTTAAACCTACTCCAAGAATCACTCAAACTCTCAAACTCACCCTGTTGTGGACATGACATACGTCCACCCCGACGCGGCCACGCGCGGGTTTGGGGAGGCAAATGAATCTCCATGAGATGGTCAAATGGAAATTTAAATCGAAGTCGGAGTCGCCACCGAATTTTATGGTTATTCGGAACCGTTCGAGCCCACTCTATGTCGTAGTGGGCCGTGTACAAAATACGGCCCATTTCCGATGTCAGAGTTTATTGGGCTCGTCCCTTTGCAGTTTGATATAGATGCCGACTTGAGCGGTTAATCGTATATTGAATGACTCTCGTTGCCAATGGTTTCGGACATCCGGAAACCACGGTTCTGAGTAAGGGGTGAGGGTACGTGTTGGGAAGTTCACTAAGAACACCCAACCCCGCTCGCACATTAGCGGCCTCTACTAGGATATCGAATGACGTTTTAATGCGCGTGTTAGTAATACGATGAATGATATGCAAACATTGTTTTCCTAAGCATGTGAGGAATTGAATGGGTTGCTAAGTCAGTTTAATGCATGAAAAATTAATTAACGTCAAAGTTGAATTTATCATGTGAGATTCGTTTTAGTATAATAAAACAAATGAAATAAAAAGGATGAATTTGCTACAAAAGATGAACAAACGAGTTAGTATCGATTTGTAAAGAAATAATATAACAAATATAAATATGTGAGATCGAGAAAAATCGAAATCTGAAAAATATCGTTAAAAAGAACGTTGTTTTGTATAGAAAAACGATGTTCGAAAAAATATAAAAAAAGACGGAAAAAAGCCGCGGCATAACAGCCGGCCGCGCGACTCGCCCGGGACGCCGACGGGTCGCGTGGTGGCCTGTTTTGGGTCCGGTTTTCGAAAACTCGAAGTTCGTATTAAATCGCGTATGAATATTGCATGATTCGTACTCGACTTAATATTTTCGATATTCTTTGTATTCGATAGTTGACTACGAAATCAATATCGAATACTTAGAATGGTTTTTAGAAAAAATGTTAAAAAACAGTCCGGGTTTCAGGCTCGTGCGTGAGTCGCTCGGGCGTGGCGCGACTCGCGTTCGGGTCTGTCCGGTTTTTATTTTTGTTCGAAAATTGTTATTTTGAATGAAAAGTAAAAGAAAAGAATTTTGATGAAAAAAAAGATGTAACGATTTCTGATATCGTCGAAATCTTAATATAATTCTTTTCGATACGATATTCGATTATAGAAAAAATCGATATCGTATGTTTAAGAATATTCGTTATGAAAATAGTTTTTCGTTAATAACGATATTAGAAATAAAAAAAATCGACTCTAGACCCGTAAAAAATGAAACGGACGAAGAGGAGAAAAGGAGAGAAAGGAAGAAATCGGGTTTGATTACATCCTCAACCTACATGCTCTTGTTGACTCGGATCGGGACTCGTCGGAATGTGACTAAGCACGGGAGTGTTGAGGCAACGTCGGTTGGGTTAGGGTGGTACGGTTAAGACGGGTGTGTGAAGGGTGTCCGATATCGGGACCGGTTTCCTTCGGGTTTTGGACGTAATGTCGGCTTCTCGATGTGTGTCGGGATGACAGAAAATTATTGCTGAAAATATCTTGTGTGTATCTATGAATTGTATATTTTCGGTGTTTTTTGATGTCTTGAAAGTGTTGTATGCAAGGGGCTATTTATAGGGAGTTCCCGACCTTGGCTTAGGAGAGTTTGACTACCGCTTAGGATAGGAAACGTAGGAATCTGAGGGAAATAAGAATTCCGCTTTCTTGTGAAGGAAGAAAGAGGAAAACCGGCTGTTTTGCTCTTGTTTCGGCCGAGTGGTTCTAGACTCGGTCGGATGTTTGAACCGATTTCTGAATAGGATTCCTGTTTGAGCTAGAATTACCGCTTGGGTAAGAAGCTGAGGAGAACGAGAATTCCATTTTCTTGTAAGAGAAGAAAAGAGGTAAACCGGCTGACTCCTACTACTTGGCCGAGTGGTTTACACTCGGTTGAGTGTTTGAATCGGTTCTCGGATAGGATTCCTACTCGGGATCGAATTCTACCTTAAACGGAATTGTTTATTATTTTTTGTATAGGTGATTTTTGTAGGATTGGGGTCCGAATAGGACGCGTGATATGTCACGGTCAACCTACGAGTTTCGGGAAATATCTTTGACCGGGTTTTGACTCGGTCGCTAAAAGACGGTTTTACCCCTGGTGACAGATTCGACCCAAATTAGTGTTATTTGACTCGAAACGACCCACTGGGCCTGAATTTGAGGTTGGTTTTGTGAGATTTATATTCCGTAAAAAGCCTAAGCCAAATGTCCATGATTTCGAGTCCATTTCCGAGTACGTTAAAGCACGTTAGCGTCCGATCATCATCGGGTGTTTGGCGGAAACTACTATAGACACCTGGCGGTCAAAATGTGGGTGTCTACAGAGCCCCCACTCTGACTGAGGCTTGGACAGGGCGAAAGTCAGAGTAGCCACCAGATCAATCAAGGATTAAAACCTGACAGCTCCCGGTCGGGTCGTTTAAGGTCCATTAGACCTGCGTGGAGGGCCCGCCGGCCATGGGCTAGAAATGTACCTGAACTGATGATGATAACTCCGTGGGGAATTTGAACTCGTCATATGAGACTTAAAATGGGCCTGTATGTGGGCTCATCTTGTTAAATACCGCTGGGGAGTTATGCAAATCGCATGGTCCTGCCTGAGTCGTCCTGTACATATTTATGCAAAGCTGCAAAATTTTGCATGTAACATTTGTAGGAAAAATGACTCGTGCTGGGGAATAGAAATTTTGAGAAAAGGTTTGAATTTTTTTGAGTTTGCAAAAGCCTTTGAAAAATTAGGGAATTTTTGTTTTGACTTTGAAAAGGAGTAGGAATGCTCGAGATGACTTAGCTAAGCCTTAGGACAATGGCTTGTATGCTAAATGCTCTAGGATTGGGAATCCTAAGGTGAGGAGGAGAACTTATTTTTATGCTATAAATACCCCTTCTTGCTTCACAAATTATCATAATTTCATAATTCCTCAATTACTTAAAGAGAAGAATAAGCCCTGAAAATTTTATTCTTTCTTTTAGCAAAATAAATATGGGAATCGACCGATTAGTGGGATTGCTGCACGAGTGGTCCAAATATTTTAGGGATGCCGATAGGGCTATCCTAAATCAGAATGGCGTTACCCAATTGTCCGTGATCCGTCAGATGCAAGTAGACTGCCACTTCTTGGATGCTTGCCTATCCTATTGGGATGATACCTATCATGTATTTGGTTTTCCTCGAGGAGAGATTTGCCCTATTCCTGAGGAAATTGCTGCTGCAGGAGGATGGAATCCTATACTTCGCCCTGCTATCCCTTTCTCAGTTTCTGACCCAAGGAGGAAGTTAAGGGAATTTTTAGGGCTTTCTCATATGGAGGTGTCCCGTATGCTAGAAGGAGATACCGTTTCCCTGATCGACCTGGCTGAAAAATTCATGAACCCAGATGATGTCCGGGTCAGACCGGTTCATAGCCGTAGGGCCTTCACCTTTTGTATGCTCCATGTTTATGCTTTCGAAGGGCATATGGACTTATTATCTTGCATGGGCCACGTTAAACTTTTCATCGTGGCTGACCTGATGGAGACGGAGCATAGCCCGGCTTGGCTGATTACAGGGGAGATTATCCAGGGTTTGGATAGTCGTAAGAGGGATTCGTCAGTCAGGCTGACTGGGTGTACCCGGCTTCTACAGGTATGCCGTTTTTGATTTTTTTTGGCTTTTCTGATTTTCCGGCTTTTCCCATTTGCGCGGTTTTTTCCGATTTTCCCGGCTTTTCACTTGTTTTTTTTTTTTTTATATTTTCACGTGATTTTGACGATTTTGATTTTTGCGGGTTTTTCAGCTGTGGCTGTTCGAGAGGTTATCGATCTTGGATCCTCCCTTAGACGTAAGCCGATATCAACCCAGGCAAGTTATGTCGAGGAGACGAGCTATTGCCTTTTCTCGCTTCAGTACCCAACAATATTGGGATGAGGTGCTATCTTTCCATGGAGGCCTGTTGATTCGTTGGGGCCGTGCCATCGTGGCCAATTTACCTTTGGACTGGTCCAGAATCTCGAGATAGAGCTAGATATCAGGTAATCCTATCTTTTAGGCAAACAATTCACCTCTTTCCCGATCGCATACTTAGGCAATATGGTCGGGCGCAAAGAATCCCAGAAATCGAGGCCGTTGTGAAGTTAATCTACTCAGCTGACGGATGTGATGTGTGACACCTGGATGCAAAGGTGGTATACACGAGCTACTTGGCCCGTTCTTAAAAATTCTCATTCGATCTGGGTGACCGATTCTTATGTAAGATGGACCCGAGCTGATTCAGCTAAAACTCGAGCTGCCCTGAAGATTGACGAGGCCTATGACCTGTTACGCCGGGAGCATGCTAAGGACAATAGGAGCTTCTTTACTGAGGGAGCTACTTCGACAGGTCAGAAAAGAAGATCTAGGACTCAGACTGAAGGGTCCAGTAATAAGGGTGCACGGGGGAAGGTGAGCCCCCAGATGGACTTAGAAAGGAGACTAGGGCTAAGACTGGCTGCTAAGGACCGACTTGGTCCTCGAGACAGGCTTCCCGAGCCGGTTAGGGCTCGGCTTGGGCCGGTGCAAAGGATGGAAAACCCAAAATCGAAGAAGCGGGTTCGAGCAAAGGAAGTTCCCCTTGTGATTAGGGAACGTTCGCCCCCGCCCCGTCGGCCTCGGGCTCCACGTGACCCGAAAGATAAGGGAAAGGGTAAAATGTACGAGTAGTCTCCTAAATTTATTATTTAAGTATTACTACTATTTTTGTAGTGTGATTTTGTTGCTTTTTATTTGTGATGTATTTTTTGAAATAATAAAAAGACATATTAGTGAATACCGTTCCCGTCTTTTCGTTATTGCAGTGGTTGTACCCTTTTGAGGGGTTGCCTACGTATCCAAAATTAATGGAATCAAACCTTCCGTAGTTCAGAAGTATTTTTTGCAATTTTTCGAAATACATCAAGATTATTAATTCGAGATGTGCAACGGTAGGATAAATGATCCTAACTTATTGACTTGCTTAAAATTTTGAAAACTCATAAAAAAGACATTTTTTATAAACTTTTGCAAATGACATTGAGATAGGGTTTATGGGTAGTAACGCTTCAGCTGGTCCAAGTTTGTTGGATTGACGAACTCGTTTCCGTCCAAGTCCGTTAGCATTACTGCTCCTCCTGAAAGAATCTTCTTCACTAAATATGGCCCAGCCCAATTGGGTTTGAATTTTCCCCTTGGGTCAACTGGTAGTAAAGCTCGAACGGATTTTAGGACTAGATCGCCCTCCTTGATGTTCCTGGGCCTAACCCTTTTGTTAAAAGCCCGTTGGATCCTTTTCTGATATATCTGAATATTATTCAGAGCCCGGGATTGCCGTTCGTCTAAGAGGACTAATGAGTCATATCGGGCTTGGACCCAGTCCCCTTCAGGTACCTGACTTTCGAGCAAAATCCTAAGGGATGGTACCTCTAGCTCGACCGGTTGGACTGCTTCCATTCCATATGTAAGATAGTATGGAGTTGCTCCGGTTGCAGTTCGAATTGATGTCTGATATCCCCATAAGGCAAAGGGTATCTTGTCGGGCCAGTCCCGGTAATTCTCAGCCATCTTTTTAAGAATGGTGACAATTGTTTTATTGGCTGCCTCTACCGCTCCATTTGTCTGAGGACGGTAAGGTGACGATGTATGCCTTTGGATCTTGTACTTTTCCAGCAAAGTGGCAGTTTCAGCTAGGAAATGGGTCCCGTGATCGCTGATGAACTCGTGTGGAATCCCGTATCGACATATAATTTTGTTTTGGATGAACTTAGCCACATGCTTGGCATTCAAGATCCGGTATGATTCGGCTTCGACCCATTTAGTGAAATAGTCGATAGCCAGTAGGATGAAACAGTGACCTCCTGTCCCGGAAGGATTCACTTTCCCGATTATATCAATTCCCCATGTCGAGAATGGCCATGGCGATATCATTGTATATAGTAAGGATGAAGGCATATGCTGAACATTAGCGAAAATCTGACAGTTGTGACAGTGTTTGACATACAGCTGACAATCAGTTTCCATGCTATTCCAATAGTAACCGAGTCTCGCGATTTTTCGGGCCAACATATGGGCGTTCATATGTGGTCCGTTTTCACCATCGTGCACCTCGGCCATAACTCTTTCGGCTCGAGTTTTATCAATGCATAGAAGTAAAGCCCCATGTGCTGTCTTTTTGTACAGCTGTCCATCGTCTGTGCAGACGAACTGGGTTGCCCATCTTCGCAGAGCTTTCTTGGCCCGGTTTTCAGCTCCCGGAGGATATTCCCCTGACGTCAAGTAGGTTAGAATAGCTTGATACCAAGGTTCTGGATCAGTTATTTCGATATCTTGGATAACGTTGACGTATGCCGGCTCGAACCGTCTTTCGACACAAATGGGCATGCTGGTTAGATGCGCTGGGATATTCAGTAAAGATGCTAATTTTGAGAGAGCATCTGCAAACTGGTTTTCTTCCCGAGGCAGATAAATGTACTCCACATTTTGGAATTGTTTTTCGAGAACCCTTACTCGTGCTTGGTAAGCCACGAGATTTGCGTTCCGAGTCTTCCATTTTTGTAGGGTTTGATTTATGACTAACGATGAGTCACCGTGGACCCGGAGGTTTGTTACTCCTAAATCGGCGGCGGCTTGCAACCCGTGAATGCATGCTTCGTACTCGGCTGCGTTATTAGTCACGTCAAAATCTAGCTTGATGGATAATGGGGTATGTTCACCTTGTGGTGAGATTAGCAAAATCCCGACACCAAATCCTCGAAAGTTGGATGCTACGTCAAAATACAGATCCCATGTGTCGGTGTCGGTATGGAATATGTCTTCGTCTGGGAAGGCCCAAGTGTCGGTGTGATCTTCCTCGGATACCGGACTATCGGCTAGGAATTCCGCTACTACCCTGCCCTTGATGGCTTTCAATGGTACAAATTTGAGGTCGAACTCAGCTAGCATTAAAGTCCATCTGGATATACGACCGTTGAGGATGGGCTTCTCGAATAGATACTTGATTGGATCCATTTTGGATAGCACATGTACCTCGTGACTAAGCATGTAGTGTCGGAGCTTTTTAGTGGCCCATACTAGTGCTAGACACGTCTTCTCGAGCATGGTGTATTTGCATTCGTATTCCAAGAACTTCTTACTGATGTAGTAAATGGCCCGTTCTTCGGAATCGACCGTCTGGGCTAGCATAGCGCCCATGGCAGTCTCGGTTGTTGTCAAGTATAGTGATAGAGGCAAACCATGCTGAGGTGGCATTAACACCGGTGGAGAGGATAAAATTTCCTTGATTTTATCGAAAGCCATTTGACATTTGTCATCCCATAGTGTTCGTTCTCCTATCTTCAGTTTCTTGAAAATGGGTTCACATACCATGGCTAGGTTCGAAATGAATCGGCTTATATATTGGACCTTTTCGAGAAACCCTCTTATCTCCTTTTCGGTTTTAGGCGGTTGCATCTTGGTTATGGCCTTGATCTTGGCTGGGTCAACTTCGATGCCACGCTAGGTAACAATGTGGCCCAGTAACTTGCCCGATGTTACCCCAAAACTGCATTTTTGAGGGTTTAACCTCATGTTGTACTTGCGTAGTCGGGTGAAGAACTTTCTTAGGGCTGCAATGTGCCCGTTTCGGTCCTTGGACTTGACAATCATATCGTCGACGTAGACCTCTACTTCCTTGTGCATCATGTCATGCAATAAAGTAGTAGCGGTCCGTTGATAAGTGGCACCAGCGTTAATAAGCCCAAATCGCATCACGGTATAGCAGTAAGTCCCCCAAGGTGTGATGAAGGTGGTCTTACTCATGTCTTCTTCCGCCATTTTGATCTGATTGTATCCGGCATACCCGTCCATAAATGATAGAAGGGCATGATCGGCCGTGTTATCCACCAGTATGTCGATGTGTGGCAACGGAAAATCGTCTTTTGGGCTGGCCTTATTAAGGTCCCGGAAATCTACACATACTCGGACTTTGCCATCCTTTTTGGGTACTGGTACTATGTTTGCAACCCAGTCTGGATATTCAGACACTTAGATAAAGCCCGCTTTGAATTGTTTATCAACTTCTTCTTTGACTTTGAGAGACCATTCGGGCCTCATTCATCGGAGTTTCTGTTTTACCGGCTTGTACCCGTCTTTGATGGGTATTCGGTGTTCAGCTATTTCCCGGTCTATTCCCGGCATGTCCTTGTAGGACCATGCAAAGACGTCTTTGAATTCCTGGAGGAGATCCGTGAATTGTTGTCTCTCTTCGGGATCTAAAGATAGGCCTAACTTAAGTATCTGAGGCTCTAAAGGGGTTCCTACGTTGATGGAATCGGTTTCTTCGATTACAGGATTTCGGGACTCCCTTTGCTCAAGTTGCTCAATTAGATGAGGAGGCAGTGGTACCTGTTCATCGGGTTTCTCAATGTCATTGCAAGTAAGATTTTTGAAAACATTTTGAAAATAAGCCAAGTCATAAGCGGAACGGTTATCGTTATTATTGATAGTAAATTTTGAAAAGAGCTCGAAGAGAGCTGCCATCTGATCGTTGGTCAGAGGCGGGATAGGGAGAGCCCTTGGGACAGACTCCGGGGCTCCCGATGGTGAGGCTAAAGAAGGGAGAGGGGTTACAGACTCGATCCTAGTACTGGACCCTCTAGACTTTGACTCTGACTCCGACTCTGACTCTGACTCGGACTCGGACTCAGATTCAGACTCGATAGTATGCATATCTCCTTCGCCAGTAGTTAGCTTGTAGACTCGACCCTGACTATCGGTCCACTTTATTGTCTTCCTCCAAGCTTTCTTCCCAGTGTCGGCACCAACTTCCGAGATCAGCTTAGTTGGATCAAACCTGTTGCTGCGAAGGATCAGGCTGACTAGCTCTTGCTTAGGGGTCGGGATGACTTTGTCTTCCCCAAAGAGCAGTCCTAGAATGGGCTCAGTGTTGGTTGGGCCCTCCTTTGATTCGGCCTGGATAAGAGCGAATATGTCGTCTGGAATGAAGTTGCATTCCCGAGCCAGCTTGGTCCCGGGGTACGAGATGGTGGGCCGATAGAGGCCCGTTTGAACAGTTTCGAATACCGGGGTGACGAATGTGACCGTTTTGGTTCGGTTCGTGTAACCGGACGCCATAGTATAACCTAGACCGAGGTGAGATTGCCCGTTGTTCAGGGTTTCGATGATCTTTCCCGGTGGGAGATATGACCTTGAAGTGACTCCCGGTAGGCAACCCAGGTTCTGTAGCATCGTATAGATGCTAACGGTGAAGTATGGCTGAAAAAGGTACTCTTCTTCGATCATTCCCACAAAGTTGAATACTCGTGGGTCGGCTGAGCCCGTCGTGTTACAGCTTGACACGGTTATGGGAGTGGCTTCGAAAGTGATGATCCCGTCCTGTAAAGGCAGTTTGACCTTTCTATGAAGAGTGGAGGACACAACTTTGACTGCATGAATCCATGGTCTTCCAAGTAGCAGATTGAAAGACGAAGTAACATCGATCACTTGGAATTCTAACTCCTTCTCGATCGGCCTGTTATGATGGTTAGTTTAACGGCCCCAGCCACTGATTTTGGGCTCCCATCAAAAGCCTGGATAGTCTTTGCAGTCGGAAGGTAGTCAGCCTCGGTAATGCCGAGGGTCTTGGCTGTCCTTAAAGGAAGGACGTTAACTGCGGAACCGTCATCAATCAGGGTCATAGGGAGATATTTGTTTCGACAGATCACCGTGATATACAGGGCCAAGTTATGAGTGGTCCCGAATGGTGGAAGGTCGGACTCGGAGAAGGTGATAAGTGGGCCTTCCTTTTTGGGCTTATCCTTGAGATATGGCAGGATCGTGGCCACCATTTCGGTGGGGGTAACCGATGAGTCGACCTTGATTTCATCAAGGGCCTTAGTAAGTGCCGCTCGATGCTCCTGTGAACTAACCAAAAGCTGCCATATGGTAATATCGGTTCGGACCCTCTTCAATTGTCTGACTAGGGCCGTGTCAGTGTTTGGCTCTTCAGGAGTAAGCTCCGTCCTGGAAGGTTCAGTGACGGTTTCCGGGGTGGTTGTGATGGTGTGTGTACCGGCCAGAGCTTTGGCTTTGGCCCTCCGGACTTCCTCGATAGTGACGGGGACAGCCTCCCCTCTAGCCAGGTAAACATCGTCCTCGTCGTCGTTCCATATCCCGTTGATTTGGGAAATGAAAGGGGAAATGAGATGAGTGCAGTCGACTACCTTTCCAGTAAAAATGGCATGAGTGGCAAGAGGATTGTTTTTGTTGCTTGGCTTGTCACTAGGTAGCGGTATCTTCCCATTTTCGATCAGGTCTTGGATAAGATGCTTCAATTTCCAGCATTTCTCCGTGTCATGCCCATTGCCTTGGTGATAGTGGCAATAGGCTTGAATGTTGTAGCTCTTAGACCGCTTCTCCACGGGAACTTCCGGAGTTGGGCCTTTCGAGGACAGCCTTTGTAAGGCATTAGCATAAGTTGTCCCTATGTCAGTGAATACCCGATTTGGAGTATTCTTTTTTGGTTGAGGTGTCAAGTGAGTTTACCTCGTCGAAGATGCTTCGGGCCGCCGTTGTGTTGGCGGGCTTACTGGAGGATGAACTTGCTCCTTGATACCCCTTGGTAGAGGCCTTAGTAAGGCTCTCTTGCCTTATATCGTCTTCGATTCTGGTACCCATTTCGGTTAGAGTGGCGAAGTCGGGTATGATAGCGTACCTGAGATGGACTCGGTAAGCAGGGAGGAGGTTCTTGACAAAGGCCTCCACTAGAACCTTTTCGGTGGGCTTGTCCACCAGCTTAACACTTTCGGTCCGCCACCTTTGGAGGTATTTGGTGAAACCCTTCTTTGGTTCTTGGGCCATAACTTCCAGAGTACGCATAGTAGTCTGGATTTCAGCATTGTCCGCGTAGTTCCGCGCGAATTCCATGGCAACATCGTCCCAAGTTTTGAATTTCTTGGGGTCAAGCCTGTAGTACCAGGCTTTTGGGTGTTTCTCCCGGGAGGAAGCAAAGAGATGCTTGAACATGGTCGATTTGACCCCTTTGACAGCCATAAAGTCTTTAAAAGCCCGAATATGAAGTACCGGATCTTCAGTCCCATCGAACATTGGTATGCCCGTTAAGTTAAGGTTAGCGGGCAGTTCATCAGTTAGGGTCGAATAGGTACGGGCATTTTCCGTGAGAATGGTGTTTCTGGTGGTCGAGTGGACCTGTTCCTGCAGCTTTTGGACCGCGCCGGCCAGTGCGGCTAGAGGTCCGTCATCTTCGATCGAGGCATTAGGGGTTCCTTGTTCCACGGCACTAACCCGAGTGACAATGGCGATCTGGTCCTCGCGCATTTGCCTCAATTGGTCCTGGATTTGTGCCAACGTGGTGGTCAACTCGTCTATGGCTTTTTGCGTCATGGTTCGAGTGAAGGGTGGCCTGTATGTAAGAGCACCACGTAATTAGCAACTTAACCCGAATCCTAAGGAAAGTACATCCCGAGCAAGGGAAAAAAGAAGAAGACTAAAAAGACGGTAAATGACTCGAAAAAGACACCTAGACGGGTGACTTGTGAAGAGGTGGACCTTCCTCAGGGTCCAACGCTGTGGGTTGGGCCCTGTCCGAAGGAAGGTTCACGTGAGACATTCCCAGACTTTTAGACTCGATTGTGTAAATGGGCTGACCTTTGTAGGAGTATGTCCTACGTAGGTGGGCCTTGACTTAGTAGAATAAGGCGGACTAGGATGGGGGGGAAATCCGTGATGTATGATCGACGGAGTTTCGACGCTAGACTTCAACGACTTGTGACACGAGCCGACACTGCTAAATACGGGGAATCCTAAGAAGAGAAGGTTTTGAAATATGATATTTTGAAAAGCCCGAAATGAATCGGGTGGAGAAATTCGGCCCTTTTTCGAGAAAGAAAAAGGAGTAGGCCGAATGACGGGTTTTGAAAGTTTCGAAAATATTTTCGAGTTTTGAATTGGGCATAATACCGGCTAGAAAAAGGCTATTTTGAGTAAAATCATAAGTCCTAAGTTCGGTATATGACCCGGGTTTTGAAAATTGGATATTTGAAAAAGGATGCAAATTTTGAAAAGATGACGGTTTTGAAAAAGATGTGGATCAAGTAGCACGTAGTCATGGAAACAGTATAATGACGCCATGTATGCTCTTAATCTAAGTCTCGGTCAGTCTGTAAGGGTCTATACCAGTGTACACAGCCTATCAAGAATCGGGGCGGACTCCCTAACTCGAGTTGAGATTAGGACATGCCGTAAAACTCATATGAATCGGCTAATGGACACCTTTGACATAACCAATTTGGACTATATCAACGGTATAGTGGGACGTCGGTCACGAGTACCGGCTCGGGAAAATGGGGTTTATGCATGAACCGTAAAACTAAAACGCGCATTGTACTAGTCAAACGATTTCTATTCGAGTCTCACCCTGAGGACACTGAAGGTTATTAACTCATCAGAAAATCCCCAGCGGAGTCGCCAAATTGTGAACATGACATAGGTCCACCCCGACGCGGCCACGCGCGGGTTTGGGGAGGCGAATGAATCTCCATGAGATGGTCAAATGGAAATTTAAATCGAAGTCGGAGTCGCCACCGAATTTTATGGTTATTCGGAACCGTTCGAGCCCACTCTATGTCGTAGTGGGCCGTGTACAAAATACGGCCCATTTCCGATGTCAGAGTTTATTGGGCTCGTCCCTTTGCAGTTCGATATAGATGCCGACTTGAGCGGTTAATCGTATATTGAATGACTCTCGTTGCCAATGGTTTCGGACATCCGGAAACCACGGTTCTGAGTAAGGGGTGAGGGTACGTGTTGGGAAATTCACTAAGAACACCCAACCCCGCTCGCACATTAGCGGCCTCTACTAGGATATCGAATGACATTTTAATGCGCGTGTTAGTAATACGATGAATGATATGCAAACATTGTTTTCCTAAGCATGTGAGGAATTGAATGGGTTGCTAAGTCAGTTTAACGCATGAAAAATTAATTAACGTCAAAGTTGAATTTATCATGTGAGATTCGTTTTAGTATAATAAAACAAATGAAATAAAAAGGATGAATTTGCTACAAAAGATGAACAAACGAGTTAGTATCGATTTGTAAAGAAATAATATAGCAAATATAAATATGTGAGATCGAGAAAAATCAAAATCTGAAAAATATTGTTAAAAAGAACGTTGTTTTGTATAGAAAAACGATGTTCGAAAAAATATAAAAAAAGACGGAAAAAAGCCGCGGCATAACAGCCGGCCGCGCGACTCGCCCGGGACGCCGGCGGGTCGCGTGGTGGCCTGTTTCGGGTCTGGTTTTCGAAAACTCGAAGTTCGTATTAAATCGCGTATGAATATTGCATGATTCGTACTCGACTTAATATTTTCGATATTCTTTGTATTCGATAGTTGACTACGAAATCAATATCGAATACATAGAATGGTTTTTAGAAAAAATGTTAATTTTAGAAATCGATCGAAAAATAATAGAACGAACGAAAAAAAGTTAAAAAACAGTCCGGGTTTCAGGCTCGTGCGCGAGTCGCTCGGGCGTGGCGCGACTCGCGTACGGGTCTGTCCGGTTTTTATTTTTGTTCGAAAATTGTTATTTTGAATGAATAGTAAAAGAAAAGAATTTTGACGAAAAAAAAGATGTAACGATTTCTGATATCGTCGAAGTCTTAATATAATTCTTTTCGATACGATATTCGATTATAGAAAAAATCGATATCATATGTTTAAGAATATTCGTTATGAAAATAGTTTTTCGTTAATAACGATATTAGAAATAAAAAAAATCGACTCTAGACCCATAAAAAATGAAACGGACGAAGAGGAGAAAAGGAGAGAAAGGAAGAAATCGGGTTTGATTACACCCTCAACCTACATGCTCTTGTTGACTCGGATCGGGACTCGTCGGAATGTGGCTAAGCACGGGAGTGTTGAGGCAACGTCGGTTGGGTTAGGGTGGTACGGTTAAGACGGGTGTGTGAAGGGTGTCGGATATCGGGATCGGTTTCCTTCGGGTTTTGGACGTAATGTCGGCTTCTCGATGTGTGTCGGGATGACAGAAAATTATTGCTGAAAATATCGTGTGTGTATCTATGAATTGTATATTTTCGGTGTTTTTTGATGTCTTGAAAGTGTTGTATGCAAGGGGCTATTTATAGGGAGTTCCCGACCTTGGCTTAGGAGAGTTTGACTACCGCTTAGGATAGGAAACGTAGGAATCTGAGGGAAATAAGAATTCCGCTTTCTTGTGAAGGAAGAAAGAGGAAAACCGGCTGTTTTGCTCTTGTTTCGGCCGAGTGGTTCTACACTCGGTCGGATGTTTGAACCGATTTCTGAATAGGATTCCTGTTTGAGCTAGAATTACCGCTTGGGTAAGAAGCTGAGGAGAACGAGAATTCCGTTTTCTTGTAAGAGAAGAAAAGAGGTAAACCGGCTGACTCCTACTACTTGGCCGAGTGGTTTACACTCGGTTGAGTGTTTGAATCGGTTCTCGGATAGGATTCCTTCTCGGGATCGAATTCTACCTTAAACGGAATTGTTTATTATTTTTTGTATAGCTGATTTTTGTAGGATTGGGGTCCGAATAGGACGCGTGATATGTCACGGTCAACCTACGAGTTTCGGGAAATATCTTTGACCGGGTTTTGACTCGGTCGCTAAAAGACGGTTTTACCCCTGGTGACGGATTCGATCCAAATTAGTGTTATTTGACTCGAAACGACCCACTGGGCCTGAATTTGAGGTTGGTTTTGTGAGATTTATACTCCGTAAAAAGCCTAAGCCAAATGTCCATGATTTCGAGTCCATTTCCGAGTACGTTAAAGCACGTTAGCGTCCGATCATCATCGGGTGTTTGGCGGAAACTACTATAGACACCTGGCGGTCAAAATGTGGGTGTCTACACCTGTCTAAAGTTAAGAATGTCTTGTCCAAAATTGGCGGTTTTCGCAGGAGGGAAGTAATTCTTAAGGAAGGCTAGAGCTAATGGTTCCCAAGAAGAGAAAGTGTTAGGAGGGTGTAAGTATAACCATTCCCGAGCTTCATCCTTCAGGAAAAGGGAAAAAGCATGAGAAATATAGTCTCAATGGGCAAATCACCCCTCCTTACAAAACTACAATAATCCACAAACCTCTGAAGGAGTCCATACACGTCCTCACTCTCAAACCCATGAAAAGCATTCTGCTCCACCAAATCAATAAATCCCGGGTCAACATAGAAGTCAAGACCCTCCAAATTTCCAAGGTTAATAGGTGAAGCAAACATCTCAGGTTTTGGTGCATAATGGTCAGCTAGAGTAGGCATAGTGAGAACAAGAAGAAGAGAGATATATACAACCCTCAAGGAAAAGATGAGAAGAAGAAACAAAATCAAGCAAAGAAAAAAAATAAAATACTACCACTACTACTATTATAATAATAATAATAATAATAATAATAATAATAATAATAATAAAATAAAATAATAATAACAATTACATGAACATACAGGAAACATAAAACATAAGTTTTTTTTTTCTTTTTTCTTTTTTTGCCAAAATAAATAAATAAATATATATATATATAAAAAGGTAAAACGACTAATACTAAAACCAAATAAAGACTAATATCTAACTACGCACCATCCCCGGCAACGACGCCATTTTGACGTAGAGATTTGTCGCGGATCCCCACAATCAAACAAGAACCTAACTCAACTAACTGGGTAGTTAGGGTAAGTCGGGTATCGAATCCACAGGGACGGTGAGCTAAATGAAAAGTCTCGGTCTAGTTAAAGACTTAGTCGTAGAAATTCAGTTTGGGTTGAATGAGCCTAAACTAAATAACTAAACTAGCAATAAAGCAAAATAGTAACAAATATAATAAAGGGACTAGGGTCAAGGTTAACAGGGTAGTCTCAGGGGAGTTGTCGGAGTCATAAAATAGTCGATTAAGGTCAGTAACAGGCAAAAGATAGGCTCTCTCGAGTCTCTATCTACCATAGGACGGTCTTAGCGGGCTTTCGCTACTTACTAGGTCGACCCACCCCAATGAATGTAAGTCTAACTTAGACTCAGCTCTCGATCTTAAGTCTAGGTTAACTGAATTGATTAACTAATCTGGCCAGGACAGGAAAATCATGTAATTATAACGTTCAAACGGAGATTAACAACGATTAATCAACAATTAAATTAACCCGAGACAAAACCCCAATTAAGACGAACCGAACTAACCCTAACCCTAGAAATTACTACTCAGACATAATTAAAACTAATCTAATTAATCTACCCATTAATCTGATAATCATATTAGACATTAAAGATAGAAACTTTGAACAAAATAACTATTTAAACAAGAATGAATCAAACATAATACGAAGTAAAGGCAAAAGGAGAAGAGAAATATAATTACCAAATTGAAATGAAAGAATTGCATAGACGCAGATCAGAAGAATTGTATAGAAGGAGGATTGACCAAACTAATTCAACTCAAATAAACTAAATCAAATTAGAGGATTCAAACTTGAAAGAAGAAGAATCCAAAATCCAAGCCTACGGCCTACTACCCTTTCTATGCCCCTATTGCATTCTCTTTTTTATTTATTTATGCTGACCATCGGTCTAGATGGATTACAATTTACGTCCGTGGGTTTGAGAATCCAGCCAAGTCGGTCTTATTTGATCCATTTTTCATCGTGTTTTGCTTCATTTTCCTTGTATCTTAACTCGATCTCTTTAACCCGTCTTCACTTACTTTCTTCACTTGAATTCCCTCGACTTGGTACCTGCAAGATATAACGATAGAAGCAGTACCAAAATCTCGGAATATAACAATTATTACGATAAGTATAACTAAAACGACTAATTAATAATTAATATCATAAAACGAGCTATATGATAATTATAGAACAAAAAATCGGACAAAATAACGGGTAAAAGTCGGGGTAAATCACTATTAAAATATCACTTATCAGGTCCCTTAGAGACCTGATTAGGGCCCGGCTCACAACAAGTTGAAGCAACTTCTGCCGCCTTCTTAACAAGTGTATACCTGTGCAGATTTTTCACCACGTTTTCCTTCTTTTTTTCCAAATTACAGGTAGATTTAATGTGCTCCATCTTACCACAACCAGGGCAATAATAGGGAAGCCATTCATAAGAAACCCTTTTCAATGACTTACCCAACTTTGGAATGTTAATCACAACTTCATCCTGCAACTCCTTAGAGACATCCACTTCCACCATAACCCGAGCAAACGAAAGTCGCTCCTTAAAAGTAATCATGGTATCAGAAACATCGGTTTGCCAATATTATTATTATTATTATTATTATTATTACTACTACTACTACTATTATTACTATTATTATTTTTATTTCTTTTTGCAAAAAATTATCATTTCATATCATTGAATGAAATTACAGTTTTAAGCAAAAGACTATCACACACTACTACAAAACATGACATAGACATGGGTCGTTTTAACTAATAGACATGGGTTTCGCGACCCATGTTAAGTTGAGTGACATCTATTGTCCAATACTTAGACATGGGTCGTATGTCCTATGTCTATCTAAAACATAGACATAGGTTTTTCAATTAACCCATGTCTTTATAGAATTAACCCATGTCTATAAAATCTATAGACATGGGTTTTTTGTTCGCCCTATGTCTATTATAAATATAGACATGGGTTTTTTGTTCGCCCCATGTTTATTGTCATAGTACAGACATGGGTTATTTGTTTGCCCCATGTTTATTATCATAGTACAAACATGGGTTTTTCGTCTGCCCCATGTTTATTGTCATAGTAATCAGTCCGAAAATGATATCAATTATTAATGCTTTCCGTATTTTTTATAAGAAACTGCAATCCAACCGAAACCAAAATAAATCTCATAAAATATACAACGTCGAATTGGACGATCAAACGTTCCATATTTCATAAAAGTAGTCATCATCCCAAACAAATAAGTAGCTTAGATAAAAAAAACTACACAATTACGCGATGTACCAATAATAAAATCTTTTCCTACTACAACCAATCTTTTTAGCTCATACATTGAATACTACATGCATGTCTCATACTTCTAATTTTGAAGATAATAGTTAGCCCACAAATCGCGAACCTCATCGATGTCTTCTTGTGAATACATGGCAAGTACTTTGAAGTGCTGCAACAATTTCAATATAATTGAAAGCGAATACTTCAAGAACATAAATACTTTGATTATAACATAGAGAAAATGTGTATGTGCTCGAAGTCTTGTTACCTTATCAATAGTTCCCTTCAAACTAGAAGAAGTGATTAAGTCGGTCATGTACTTCATTATGTAGTAGCCACATTTTGTGTTCCCCGGCCGACAAGCACACTATAGCAACATATATACCAACATCAGCAATTCAATCACAAACAAGAACCAACAAGGCAACATGCATCAAATCCAATCAATAATTAGCCAAAATAATTAGCCAAAGTAGTTCATAAAAACTAAGTAGTTCAAACAATACTTACTTCAACTTTCACCCACTGTGGTGCTTTAGTACTCTTTCTTGTACCTCCACTATATTCGTACGCCCTTATCGACCTACAACGAGATAAGAAAGATCAAATCAATATAATAGAATAACCTAAGTTGTCTTTTATGAACATTATTGCTTGTTAGAATTAGCAATAACATGTTAGGACGAACTCACGTATTAATTAGAGCTTTATATCCCGAAGGCTCAAACTTTCCTAGTGGGTCAAACCAATATACATGATTATGCTCAACAATATCCAATATTATAAGCACCCAATGATCCCTGATAACGAAAAAATCAACTTCACTTAATCAATAACAAAAATTAACTTCACTTAATCATGTATTAGAATAAAAAAGTACTTACTTGTTGTAAAATGGAGCCAAATATATGGGTTTTCTCCCTGTGTTCATGAACTCATGGATGTACGTCGTCATCTCATCCGCATTATGCCCAATCATCGAAAGAAATTCCGGACATAGAAACCCATATCGATGATTGTCACAAATACTATGCAAGTACCTGTAGTATGTAAAAAAATCAATACTACTATGTACCATATACATCTTTGTGACTCAAAAATAATTACAAATTGTGATTACATAGTACATACTTACCCAACAAAAGTATTAATGCACGACACATTGAGTTTTGCCATATTCAACAACAATTTGATGTCTTCCTTTGTTAGAGAAATTATTTGTGTTGGGTGTTGAGAGCCTTGTTTCACATCATTAATCATATCATCTACTCACTCCCTCCCTTTCACCCATTACACAAGCAGCGAAATATGAAACAAGCATGTGGAATTTGTTGGTGTTTAGTGGCCACTTGGTTGAGTAGTTAATTTCACTACTTATATCAACCCCTTTCACCCAACCCTTCACTACTTATATCAACCCACCATCTAATTTCAAATAATTTAATTAAATTATAAGTAGTTAATTTCAATTACCAGTGAAGTGGTGAAATGGTGAAATGGTGATTGGGTGAGATAGGAAGAAAGTAGAGTAGGTTGTTGAAAAACAAACAAAATGTAAAGGTGGGTGAGATAGGAAGTTGGATTATTACATACGTCTAATAAAGACAAAATAGCACATTAAAATATTATTTGTCATCTGTAAGACCACTTGTCATGTGATCCCGTCTTAAAAATACGATGAATAGTTTCGTCACAAACAATAAATTACCACATTAAATTAATGGAATTTACTTTTAACTCTCTTGATTACGCAAAGGTCTCTCAACAACACACTATTGAGAAAACAGTACCTGACTTTTTTTTTAAGGTTTTGTGAAATTCAATAATCATTCGAAACAAAGCCCATTCATCTAAAACAATACTCAATATAAACATAAATTAATTAAATAAACAGAATAGGTGTAATGAATTGTTGTTACCCTAACTACTACCACTCTCAGGACGGCCTCTCCCTTGACCACCACTAGCAGATGTCAAGGGACGGTCCCTTGGCGGCGGTTCTCAGGGAATACAGATTAATCGTCTCTATGAGATATTCAATTTGATATAAAAAAACAAAATACAGATTATATGCATAATGCATTGATGGATACCTAACGTGTAGATAATACGGTCTCACGAAAGATACCCTCTGAGACCGTCTAGTTTGAGAATGTGAGGCAGGTATTCTACCCAACCTTACTCAACTGTACAAAAATTTGCTCCTGCATACGTAAATTTTTTGTGTCATTAATCGGAGGGAGTATAATCTATAACACGGGATATCATAAATGAATTTTCTGGGTATGTTTTCTGTGTCAGAGTCTACTCTACTCTGTATGAGTACGGATTACGGAGTACATTTTATGCGATTAGCAAACGTCCAGTGAACTACCAGTCTTAGATTCCTACTCAACAATAATTCTTTCCAAATCCTTCCTATAATTAGAAAATTCAAAATGAGTTAATCAGAATTTTGCAAGCATCAATTTCAGATGTTTGGCCCTTGTGTCACGGGCTAAACACAGTAGTTAAGACAAGAACATATGAGGGACAAATTAGATAATGATGAAAACTACAGGACTTAAAGACTGAAATCTCCAATAATTTGTCTTAGTGCTACTGTACTGCTGGTGGGTCTATTCTCTCTCTATTCAATTCACTCCACTGTACTCAGCCTTTTAATTTGTTACTCAAAGACTGTAATGCTTTAACTGTCTGTACAGCCTCTCCCTACTACTATTGGTGTGTGATTGGTTCTCTCTTTGGTTTTTCTTAACCGCTGGCGTGGTTGCCTTACTACTCCTCCCATTGATGATAGCTCTTCTGCTTACACATGTCGTTCAGGTATCTTAGCTTGTTTCGCTCTACCTGGCCTCTACTCTATTCACGTCTTATTATTTTCCGACCTTACAATTTTGTGTATTGAGTAAAAATCGACAACATACTCCCATACCATGTATTGAGTACTTATACCGAAACATTCAATGACAGAGCATCAAACCCAAATTAAGTGCAGTAATATATTAACATCTTCAGACGAATCTATATCATAAGGTGAACATAAATAGATGGGTCACGGTCGGGGTACACTCAAGGAATCAGATTATTTGGGTAATCGACGACAGGAAACAAAAGTAGATGGAATAATCGTCCTGCAAAATAGAACCAAAACCTAGTACTCGCATAATACGATGTAGGAAACAGCAGAGAAGACGACAGCAGAGAAGACAAGACAACACGATGCTGATTGCTGAACTTTGAAAATTATAGGAGTAAGTGGCCACTCCCTTCAAACGACGGAGAAAGGCTACCAGCAACTTACAACCCTAATACTCGACTACTCGTATAATACAATGATATGATTCATATGAATGCTTTGAAACAGCTAACGGAATATACTTAAGAAGAAAGAATAACTTTAGAATTAAGTTCGAACAATCTAATCCAAGGAGAAGTCAGTAATCGTATATATAAGGCATAAGCAGCAAGTTTCGAAAGAAGAAAAAAATGGTAGTATAAGCAGATGAAGTTATTTCCAGTGGAATAAATAAATATACCATACAGAGAAAGAATGCCGATTTTATAAATAAATTGAGCATTGACAAAACGCACACGTTGAACAGTTCTCCATATGAACAAAACGCACGAATCTGACAGGTAGTAATACAAGCACAAGATATGCTTACAGAGTGAGTAGAAGAGCGCCAACTTTTGGATTTCGACAAATTGTTGAGAGACTTTCCGATCATCAGTAAATCAGCCAAACCAGCCTGCAAAAAATTTAAAGAATCGGTTCCTAGCTTCTTTGTTTGTCGACCCGTTTGTCGTTTCCAGCCCAAATAACGAGTACCCATGTCTCAAAAACTTTACCAACTACTACGAAAGATGTTAAACAAATCCCGATTGTTGTTATGTAGGAGTAATTGGGTTCTGCTCGAAAGTCGAATCACAGTTTCTTCTACTTAGGTATGAACATGGTGGAAAAATCGTCAACCCTGTGACCTCCTCCGTAAATGCTGTGTAGCAGGATTACCCTCGAACAAATCGAGAACAGCGGTATCCAAATCTTCCCATGAATACTTGATGTACTGTTCGGGATGCCTACCACCCTCGATATGACTCCTAAATCGACCAAGGAAAGACCGGTATGCCGGGAGCAGTTTCTCAGCTATGGATATCCTCAACTCTTCTCGAAGCTGAGTATCGGGAACCAACCAATTCGCTTGAATCCTATGAACTTCCTCGAAAATGGAGTTGAATGACTTAAACCGTTCCCTGAGCACGCTTTTGGATACCCCAGATGAGAAACTACCTTTCACATGCAAACCCTCGTCCCTCAAACAATTAAGAACTCGTATCCATGTCGCTCGCTGGTAATTCGTGGCAGCGATTCTATATTTTCCTGTTAGTTTTCGCAGGTATTCGTCCCCAATCATCTCACGAAGCTCGGGATTTCCTTTAATCTTTTGAACTATGTAATGCACATTGTTCATCATGAAAAAATGGGCTAATGAAGTATCTCTATAATGCTGCGATTTTCCGTCTAAATTGAATTCTAGAATCACAATCACCCAAATCAAATTGTATGTTATTGTAAAATTGTCGATTCAGCACGTGAATGTTTCGTCTTCTTATTCTTTTGACAAACACTCCATAGAACAAACAATACAAAATCGACAACACGAATCGAATCGACAAACAATCAAACAAACTGAGCTTAACGTATCAAAATCGTAAAAATGCAGATTAGAAATGAAAAAAACAAACTGAGTATTAGCACGTGAATTGAAAAAAACAAACTGAGCTTAACGTAATTTAATCGACGAATCAACAAACGAAAATCAAACTGACTCATCACAATTTCACAAATCGAAAACCCTAAAACCCCAAAATCGAATATAAACGAACAATAACAGAGGAGGCGATGGATTAATGAAGGAATTGAAGAAGAAACTTACGAATTGAAGAAGCCTACGCGTGAAATCAGGATTGACGGATTGAAGAAGCCTACGCGTGAAATCAGGATTGACAGATTGAAGAAGCCTACGCGTGAAATCAGAATTGAAGCTTATTGAAGGTTGATTGAAGGATTAGGATTGAAGATTATAGAGTATGCCGGAGGATTAGGGATTAGGGAAAGTATGCCGGAGGATTAGGGATTAGGGATTAGGGATTAGGGGCTGCGTGCTTAGTTCATTCATTCATTCATCCAGGTCTCGGAGCTTAGTTTTCGAGTTCTATGTATGAAAAAGGGAAAGAAGGCTGCGTAGGAATTAAGTAAGAGTAATAAAATAAAATAAAACAAAATAGAATAAATATCTACCATTTGTGTCTAATTAAGAAAATAGTATTAGTTTATTAGGACTAATAGAATAGACATGTGTCACTACTTTATTAGTATTACATCAATATACATGGTTTTCTATATACCCTACATCTATTCATATATTACAGACATAGGTTTTACTTTGACCTATGTGTATAATTTTTAGACATGGGTTTTAATTTTGACCTATGTATATTTTCTTTTATATACATAGGTTTTTTAAATAACCTATGTCTATTAAAAATAGATGTGGGTTTTTCTTTTAACCTATGTCTATTAGGTCATGTCTATGACTAATTTTGTAGTAGTGACACTAAGTACATCAATTCAAAATTGAGACCAAATGAGGTAAAATCCTAACAAATTTAGGATTGGTACAAAAGATTTGAAATCTCGATGAAAGAATATACTTCACTTGAGCAATGATCACTGCCACCAAAGACTCCAACCCAGTAAAAATTCTTTTATTTCTCTCTTTCCAGATTGCATTAACACTTGCAGCAAAACTAGCTCGGTACCAGACACCCTTCCAATGCTTACTATGATGCTTATTACGAATCCAAGAGGCTGCAGCACACAAACTCCAACTATCATTACAAATCCCCATCCAATCTAGCATCGCTGTCCAAACTTGAGCAGAAATCTCACATTGGAAAAAGAGATGAGCGTGGGTTTCCGCATCCTTCTTACAAAGACAACATCTATTCACCATGTACAAATCTCTCCATGCATAAAGATCAATGACTGGGAGTTTAGACTGTAAGGCTAGAGAAAGAATTAGACAATGACTTGGCTTGATAACAGCAGAGGTAACCAAACCCTTAGGCATCTTTGCTGGAGCCCGACCACTAAACATGGAATAAGCTAAGTCAAGGGAGAATTTAGCATTTCTGCAGCAAGACTCCAAGAAATCTTTAACCTGAGAAGCTGATCCAAGCAGCTGAATGCAATGATCCCTCACCCTGATAATACTTTTCAGAATTGCTGGAAAAAATTCTTTAGTTTCAACTTCCCAAATGGATTGCCCACTCAGTAGATATGCGAGGCACCATTTAATCCAAACACTTTCATTACCAGTAGACAGTTTCCAAAGCCATTGGGACATGAGCGCATTATTCCAGGACGCCAAATCCTTGACATTAAAAGCTCCACTATCCCAAGGAGAACAAACATCGCTCCATTTCTTAAAAATGAGCCTCCTACTACCCTCTTGTATACCCCAGAAAAAATTCTTACACATTCTATTTATAGTGTTCAGCACTCCTTTTGGTAGCAGCATACTACCACACCAAAAACTTTCAATGCCAAAGACTACTGAATTAATCAATTGAGCTTTACCCGCATAGGAAAGACAATGAGAGGACCAAAGAGAGAGAGACCTCTGAATCTTCCGAATTAGAGGGTCAAACATCCTCTCATTCAGTCTAGCAACACTCAGAGGAACCCCAAGATAGCGAAAAGGAAAAGCGCCCACAATAAAGCCAGATTTACTCAAGATACAGTCCATAACAGATTTTTCAACTCCTCCAAAATAGATGCAAGTTTTATCCTTATTGGCTTTAAGACCAGATACATCAGCAAACTCAGTTAAGACAGATTTTACTGCAAGAACAGAAGGCAAATCCCCCCTAACAAAAATCATCAAGTCATCCGCAAACACAAGATGAGTAAGGTTCATTTTACAACACTTAGGATGGTAGGAAACATTCGTCAATTGACATAGTTGTCTAAGCTTTTTAAAGAGAATTTCCATGCTCATAACAAACAAATAGAGGGACAAAGGATCCCCTTGCCTTATCCCACTCAAACCTTCAAAATAGCCAGTAACTCCCCCATTAAGCTTTAGAGAGTACCATGGGCTTTGAATGCATCCCATAACCCATTTTATGAAATCAGCAGGAAAGTCAAAAACACCAAGCATTTCCTCAACGAAAGTCCATTGAAGAGAATCAAAGGCTTTCCTAATGTCCACCTTAATGAGACACCTAGGTGTGAGGAATTTCCTTGTGTAACCTTTCACTAAGGATTGAGACATCAAGATGTTCTCAAATATACTAAGATCTTGCACAAAAGCCCCTTGTTCCTCTCCAATGAGAGATGGTAAGATAGGCTTAATCCTGTTAGCTAAGACCTTAGAGATAGTTTTATAAAAAACTGTACAGCAAGAAATAGGTCGATAGTCTATAACCGAGCAGGCACCAGGTCTCTTAGGAATAAGAGAAATTAGTGTAGAGTTTGCTTGTTTAGACATTTTACCTGTCTTAAAGAAACTGTGAGCAGCCTTGCAAAAATCCTTCCCAATTATGGACCATGCATACTTAAAAAAGCCAGCAGAGAACCCATCTATACCCGGACTACTATTAGAATCCATTCGAAATATTGCATTTTTTTATCTCCAAATCTGTTATAGGGAAATTTAACGCAAGCATAGGAGTGGTGGGAGGACAAACAGGCATGCTCAAATGAGAAACTTCAGATCTGGAACCCAATAACTGCTTGTAATAATCTTGAAACGCATCTGCAACAGCAACATGCCCCTTTCTAATCTGTCCCTTAATATCTGCAATAGACCCAATCATCTGAGTGATTTTCCTCTCGGCAATTTTGGAAAAGAAATATTGGGAAGAGCAATCTGCAAGCTGGACATGTTGAACTTTAGCATGTTGTTGCAGCATACTCAACTCCGCTTGCTTATGCACCATGTATTGAGTACCACTACTACAAATAAGATTAAAGAGGATGGTTGGATAAGGAACCGTCCTTTAGGTCGACGTCCTATTAAATCAAATAGCGCGGTTCCAAGAAGGTCAAACCATCCTATTTAATTGCAGAACCGTCCTATTAAATTGTTTACAAATAGGACGATTGAAGGCATAATCGTCCTATTTGTAAACAATTTAATAAGACGGTTCTGCAATTAAATAGGATGGTTTGACCTTCTTGGAACCGCGCTATTTGATTTAATAGAACGTCGACCTAAATGACGGTTTCTTATCCAACCATCCTCTTTAATCTTATTTGTAGTAGTGTACACAAGCTCTTCTCTTCTAATATGGGCTCTGCAGAAAAAGGATCAGATTGCATCCAAAGTTGACAAGAAAGTAAAGCCTATTTTTAATCCTTAACCCTGGAAGAAATCCCAGAATAGTCAGTGTTATGGAGGGTGGTCAGCGCCCTTTTAACAGACTTCAGTTTAGCAAAAAGACTAAACATAGGAGAGCCTAGAATATTCACATTCCAAGCTCTGGCAACAGTTGAAAAATAAGTTGGGTGTGCACACCAACTATTAAGAAAACTAAATCTTCTTTTAAAAGAATGAGTTTGAGGAACCTCCACAATAATGGGCGAGTGATCAGAGACCCCATCTTCTGGAAAACAAGCAAAGGAATCAGAGAAAGAAGTAACCCAACCAGGATTAACCATCACCCTATCTAGCTTCGACCATACTCGTGAATTAGGGTCTTGCTTATTGGTCCAAGTAAGATCACATCCAGAACTCTGCATATCATCCAGTTTGCAAAAACTAAGACAATTGTTAAATTCCCACATATCCTGCAAAGAAGGGGGATTTGCCCCAAGCTTCTCCAGCAAACTTCTAACCACATTAAAATCACCTAGCACAAGCCAAGTTGTATCAGTGGCAAAGGAGACTAAATCACACCAAAGGGATTGCCTCAAAATCCCATCATTCCTAGCATAAATGGCACTAAAGAGAAAGCTAGAATTAGTCAAGATATAAGTAACTGCACAAGTAATATGCTGATCAGAAGAACAAAGGTGAGCGACGGAGATAGTAGAAGGGTTGTAGAAGACCCATATCCGACCATTGTAATGCTGGTCATAGTTAGTAATCACCGACCAATTATGAAACCATTTATTGATGAGCTTAGTAGCCTTTATTCTTTTTACCCTTGTTTTAAGAAGGGCAAACATATCCAGTTTATTCTTGGTAACAAAATCAAAAACTTCACTGAGTTTTATTGAATTGGAATATTAAGTCCTCTAATATTCCATGAGGAAACCTTCATTATATATGTCGGGGGGATAGGTTCTTGCTCTCTACTTCGACACGCAGGCGAACATCCTTGATGCATTACAGGATCTCCAAAACCACTACAAGCCAATGAATCATCAGAGGTACCACCTAATTCACCTGACACCACTGGAAAGGGTTATCCAATACCACTGGCACCACTATTGCAGGCTGAAGAACCTTAGCTGCGGAAGAGTTTCTTTTACTGATAGGCTTAAAACTATCATCATTATGAACAACAGCAGGCTGATGTACAACATCTTCAGTAGACGGCAAAACTGAGGGCTTTTCTTCCTCTGTTTGCACCTTTTCTTCCCCATCAGCCTTCTTCCTCTTCTTCTTTTTACAAGTAGATACAGTATGTCCCAATTTTCCACAACCCCTACAATAGTAAGGTATCCACTCGTATTAAATCCTTTGAACCGAATGATTGCAATAAGTGGTGTTAATCACCACATGATCAGGCAATGGTTTGGAAACATCAGCTTCCACCAATACCCTAGCAAAGGAGATCTTAGCCTTGGTAGTGGTGGCCAGGTCAGCACACAAGGGGCTTTCCAACCTTACAAGCCATTTTTCCAAGAACCATCTCAGACCAAAGATACGGGTCGATGTAACACCCGTTATTTTTCCTAACATTTTTATCCTTTCTGTTATGACTCTTTCACATTTCGGTCTTGCGTTTCCTCTTTTTCCAAGCTTTATTTTAATTTTTGAGTTTAAAGATATTTATTTTTATTTTAAAAGATTTTAATTCTTTTAAATCTATTTATTTGATTTTCTTCGTAAATTATTTATTTTTCCGCGAGGAATTTTATTTGTCTACGAATTAACGTATTTAAGCTCGGATTTAAGTTATTCCTTTTTCTAGAAAAGTCCAAACATATTTTTATAATATTTTCAACTAGTAAATACTTTTATTTATGAAAACTTAGCCATTAATGATTTAATTACGAAGCTTCGCGAATAATTATTTTCTTACGCGAGGTTTACTCGAATTGCTTTAAAATGCCTTTAACTATTTTACGATTATACTTTTTATCAACTTATAAATCATTTATGACCTTTTCCTTATATTTTGGACCGACAAAGCTTCTTGTCACAAGTTAGCTACGTTTTATTAATACGTTTCATTTTATCACATTAAACCGTAAACATAGGATCCTTTTCTTTTCATTGATTTGAGGCTTTACTACTCAAGCTCTTCCTACTCCTCTTCTTATCCCATTGGCCAGCCATATTTGTCTAGATGCACTTAGATTCTTCAATTATTTTACTATCATCTATGCTCTATAAGTGTAGTAACTTTCATCTCCTCCTTTACTCTACATTCATTTTTGCATTAACAAAAATATTCATCACTTCTTTCTTCTCTCTTTTGGCCGTGTACTCCTTACCCTCCTTAGGCTGATTTTTGCTCCATTTTGAGTCCCAATCGCATCATTTTTATCGTCATAAAATCATCTTTCCGATTCCTTCGTTAAGGTAATAATCGACGTCGTTTTCGATCATTATTTACCTTGATTTTTATTAGTTTTCTCATTGTATTTTTCTGCCATGATTTTCGTGTTTGGTAGGATTTGTGGACGATCCCGAGGCCGACGAATATATAATAGATTCAGACTTGTAGTAGAGGTAACGTCAACGTTAATCGGTATTTCGTGATTTTAATTGTGTAATTGCATGTATATTTTTATATTTCATTTTTGACAATATATGTATGTCATATAATCTGGAAATTTTTTTAAAATTTGAAAATTTGCATGTTTCGGTATTTTTATCGCTTTTACGAGATTAACGATTAAATTGTTGTATTAGTTTGTAAAATCGTAATATTCGGCCCAAACTTGTAATATATTATTATATTCTGTAAAAATGATATTTTTGATGATTTTTAATAATTTAGTATTTTTCTGATATTTTAGTTATCGATTATTGAATTATTACCGTTTACGAACAAAAACGATTAAAAACCGATTTTTAGTTCTAGTACTTAAACATTTTATTTTAATCTGATTTTTGACGTGCTTAAACTTTCTGATGAAATAGAATTTTCTGAATTGTTTCATAATTTTTCGGAATTTTTAAGTTGATGAATTAATTAATCACTTTAAATCGTCGTTTATCATTAAAACCGTGTTTGTCGTTTAAATTCTCGATTTCTGGTTCTATGATTAAATCTGAAAAAAAAATTTGATTTTGATGATTTCATAATAAAATGTATCTTTATGTTTTTAGTGCTTTAATAAAATGTTAGGAACGATAGGTTTTATTAATGGAATCGTTAATTGTGAAAACGGGTTTAAAAGACGTTTAACGGGATTTATTAAATCTCGAATTTTTGGAAATCTGGGAAAATAGTAGTTTCTGAAAAATAATAATTTTTAAGTTTAATAATAAATTTTGGATATTAATACTTAAATCGTTTTGTAATTACTATTTTTATTAATCGTTATTGTCGAGATTAGACGATTAACGAGAAAACCCTTTAAAAACCGAGTTTAATGATTCAGGAAAATTCTCTTTTCTGGACAGAATGTCCAAAAATATATTTTAACTATTTTACGTAATTTTTTTTTACTATTTACTAAAGTCTTTAATTAATAGTAATGATTTTTGGACAAAATTACAATTTATCGTTAAAATGCTTCGTCTTACCTAAAAGAATTATTTTTCCAGCAATTTTGAAAATATTTAAATCTGAAACTTTCAGAGTTAAATCACCCCTTATCATATTCTAAATTTGTTTAATGATTTAAATTAAATAAAAGACGTTAAAAGATTTAATTTAACATTTGCCGTAAAATCCTATTTATAATCGTATTGTCGAAACTAATACTAATTAGGGAATTTTAGGTTTATAAATTTTGAAAAATACCGTAATTAGTAGTATTAAAATGTTTAAGACATTTTTAATCATATTATAAACACTTGTATGATATTTCAATAAGTTCATAAACTCAAAAGTTCTCACTTTAACAATTAATATCGTTAAGGCCGAAAGTATTAGTTTTATAAATCTGTATCGTTTACTAAAGATTTTGAATTAGTATAAACTAATATTTTCGCTATTTTGATATGATGTTATTTTTAGTAAATTTTCTAAAAATAGAAGTTTCTTCAAATAGAAAGTTTCCTCTTTTAGAATATTGTGATTACTCCTTTTATCTCCATAATGTTTACAATGATTATATCTTTTAAGTATCGATAATGACCCTGTTTTGGAGTTATGGAATAAGGACAAGTGTGGGTTTAGAGTAATATAGTCTGGGATGTACGTTTTGCCATCAACTGTAAGGCTGGTGTGTCTTTATGGGGCGCATTGGTTGTTGAACTGAGCATGGTTTGTGTTCAGAAGAGTGTATATTTACCTTAAACTTAGATATCGCATCGTATAAGTCCCGTCGGGTTGAACTGGATATGTGATAAGTGTAGTTTGTAGTGCCTAGTTTGTTGTGTTTTGGTCCCTTTTTCCTTGTGGAATCGCTCCTTGGGAGCGGTTTATGGGCTACTTATGCTTCCTCTAGTTCGTTTCAGGTTCCTGAGACCATTCATGAAGAATTGGAACGATTCCGACTCATTTCAAACACTTTTTGGAGCCAACGAAGTGAAGGAATGATCACTCGAGACCTTGGGACCCGATCCCGAGCCTCTAAGACTCGATCCCGAGACCCGAGATTCGATGAGAAGCCCATGAGAAGCAAGGAGGGACCTTAAAGATCATATTGGAGGCCTACAAGACCCATCCCCGTCGGGAAGGACCTCATCCCGTCCGGGATGAGGTGCACAAAATGCGAAGGTTCTGTTTTGGACCCGTCCCGGGCGGGATCAATCTGTCCCGGTCGGGACCACTCCGTCCCAGACGGGATGGCCCAGCTGCTGCGCGTGACTTCTTTTATCTTCCTCTTTCATCCAAGATTGACAACATTGGAGTTTATTTTGGGTTTCTTATTAATTCAAGTTCTCATCTTTTTCATCCTCTTGTAGTTGGTATAATTCTCTTCTCCCTTTTTCTTTGATTCTTTGTTTAATCATCAAGTTTTAATCTTTGCATATTGTTTATTGTTATTGTTAGTTCATTATGGATGTTTTGATTATTATGTCTATTTCTCTTGTTAGTCATAGTTTTGATTTCATCATGAGTGAGTAGATTCCTTGTAGGGTTAGTAGGGGGATTAGGTGTGGATTATGTGTGATTAGGGCTTGATTGTGGGTAAAGGTGATTCCTTTGTTGCTAGTCTCTTATTGGGCACACTATGTGTTTGTTGTATTGCTTGTGTGGGTAGTAGTGACCAATGCTTCTCATACTTGTTCTGTTCTTCTCATTGTGTATTCAATTTGTGGTTGAATGTTTGTGTTTTGAGTAGCGTCTTGCATGAATGTTCGGGTCTAGTCTTAGACACAAGAGTACGGACTTTGGCTTTGGCGCGAGAGCGCAAACCGACCTTAGTAACTAAGTGGCACCTATACCCTTGATTACCCAATTATCCTACTACACTTATGAACCCGACCTAACCCTACTCCTTCCCATATTTGAATTCTCTACCTCTTTAGTCGATCATTTTCTCTAGTTTATTTGCTTAGTTAATCTTTGTTGTTTTTATTAGTTCATTTTATAGCTAGTTCATTGTTAGTCTAGTTCATACCTCTTCTCCTATCATAGATTGTCAATTATCGTTCTCTTTGTGTTTGTTTGTGACTTAGCCTTATTTCTAGGTAGACCTAGTCTAGACTCTACAATACCGTCTCCATGGACACGACCCGACTTACCCTAGCTACTTGTTAGGTTAGTTGGACTTTACTTGATCGGTAGGACCCACGGCAAATCCCTACCATCAATTTGGCGCCGTTGCCGGGGACGGTGCATGTTTAGACTTAGTTTGCTTATTAGCTAGACTTTGTTACCCTTCTTGTGCTCTTCTTCTATCTCTTGTGCATATTGTGTAGGTTTTCTCTTAATTTCTTTAGCTTCTTTTTCTCTTTGTCTTGGGTAGTGCTCGTTTATTGTCTTTTGCCTAGTGCCCATAAAGCACTAGGTGTTCTCACGTTTGCTCTAGTGTGTAGTGTATGCCTAGGAGAGGAGGCGAATTCTTTCTCTTCAATCCAGAGCCGGAAAGACTCTTTAGAGCCTTTCGCCAACGGACGATTGGCCGGGTTAGAATCTCTCAACCAAGTGCTAGCAATACCACCGAAGAACAAGCCCAAGGATCCGACTTTATCGAGCAACCTCAAGGCAATACCGAAGGGATCTTCATAAATCCTTTTGGTACTTCTCAACCTAGTTCCCCCTCTACTTCTACATCAACACCATCTACACCGTTCTCTCCCGCATATCCAATAATGCCTAAGTTCTCTTCACACTCAACGTTTACGGAGGATGTCTTGCCCTGTCCAACCGCTTTACCGGAGGCATATACCGGCAATTTTGTGGCAAAGACTCAATTTATCCAATTGATCGAGCGAAGCCAATTTAATGCGTTACCAACCGAAGATCCTCATCAACACATGGAAACCTTTTCGGATTATTGCGATGCTATTTCACAACCGGGAATAACCCAAGACCAAATCCGGTGGGTACTAATTCCTTTCTCTTTGATCGGTAAAGCAAAGCAATGGTTCAAAGGGTTGGACAAGGCGACTCTTGGTATTGATACTTGGAAGAAGCTAGCATTGGCTTTTTACCAACAATTCTTTCCCCCGGAGAAGACAAATCTATTGAGAGCCTCTATCACGGGATTCCAACAACGTGATGAAGAAAGCCTCTACGAAGCATGGGAAAGATTCAAAGCTTTGATCCGCTCTTTTCCTCACCATGGTTTATCACAATGGTTCCTTGTTCAACAATTTTGGAACGGGTTATATGAAGACTCAAGGGCCATGCTCAATATGGGATCTAATGGAAGGTTTACCGAGGTGGATGATGACCAAACTTGGTCAAGAATTGAAGAGATGGCGGTCCACAATTCCCAATACTCAAGGCCTAGGAAGGCGAATCGAGGAGGCAGGCACGAGTTCGATGCTATCACACAACTAAGCATTGACCTTGGAGCTCAATTAAAAACTCACATGGAGACCATTGACAAGAAGCTCCAAAGCCACCTCAATCAAGTTCAAAGCGCTAGTTCCTCCAACCAACACTCGATTTATGAAGTTAATGCTTTGGGAGTTGTGCCTCATACACCTTATTATGGGATGTGCGATACTTGTGGGATAGTTGGACATGAGCCTATACATTGTCGGGGAAGCATTGAGCAAGTGAACGCCTTTCAAGCGTTCAAGCAAGGTGCCCCTTATCCTAATATGTACCAAGCTTCCCATCAAGCTTCTCAACAACAAGCTCTACAACACCGTCCCTATGTTCCACCTCCCTTAAGGGATAACAATCAAGGATACCAAGGTTATCAAGGCAACCCAAGGCCATTCAGCAACTTCAAGCAAAATAACCAAGGTACCTTCAACAACAATCAAGGGTTCCAACAAGGAAATTTTAATCAAAGTGGTTTCCAAGGAAACCAACACAACCAAGGACATCAAAACTACAACCATGGCAACAATCAAGGCCTTAATCAAGGCAAATCTCATGGGTTCCAAGGGAACCAACAACAACAACAAGCAACCCAAGGTAATCGACAAGAAAGTAAGCCAAGCAGTCGGTCTCCTAATCATGATTATGGCATTCCTCTAGCCATCACAAACACTCATAACCAACAATCTCCCCCTCAGGATTTCGACATGCAAAAGTCAATGTTGGACATGCAAAGGAGTCAATTGGAGACACAAAGAACCCAACAAGAAATTGTTTCTCAACTTCAAAGGGATAACTTGGCAAGAGATGCTCATATGAAGATGCTCGAGACCCAAATAGCTCAACTTGCTTCGGGTAGCTCTTCAAGGCAAAAGGGGCAATTACCTCCTCAAGGTGAAATGGCGAAATTCGAGCATGTGAATGCTATTTGATCAACGTATTTTATATCGTATTTTATTGTCCACCGACAACCGTTTTTGAGCTTTTCTTCCTCCACAACTATATGTTTAATGTCGATTTCTATTAGAAAGTCGATACTGTAGGTTCTCGTGCTATTTTGCAGGTTAAGTGCAATTTCGAGCATATCTAGGAGTGATAGTGATGGGCCGTATTTAGTCGTAGTTATTACGATGGTTTTGGTTTATTTTGTGAGCTAAATCGGTTGTCTTGTATTGCATTTGTGTCGATTTGGTATAAATGTAATATAGGCTATTTTGAGGATATTAACCATTGGACCGTCGATTTGAGCTAAGAACGACTAAAACATGAAGAAGAAGGAAGCCCACTTGAAGACCCGGAACGACGGAATCGAGGAATTGCACGAAGCAGCAACAGCACGTCAGGCGAGTCGCGCGAGGGTTGGGCGAGTCGCATGGTGGTCTGAAACTTTATGCGCGATTCCGTCTCTATCTCGTGATATTTGCTATATTTTAAGACTTTGATATTATTTAGGAAACTCTATTACTAGTTTTTATTATTATTAGTATTACTAGTATCCTTAGGATATTTTATTATTATTTTATTATTAGGAAACTTTTATTAGGTTAAATAGAGCCTTAGGTTGAGATTATTATTCATATCATCATCACATCAAGTTTAACGTAAGATTAGAGAGAAAAAGGGAGACCTTTGAAGAACCCTAATTTTCCATTGCAAGTATGTGTAACTAATCTTCTCTACTTAGATTCAAGCCTTTGAAGCACTTGATAATCATTTGTGATTTTGAATGTTTTAATTTTTAATCTTGATTATTGTGAATCGCTTTGTTATTAAATTCATGAATGTTGTTATTGATTGCTAGGTGTACAACTAGTGCTTGATTTCTTCATTCTATCGTTAGTATTGTTAATTGAGTAGGATTTACTGATTAACTTTACATTAATAACAACTAAGAATTAATATTGAACGGGATACGTTGATATTAGTACTTAGAAGCGATTCACATAAATATCTAAGGTACGACTGGATGTACGTGCTATTTATTCTCTATTGAATTCTCAAATCTGTATTGCTTCCGTCTAATTGAACCTAGAACTGGATTGTTTAGGTTGTTTTACGGTTAGGGTTAATTAAGAACGGGATATGTTTTAGTTAACTATTCTTAAGAGAATTGGAATTTCATATTCACAATAGAGTAGTCAAGGTTATTAATTGAAATCATCTTACAATGATCAATCGCTATTGAGTGTGGATTTGTGCTTGGGTCTAAGTTCTTTCTCATCATTTGATTTAGTCAAAGTTTTCATCTTTATTAGATTTAGTTGTTAGATAATTATTCAAAACCCCCCCTTTCTTATTGTTTAATTAATTAGTTGTTTATCATTCTATATTAGTACGCAGTTATAGTTAAACCAATTCCCTGGGGGTTCGACCCTTATTTCCATTATACTATTGTTTTAGTTTGTTGGTTATAAGTGATTATAAATTAGTAATTTGAGGCATACGACTTTAGCCTGTCAAATTTTGGCGCCGTTGCCGGGGAATCGGTAATAATTATTTTTGTGTTTTCTAGTGTAGTTTTTAATTAATTTTTTTTTAGCTAACTTTATTTTATTTTATTTTATTTTATTTTGTGTATTTTATGTATAATACTCGTTCTTCTAACTTGAACCTCGAGTTATTCGACTCAGAGATTGAACGCACCTTTCACAGGTCACAGAGAATCGGAGAGGGAGCAATAGTTATTGGAACGCAGGAATTCGAGGATCTAGAGTTTTTCGACGATATTCCTATTAATCCCGTGAACACTGAAGTTCCCTCCGAATCCGAATCTGAAGACGAGTCGAATATCATGGCCAACACAATCAAGCAGCTGACAGCACCCGACCTTGCACAACAACCTTTGTGCATCACGTACCCACCATTGGGTGCGAATGCCACTTTCGAATTGAAGTCGGGTTTGATCCATAAACTACCCACATTCCATGGCATGAGCGATGAGGACCCTAACAAGCACTTGTCGGATTTTCACATTGTTTGTTTGAGTATGAAACCGGCCTCCGTCACAGATGAGCAACTCAAGCTGAGGGCCTTTCCCTTCTCATTGAAGGATTATGCGAGAGATTGGTTATATTACTTGCCACCGGCAAGTATTGATACATGGGTGAAGATGAAGAAGGCGTTCCTTGAGAAATACTTTCCAGCATCTCGAGCCTCCCAGTTAAAGAAGCAGATAAGTAATGCGGAGCAACGAGATGGCGAGACGATGTATGAGTATTGGGAACATTTTAAGAAGCTATGTGCTACATGCCCATATCATGGCTATAATCCTCAAGACCTTGTGATGTATTTTTGTGGAGGTCTTTGTGTGGAGGATGCTCGCACTGTGAATGCGGCATGTGGGGGATCGATCGTGAACAAAAGCCTAGATGCTGCTATTGAGGTTATTCAGGAGCTAGCCGAAAGTTCTCGGGATTTTTCTCGAAAATATAAAATGGGAGTGCATGCCGTAGGTATTCATCATCAAGTCTCGATCATAAAGTTGATAGCTTGACAAACCTTGTCCAAAATATGATGTCGGGAAAAACAAATCAAGTTATGGTGTGTGGTATTTGTTCGAACGAGGGACATCCGAGTGAGCATTGTCCTCAAATGTATGAAGGTCAAGAGGAGGTGAACGGAGTGTGGGAAACCGGGCAAAACAAAAAATGGGATCCATACTCTAACACTTTCAATCCCGGATGGAGACATCACCCGAACATGAGGTGGAGGAATCGGGAAGGCGACCAAGAAATTAATCATGGTAATCAAGTTGGTCAACCGAAGCAACAACTCTTTGCTAAGCAACAAGTTATTCCTAACACGGTTCCTACTCCGCCTCCACCTAGTGGTCAAATGTCCACCGAAGATATGATACGTGCTTTGGCGGCTAACCAAGCTACGGTGACCACCCAAATGTCCAACCTCCAAGCTACGGTTCTTCAACATCACACGGAGAACAAAGCTAGCATTCAAAATTTGGAAGTTCAAATGGGCCAAATGGCGACCGCCATTGGTAGGTTGGAGGCTCGAGATTCGGGGAAATTACCTAGTAAAACCATTCTTTCGAAGGAAAACGTGAGTGCGGTTTCCTTACGGAATGGAAGACAATTAGTGGAGGCCGACAAGCCAAAGAAGAAGGCCAAGGAAGCTATGGTTCAAGAAGAGGAGATAGTGATCGAGGAAGGTGAGAGAACTCTGATTGTGCAAGAGAAGGAGTTAATTACTCCTACCACACCGGCGGCGGAACCGGATGTTCCTTTTCCCGAGGCACTCAAGCGCACCCGTCGTTATGAGCACGACAAGGATATCTACGAGGTATTTGAAAAGTGCGAGGTAAACATTCCCCTTCTTAATCTTTTAAAGAGTATTCCTAAATATGCTAAATTCTTGAAAGAATTATGTACTATTAAATGGAATAACAAATTGAAGGGAGCTAAGAAAGGGGAGGTTAGTGAATATGTGTCGGCTATATATCAAAAGAAATTACCCCCTAAGTGTGGTGACCCGGGCATGTTTACTATACCTTGCACTATAGGAGATACCTTGTTTGATAAGTCTATGTTAGATTTGGGAGCCTCGATTAATGTCATCCCTCTCACCATCTATGAATCTCTTCAACTTGGTCCTATGAAGAGAACCGGGAAAGTAGTGCAATTAGCGGATCGATCGAGTGTCTATCCTAAGGGAGTTGTAGAGAATGTCCTTGTTAAAGTTGATAAATTGGTTTTTCGGGCCGAATTTTATGTTTTAGACATGGAACATGACTATAGTACAACTCCTATCATTCTAGGACGACCTTTCTTAAAAACTGCAGGAACAAAAATCGATGTCTCTAATGGTTCACTTAGCATGGAATTTGAGCGTAGAGTCGTTAAATTCGACATACATAAGCCTAGTTATCATTCCCCGAAAGACAATACCTTGTGTCGTGTTGATGTTTTTAATCATTTATCTCCTAACTCACAAGAAGAAGCGGTGAAATCGGTTCCTAAACCGATCTCATCTACCTCTTCTAGCAAGGAAGTTTTGTCTGAAGTTGTGCAGTAATCTCCTTCTAAGGGACACAAGTGTGTCATTCTTTGGGAGTCGCGTAAGGACGCGGAGCTGTACAAAGGTAAACCAAGCTCGTGGTTCAATCAATGGACGGTTCGAAAGAGCTCAAGCAAGCGTCCAACGGTCTTACAATTTCAAAATGGAAAAGTGAAAGATGTAGTCGGTATAAGACTTAAGCCGACTAGTGCAAGGAGTAATGAATCGAGCGTCGGGAGAAGCAAGCTCTCGGACATGACGTTTTCTACCTAATCTCCGTCTCAGTCGAGCGAACGACTTTAAACAAAAGCGCTTCCGGGAGGCAACCCGTTTTGTAGATTTTTATTGTAAAATTTTATTTTACGGGTCATAGGTCAACTTTTGATGTCTTAATAGGAGAAGAGTGTTGATTTTCCAGGAGATGGGGCGACTAGCATGGGTCCTGGGCGACTAGCAGGAGATCCTTCAAAATCTGAGCAAAAAATGAAGAAAATGTAACGGAGTTTCAGGCATCCGCGCGAGTCGCGTGGACCCTATGCGACTCGCGTGGCCCGTCACACACAGGTAATATTTTATTATTATTAAAAAAAAAATTAAAAATCAAAAAAATCAATCAGATTGCCCGACTCCCTCTCTCTCCCATTCATCTCTCCCCCTCATCTATCCCTATTCCTAATTACCCAAATCAAATTAAAACCCTAGATCTACTTCTTCCCCAAATCAATTTCAAAACCCACCACTACCACCAATAATCCTTCCCTAAAATCACTTTTCAACTAGATAGCATCCTTCTTTTCCCACCTCAAATCTAAGTTGAGTCGTCGTCGGTCCGGTGAGAAGTCCGGCGAGTCGCGCGACAGCTAGACGACTCGCGTATGTCGTTGTGGGTCTGTTCGTGTCCGCCGTCTGTCGTCAGTTCGTGCGTCGTCGTCGGTTCTGTCATTGTCATCGCTGTTCGGGGTCCGGCGCGGGGTCCGGCGAGTCGCGCGGATTAAGGCGACTCGCATGTGTCGTCGTCGGTCTTCAGTTCAGCTTTCAACGGTATTCAGGCAATCGTGTGAGTCGGGTTTCGCTCGGTGCTGTATTTTGTCCAGTTTCAGTAAGTTTCCCAACCCTTTTCATCCTTTCACTCTATTCTCCTACAATTTGTGAATCTGTTTAGGGTTTGTCTTGTTTGTGTGCTGATAGCAAGTCACCCAACTCCCTTCTTTCATTATACTCTTGTCGAATTTTGTTTAGATTCTGTGTAGGGTTTGTCTTGGTTGTGTTGTGAGTTGTTGGTTGCTGATTCGAGTCATAAACCATCCCCATTTTCGTCTAGTTGGTCAGCTTTGTATAGTCGATTCCGAGTCAGGTCTGTCACGGTTGAGTCTAAGGAGTTGCATCTGAGTCAAGGCTTCTCTAGTTAAGTTAGTGTCACTTATCTTAGAAAATCCTGAGTCATGGCCCCAAAGAAGCAAAAAACGACCGCGGTTGACTATATGGGGTGTAAGAATCTGAGTACGAAGCAGAAATCGGTATGGCGTCAACTATTTGATCGAGCTATTTTGTCAACTAAGTTTGTCGATAATTTGGCATTGGAGTTGCTCGGAATTAGTGATGAGGTGTTGACGTTATTAACGCGTAATTGATTAGCAAACTTTTACGATATGCACGCGAACACGTACAAGCGCTACACACTTGAGTTCTTATCCACCCTAGAAGTCCATCGTAATGACGATCCCCCTCACATTACTTTTCATATCGGAGATTCGGAACGAGATGTAGACTTTACTGAGTTAAGGGAGGCGTGGGGAATAGCACCGAGAGGGGGGGCGGAATTTCTGACTCCTACTACGCGTATGATGGATGAATTTTGGAAGAAAATAGCTGGGAGTGCTTATGAGGGGGCTAAGAATGCTGATATTATTCATCCTGCCCTACGTTATGCTCACCGACTTTTGAACTCCACATTTCTTTGCAAAGGTGAGCCGACACATCTACCTAGGGCAGATTTGATGTACTTGTGGGCCATGATGCCCGAATGTTTGGGAACCCCAGATTGGATTGATGTATTCTTGACTTGTTGTGAGAAGCAGCAGAAGGCGGTCTCGGGGAATATTCCGATGGGGGGTATGGTTACTCTTCTAGCTCAGCATCTTGGCTTACCCAAGATGACTGACTCTCCTGTCGTAGGTGATAGTACTATTAGTATAAAGTTCATGGAGAGTTGTTCTATGATTTCGTGACCGATTGCTAAACACTACCTAATCTGGACGCTCGGCACGTCCCACCAGCACTATATGATTTTGCCTCGTCCAGATGGGAAACCATTACCGTTGGGGCCTACTGCGGCTGCATTTTACCTTCCTCATGATGAGGAATTTCCTAGGCCGACTACCGAGTCTAGTGCCCCGGTTGTGGAAGAACCCGAGGGTACGTCGGATTTTGATCGTTGGAGCGGTTGGCGCGAATCATTAGAAGATCGAGTGGAAGAATTTGTTGATAACAGTAGGTTGGCCGCTGAGTTCGGTCGTTGTATGAATCGGTTACAGTTGAAGTTGCACCCGAATGACTACTCGGAACCATCTCCCGAGTTTTATGCAGAGCTTGCGGCCCGTGAGCAAGCGAGATCATATAGGAGGGCGGCACGTGAGGCTAGGTCACGTGACGCCGGCTCCTCTTCTCACTCTTGAGCCTCCGAGGTATTTCTCTTCCCATTTATTTTGTTGTCCTTAATTCACACTTTCGAGGACGATGTGTTATTCAAGCGTGGGGAAGGAAATTATCTCGTTGTATATAGTAGTTATTTTGTATTACGTCGTTTATTTTGATTTCAAAAAAAACGAAAAAAGAAGAAAAAAAAGAAAAAAATTGAAAAAAGAAAACAAAATGAAAGAAATAAACCCGGCTAGGTGAAAACCCGGAAAGGGCGCCTAGGCAAGAATGGGGAATGTGGCCGAGGACGGAGTGAAAACCCGAAAGGGCGCTCCGGGTAAAAAGAAAAATCGAGTTGCGTGCCACGAGAGTAGTGTGAGAAAAAAAATGAAAGCTAGAGTGAAAATCCGCAAGGGCGGACGCTCTAGGCAAAATGAGGGAATTAGGAAAAAAATCACTATTACTTTCTCCGTTTTTGGTGTTGGCGTCATAAGAAGGGTGACATATAAGGTCGGAAGGGTAGGATTAGTTGGCTAAGGTTAGAAGAATCGCGGTGCGGTGTAGTCGTAGCACTAAATTCTATGCGATTGGTGATGTTTTGTTTGGTATATTGAACTATTAGAGGCGTTTAGCATTGATCACATGTGTGGGTTGTGGAATATTGTGGTATATGTTTTGTACCACCGGTGACATTTTTAGTACATGTGATCCGTTCTAGGATTAGAGAAATAAGGGGCGTTAGGTGTGAATTTTAGCTTGTATTTATTTGCTAATGTGCCTTGTTTTGATGAATTGGGTTGATGATAATAGTTTGATATTGGGTGTGTTAAGTCAGTTGAGCATGTGAGTTGAATTTCATTAGAAGGTGCTTTAACTCATAACGAGGGAGATTGGTGGAAGACGAGTGAGGGCCGGTGTGTTATTGTTATTCTCACGCATATTGGATCAATAATGGTTGTGTTTATGGTGTTCTTCGAGTTTTACTAGAGGACGAGTAAAGGTTCAAGCGTGGGGATATTTGATGGGCCGTATTTAGTCGTAGTTATTACGACGGTTTTGGTTTATTTTGTGAGCTAAATCGGTTGTCTTGTATTGCATTTGTGTCGATTTGGTATAAATGTAATATAGGCTATTTTGAGGATATTAACCATTGGACCGTCAATTTGGGCTAAGAACGACTAAAACATGAAGAAGAAGGAAGCCCACTTGAAGACCCGGAACGACGGAATCGAGGAATTGCACGAAGCAGCAACAGCACGTCAGGCGAGTCGCGCGAGGGTTGGGCGAGTCGCATGGTGGTCTGAAGCTTTATGCGCGATTCCGTCTCTATCTCGTGATATTTGCTATATTTTAAGACTTTGATATTATTTAGGAAACTCTATTACTAGTTTTTATTATTATTAGTATTACTAATATCCTTAGGATATTTTATTATTATTTTATTATTAGGAAACTTTTATTAGGTTAAATAGAGCCTTAGGTTGAGATTATTATTCATATCATCATCACATCAAGTTTAACGTAAGATTAGAGAGAAAAAAAGGGAGACCTTTGAAGAACCCTAATTTTCCATTGCAAGTATGTGTAATTAATCTTCCCTACTTAGATTCAAGACTTTGAAGAACTTGATAATCGTTTGTGAGTTTGAATGTTTTAATTATTAATCTTGATTATTGTGAATCGCTTTGTTATTAAATTCATGAATGTTGTTATTGATTGCTAGGTGTACAACTAGTGCTTGATTTCTTCATTCTATCGTTAGTATTGTTAATTGAGTAGGATTTACTGATTAACTTTACATTAGTAACAACTAAGAATTAATATTGAACGGGATACGTTGATATTAGTACTTAGAAGCGATTCACATAAATATCTAAGGTACGACTTGATTGTACGTGCTATTTATTCTCTATTGAATTCTCAAATCTATATTGCTTCCGTTTAATTGAACCTAGAACTGGATTGTTTAGGTTGCTTTACGGTTAGGGTTGATTAAGAACGGGATATGTTTTAGTTAACTATTCTTAAGAGAATTGGAATTTCATATTCACAATAGAGTAGTCAAGGTTATTAATAGAAATCATCTTACAATGATCAATCGCTATTGAGTGTGGATTTGTGCTTGGGTCTAAGTTCTTTCTCATCATTTGATTTAGTCAAAGTTTTCATCTTTATTAGATTTAGTTGTTAGATCATTATTCAAAACCCCCCCTTTCTTATGTTTTAATTAATTAGTTGTTTATCATTCTATATTAGTACGCAGTTATAGTTAAACCAATTCCCTGTGGGTTCGACCCTTATTTCCATTATACTATTGTTTTAGTTTGTTGGTTATAAGTGATTATAAATTAGTAATTTGAGGCATACGACTTTAGCCTGTCAGATAGCCCAGAAAGCCGAGATGAGGACGAAGGACGAGGAAGAAAACGAAAAAATCCGAGAACCAAATAAATAGCTCAATCAAGAGCTCAGCAGCACCCACTCGATCGAGTGGTGCTAAGCACTCGATCGAGTGCCTATTTCCGTGCTCAACCAGACTGCAGATACGGATACACTCGATCGAGTGCACGCATGTACTCGATCGAGTGCGTTACACTCAGGCCGCGAATTGGATTTTCATTTATTTAGAATTGTGGGCTTGTTTTGTAAGCCCAACTGATCTCTTTTAAATCAGTTGAAGAAGGATTGTCAGACATACTTTTTACTGGAGAAAAAACATACATTACGTTACTTAGGCTAGGGTAGAAGACTACGTTCGTTTCCGTTTTCTTTCGCAAGGTTCATCGAATTCCATTCTTCTTTTAGATCTCAATTGTTTGGTATTGATAATCTTTAATTCTAATTTCAATTTCTGTTTCAATTCTCTAGTTTAATTCTTGTCTTTATTCTCTAGTTTAATTCTTGTCTTTATTCTCTAGTTTAATTCTTGTCTTAGTTCGTTCTTAGTTTTCATAGTTATCTGATTTCAGTCTTGTAGTTTAATCTTATTCGTTTTCATCATGTTTAATTGCAATTCATATTTTGGTAGTTTTATTACAATCATCATGAGTAGCTAATTTTTATCTAAGGTTTAAGGGGATCGATGGGTGTTAATTGGGTTATAGAAAATTGACCTGTCTCTGATCATATGAACTGTCGCCTGAATGTTGTTTTAATTCTGATTGATTAATTACTGGCCAGGATTAATTAGTTAGTATCACAATTAGGACTTTTCGCCGACCGGGTTAAGGACTAATTAGGTCACGACATTTTGGGTAGACTAGCTTAATTCTAGCGACCGCAGGTTAAGTTTAGTTCTAAAGTTTGTAGTAGTAGCGACCGGACCTACACCTTAGACAGTTCGATTATTGATGTGTTAGTTGACTCCCTGACACGACACGAAATGCCTCAAACCGGGATTCTTGAGGTAGAATTATTTGGGGTTTGGGGTATAGATTATCAAGGACCGTTCCCCTATTCTTATGGGAATCGGTATATTTTGGTCGCCGTAGACTATGTTTCGAAGTGGGTGGAAGGCATCGCTTCACCTACTAACGATGCAAACGTGGTGATCCGGCTCTTTAAGAAGACAATATTCCTGCGTTTTTGGGTCCCACGGGCTGTTATTAGTGATGGTGGTTCACATTTTCATGAACGCCAACTCACTAAGCTATTGAAGAAATACGGTGTTCACCCCCGTACCGGGATAGCCTATCATCCACAAACTAGTGGACAAGTCGAGATCTCGAACCGTGAGATCAAGTCTATTCTCGAAAAGGTTGTCCATACCTCAAGAAAAGATTGGAGTTCGAAGCTCGATGACTCTCTTTGGGCTTACCGGGCCGCATTCAAGACTCCTTTCGGGACATCCCCGTATAGGCTTGTTTATGGAAAGGCTTGCCATCTACCCGTGGAGCTCGAGTTCAAGGCTATGTGGGCCTTAAAGGAGCTCAATCTCGATCCGAAGCTAGTCGGAGAGAAGCGTCTCATGCAATTGAACGAACTAGATGAATTCCGTCTCCATGCTTATGATAGCGCGAGAATTTATGAGGAGCGGACCAAAAGATGGCATGATAAGCGCATCATCCTCCGAGAGTTCCATGTCGGCGATAAGGTACTTTAATTTAATTCCTGACTTAGACTCTTTCCCGGGAAACTTAAATCCCGATGGTCTGGACCGTTCACGGTAACTGAAGTGAACAAATTCGGGTCGGTTACACTCACTACCGACAAGGGCGAAATATTCAAGGTGAACGGTCAACGCCTCAAGCTCTATCACGAAGGTGCATATGTCGGTGTCATAGAGGCGATGGACCTCAACGACACTCTCGATTCCACCTAATCCAATTGAGGTAAACCGGTCGAGCGGGACCGTAAAAACCAGCGCTAACCGGGAGGCAACCCGGTACCACTTGTATAAATGTGTAATTTCCCTTTCCGCATTTTTTTCATTTTTATTTTTATTTTTAGCTTGGTAGCTCTAGTTGGGAGTTAGTATTAATTATCGAGTGAGGACTAGGGAATTTCCGGATTTTGAAGCAATTTAAAGGAAAAAAAAAGCAGTAGCAGGTGCAGTGGTCACTCGACCGAGTGGCCTATGCACTCGGTCGAGTGCCCTGACGAAGGAGGTTCTGTTCACTTTTCATGGGATCACTCGATCGAGTGGTCACTCACTCGGTCGAGTGCCCTGACGGAGTGATTCTGCCCAGTTCTCAAGAGATCACTCGACCGAGTGGCCTATGCACTCGGTCGAGTGCCCCTGAACCGGGTCCAAACCAGTTTTTCGTCCTCTTTTCTTTGTTTCTCACTCCTTTTCTCAAATCAGTTTCCAAATTAAAACCCCTCCCCCCTTACTAGTCTTAAGAACCCTAAACCCCCAAATCACTCAATTCACTCCTATTTCATCGATTCTTGACCAAATTTCACAATTTTTGCTTCTAAATTGCAATTGGGAGTGTTTATTTGTGTTTCTTGGTGTTGATTTATGAAATTTTCGTCCCTTTCTCCCCTATTCTCGTCACTTTCGTGCCTTCTTAACGTATATTTCGGGTTTTTGATTTGCTTGCTTCTTTTCTTAGTTTTATGGTATAATTTCATCCTTGGTTATATATTAATCTCATTGCATGCTTGATTTTGTGTTAATTTCACCACTTTGTGCTCAAAAATCGATTTTTGTGTATGGGGTCTGATTTTGACCGAAATTTTGGTATTTTTGTGGGATTTTTGTATGATTGTGTTTTGTTATTATGCTATAGTCATGGCAGGAAGAAGGAATCCACCCCGGAACAACAACTGGAACAGGAATGCAAGGCAGTCGGCTGTTCAGCCTGTGCCAGGCTACGAAGAAATTGTGTGCAGGGACGAGGCCCAGAGAGCTCGTTTAGTTGAATTGATACCTAGTTCGATGGAAGCTACCCGGTGCTGCTCGTCACAATTCACAATCGAGCTCGGTTTGAACGAGCAATTATTGACCGGATTCGGTGGCTTGTGGACACTACGTGAGTTATCTTACCGAGTACTCACCTTAGAATTCTTAAGTTCATTAGAGTTTGATAGACGAGATAACACGATATCCTTTAGGTTGAACAATGAGGAGCAATCCATCCCCCTTAGTACCTTATTCGAGTGTCTCAGGCTTACCTCTAACCAGAATGAAGACATCCTAGACATACCCGAGAGTTCAAAAGCACCTCCCTACTTTCAGTTATTTTCGGATCGTCGTGCAAGTGTCACCGCTATGGCACTCAATGCCATCCCACACCCTACTATCCGCCTCTTCTTGCGGATTTTGAGTCATGTGGTTTTTCCACGCTCCGACATGAGTAAACTTCACTCATTGGAGGTGTTGATTCTAGGACACTACCTGAACCCCTTTAGGAAATCCCTAAAGGCATTCAGTGCACCCGGTATGATTTGTGTCGGTATCGAGCGCCAGATCAGTGGATCTGGACCGCTCGGTTGTGGAGCCATTGTCACCGCGCTAGCAAAGCGCTATATTATGGGTTTTGGGGAAACAGTCACTTTTGAGAGTCTCACCGACCGAATCCCCTTGCTAAACCGTAGCTACCTCTTCTCCACTTTGAAGTGGATTCGGGGCAATCCCCCGTACTTTAAGTGGCGCGTCCGTGACAAGATTTGGATGAAACTCCCGGTTGTCGAAGGGACAATCCTACCATCACTCCTCGCCTTGCAACCCACTCCCGCAGGCGATGACACACCTGACCCGCCGAGCTACCTCATTCCCGAGGAGCTCTTCATTTTTGACGAGGGCGTTCAACCCCCTCGACGTAGGGTTCGTGTAGAGACCGAACCTGATGAGACCGAGCCCCCCAGGGCCACACACACACACACCCCAACTTTCCCGTTCCAGAATCCGGGTGCCGAGTTTCTGCACCCGTATCCGTTTACGTATGATCCAGTTTACGAGCACCAGCGACGGGTACACGAGAGGATTAACCAGAGCATCGTCAACCGGGAGATCCACGAGTTCATGCTTACTCAAGGAATCTCGGCGCCTCAACACCCGTCTTACTGGAGAGGTCTAGGAGATACTAGTGGTATTTTCCACGATTATGGGGTTGATCCAGCTGCTTGGGGTCCGGACTACGGGCACACCTACGGCGGCCTAGGAACACAGTGGTTGAGGGACTTGCGACAGTCGGGTCAGCAGGGTGGTACTGGCGGCTCAGGCCAGGGCGATACTGGAGCTGGTCTATCTGGGACCGGTGGAGATGATGAGATGGCTGATTAGCCGGTTTGGGGGAGCTACCATTTTATATACGGTACTTTCTTTCCTTTTTATTTCTGTTTTTATTGCTTTCATAGATTTTTTTTACTTCCCCTTAGGTCGAGTTGTCCTTAGGATTGACTGTGGATTTATTTGTCATATATGTTGTAGAGTCACATTGAGGACTGTGACATTTAGGTTTGGGGGAGAATTTGTGTGTTTTTGTGTGCTTTCAAAAATTCTAAAAATCCAAAAAAATAAAAAAATCAAAAATCAAAAAAAAATTCAAAAAGATTTTATTTTTGTGTGTCTTATGTCTGTCTTGTGTCCGGTGTGAAACATGCAAAACGGCGATGATGAATATGCGTTTTACTTGATTTTTCCTAATTGACAGCTGACTCCGTACCTGAATGCATGTAATACTTGAGATGAGATGATTTTAATATGATTGCCTATTAAACTATTAATTGCCAAATGAGTAAATTTGACCATTTTGTCGGCAAACCACAAAAATTCTGAGAATTTAGAGCTTCCTAGGCCAGTAACATCTATAACTGGTCTCATTTATAATTAGGAATTGAGTGGTTTCTCTTATGGAATGTGTAACGTAAATTTGCATAAATATGACATCCGTCTCTTGATATTGAATACGTGTTTGGTTTGAGGAGGAGGTACATGAGGAAAGGCATTTCTGTTTTTTATGAGCTCCACATAGCCAAACGACCCATATTTACTACCCTGTAGATTTAGGTCAGTTTCCCTTTGTTCAACCCGTTTCAACTGTTGTAAGCCTGTTTTCACGATTTTTATATCAATTAGCTACAACCCAGAATAGCCTACCTTACCAGGACAGTCGCAGTGAACGTAATTGGAATCACCTTGATCATATTTTGGGATTTTTATATCTTTTGGATCGTAGTGTGTAATATTATTGTGCGACCTTGTATTTGCCTTCCTCTTCTCCGAATTGAAAAAAATATAGAAGCATGAAAAAGAAAGAAAAAGAAAAAAAAAATGGAATTAGAAAAAGAAGAAAAATTCCAAGAAAAGAAAAGGAAAAGAAAAACATATATGCTTCTTATAATATTTCGGGGAACGGTCGAGATGTTGGAACTAGAATTGAATTATAATTAGGAGGATGGCAAAATTCTCTCTTATGCTCTTTTGAGTCTTATTTCTAGTTAGTGGCCAGAATTCATAGTTGAGGTTTTTGGATGGATAGTTTTTTTTGTGTAGCTGCGACTACTGGTCTTAGCCCCACATTTCCATACGTGCTTTAAGCACAATCCGTTTTATTCCCTCACATATAGGCCACCATTTGTAAGTCCTTGGCATGTACTATGGTCCTGATTGGTGGAACACGTATTTGATTGGGGAGATTGATTTCATATTCGACTGCATGCATATTTCATAAGTCGAGAGAGTGTCTTTATTCTTTCCTATCTTCACATATATACTTACCCGTACTTATGAGTGTCGAGCAACAACCGTAAGGAAGTCCGACATTATTGGTCTTGCAAGATTGAAAGTTTGGCAGGCAATTGTTTGATTATGGCATGATTATTGATCTTGTTGCATTCTTGAGCATTACGTGTTTTCTCGTCGGTTTTAGTCAATTTTAGGAGAATGATTGTAATTCAGCTCTGAGTCGTGTTTCACATCACTTGTCCTCGTTCGTATATATTAGTTGTTTGCTTCAGAACAAGCAAAGGTTTGGTTTGGGGGAGTTTGATCAACGTATTTTATATCGTATTTTATTGTCCCCCGACAACTGTTTTTGTGCTTTTCTCCCTCCATAACTATATGTTTAATGTCGATTTCTATTAGAAAGTCGATATTGTCGGTTCTCGTGCTATTTTGCAGGTTAAGTGCAATTTCGAGCATATCTAGGAGTGATAGCCCAGATAGCCGAGACGAGGACGAAGGACGAGGAAGAAAACGAAAAAAGCCGAGAAGCAAATAAATAGCTCAATCACGAGCTCAGCAGCACCCACTCGATCGAGTGGTGCTAAGCACTCAGTCGAGTGCCTATTTCCGTGCTCAACCAGACTGCAGATACGGATACACTCGATCGAGTACACGCATGTACTCGATCGAGTGCGTTACACTCAGGCCGCGAATTAGATTTTCATTTATTTAGAATTGTGGGCCTGTTTTGTAAGCCCAACTGAACTGTTTTAAATCAGTTGGAGGAGGATTGTCAGACATACTTTTTACTGGAGAAAAAACATACATTGCGTTACTTAGGCTAGGATAGAAGACTACGTTCGTTTCTGTTTTCTTTCGCAAGGTTCATCGAATTCCATTCTTCTTTTAGATCTCAATTGTTTGGTATTGATAATCTTTAATTCTAATTTCAATTTCTGTTTCAATTCTCTAGTTTAATTCTTGTCTTTATTCTCTAGTTTAATTCTTGTCTTTATTCTCTAGTTTAATTCTTGTCTTAGTTCGTTCTTAGTTTTCATAGTTATCTGATTTCAGTCTTGTAGTTTAATCTAATTCGTTTTCATCATGTTTAATTGCAATTCATATTTTGTTAGTTTTATTACAATCATCATGAGTAGCTAATTTTTATCTAGGGTTTAAGGGGATCGATAGGTGTTAATTGGGTTATAGAAAATTGACCTGTCTCTGATCATATGAACTTTCGCCTGAATGTTGTTTTAATTCTGAATGATTAATTACTGGCCAGGATTAATTAGTTAGTATCACAATTAGGACTTTTCGCCGACCGGGTTAAGGACTAATAAGGTCACGACATTTTGGGTAGACTAGCTTAATTCTAGCGACCGCAGGTTAAGCTTAGTTCTAAAGTTTGTAGTAGTACCGACTGGACCTACACCTTAGACAGTTCGATTATTGACCTGTTAGTTGACTCCCTGACCCGATTGATATTCATTGTGAACCTGAGACCCTGGACCTTTTTATTATTGACTTACTTTATAGCAGTTAGTTGTCTGTCCACTTAACAACAGAAAAACAGTGACCCGTAATCTTTAGTCTAGACCTTAGAACAAGTAATTGAGTCCCGTCTCCTGGTGGTTTGACCCCTACTTCACTGTCTACATTAGTTAGTGGACCTTAGGGTATCTTTGATTAGGGATACGACTACCCCTGTCACTATTACCACGAGGAGTGGTTCATCTTATAACTCTCCCCCACCCCCTAATGAGCATGTACCAATGAAAGAAGTTATGTCTCCAACTCAAGAAGAGTCAAGCTTGGGAAATCTAATAGAGGAGTAAGTCTTATGGGAGATTGAGAAACCCCAAGAAGACAAGCTTCCCCCACTTCAAGGAAAAGACAAGGGTAAAAGGAAAGTGTCATTTGAGAAGTCCACCCCTATTGAGCAAAACAAGGTTCATATTAAGTTGCCTTTCCCAACAAGGCAAATGAAGACCAAGGTGGATGTCCAATATGAAAAGTTCCTCAATATTGTGAAGAAATTGGATTGTGAGTTTCCCATTTACCGATCTACTTACCCAAATCCCTGCATATGGAAGATTCATGAAAGAAATCTTGGCTAGGAAGAGATCCGTTGACAAGGGAGAGACCATAGCGTTCACAAGAGTGGTGAGCGAGCTTATTCAAGGTTCTACACTTGCCAAGTTGAAGGATCCGGGTAGTTTCTCGATCCCGTGCACCATAGGCAACTTCAAGATTGAGAGAGCACTATGTGATTTGGGTGCGAGTGTAAGCATCATTCCCTATTCCATTTGTGAGCGACTCGGGATGAAGGATCTCAAGAGTAATCCATTACACACCAAATGGCCGATAGTTCCCTCAACCGACCTTTGGGGATGTTGGAAAATGTGCCAATAAGAATCGGGAAGTTCTTCATTCCGGTCGACTTTCTTGTGCTTGACATGCCGGAAGATGCTATCACTCCCATTATCCTTGGGCGCCCATTTCTACACACCGCCGTTTCTATGATCGATGTAAAGAATGGTAGGATCACATTTGAGCTAGGCGACGAAAAGCTCGTGTTTGACCTCCAAGGCAACACTTCGCCTACTAATGATGAGTCTTGTAAAATGATCACCGCCATGAAGGACATCGGTCTAGGGGATGGGTCGAGTAAAAGCTTGAAGAACGACTTCTATGGAATTGAGGACGATGATTCCGGGATTGGGGCGGATGAGTGCCCATATCATGAGTTTGAAGACAAGTGCCAAGACAAGAAGGAAGATGAGCCTCCCTTGGGGCCACGTGAGGATAGATGGACGTTTGGGTATATACCGAAGGATCGAAAGTACAAGTTCAAACCATTGAACTTAGTAGATCGGGATGCCCCGGGAACGTCGAGGCTAGGATGTGATGATCCTTGGAGGGGAGGTTGGTATTCCACTAGCTTGATTGAAGACCTTGCAAGAGCCTTCGATTTGTTTCTTCGTGCCCTTGATGGCGATGGAATTGGTTATAGTGTTGTTGAAAAAGAATTGAAGAATGCACCATCCTTGGTTTCACGGAGTTCCAAAAGAACCGTCTTATTGTATATATCTCTTTCTTGTAATACTTTTAGATTTTGTGAAATTCTTGTGATTTGGTATTTTGATGAGTGATGTGAGGGAGAGATTTTGATGAACGTTTTGAGCCCATTTGATAGGTGTGAAGTGTAGACGAATCCTAGAGAGGAGGGGTTATTGCTAGAGCTTGGATCGTGCGAAGGGGAGTCGGTTTTTGAAGCTTGGAACGAGCTTTTGGAGCTATAAAGGGTTAGAAGACTCTTCCCGACCGGGAAGGATGAACCATCCCGACCGGGAAGGATGTCATCCCGATTGGGATGAGTGTGCCAAAAATGGGGTTCTCTAGAGTGTCATCCCGACCGGGACGATGTCATCCCGACCGGGACGGGTATGTCATCCCGACCAGGACCATCCATCCCGACCGAGATGGCCCCCTGCTCCTCCTTTTGCCTCTTCTTTGTCATTTGAGCCCACCCTACCATTTTATACCCCCTCCCAACCTCCCCACCTACCCTTGCATCTATCGTATGACCCCTACACTTCATATACACATATTCACCTCATTTTCTCTTAACTTTACACCGACTTTCACATCAAAACCCACCTCCTTATACCTTTGTGCTCCAACCATGGAACCATATCGTGATTGGAGGGGAATAGCAAAGACGACGACTAGCTACGTGCTGATATCGACCTATGAGACGATGGAGCGAGTGAGTTGCTACCCGCATGGTACGGCAACTATCCTTTCTTTTCCGTCTTTTTGTTGCTTGTCTTCTTTTGTTAGTTCCCCTTCCCCTTATCAATTGTGTCATGGTGGCACTCGGGGCCTTGGTAATTGTTGCTCCCGACTCTCGATGACGTGACTACTTCGAGAGTCATTTCAAAATCCAAATTTACAAGATTTTCACCCTTTTTGGAGGAGTTAGTCGGATTTGGGCGGAATCCGGGCTAGGTGACTTGATTACACCTAGTCCTCCCCTCCATTTTCCTTTTATTTCTTTCTTTTTATTTCTTCCCCCATCCATATCTTTTCTTGTCTCAGCCCATGGTGACTTGACTACACCCCGGCCGGACACATTCTACCCTTTTCTCCGCTTTATTTTTTATTTTTAGCTTTATTTTCGTAGTTTCTTTTTTTAAGTGGCTCCATACACTACGATCGAGCATGAGGACATTGCTCGGCTTAAGTGTGGGGGAGCGATATTCTATCATAGTTAGTTTTATTTTAGTAGTTTTTTCGAAAAATCCTTAAAAAAACCCTAAAAATTTGAATTTTTTTTCACAAAAATCAAAAAGATTTTCTTTTGTGTGTTTGTCTTTTGTGTCGTTATGTCGTATATTTGTTGTGTTGTGCGTGTTTTGCCTCCCTTTTTTCTTATAGGTTGCTTAGTCACCGATAGCTTTGGAGAGCTTTCAAGACATCCGGTAACATCTTTCATCCCTTTTCCCTCTACGTATCTTGTGGAGTTTGGAGGAGATTTGTGATGATGTGTGCTCGGGTGGAGCTTTGTGCATATTAGTGGGTGATTGGTCGCTTATTTAGAAATTCGGGGTGGTGTTTGTTCTCTTTGTATGTTTGTTTTGATTTGTTTTGTGTTGTTGCCTTTGGTCTCTTTTTCTTTCGTTTTTGTCGTGTCTTTGTTTTGTGATGTGTACTTGTGTCTAGTGATTAAACGGTTTTCGAAAACCCGGTTTTGAGGCTAGTGTGCAAGTGTTTACTTTCCCTTTCTAGTAGTATGAATCGAGTCTTGGACTTTAGTCTAGTAGAATGACCCTAAATCAATGATTTCGTTGGTTTCTTACCTTAAGTCCACCTAGCTTACTAGGGATTTACTACAGGATTTGCATTTTGACCATTATGACCACCCTTGGTGTGAAAAGGCCTTGGTTGCCGAGTTCCGTCCCTTAGGTGACCGTGTTTGAAATTGTTTGATTAGTCCAAGTTCTCCACCTTTTTGTGGGTTCGAAGGGAAGGGCTCGTCCCGACTTACCCATTCCCCTACCTACTACACATATCCACAAAATAAATTTGCAATTTGTTGAAATCTCTCTTTCTTAGTTGCAAAAAGAAATGCCTACAACTCAAATCGAGCCAAAGGGCAAAGAAAAAAAAAAGAAAGAAAGAAAAGATTGAAGAAAAAGAAAAGGCACAAAAAGCCAAAAAGAAAATACAAAAGATGAAAAAGAAATGGCATAGCAACACACAAAGCAAAAAGGCAGAAGAAAGAAAAATGCCAAAAGAAAACCCATCTCACAAAAAGAGTCCCCACATCTTAAAAATAAGCCTTTTACTGACTATTACCGTGAAGAACCTACCAAAGGACCGAGTCCCTAGGAAGGATGATAGCGGTAATGGTCGGTCTTCCCCCTTTTTGCAATCATATCCACCTTTTTGCTTGGACTAGTTAAGCGATTTTGGGCATGGGACGACCCTCTTGGCACATCGCTAAAGGGGGCGGGGTCTCACTTACCTACAGTGTCGACTAACATCGTGGTTCATCCCTTTTTCATCCCGCCAATCGTCCCGTAGTACGTTCTTAGAAGGTTAGGAGGAACCTAGGTAAGTTACCAACGTTTTTGTTGCTTTGTCGTCATACTATTAGGGTTTTGTCCATTTTGGTTTGTATTGCTAGCTTGGGAACGTTGTCACTTGCCTTGAGTCCTAAACCGGTGCTTCTTTCACCGCGTTTTAGAGGGAAGCAGTATTTGTTTCTTTTTGGGTGCAACCTTTTGTTTGTTTGTGTGTGTGTTTGTTTGTTTATGTATTTTTGTGTCCGGTTGCATCCACGGTTTTGTCGCAAGACTCCACTTGCCTTGCGAATAGCACTTGTCCTCTAAGTATTATCGCGTGAGTTTAAAGGGCGTAGGGTACGCTAATACCCGCTTGGCTAGTTTAGTAGTTAGTTTGTGCTTACTCGAGGGCGAGTAAGGGTTAAGTGTGGGGGAGTTGATAAGTGTAGTTTGTAGTGCCTAGTTTGTTGTGTTTTGGTCCCTTTTTCCTTGTGGAATCGCTCCTTGGGAGCGGTTCACGGGCTACTTATGCTTCCTCTAGTTCGTTTCAGGTTCCCGAGAACATTCATGAGGAATTGGAACGATTCCGACTCGATTCATACACTTTTTGGAGCCAACGAAGTGAAGGAACGATCACTCGAGACCTTGGGACCCGATCCCGAGTCCCTTAGACTCGATCCCCGAGACCCGAGAGTCGATGAGAAGCCCATGAGAAGCAAGGACGGACCTTAAAGATCATATTGGAGGCCTACAAGACCCATCCCCGTCGGGAAGGACCTCATCCCGTCCGGGATGAGGTGCACAAAATGCGAAGGTTCTGTTTTGGACCCGTCCTGGGCGGGACCAATCCGTCCCGGTCGGGACCACTCCGTCCCGGACGGGACCATCTCGTCCCGGACGGGATGGCCCAGCTGCTGCGCGTGACTTCTTTTATCTTCCTCCTTCATTCTTGTAACCCTATAAATACTCTTCCCTTGTTTTGTTTAAGGAGGAGAACTTACCCTAGATTGTTTTTAGACCTCTCTTAAGCATTCAAAACCCTAATTAGCCTCTCTTCATCTCTAGTTAATCTGAGTTAATCTAGTTAATTGGTCTTGTAATAAAGAAGATTCTTGAAGACTCATCCAAGATTGACAACCTTGGAGTTTATTTTGGGTTTCTTATTAATTCAAGTTCTCATCTTTTTCGTCCTCTTGTAGTTGGTATAATTCTCTTCTCACTTTTTCTTTGATTCTTTGTTTAATCATCAAGTTTTAATCTTTGCATATTGTTTATTGTTATTGTTAGTTCATTATGGATGTTTTGATTATTATGTCTATTTCTCTTATTAGTCTTAGTTTAGATTTCATCATGAGTGAGTAGATTCCTTGTAGGGTTAGTAGGGGGATTAGTTGTGGATTATGGGTGATTACCGCTTGATTGTGGGTAAAGGTGATTCCTTTGTTGCTAGTCACTTATTGGGCACACTATGTGTTTGTTGTATTGCTTGTGTGGGTAGTAGTGGCCAATGCTTCTCATACTTGTTCTCTTCTTCTCATTGTGTATTCAATTTGTGGTTGAATGTTTGTGTTAGCATCTTGCATGAATGTTCGGGTCTAGTCTTAGACACGAGAGTGCGGACTTTGGCTTTGGCGCGAGAGCGTAAACCGACCTTAGTAACTAAGTGGCACCTATACCCTTGATTACCCAATTATCATACTACACTTATGAACCCGACCTAACCCTACTCCTTCCCATATTTGAATTATGTACCTCTTTAGTCGATCATTTTCTCTAGTTTATTTGCTTAGTTAATCTTTGTTGTTTTTATTAGTTCATTTTATAGCTAGTTCATTGTTAGTCTAGTTCATACCTCTTCTCCCATCATAGATTGTCAATTATCGTTCTCTTTGTGTTTGTTTGTGACTTAGCCTTGTTTCTAGGTAGACCTAGTCTAGACTCTACAATACCGTCTCCGTGGACACGACCCGACTTACCCTAGATACGTGTTAGGTTAGTTGGACTTTACTTGATCGGTGGGACCCACGGCAAATCCCTACCATCAATATGGTTTGTATCCAGGAGGGGTGTGCACTACTTAAACCAGGACCTCGCTGCACGTAGTCCTGTTATAGTTGAGTTGCCTAGTTAGAGACTGGATTCTGTTATGAGTTAAGTCTACTGTTCTCGAAGCTAGTTTCTAGTATTGTCCTAGTGAAAGTCTAGATTCTACATTAATCCTATCCATAACGCCACATTGATTATTTTATTTATTATCGATATAAATTGGTTGCAGGTTGGCAAATATTTTATGTTTCTTCGGAAACCCATTTTAATATTTAGGTTTTGCGCTGAAAGCTTATTTTTATGAATAATGTTTTACTGTTTTCCGTTTTTTTTACTATTTTCGTATAATAGTAATTACAGTTTTAAAATCATGTTTTACGGCTGGGAGAACGTTGGCGTTGCTCCCCACTGATAGTGGTTGTTATGTTTTTAACATGGCAAGTATATGTGTTTCTCTTCGGTTGGGCTAGCAAGCAGTTATGGATCCTGCTTATTTATTTTAATAATTATGTCTTATGGATTGTTCAAACCTCCTTTTGTGGATTGTTTTAAATTTTGGCCATTTTAGTTAAGGCCTATTGTTTGACTTTACCATTTTAATTATACTAAGACATAGTTACAGTGTGTTTTAATCCCAACTCTACAGTGTTTCCGCCACTGTATCACGTTAGATTTTCTAGGGGATTACAGTTGGTATGAGAGCATCACTGCTCCCAACGCTTACACCTGAAAATAGGGAAAATACCAGTAAATTATTTAAACAGTAAATAAAAATATTATTAGAGATGGGTAGAAACAAATAAGGACTTATTTGTTTAGTCTTCGTGTTCCTGAAACTCAATGGTTAGCATTGAATATTTGTTTTATTTGTCCATGAAGAAGATAAGTGGACAAGAGGTTGACATGATGCTGCTTCAGATCGGGACAAGACCTGCTTAGAACTCTCAACGTCTGCTGACTCGAGTGGATAACTTGGTGCTCCAAGAAAGATGCCAATGGTGACTCTTCAGCTCCGGTTTAGTTCGCTTAAGCCATTAGCCAGATGATCAAGAGTAGATTTTAGTTCCATGACGGTGCAACAGACCCAGATGTGAAATCACTTTGGATCCGGATGGAGAGACCCAATTCTAGTATGCTCGTATCTCTACGAGATGATGAAGATATCCCGCGATTTCCTTTGTGGAACCTTAGAGGTCCGAACATTCCCGTCTCGTTTTAGATCTTAGCTCTCTAGGATCATCGATTATTTTCCTTCTTCCTCCACTCCCTTCAACTCTTCTTTTATAAATTCTCGCCTTCAGTCTTGAGGCAAACCTTCCACTAATTTTCTTACTTTACCATCCTTCCTCTTGAGATTCTTGGTTTGACCAAATTCCATCTCAGTGGAAGTCATAGATGTTTGAGGTTTAGTAAACCCTTGTTTCATGGTTGGAGGATTTTGAGTATACTCTGTTATCTATCTTAGTAAGCTTTTGAGGATCGATTTGAATGGTAAATTGTTGATTGATGGAATTAGGATGATACTTTAGACACTGAACCTTGGGTTATCGGTTAATTTGATTACTTTGGAGTACTTAGAGCTGAATATATTTTGGAGTAGTAAGAGTATGTCATATTTGATGGATACTTAGTACCTAACCTAGAACCGAACTAGGTGTAACTGATAATACTACCTTGGGATTCTTACATAATGCTTATTGGATGAATACATCGCGATTATTTGGGATCATAGAGTATTGTTTAAAGTACTAGCCTGAGTGGTGTAGTACCATTAAAGGTTTCCATTATTGTTGTTAGAAATTTCGCTGACATAGATTTCCTGTGTTTCTTTTGGACTAAATCGTTGACTGTTGTCTAAGTTTGTAACCAACGAGCTTTGGAGTTGACTGATCTAACCTGGATGAATTACTTTTAACCTTGAAGAAGAGAAATATCTTGCACAATCATAATTTGGGTTTATTGTGTTGTTTTGAGGAATACTATAATACAGATCATCTTATTGGGACTTTCATGTTAGAACTCTTTGACCAGCGAGATTGTGCCTTCGTTGAGTTATTAAATATATTGTGGATGCACCGTGGTGATTTAAAATTTGATGGACTCCTAGAAACATTAGTCGAATGACATATTTGAAGATGTGAGTGTTCGCTATTACCAATAGAATTGAGCGTGTTTGAGGATTTGTTATACGTTCCTAACTCCTGTACTTGCGGCATTATAAATATGTTGATGATCATTTTTGAGGATTTCGTACCCGAGCCTTGTTAAATTGGTGGACCTTGTTAGTGTTCCTTACTCGAGAAAGTTGGAGTATACTTCGAGTTCAAACCTTATGAGCTTCGAGTTTAGAAACCTTATCGATTGCGAGTTTGGGCGTGTTTTGATGACCGTTGGAATCTTAATTAACGGATTAGTCTAAATCATTCGTGGCTTCTTACCATACTAATTGAAGGATTATATAAGTATGTAAGACTTAATTTTGGAGGTTGTAGATTGAGTGGGACCACCTAGTACCGATATTGGACTTAGTATTGTTTTGATGGAATTAGGAACCTTTTTGTGCGAGTCGTACTAGGAATATCGAGATGGTTAATATCTTCTGTAATCCTTGAGGGCTTTTTTGTGACTCTCAACTCCGTCTTCCTTTCTGCTTCTCTTGAATTCTGTTACCGCATCTGCTGCTAATCCCTTCGATCTTTATCGATTTTGAAAGTTCTTATTTTGATTTATTGTTTATCCTTGCTTTACTTACCCGTTAACCTTTTTTTTCAAACTTCTTATTTTATTAAAAGTTTGACTTGCTTAAAAAAATGGATTATCGTAAAATTTTAACATTTTGAGCTATAATTTCTAATTGTGAACTTCCCCGTTTTGTAAAAAGTTTGACTAACTTTAACTTTTTGGATATCGTGAAATCTAACATTTTTGAATTACAATTTAAGAACTTTATGCTTCCCTTTTGTTTTATCTTTGGTTGATATTTATATTTAATCTGTTTCAAAATGCTTTAATAATTTATCTTAAATTATTTCGAAATTATTTCAATTTTTGATTTTCAGGCGATCGGAATTTTATGAAGAATTTCATATTTCCAAATACTTCAATTTCTATAGGATTATTATGTTAAACGTTTTAACATTGTCGAAATTATTTTGTATGTTCAAGTTTGATAAAATTTTTGAAAACTTTCATAATTACTTTGATAACATTTTCGAAATTTTAACGTTTTGAAAATTGGTTTTCCTTTTATTGTTGGTGGACTTTTGAATCTGTTATTGAAAATTTTTGACGGCTGGTTCGATTTTTATTGCTAACTACAAAATTTTATTTCTCCAAACTAAATTTTGTTTCTTCATAAAAGTAAATATTATCGAATTTCTTAATCAAATTGTCTAATTTTGTTTTGAAAATTTTTTCGGTTACCCTGTTTCCTTCAAGTTTGTTTACGAATGTTATTCAACAATATTATTTTATCAAATGACTTTACTTTACGATTTCATTAACTTAAAAGATTTTAAATTCCGGGTAGCTTAGCCCAATTCCTCTTGGAATAAATGTTTGCATTTGATTTCGTATCACTTTAAAAGTTGTAAAATTTTCTTTTATAGCAAAATTTTTATGCGAGATTTGTATCCTCATCTTTTTGAGTAAAATAATCTTGATTTCTTTCAACTTATTCTTAGTTTCGAGGACGAAACTTACTTTTAGTGGGGAGGATTGTAACACCCGCTATTTTTCCTAACATTTTTATCCTTTCCGTTATGACTCTTTCACATTTCGGTCTTGTGTTTCCTCTTTTTCCAAGCTTTATTTTAATTTTTAAGTTTAAAGATATTTATTTTTATTTTAAAAGATTTTAATTCTTTTAAATCTATTTATTTGATTTTCTTCGTAAATTATTTATTTTTCCGTGAGGAATTTTATTTGTCTACGAATTAACGTATTTAAGCTCGGATTTAAGTTATTCCTTTTTCTAGAAATGTCCAAACATATTTTTATAATATTTTGAAATAGTAAATATTTTTATTTACGAAAACTTAGCCATTAATGATTTTATTACGAAGCTTCGCGAATAATTATTTTCTTACGCAAGGTTTACTCGAATTGCTTTAAAATGCCTTTAACTATTTTACGATTATACTTTTTATCAACTTACAAATCATTTGAGACTTTTTCCTTATATTTTGGACCGACAAAGCTTCTTGTCACAAGTTAACTACGTTTTATTAATACGTTTCATTTTATCAGATTAAACCGTAAACATAGGATCCTTTTCTTTTCATTGATTTGTGGCTTTACTACTCAAGCTCTTCCTACTCCTCTTCTTATCCCTATGGCCAGCCATAATTGTCTTGATGCATTTAGGATTCTTCAACTATTTTACTATCATTTTTGCTATTTAAGTGTAGTAACCTCCATCTCCTCCTTTACTCTACATTCATTTTTGCATTAACAAAAATATTCGTTACTTTTTTCTTCTCTCTTTTGGCCGTGTACTCCTTACCCTCCTTACGCTTATTTTTGCTCCATTTAAAGTCTCAATCGCATCATTTTTATCGTCATAATAATCCTCTTTCCGATTCCTTCGTTAAGGTAATAATCGACGTCGTTTTCGATCATTATTTACCTTGATTTTTACTAGTTTTCTCATGGTATTTTTCGGCCATGATTTTCGTGTTTGGTAGGATTTGTGGACGATCCCGAGGCCGACGAATATATAATCGATTCAGACTTGGAGTAGAGGTAACGTCGACGTTAGTCGGTATTTCGTGATTTTAATTGTGTAATTGCATGTATATTTTTATATTTCATTTTTGACAATTTATGTATGTCATATAATCTGGAAATTTTTTTAAAAGTTGAAATTTTACATGTTTCGGTATTTTTATCGCTTTTACGATATTAACGATTAAATTGTTGTATTAGTTTGTAAAATCGTAATATTCGCCCCAAACTTGTAATATATGATTATATTCTGTAAAAATTAGGTTTTTGATGATTTTTAATAATTTAGTATTTTTCTGATATTTTAGTTATCGATTATTGAATTATTACCGTTTACGAACAAAAACGATTAAAAACCGATTTTTAGTTCTAGTACTTAAACATTTTATTTTAATCTGATTTTTGACGTGGTGAAACTTTCTGATGAAATCGATTTTCTGAATTGTTTCATAATTTTTTGGAATTTTTAAGTGGATGAATTAATTAATCACTTTAAATCGTCGTTTATCGTTAAAACCGTGTTTGTCGTTTAAATTCTCGATTTGTGGTTGTATGATTTAATCTGAAAAAAATATGATTCTGGTGATTTCATAATAAAATGTAGCTTTATGTTTTTAGTGCTTTAATAAAATGTTAGGAACGATAAGTTTTATTAATGGAATCGTTAATTGTGAAAACGGGTTTAAAAGACGGTTTTAACGGGATTTATTAAATCTCGAATTTTTGGAAATCTGGGAAAATAGTAGTTTCTGGAAAATAATAATTTTTAAGTTTAATAATAAATTTTGGATATTAATACTTAAATCGTTTTGTAATTACTATTTTTATTAATCGTTATTGTCGAGATTAGACGATTAACGAAAAAACGCTTTAAAAACTGAGTTTAATGATTCTGGAAAATTCTCTTTTCTGGACAGAATGTCCAAAAATATATTTTTACTATTTTACGTAATTTTTGTACTATTTATTAAAGTCTTTTATTAATATTAATGATTTTTGGACAAAATTACGATTTATCGTTAAAATGCTTCGTCTTACCTAAAAGAATTATTTTTCCAGCAATTTTGAAAATATTTAAATCTGAAACTTTCAGAGTTAAATCACCCCTTATTATATTCTAAATTTGTTTAATGATTTAAATTAAATAAAAGACGTTAAAAGATTTAATTTAACATTTGCCGTAAAATCCTATTTATAATCGTATTGTCGAAACTAATACTAATTAGGGAATTTTAGCTTTATAAATTTAGAAAAACACCCTAATTAGTAGTATTAAAATGTTTAAGACATTTTTAATCATTTTATAAACACTTGTATGATATTTCAATAAGTTCATAAACTCAAAAGTTCTCACTTTAACAATTAATATCGTTAAGGCCGAAAGTATTAGTTTTATAAATCTGTATCGTTTACTAGAGATTTTGAATTAGTATAAACTAAAATTTTTGCTATTTTGATATGATGTTATTTTTAGTAAAGTTTTTAAAAATAGAAGTTTCCTCAAATAGAAAGTTTCCTGTTTTAGAATATTGTGATTACTCCTTTTATCTCCACAATGTTTACAATGATTATATCTTTTAAGTATCGATAATGACCCTGTTTTGGAGTTATGGAATAAGGACAAGTGTGGGTTTAGAGTAATATAGTCTGGGATGTACGTTTTGCCATCAACTGTAAAGCTGGTGTGTCTTTATGGGGCGCATTGGTTGTTGAACTGAGCATGGTTTGTGTTCAGGAGAGTGTATATATTTACCTTAAACTTAGATATCGCATCGTATAAGTCGCGTCGGGTTGAACTGGATATGGCTTGTATCCAGGAGGGGTGTGCACTACTTAAACCAGGACCTCGCTGCACGCAGTCCTGTTATAGTTGAGTTGCCTAGTTAGAGACTGGATTCCGTTATGAGTTAAGTCTACAGTTCTCGAAGCTAGTTTCTAGTATTGTCCTAAGGAAAGTCTAGATTCTACATTAACCCAATCCATAATGCCACATTGATTATTTTATTTATTATCGATATAAATTGGTTGCAGGTTGGCAAATATTTTATGTTTCTTCGGAAACCCATTTTTAATATTTTGGTTTTGCGCTGAAAGCTTATTTTTATGAATAATGTTTTACTGTTTTCCGTTTTTTTTACTATTTTCATATAATAGTAATTACAATTTTAAAATCATGTTTTACGGCTGGGAGAACGTTGGCGTTGCTCCCCACTGATAGTGGCTGTTATGTTTTTAACATGGAAGGTATATGTGTTTCTCTTCGGTTGGGCTAGCGAGCAGTTATGGATCCTGCTTATTTATTTTAATAATTACTTCCTTCGAGTTCCTATTATTGTCCCACTTTCCTTTTTGGGCTGAGTTTTATTTTTGTCCCACTTTCCTTTTTAGTCCATCAATGTGTGGTTCACAATTACTCTCCCATTTCTCTCTCTTCCTCCTTGTTTTTTCAACCACTCATTTCCCCTTCCTTATCTTTCTCTCCAAAACCTTTTGGGACAATAATAGGAACTCGGAGGGAGTATGTCTTATGGATTGTTCAAACCTTCTTTTGTGGATTGTTTTACATTTTGGCCATTTTAGTTAAGGCCTATTGTTTGACTTTACCATTTTAATTATACTAAGACATAGTTACAGTGTGTTTTAATCCCAACTCTACAGTGTTTCCGCCACTGTATCGCGTTAGATTTTCTTGGGGATTACAGTCGAGGTCTGGGAAAAGAACCCAGATAGGGACAGTAGCGATCCTATCCATTTCTGCTGAAAACGAAGGGGACCATTCCTTTAGAATGAGAGTGTACATTCCCAACTTCCAAGGACCACCTTGAAGAACCCCATCCATAGCTTCCCTAGTGTTAAATCGAAAGGAATACCAACCTTTCTTGAAATACTGGACTGTAGGAGAAGTAATTGGACCCCACTTTTCACTGACAAACTTTTTCACAGTTTGAAGAGAATGGCGAGACCCGATAACATTACCCATGAGAGTATTGTTCCAGATTTTAAGCTCATCCTCAAACTCATCGATGGCAATATCAATTTCCGAACAATCAACAATATCTTCAAAGAAAGGCAAACTCATTCCAAGCGGTTGAGAATTAACAGCAATGTTCGCCCAATACTTACGAGGTGGACGAACATGCTCTAATTCCTTTCCCGCTTCATATAAAACAGGGGTTTCAATAGTCGCAGAATCAGAAATCGAAGGATCAACAATAGTAGAGGAATTGCCAGAACCTGAAAAAGCTGAAGAAGTAGTGATTAAACCAGAAGCCTGCATTGCATTAAGAACGACATTATTGAGAGAAAATTCCCGCGTAGCACTCTGAGTCTCTGTTATCTCCAATGCTTCGCCCCCAAGTTCCACCGAGCCTGAGCTCGAATTCGGTGGATTCGGCGACTGAGATTTCTTAGGCGGCCGACCAGGCCCTCTCTTGGCGGTGGCGGTTGCCATGGAAGCTCGAGAATTCTGTTGAGAGAACAAATCCAGAGAGAGAAAGACTTTCTCTCACTAAGCAGTAATTATTATTATTATCATTATCATCATCATCATCATCATCATTATTATTATTATTATTGTTATTGTTATTGTTATTATTATTATTAATGTTGTTATTATTATTATTATTATTATTAATATTGTTATTGTTATTATTATTATTATTGTTATTGTTATTATTATTATTATTATTCTTATTATTATTGTTATTATTGTTATTGTTATTGTTATTGTTATTGTTATTGTTATTGTTATTGTTATTGTTATTGTTATTGTTATTGTTATTGTTATTGTTATTGTTATTGTTATTGTTATTGTTATTGTTATTGTTATTGTTATTGTTATTGTTATTGTTATTGTTATTATTGTTATTATTATTATTATTATTATTATTATTATTATTAGTATTACTGTTTTTTTTTTTTTGCAGGAAAATTTATCATTTCATTGATATTAATGAAATTACATTTTGATGCAAAAGATATATCACTCTAACTTTCTTATACAAAGAAATCAAGCCTATCTATAATCCTAGAAAATTTAGGATTCGGCTTAAAGGACTCAAATCTTGTTTTAACCAAGAATTGAATTTGTTGAACTAAGCTATCAGTATTAGCACTTGCATTAGAGAAAACTCTCTTATTCCTCTCCTTCCAAATACAATAAATCGTTGCTGCAAGACTAACAGACAACCAAGTATACTTCCAATGCTTTCTATGCTTGTCAACTCGCATCCACTTAATGATATCTTTGAGCTTAAAACAAGGCTTATCAACTGATATCCATTGTAAGACAGCATTCCAGATTACTTTTGAGTAATTGCAAGTGAAGAACAAGTGCTCATGGTCTTCACCAGTGACTTCACATAAGGAGCACCGGGTAGCTTGTTGGAAACCTTTCTGAGTATACAATTCTGCAGAGGGAATCTTCTGTTGAATAGCCATGTAAGATATAACTTTGTGAGCAGGCGCAATAACAGGAGACTTCAGGATGGATCCCCAATTGATAGGCCGTCTATTGATGAGAGCATTGTACAGCTTGTTCACCAGGAATTTGGACTCTAGTGAACAATCCTTCAAAATTTCTGAGCATTACTTAATGAGCCAGACATTTGGACTAACTTATCTCTGGTAGTGAGAACATTCCTGAAACCTATAGGCAGGTGTTCCTTACTATCCACTGTCAAAATATTACTAGATTGTAGAATGTAATTGTGACACCATTTGGTTCAAATATTATCCGACTTAGAGAACTTCCAGATCCATTTAGCCAATAATGCAACATTCCATTCAGGAATACTCTTGATACCAAACCCACCCGCACTCCATGGTACACAAACATCCTTCCATTTTTTAAAGACTAAACTTCTCTGACCCGTCTTTATTCCCTAGAAAAAATCCTTACTGAGCTTTGTTAGGACTTTAAAAACAGCAGCAGGCAGCAATAGACTAGAGCACCAAAAATTCTCGAGACCAAAGAGGACAGAGTTGATTAATTGGATCTTGCCAGCATAGGACAATAGCTGATTGGACCAATACTGAGTCGCGTGCTGAACTTTGCTTAATTTTTCCTGGCAGGCTTGCAACTCCTTCTTAGCTTGCTTCACCTCTCCAGAAAGATAAGAAAAATTTTCCTTATGAAAGTGCTTGAGAGCATGCTTGACCCTTTTTAACTTTTGAAAGAGAATATACATTGGAGAACCTCTTACCTTCTGACTCCAAGCCTTGGAAATAGTGGGAAAGAAATCCTCATGGTTTATCCAACAGTTCATAAAGCTGAACATTCTATGAGATTTATGGTCCGTAGAAACATCCATTACAATAGGAGCATGATCAGAAACTCCAGGATCGCCTATAATACCAGCAGCATGAGGAAATGTAGAACACCAAGCATGGTTAGCAAGAGCTCTATCCAACTTAGAACAAACCCTGGTCCCAGGATCTTGTTTATTTGTCCAAGTAGTTTCCCCACCACTACAAGGCAAATCTTCTAGTCGACAACTAAGCAAACATGAATTGAAATCAAACATGTCTTGCAAATCAGGGGGATTTGAGCCCCTTTTCTCCTCAGGCAACCGTACTATATTGAAATCAACCAACACTAGCCAAGGTGAGTAGTGCATCCAGCAACTAAATCATTCCAAAGAGGGATTCTCTTATCACCTTTATTCTTCCCATACACCATAGTGACCCACATTGCTTTATTGGACTCAAAATGATTGACCAGACCAGTAATATGTTGCTTACCCTTACTGAAATTAGTTAGTGAAACAGTCATGGGGTTAAAAAACACCCAAATCCTACCATTAGGATGAAAATCATGGTTAGTGATAACAGACCAGCTGCTAAAATGCCTTCTAATAATTTTGCTCACATTCTCCCATTTAACTCTAGTCTCAAGTAACCCAAAAACATTTACTTTATTGGCAAATAGAAATTCCTTAACCTCACTGTGTTTAAAGGGCTTATTAAAGCCTCTAATGTTCCAAGATACAACTTTTATTTTTATCCGGAGGTAAGGCTTCCTTCAGTTTATGCATTTCCTCATTGGTGAAATGAGAGATGCTAAAAGGACATTCTTGATGCATTACAGGTTCAACCTCATCTACTTGGGACTCAGGGTCAACCAAATAGGGGGGGCCTGTGGTGCCACCTAGTCTAGACAACAAAGTAGACCCATTGGTCTGATCTAGCCATTGATTCTCAAAGAGATGAAATGAGTTGGCTAGGATCATTGGCTCTTTCACTATACTGGCATTAGTTTTTTGAGAAGAGGAATTCTTCTTACTAACAGGTGTGAACAGCTCACCCTCCAAAGAGTATTCTGAGTGATTTACAGCAGCACCGTGAGAAGACTTTCCATCAGGAATCCCCTCCTCTGAGTACTCATTCTTCGTCACAGGCTCTGAGGTACCACCTAACTCTATATGTTTACCAGAAATGCCATTAGCAATCTCAGTCACCTGCACTTCCAGTATCACGTCATCCAAACCACCTTCTTTGGCTTTCCGATCAGCAACTTTCTTCTTTTCCCACTTACACTACTACAATTTCCTTACTTTCTAGACGCTTTATGGTCGACACTTTTATAAGCGTCGAAACATTTTTGATTAAAAAACTGAAAAAATCCCAAACCTGAAATGCGCGCACTAATGCTGTACCAAAAGTTTCATCTCCCGCTCTCTCATCGAAAAAGAAGTGCCTTACCCTAATTAATTACTCGTAATATTTTAGTCAAAACCTAATTGTTGTCTTCCTCTGTTCAATCGCCTTTCCTGTTCCCGATCGATTTCACATCAACCAACCTCTCAATCTCTCAATCTGCCGATCAACTAATCGATTAATCTCTCGTTGATCATCAATTTCCCAATCAATTAGTAAGTTTCTTGAATCTCATGATTTAATTTTTATTTATTTTTGCAATTCTCATCGGGAACCTTAATTGACCGAGTTCTTCATTATTTGCTCATTATTTTCTTCATTATTCTTTCTTTTATTTTCGTGCAATGGTTCACCACCGACAATGGCATCGTAGCCGAAGTTGAAGAAAGGTATTAATCGAGTATCGAATATCGAATTGTTCGTTCAATCTTTATTTAATCGAGTAATGAATTGTTGTTTTGTTTGTATTACGCTGCTGCTACTCTTTTCCCTTCTTCGTTTTGCTGCTACTGGTCAATGGTCATGTTGTTGTTGTTTCTTCGTTATTGCTACTGGAGTCGTCTTGCGTTGTCGATGTCGTGCTCTTGTGGTCGTATTTGTTTCTTCTTTTTCTACTCGATTTGCATATTTGCATATATTTGAACATGAAGATTTTGTTTGCACATGAACATGACGATTGTGTTGGTGAACATGAACATGAAGATTGAACATGATATATTGTTTATTTTTGATGATACCTGAGCAGCAAATTTAGTTAATTGAGCTTGTGAGGAACACATTAACTGACCAGCTAATTAAAGCCTACATTAAACTGTAGTTTCGAATTAACTGAACAGCTAATTAAAGCCTAAATGAAAGCCTGCTGTAGTTTTACCGGCAGTGCAGCCTTGTATCGAACTGTAGTGCAGCCTACACTATATAAAATCGTAGATTGCATCCTGAACTGAACTAGCCTGGTAGAAATGCAACACATCAGGTATGTATTGTATAAGTGTATTGCGCAACTGATCTTTCTGATCATTTACTTTATATTTTGATAACTGATCGTTTTGCATATACTTTATTATGGTATTGTATTGTGATATCTAAGTGATGTTTCTGGTTGTGGAAAGGGTTGCGGAAATGTTAGCTATCTGATCTTTCACTAATCTTTCACTTACACTTTATTGTTACACCTTATTGTTATCACTTACACTTTATTGTTATGTATGTGCAACTCACTTCTTTAGTTTCGCCATAGTTTTGCAAACTTAAGTGCCTTTCGAAATGGATGGCCGCAGGATTATTCACCTTATTATCCCTTGAAAACAGCTTTTGAAGAAGAAGAAGAAGAAGAAGACTTCTCGTCTGATGATATGATTATTGACGTAGCAGAGGAGTCTTCTACTGTCAGTAGATTTGATTCCAAAGCAGGTTTGAAATCGGGTGAAGCACGATTTTTGAAGATTGTGAGCAAGCAGATGGTTGGAGTATACATATCGGTTTAGGTTCGCAGTACGTTGAGGAGACATATCACCAATTTGAAGGTATCTCCTGTTGGAGTAGGCCTAATGGGTAACATGGAAAACAAGGTAATGCAACTTACTTCTATATATCACAACCCGCACGCGGCCATATCTAGCTACACCTCAACTTAGTTAGATACTAATGTATAATATTGTATTCATACATGCTGATACGTGCATATATGATATATCCACATATACATACAGGGATCTATTTCGGTGAGCATGTCACTTTATCAATCACGAATGTGCTTTGTTTGCTCCCACCTGGCCTCGGGTCATAATGATGGAGACCAGAACAGACACAATATTGATGTCTACGAGATCATTAGACGTACTCGCTTTATATCCATTATTGATAGTAGCCATCCAAAAATCATTCCTTCTCATGAGTAAGCATACCTTTCTTTATTTCCTTTTTCTATAAAGATGCATGTTTAACAGGGTTATATACTTATATAACATGCATGTATGAGGGTTTTGATTGAAATAGCATTTTTTTTTTATCTGTGAGCATGCAGCCAAATATTCTGGTTTGGCGATTTGAACTACCGTCTCAACATGAAGGATTCATAGATAAGAAAGCTTGTTGCTGGTAAGCAGTGGAATGAACTTATCGACCATGATCAGGTGAAAGCCTATTATATTTTTAAAAGGAATATAATGGCAAATATTATGATCTGATCTGATGGTTAATCCAATCCTGGTGAATATAGTTGTTACAGCTTAGCAAAGAGCTCCATACCAGACACGTATTTGGGGGATGGAGGGAAGGAACAATAACCTTTCCACGTACTTACAAGTATGAAATTAATACCGATAGATACGTAAAGTGAAAACCCAAACGAAGGCAATGAGAAGAGGAGATCACCGGCTTGGTGAGCGTACTCATCACTCAATTTCGAAGATCAATTATTCTTCTCCGGTCCCTAAGTTTGATCCTTGTCACAGTATGTCTCTTCTCTTCTCTTCGGTGTTTTGTATTTCGTTAAATTTTCAATTTGTCATCTGTAGATTCTGATTAACAGGTAGTTGAAGGAATTTATCAACCGATGAATACAATTTTGTAAGGCTGTTTAGACTGTGGCTTAAGGATGATGAAAAATTGGACGTAGATTCAGATGACCTCAATCGGTTCAGCTGCTCATCGAGTTGCTCTGTAACTGGGTGAGACCTTGATGGTAAACTGATTGAACGAGCGTGGTGGACTGTGAAAGAAGCGATTTGTTATTTTTATTTTTTTGTCGAAGCAAAGGTGAAGAAGAAGATCAATATCCAACTGTAGTTTGTTTGATGACTTATTTTCCTTGCAAAGCCGTATTTATATGAAAACAAGCATAGACAGAAGGAATTTTGCAGTAAGTAAAATGAAGAAGTAACATGGTTTCTGTAGTTAACAATCACTTCTTTAGGCTATGTTTTTTATTCCTTCAACTATCTGTTAATCAACTCGATGAGCCCGAATTCCTAGCATTCAGTCTACTCCTATTAATTAAGAAATCTAATTTGTTTTGCCTATAATTCGTTGAGACGGAATTAATTACTACAATTTGCAGGGTTTAAGGGAAACAAGCAAGTAAGCAGACTGTTTGAGGGCGCTAATTTAACCCGAAAGTACTGCATTTTGATGGTCTGTTCACTCTACATTTAAACTACTTAAGGCTGCAGTTTTCATATTGATGTAGTTTCCGTAATCCAACGTTTAGTTTATGGATGAAACAAGAAGCGATTAGGGGAAAAGCCGGTGCATCAGCTCAAAAAATGGATGCTCTATATTTTGTTAAATGCTAGCTGCTATTGTCATGCTGATTAATATAGCCTGCCCGTGGTACTAAAACTAACGAAAGGGTTTTTTTAAAATGATTGGACAACTTTAGATGGATTTTCTTATACTTTACCAGATTTCATTTAAGCTTGTGCTTGTAGGTTTTTGGGATCGGGTTCGTATTTTTAACGATTTGACGCCATGGTTTTCGATTACAGTATACCCGAGCTGTGTCTTTCACACATAACAAAAGGTAATGCGAAGAAAATAAGTGGAAGAATTGAAGTAGAGACTTGGTTGTTGTACATCAATTATGATGCCTTATCCATCAACCAGTTTTGTGTGTCGCTGAACTATTGTGAATTGTGATACCTGAACCCAAAAGCTCACTTCTGTATCAATGTTCTGGCTTACAATAGGCTGGTTTATTCCTCGTATTCACTTATACACAGTTTATATTAGTCCGAAAAGCAGTTGTCAGGTTTGTATTTGAGCTAAATTGTACCTCGATATAAACTGCATCATCACAACTGCAAGCTGTGAGTTCTTTGTTGTTATTTTCTGTGTTTTCCAGATGCAAAGACCAATGCAAATCTGCGCTCGACTGAACTCAATTACGCTGCACCTTTAGTACTTTCAGGTACGTTTATCTCAGTTTGAAGCTATGTTTTAGTTGCTCCAACATGGATTTTACGTGATGCAGCCTCCGTTTCGAATATGGCTGCTCAACTTCCTATTATTGGGCTGTCTTTTCCATTCTATCATCACATAATTAAAGACTCATTTAGTCCTTGCAGCAAGAGTGTAACTAATGGAGCCTTTCCATTTTTAATTAGCTAACACGCGAGGCACTCACTCCACATATATACCCATTTATTTTGTCCTATTATCCACACATATCATTCATACTTGCCCATTAATTGACAGCTATAAAGCACAACAAAAGATCCTCACCCATTTCACGTAGTAGCTTGGGACAACATTATATTGAAACGTCATCGGTTGGGATCATTGCTGCCATAGGTAATCTACTTTGTTGTTATGTTGAATCACTGCATTTTTTGTGAGTGTATCATATCAACCTAGTTTATTAGTAAGAAATTAAGAATCTTGTAGTATATATCATTGGGCTTAGGCAAACAAATCTTGTAGTTAATTGAGAGGATATTTGTTAATGCTAGTTTGTTTTTCATGTATTCCTCACGTGAAATCTAATTGAATTGCATCTTTGGGTGATTTAAAATGTTAGAAATGTGTGCTATTCGGGAGTAAGTGAGACAAAAGGATATTATCAACATGTTGAAATGGCTCACAGTTTTTACTTGCTTCAAATTTTGGACATTAGAATTCGAGTTATTATCTTTTGTTTATCCTTGATCTTGTGTAAATTCCTATTCCTTATCAAACGTGTTGCAAAAGAGTGTAGGACGGAGGGCAAGAGATACCCACCAAAATATCGAAGTGTTATGTCATGCTAAAAAGTATTGAGTCCGTAGGATATATACTGTCAAAAATATTTTTACAGCTTTAGATGAACGAACGAAAACAGGTCAGCCTCTTCAAACTAATGTTATACGTTGTAATTATTTTTTTGCCGCCAATTTGAGTGTGATTTTAAGAAACTCGTTTAATTACTACGGAGTAGAATTTTCAACAATTTTCAAACATGGTCTGATTTGACCTCTCTAATAGACATTATTATCCCTTGGTTTCTATATTATACAACCAATCATCTATAAGTATACTTTTCTTTTTTTACTTTTGTTTTCAGTATTAGCCAATGTCTTTCATCCGTTCCTTGACATCAGGTTTCTCCTTGTGATATCTTCTTTTTATGTAATCACTATATGTAACTACTTTACTCAATTATGTCAAAAGTTCTGTCTATTTATAAAACTTAAATTGCTATCTAAGTTGGGATGAAACGGGTGTTCTTATTATGTCGTGGCCATAATTTAGCATATAATTTGAAAGAGCATAAGCTAATTTGATATTTGGATGGAGTGAAATGTCTGCATGATTGAGGAGGAGACAACTCTAGCCGACTTAAATGTGAGTAATATTTTTTTTAAGGGTGCACTAGTATGAAAAATTGATCTCTTCCTCCGCTGCTAAATGTGGATTAGGTAAAGGTGCAGTAACGCATGACAACAGCTTGCAATAATGTCAAACATTAATCTCTTCCCCCACCGCTACCAGGTACATGGAATAATCTCTAAAGCAAATGGAAAGTAGGCCTTCAGATTTCAGCTAAAACATGGACAAAGACAAGGCAGAAACTGAGCGCAGCCTGCTCTAACTTCAGCGAAGCAGCTTGTTCGTAATATGGGCATAATATCCCAACAACCTGAGTTTGCACAATGAACAAATTGCTTTATATTGATTGAGATGCAGCATTGGTAATATAGGAGTAGTAATGAAGCCGGATATACTCTTTAGAAAATAGAAGGAAGCGAGTCGGCTCAATTCAGGCATAGCATTCCCCATTCAACCTGATACGAACCAGTTTATACTAAGTAAAAATGCAGTCTACATCAATGAATAAAGTAGTTTGCAATGCCCCATTCAAAGTGTTCGTTTTATGAAACTTTATTTAATTTGTATGTGCTCTCTTGTTATAATTATTAAAAATAAGCCCAACTCTTTGTGTATTATTGATATATATTCTGTAAAATTTAGAGTTGCTAAGACATAAATCTGCAATCGCAAACAGTTAAATGTCGGATTATATATATATATATATATATATATATATATATATATATATATATATATATATATATATATATATATATATATATATGATGGGGGTCGGTTGCCTGCCCTTGGCCGCCTGCCAATCAGGCCCCAAGGCGATCAGTCCCAGAGGGAGGAAAGGTCCGTCCAACGGCCTCTTCCGTCAATTGCTGGAGTCTCCAAGTGTGGCCCCAATTCCCTGGGCCGTCCGCCAAACGGAGTAAGCCAGGCCTGCCGCCTGCTTCCAGGCGTTCCCGCCTGAACGAAGCCGAAGGAAAACCGAGGACCCATCCGTCATTCTGCCCAAGGTAAGGAGAAATGGGTGGACAGGGTAAGCCCACGTGTCGCGCCAGCATCCACCCATTTCCCTCCTCTTCTTTCTCTTTTCCTCTCTCTTGTGGGAAGGTATAAATACTTACCCATCTCTCACATAAAGGGGGTTGGATTTTCTCTCTCTAGACTCTTACTCTTAAAAACGCCACCTAGTTCCTCACGAGCTAGGTTCGTAAAGGCATTTCACGGACTGACTTAGGCATCGGAGAGGGTTTCCTCGGACAACCTCCGAGGCCCTGTGCGTTTACTTGTGCAGGGAGCAGGCCATTCTCCGCCGGGAAAGTCCGACTCTAAGAGTGAGAGAAAAGGGAGATCAAGGGAATCAAGCAATTAATCATTCATCCTCAATCCAGTTACACTACCCGGATTCTAGGCCGGGTAAATTGTTTCCGTAACAGGAACAATTTGGCGCCGTCTGTGGGGAACTTACGGTTGTGCTCACGAGTTACCCACTAAAATCAACCACTCATAACCACAAAATTAAACACAATCATGCCAGAAATCGTTGATGACAGTGCAGGAGCGGGTCCGACGGTCCCTCCGGTGACCCCCCTGTACGGAATGCCGCTGTTGGAGAGGGTCCCTCCTGCCACAATCCTTGGGGTTGAGGGAACCAATCCCTTCGGTGGACCTAACACTGCTGTGACACCCGAGCTGGGGGCACGCCCTGGACGTGCTCTTAATCTGACCCCAGCTCAGATGGCACAGGCAGCCGCGTTCTTCTCTGCGATGCTGGATCAGGAGTTCACACCTGAGGACCTGGTGGGCAGGGTCGCATCGGCTCCTAGGCAACCGTCTCCAGGCAGCAGGGACGAGGCCGGGGGCACGAGGCGGACCGCCGCTAGAAACGCTCAGAGAAAGGCGAGAAGAACAGCCCAAGTGTATACGCATGTGCAGAGGCGCATTACCACTGACAAACCAGGATCACCTGCCCAGCAGTCGGTCTCTATTCACACGACAGAATCGGCGTCTGGAAGGCAGGGAGGCTTATCTCAAGGATTACAGGAGCGCATGAGGCCCAGGGAGCCTGTGTCAAAACGCCTAGGAGAGAGGCCAGGCGGAGTTTTCTCCAGGCTAACACCCGCGGCCAAGGAACAGTCAGCCCCCGGCTTATCACAAAGCTTGCAATCCAGACTCAACCGAGGACAACCGCTCGAATCCAGGTACCATCAGGGTGAAAACCTCTGCCACTCCCAGAGGAAGAGGCCCAGGCAGACCTCCTCGGGAACAGAGGACGAGGCAGCTAGCAGACCGCCACCGAGGCACCGCTCCCCCAGTACGAGGAAACCAACCCATAGACAATGGGAATCTCATGGTAACCAGTCTGGGGAAAGCAGGTCACGACTGGTAGGCAGGCCTACGAAAACCCCGTTGCACCCTGAGGTACAAGAGTACCCCATTCCAAAAATCAAAATGCCCACCATCAAATTTGACGGGACGGCGGACCCTGAGGACCACCTGGCAGCCTTTGAGAGCCACATGGGCATGTATGATGTAGATGATGCCATCTGGTGCAAAGTTTTCCCTACCACCCTGGTGGGACTTGCACAGGGGTGGTTCAGAGATCTCCGCCAGGGGTCAATCAGATTCTTCATAGAGTTGGCTGAAATTTTCCTTGAACAGTATGCCGGAAATAAGAGAAGACGACTTACTCGTTTCGATCTCATGACCCTGAAACAAAAGAAGGGTGAGAGTGTGAGAGAATACATGAGAAGATTCGATCTATCCTACCAGCAGGTTAGGGAGATCGACGATTCCACCGCCGCCTACGCCCTGACAATCTCCCTACTTCCAGGGGAAATGAAAAACCAGATGATCAGGGCCCAGCCCGAAACCTTGGCCATGGCCAGGAAGATTGCTGAGGGGTTCATTCTGCAGGAGGAGTTCCACGGCCTGACGGACACCCCTGCAGGCCAAGCAAAGCCTCAAGGGGGACCGCAGGGTGGAAGGGGCAGAAGTGAACCAGGAAAGCAGAAAGAAGAAGGAGACACTCCCAAGAAAGAACGCCCAGTCTACCAACCCAGATTCGATAGTTACACCGCCCTGAACAAATCCAGGGCGGAAATCTTCGAACTAGAAAAAGAAACTGCCAAATGGAACCGTCCAAGCAAACCTCGCAGCCCAAAAGGCGACCCAAAGAAATTCTGCACTTTCCACGACTGCATTGGCCACACCACCGAAGAGTGCCGTCACCTGAAAGATGAAATTGAAAAATTAATCAGGAACGGATGGTTGGCCAACTACGCAGCTAAAAACAAGTCTCAGAAAGAAGTGTCTGAGAAACCCGAAGGGTCAGTGCAGAACCGGATGGTAATCCACGTGATTTCAGGGGGCACTGAGGGCCAGCTCAGTCGAAGAAGTCAAAAAAGGCAAATGCGCGAGCTGAGAAACCAGATCTGCTACGCTGAGAAAGAAGGGAGCCCAAAGGGAGCGACACTAAGTATCACCCCTAATGATGCAGGACGGGTGATATATCCGCACAGTGATCCTCTGGTGCTGTCCCTAGAAATCAGCAACCACATTGTGCGAAGATGTATGGTAGACACAGGCGCATATACAAACCTTTTATACAAGGATGCTTTAGAAAAAATGGGCCTGGAAAAAAGGCATCTACGGCCTGCTCCCGGATCCCTATACGGATTCAGTGGGGCCGGCGTACTGCCCATGGGCGTCATCGACTTACCTGTAACCTTCGGGGAAGGTTCCGCAGCCAGGAATGTCAGGGCAACCTTTGTTGTTGTGGACGCAAGGTCTGCCTATAATGCCCTGATTGGCAGAGCCACGCTGGATGAAATCAAGGCCGCAATCTCCATCAGAGCTCTCACCATTGCGTATATCACAGACTTCGGGCTGGAAGGAAAGATACGTGGGGACCAGGAGTCAGCCAGACAATGCTACTCCGTGGCCCTACAAGAGCACGAGAGGGACAAAAGGAAAAAGAAAAGCTGACAGTTCCCCCTGCAGGGAAGGCGAAGTCCCAGTCGAGCACCCGACGCCCGACCGCCTGGAACCAGGAGGCAGAAAGTTCTTAATTGTCGCCGTAGACTACTTCACCAAATGGGTGGAGGCGGAGGCAGTGCCTAACATCACTGAGCCGGCAGTCAGGAAGATGATCTGGCGAAATGTCATCACCCGGTTCGGCGTACCAAAAATGCTGGTATTCGACCACGGAAGGCAGTTCGATAATGACCCACTAAGAAACTGGCTGGAAAGCCACAACATCTCGGTCGCCTACTCAGCCGTCTGCCATCCTCAAACCAATGGACAGGCGGAAGCAGCCAACAAACAAATTCTGAATGGCCTGAAGAAAATGGTGGATGACTGCAAGGGTAGGTGGGCTGATGAACTCCCCAGTATACTCTGGTCCATCCGAACTACCAGGAAGGAGTCAACAGGCCAGACCCCATTTGGCCTGGCATATGGAGCAGAGGCATTGTTGCCAATTGAGACAAGGATTCCCTCTCTACGTTCCCTGCAGCACAACCAGGCTGAAAATGAAACTGCGATGGTTGAGGCCCTGGACTTGGTAAGTGAGCTAAGAGAGGAAGCCAGTACCAATATCGCTGCCTACCAGCAGCGAATGAGGAAAGCTTTCAATAGAAAAGTCCGACAGAGGAGTTTTCAGGTGGGCGAGTTGGTTCTAAGAAAAACACAAGCGACCGGAAAATCAAGAGAGCACGGGAAGCTAAGTGCCAATTGGGAAGGCCCATACCAAATAACTCAGGTCTTGGGCCCAGGCACGTACATGATAGCCAGTCTGGAGGGACAAGAGCTGAACGCTCACTGGAACGCAGACACGCTAAAGAAATATTACGTCTAAACAAGAGTATAGGCAGTTTTTACTTTTACTAGAGTAAAAAGGCGGAGGACGATCAGAAATGTCGACGGCTCCGACCACCCCTATGTCAAGAAGAAAATTTTAAGAGAAATGAGAAAATGCAGATTTATACTCGTTGCCTGTTCACACTCGCGTCTTTCACACACAAACGAGCAGGGGGCAATAGGGGGAGACCCCCCTGTTGCCAAAATTGGAAAAAGTGAACCCCCCAACGCAAACCAAAAGCCACCCTGCTTACCTCTAGGCAAGGTTGGCAGGTCCCCCAACCTTGTATAAAAAACGCAAAAGCTACCCTGCTTACCTCTGGGCAGGCAGGGGGCAAGCCCCCTGGACTTTGAACGAAAAGCCAGGAGCAGGCCGTACCAACAAGGACTGGGGGCAGGCCCCCCAACCTTGTATAAAAAACGCAAAAACTACCCTGCTTACCTCTGGGCAGGCAGGGGGCAGGCCCCCTGGACTTTGAACGAAAAGCCAGGAGCAGGCCGTACCAACAAGGACTGGGGACAGGCCACCCAACCTTGTATAAAAAACGCAAAAGCTACCCTGCTTACCTCTGGGCAGGCAGGGGGCAAGCCCCCTGGACATTGAACGAAAAGCCAGGAGCAGGCCGCACCAACAAGGACTGGGGGCAGGCCCCCCAACCTTGTATAAAAAACGCAAAAGCAACCCTGCTTACCTCTGGGCAAGCAGGGGCAGGCCGTACCAACAAGGACTGGGGGCAGGCCCCCCAACCTTGTATAAAAAACACAAAAGCTACCCTGCTTACCTTTGGGCAGGCAGGGGGCAGGCCCCCTGGACTTTGAACAAAAGCCAGGAGCAGGCCGTACCAACAAAGACTGGGGGCGGGCCCCCCAACCTTGTGTAAAAAACGCTAAGGAACCTCCCTGCTTACCCCTGGGCAGGCAGGGGGCAGGCTCCCTGGATTTTAAACAAATGCCAGAGGCAGGTCAAGCAAACAAGAACCCTCCTACCTACGGGCAGGCAGGCTGCGGATCAAATTCATGAAGAATCAAAATGTACAAAAGCAAACAGAAAATTCACATATAGAAGAAAAAGTAGCGTCAAGGAAACACAAGACATAAGTTTTCAAGTTTTCAAGACAAAATAGTTACAACCAAGAGTACGGCAGCCGGCCACCAAAGGGCTCGGCGCGCAAAGAAGTAAGGAAATTAAAGCGTTGGCACAGGCGCAGCAGGGGACGAGCAAGAGCCCTCTGAGGAAGACTGCCCTCCATGTTAAGCAGGGGGAGCGTCTGGGCCGGAAGCCTCTCCCTCAGACAGCCTACGCATTTGAACTTCATCCTTAGCTGTGTAAAGGGCCCGGAAAGCATCTTCGTCAAAACCCGGGAACATCTCCCTGACAGCTTCCATCACAACCTTCAGGCAGGAGTTAGCACCATTAACGAAGCCCGCCGACACCGCCACTTCCACCTCCTGGAGAATCTCACCCCTCTCCTTCTCCCAGTCCTCGGTCTTCGTCGCCAGATCCTCGGTCTTCGCCGCCAGATCGCCGAGGGCTGTCTGCAGATCAGAGTTTGCCTTGGAAAAACGCTCCCCAAGGTCAATAACGCTCTTCTTAGCATGGTCCAGTTCAGCCAAAGCCTTTCTGGCCTGCTCTAGTTCAGCAAAGGCCTGCTGTGCTCTCTTGGACTCCTCCCCCAGGCGAGACACTTCCCGTGTAGCTTTCTCGCTCTCAGACTTCCAGTGGATAGCCCGACCCCTGGCCTCTTCTAGCTCAGTCTCCTTTTTCGCCAGCTGGTCCTTAAGGCTGGCAATGAGAGCAACATCCCTCTCAACTGCAGAAAGGCGGTCGGGGTTGGCTAGTTCCTCATCACTCAGACGACCAAGGGCAGCCAGCTCCGCAGAGGCCTGCATAATTCGGGAGGTGCGCTTAATATACTGGGTCACTTGACTGGCAGCGGACTTGACGGTCTTGAGAAGATGGTCAGTTAAAACCGCCCCTGAGTCGGAGAGTAGGGCAGAAATATCCTGGCTGTCACCCGCATTATAGTGGAACTCAACGTTCTCCTCAGATAAAAGGGTGGCGGGAATCTCCGGAGCAAAACGCTTGGGTTCAGGCGTGACAGTCTCCAAATCCACCACCTGGTCAGCGTTGGCCTCCCGACTCCTCTTTCTGGTCAGTGCCCGGGGGGTACTCTCCCCAGTCTCCTCGGAACCTGCGGCCCGCGACTGCAAGGGAATCTGAATCCCTGCTGAAAGGCCCTCTTGCCTGCCAATAGGCGAAGGAGTGGCCTCGAAAGCAATCGCCCTCGCAGCTGGCGAGGGGGTAGCCTCAGAAACCGCCGTCTTGGCGGGCGTAACTCGAGGAGGAGGGGGAAGCCTTGGCCTACTGAATGACAGGCCCTTCAAATGCTTCATCAGATTCTTCTCGCCTCTCTTAAAACCAGGGGGAAGAGAAGGGCGACTCTGGATGACAGTGAGGTTCTCGTCCAGGCCCAGGCGTCTCACCTCACCTTTCTTCCAGATAAAAGTGGCAAGAGCTGCAAAACAAACAAACAGGCCGTTAAGGCATTTCCGAAATACACAAAAGAGTAAGAAGGAATCACCAGTACTCCTGAACTACCTTTATCCAGACCCGGATTCATGCCCAGCCGGGTCAAATAATTGTCAGTCGCTAAAAGCTCCGCATGAGGGAGCCATAAAGTGGGGCCATACACCCCGTACTTGTTAGTATGGCCTGCAAAGTAGGCCGTCAACTCCTTCTCCTTCTCACTTAGCTTAACCTCCAAGGCCTTCCCACCCACGCCAGGGTGGTACTCCTCAGGGGTCTCCATCCTAGTGTGGACGTGATTCCTGAAGTGACGAGGAATCCTCCACCCATGGGTGCTGTGTATGTAAATGAAGTTGTTCTTCCAATCCCTCAAGCTGTCCATACCAGGCCACACCAAACAATGTCCCTTCTGCCTCAAGAGGGACCAGTAACCAGGAGAGCCCGTACTCCCAGATGAAACCATCTGCAAACCCACCATGAACCGCAGGGCGTCGATGGAAGGCTCCATGCGGTGGAAAAGGCAGGTCCAGACATATGAAATCAGCGCCCTGACAGCTGTGGCTGTCAGCTGGGCGACGGCGACGTTCATGCGCCTGAAGATCTCCTCTAAGACAGGATGGAGGGGAAAGCGAAGGCCGAACTCTAAACATTTATGGTAAACCGCTATGCACCCATCCGGAGGGTTGCATACAGTATCCTTTTCATTGGGGATAACAACTGTATACCCCTCCCCGAAGTTATAGAGCCGCTCAATCACGACGGCGGCGTTCTTGGCGAGGATCACCTCCCGATTTTTCGGGTCAGGGAAAGTACTCAGAGGGATGCGGTATTTGGTCCTGTCTAAATAATAAACCCTACCCTTTTCCCGACGAACGAGGGGACCGGAAGTTCGGGAAGGGTTAATTTCCAACGCCTCATCGTCCGAATCGACAGCGTCGAACGAAGGGGGTTCAGGGGAATTACCGCCCCCACTGTCCGCCGAGTGTTCCTCCTCAAAATCAACCTCCTTAGAGGAGGAGGCAAAATCCATCCCTTCTCCCCTCATTGATGGGTCGATAAAGGGCAAAATCCTTTCGCGGGTTCCAGACATGATTACTCTAAAAAGATACGGAATAAAGGAAATCGAAGAGAGAAAAAGAGTGGAGGATGAAAATCTGACCTAAGATCGCCTGACAGCACGCCGCAAGCCCGAAGAAAGAGGTCTCAGGGAAATGAGGGTGCAAGGTAGGATACGATTCGTCAGTACTCCAGGGTTTTTGACAAGAGAAAGAATGAGAGAAGGTTGAAAGAAAAGGAGGATTGAAAAAAAAAAAAATGAAAGAATGAATAACCGAGCGCTTTTATAGAGAGGAAGGCATGCCAAGAGTCGCCCAACCCTCAGAGGCTCACCCAAGGGCTACGGCCCACGTGTCGCCCCTAGGGGGGATTTGCTCTAGGCAGCTGGAAATTAACCCTTTCTTTAAAGCGTATACGTGATTCCTGAAGTGACGAGGAATCCTCCACCCATGGGTGCTGTGTATGTAAATGAAGTTGTTCTTCCAATCCCTCAAGCTGTCCATACCAGGCCACACCAAACAATGTCCCTTCTGCCTCAAGAGGGACCAGTAACCAGGAGAGCCCGTACTCCCAGATGAAACCATCTGCAAACCCACCATGAACCGCAGGGCGTCGATGGAAGGCTCCATGCGGTGGAAAAGGCAGGTCCAGACATATGAAATCAGCGCCCTGACAGCTGTGGCTGTCAGCTGGGCGACGGCGACGTTCATGCGCCTGAAGATCTCCTCTAAGACAGGATGGAGGGGAAAGCGAAGGCCGAACTCTAAACATTTATGGTAAACCGCTATGCACCCATCCGGAGGGTTGCATACAGTATCCTTTTCATTGGGGATAACAACTGTATACCCCTCCCCGAAGTTATAGAGTCGCTCAATCACGACGGCGGCGTTCTTGGCGAGGATCACCTCCCGATTTTTCGGGTCAGGGAAAGTACTCAGAGGGATGCGGTATTTGGTCCTGTCTAAATAATAAACCCTACCCTTTTCCCGACGAACGAGGGGACCGGAAGTTCGGGAAGGGTTAATTTCCAACGCCTCATCGTCCGAATCGACAGCGTCGAACGAAGGGGGTTCAGGGGAATTACCGCCCCCACTGTCCGCCGAGTGTTCCTCCTCAAAATCAACCTCCTTAGAGGAGGAGGCAAAATCCATCCCTTCTCCCCTCATTGATGGGTCGATAAAGGGCAAAATCCTTTCGCGGGTTCCAGACATGATTACTCTAAAAAGATACGGAATAAAGGAAATCGAAGAGAGAAAAAGAGTGGAGGATGAAAATCTGACCTAAGATCGCCTGACAGCACGCCGCAAGCCCGAAGAAAGAGGTCTCAGGGAAATGAGGGTGCAAGGTAGGATACGATTCGTCAGTACTCCAGGGTTTTTGACAAGAGAAAGAATGAGAGAAGGTTGAAAGAAAAGGAGGATTGAAAAAAAAAAAATGAAAGAATGAATAACCGAGCGCTTTTATAGAGAGGAAGGCATGCCAAGAGTCGCCCAACCCTCAGAGGCTCACCCAAGGGCTACGGCCCACGTGTCGCCCCTAGGGGGGATTTGCTCTAGGCAGCTTCCCAAGAAGAACCTCGGGAAGACCAAAGGATGTCAGGAGGTTGGTCACCCTGTGACGTTCCCCTGAAAAAAAAAAAAAAAAAAAAAAAAAAAAAAAAAATCGCAACACATAAACGCACCGCCTGATCTTCATTTCATTAAAATCTTACAAAAGAGAGTTACATCTTAAGACAGATACGGGAAGAAAAATACATTAAGGCCCCAAAATTCCGGCCTGGCAAAAATCAAACGCCCCGCAGGCCTAATCATCGCCCAAATCTGGGGAACAATCTCCAAGGCTGCCTGGACTCCCAAGAGCCGAGCCCCAGTCCCAGTCTGGGGAACCCTGGAAGGGGTCATCAGAAGCCCTATCTTCATCCCTGTCGCTCAGGCAGCCCAGACCCTCGCTGTCATCAGAATCGTGGCTGCTGTCTTCCCAATCCCTTCCAAAGGGAGCAGCTCGGGACTCGTCGCAGGTGCGACAGCCTGTCTTCTTCACAGGCGAAGAGGGACCCGACGCCAAGGAAGAGTCAGTGTCAGAGTTGGGGCCAAATTGTTCAGGGTGCAGCCATGGAAAGCACTCATGGCATCCCCTATCATAACAGCCCCCTCCCTGGGAGCAGCGCCTAAACCTAGGCGCAGCAGGAGGTGAGGACCTCCTAGGGCGTTTGCCCATTCTAACAGAAGCCTTCTGACTTCTCCGGCGAAAGTGAAGTTGTGAACGGCGACTCCGGCAAACAGCAAGGTAGGCGGCACGAGCATATCGGAGCCTCCAGAAACCTCTGAAGATGAAAGTAACATGCCTAACTCCACGACGAATCACACTTTTCATGACCCAAGCCATGATTAAAGACAAAATAAAGATTGGAAATGGGTCGAAAAGGCAGTGAAGGGGAAGCAATTTATACGAGAAACGGAGGCAGGGCATTAATGGTACCTCAACCACCTCTGCAAGGAAGAAAGCCAATCACCAAGTTGGCACACTGCCCGAAAATTCTCTACACAAGGGAGGGTAATCATAACGAAAGACGTTTGAACTCCCTGCGTGCCCAGAGAAATTAAAGCATGTTCCCTCGGGAACATGCGACGCATTAAAGGCGAGTGTCCAAAGAAGCAACCTCCCGCCGTCCCTGAGCAAGACATCGCCTGCCGAGCTGGAACCCCGTTCCTCCTCAGCCGGCGAGGGCCAATTGATGGGGGTCGGTTGCCTGCCCTTGGCCGCCTGCCAATCAGGCCCCAAGGCGATCAGTCCCAGAGGGAGGAAAGGTTCGTCCAACGGCCTCTTCCGTCAATTGCTGGAGTCTCCAAGTGTGGCCCCAATTCCCTGGGCCGTCCGCCAAACGGAGTAAGCCAGGCCTGCCGCCTTCTTCCAGGGCGTTCCCGCCTGAACGAAGCCGAAGGAAAACCGAGGACCCATCCGTCATTCTGCCCAAGGTAAGGAGAAATGGGTGGACAGGGTAAGCCCACGTGTCGCGCCAGCATCCACCCATTTCCCTCCTCTTCTTTCTCTTTTCCTCTCTCTTGTGGGAAGGTATAAATACTTACCCATCTCTCACATAAAGGGGGTTGGATTTTCTCTCTCTAGACTCTTACTCTTAAAAACGCCACCTAGTTCCTCACGAGCTAGGTTTGTAAAGGCATTTCACGGACTGACTTAGGCATCGGAGAGGGTTTCCTCGGACAACCTCCGAGGCCCTGTGCGTTTACTTGTGCAGGGAGCAGGCCATTTTCCGCCGGGAAAGTCCGACTCTAAGAGTGAGAGAAAAGGGAGATCAAGGGAATCAAGCAATTAATCATTCATCCTCAATCCAGTTACACTACCCGGATTCTAGGCCGGGTAAATTGTTTCCGTAACAGGAACAATATATATATATATAGACACACACACACACACGTATGTATACGTATATATGTATATATGTATACATATATATATTACGGAGTATTAATATACTCCGTTTGTTATGTTTCTTCCCGCTTTATATGATTTGTAAGGAGTATTTAATTGAAACGGGAAGAAACATAAAAAACGGAGAGTACTTTATATGACACCATTCTTGACGCTTTTTCAATGTCAAACTGTCGATATGTGAATTAAATAATATTGTTTCTCGATTCTATTAACAGTAGAAAGTTTTGTGCATAGAAAACATGTTGGCAGTAAAAAAAATACTGCGACATAGAAAAGCGTCGAGATTGCCAATTTTAAGTATACATGTAGTGACGCTACAAAGCGTCACCAATAAAATATTCAACGTTTTAATGTGTCAAGAATGGTGACACAAAAATATGTCAAGAATTCCTGACGCCCAAAATCTCCACGCTTTGGAAAAGCGTCGAGAATTAAATTTGCGACACTTGAAAGCGTCGAGAATCTACCTTTAAAGCGTCAAGAAACCAAGGGATTTGTAGTAGTGTTACAATTAGTGATTGTATGACCAAGTTTGCCAGACCCCTTACAGTAATATGGAACCCATTCATATTAGATTCTTTGAACGGAATGATCACAAAGAGGGGGTATTTATCACAATATGCTCAGGTAAATCTTTGGAAACATCTACCTCAACCAAAATACGAGCAAAAGAAAACTTGGCTTTAGTTGTTGTGGCTAGGTCGGCACATAAAGGCTTTCCAATTTTACTAGCCATCTTCCCTAGAACAACCTCAGACCAAAGAAAAGGATCCAAATCGGGAAAGAGAACCCAGATAGGCGCACAAGCAACCCTATCCATCTCTAGAGAGAAGGTAGGAGTCCATTCCTTAAGGACTAGTGTATAGATCCCCATTTTCCAAGGTCCCCCTGTTAAGACCCCTTCCATGGCTTCTTTTGAGTTAAATCGAAAAGAAAACCATCCTTTTATAAAGTACTGCACAACGGGACATGCTATAGCACTCCATTTTTCCTGCACAAACTTCTTCATAGCTTGCAAACTAGGTCTAGACCCAATGACATCTCCCATAAGCGTATTATCCCAAACCTTAAGTTCATCCTCAAAATCATGTAAATTGAAATCAAGTTCAGCTGAATCGATCACATCCTCATAGTAAGGCAAACTCATTCCAAGTTGTTGTGGTTTAGCCGCAATTTTGGACCAACTAGGTTTAGCGGATTCAGTAATAGGTTCAATTACAGGCTTAAGAACAGAATCATTGTGAATCACAGTGTTACCATCATTAATCTGAACAGTAGAGTTATGAGTAGGAGTGTTTATACCAGTAGCATTAATGGCGTTCAAAATTAGATCGTTAATCGAAGGAATTCGCGAAGTACTCTACTCCATCTCCTCTTGCAAATTCTCACTTCTCTTCAAACCCGAATTCTTGGAGCCATCTCGCGGTGGTAATGGCGGCAACTGCTGCTTTTTCGGCCTACCAGGACCACGCTTCACCTGAGAATCCGCCATGAGAGTTTCGAGCTATGGAAAACGAAAATCGGTTGAGAGAAAACGGTTATAGAGAGAGAAAGTGTTTCTCTCACTTCGCTATTATTATTATTATTACTGTTATTATTATTATTACTGTTATTACTATTATTACTGTTATTACTATTATTACTGTTATTACTTTTATTACTGTTATTAATATTATTACTGTTATTACTGTTATTACTGTTATTACTATTACTACTGTTACTGTTATTTTTTTTATTATAACCGGAGCTTGCATTAATAACGAAACAAATTACAAGAAGTTAGTGGGTAGCCGAGATACTATCTGGGCACCCACTCCCTTAACAATAGCGAAACTAAGTCTAGTGAAAATAAAGGCAGCTGCGCGAGCCCCCGCATCCTGAGCGATGGAGAACTTCTGAATACGCTTGAGCAACGCAACAGCCTCTGCATCAAGCTCCCCAAGCGAAGAAAAGGAGAAAGGCAGGAACCCATAACCAATCTTGCTGCACAAATCTCCATACTTAGCGCACTTACGCTGAGCCGCGTCAACGACCGCACGACCAGGCAGGAAATCCATCATCGCAGACTGAGTTAATGGGGACGACCCTGTCAGATCGACACACAGATCCTGCCCCCTATCCCAGGAATAAAGAAGCAAATCCGCCGGCCGCAGGGGCCTGTCGTGCCCATCAATCAAACCGACATATACCTCCTTACCGGCCGAAATACCAGATCGGAAGCAGATATCGAAAAGGGTGTCGCGAACCAGGTTATGTCTATGCTTAATAGCAACAGTACCAGCACAGGACACAGCATAATCTCCAAAAAATGTCCCCAACAAAAATCCGGGAACAGGCAGAACAAGGCTTAGGCACCGGGAATAAAGGGACACCCAACCGATAGCTAAGGACAGAGCGGTAGGTCCTCCCATTCATGGTCAGCCCCAACCCGGAGATGGGTACAGCGCGCAGCCAGTGAGACGTGTGAGCACCTTGCAGAGACTTCCACAATGCCATCTGTCGCCGAGTCAAGAAGAAAACCGATTCTACGGAAGCAGCAACCTTCGTGAAATATATATCTGCCAATTTCTTCATAAATTTGGGGGCAGCGATCTCACTAGGATTACAGGAAAGGTCGAAACCGGTGGTCTCGTTAAACAGAGCCAAGGCCGCGTCAAAGGTCGGCCAGGGGACAGAGACAGCTGAAGGCCGAAGGAGCATAGCCTGCAACTCAAAGGACTGAAGGCGAGAAGCCAAAAAGGCATAGTGCAGGACATCCCCGGCGTTGTACACACCCAACCCTCCGAATTTAAAGGGCAGTGTGGAAAAACGCCACTGCCAGTCTCCAAACCCGGGGCCGGACGCGGTGACAATGCGTTCCAGGCTAGATTGCAATTCCGCATCAAAGGTCTTAGCCGAGTCGAAGACCGTAGGGGGACAGGTTCGCAGAGAGAAAGAGAGCTTAGAAATACCGGCACAAGCACGAAGTAACAACAGCTCGCACTGTGGGTCCTCAATCCTGGCAATCGAATCCATAAGCTCAATGGTTCTCGTAACTCTCTTCGCCACAAGCTCACTGCTGAAAGTACGGCAGATACTGACGGGACCACCAAGGTCTTTGACACCACGAAACGGTCTAGAAATATCAGGGGGGAAAACACCCGGAAGTCGACTCCTAGGGTCTTCCTTAGGCCAAAAAACCTCGGTTTTTTCGACATTAAGGTTAAGACCCAAGCGAGGACCATCCTCCATAATCAGCTCCAAAACCTTCCCCACTACCAAAGTATCTCCAACAATGGTGTCGTCGTCCAAGTACCAAGCCTTCAAGCTCAAGGGAATAGAGTCCCGGATCTTACAAATCAAGGGATGCAAGACCAAAGCGAAAAGAAGAGGGCCCAAAGGGTCACCCTGCTGGACCAACTGACAAAACCAAAGGCTATGCTCCCCGTAGAAGAGTCTGGCGGGCCGAGAGTAGCAAAACTCGACCCAGCGGGAAAGAACAGGGCAACAACGACGAACCTCACGCAACTTGATCTCCCGGTCGACCAAATTAAAGGCATTCTGGAAGTCGACCAAAAGCATGGAAAGGCCCACATCCCAACCACGGTCCTCAATAAACCGATTCAAGGCATGAAGAATGGCCTCTCCTCCACCAGAAACCCCGACCCAAACTGAAGGCCCTCAAAGTAACCGCAAAGTGACGAACCAATCAGAATAGCCCCAACCTTAGAGACAAGGCGTCTCCAAACCGTGCCCACAGCAATAGGACGGACCCCACCACTTGGTTTAACAAGCGGGGTGAGCGGAGCACTGGCGATGTACTCACTGAGAACCTGCGGGCATCTACCCTCGAGAAACAGGTTAACCAACCTAGTGATAGAGGTGATCAAATCATCCGAGATAGGCACCGCGGCCCCGCTCAAACAATCCAAAAGATGTTGGGCACGAAAACCGTCCCGTCCACAAGAAGTGCCACGCGGAAAACTCCTGATCATATCCAACACGACGGTCGTGGACGCGATGAGCTGTGGGTGAGCGGCAGGCAAAGGCGGCAAGGAAGGGGGCGGAATTGTGGGGTGCTTATCTTTCAAAGCCTGTAGGGTATTGGCCGTGTAAGGGGCAACGCCAGACGTAGAAAGCACTCGGACAAAGCCTGTAGGGTATCGGCCGTGCTTATTATTATTGTTATTATTATTATTATTTTGCAGGAAAATTTATCATTTCATTGATAAAATGAAATTACAATTTGATGCAAAGTTATACCACAATAAACTTCCTTAAACAAGAAGTTACCTATAATCCTAGCATACTTACGGCTACCCTGGTAAGAATCAAATCTGGTTGTTACTAAAAATTGTATTTGCTGCACTAGACTTAATACATTTGTACTAGTATTAGAGAAGATCCGCTTATTTCTTTCCTTCCAGATGCAATAGATTGTTGCAGCCAAGCTTACGGAGAGCCAGACATACTTCCAATGTTTCTTATGCGCATCCACCAGTATCCATTTGATGATATCATGAAGCTTGGGACCAATGTGCTTAACAGAAATCCATCCAAGGATGGCATACCAGACATCCTTAGAGTAGGTACAAGAAAAGAACAGATGCCCATGGTGTTCACCATCCTCCAGACATAAGGGGCATCTAGAAGCAAGCTGAAACCCTTTCTGTGTGTATAATTCTGCAGTGGGAAGCTTCTTCTGAATAGCCATATAGGAGATTATCTTATGGCAAGGGGCAACAACAGATGAGCTCAGGATAGGACTCCACTTTATGGTCTTCTTGTTAGCAATTGCAACGTATACCTTCTTCACCAGGAATTTGGACTCTGATGAACAATCCTCCAAGAGATTCTTAGCCATGCCTATGGAACCAGTTAATTGGATTAACTTGTCACGAACTGACAGAACATTCCTGAAACCAATAGGTAAGCGTTCCTTGCTGTCAATAGACCAAATATCAGCAGTATTCAGAATGTATTTTTGGCACCATTTTGTCCAAATAGATTCATGACTCCTGGTGAAATTCCAGATCCATTTGGCCAAAAGAGCAGTATTCCAGCTGTAAATATCCTTTATGCCAAACCCACCAGCATTCCAAGGAGAACACACATCTCTCCATTTTTTAAAAACCAACCTTCCCTGTCCAGCCTTGATACCCCAGAAGAAATCTTTGCTAAGCCTTATGAGTGACTTAGAGACTGCAGTAGGTAGTAATAGGCTAGAGCACCAAAAGTTTTCAAGCCCAAACAAAACAGAATTGATCATTTGTGCCTTTCCAGCATAAGAGAGTAATTGATTGGACCAATGTTGAGTCACGTACTGTACTTTGAGGATAAAAGAATAAAATAATTGAATGGTTATCCTGGAAGTAGTAAGGTGCAAGACCAAATAACGAAAGGGAAAACTGCCAATAGTAAAACCAGTAACCTCAGTGATTTCTTGCTGAATTTCTGATCTGACACCACCAAAATAGACTGCCGCCACAGAAGGCACGTCACCTCTTGTGAATATCATTAGATCATCAGCGAAGATGAGGTGAGTTAACTGCATCTTACAACACTTAGGGTGATAGGAAACCTGATTTTGGAGACATATACTTCTTAATTTCTGAGAAAGCACTTCCATACTAAGTACAAATAGATAGGGGGAAAGAGGATCCCCTTGTCTTATCCCGCTTTTTCCCTGAAAATAACCAGAGATGCTCTAATTCAATTTGAAAGAATACCATGGTCCAGTGAGGCAACCCATGACCCATTTAACAAACTGACTAGGAAACCCCATAGAGAACAACATGGAAGAGATGAAAGGCCATTGTAGGGAATCAAAAGCCTTCCTAATGTCCACCTTCACCATGCATCTGGGTGTAATGTATTTCCTGGTATACCCCTTTACCAAAGCTTGAGAGAGTACCACATTATCAAATATATTCCTCCCCTGAAAGAAAGCGGCCTGTTCCTCTCCTATTAAAGTAGGAAGAATGGGTTTCATCCTGTTTGTCAGAACCTTAGATATAGCTTTGTAGAAAATAGTGCAGCAAGAGATGGGTCTAAATTCTTTAACAGACTGAGCATCATGCTTCTTAGGAATCAGAGTAACAAGAGTTGCATTAGCCTGCTTGGACATGACACCTTTTTTAAAGAAAGATTGAACAGCAGAATAAAAATCAGCACCAATAATGCTTCAACAGGCCTTGAAAAAACCAGCAGAAAAGCCATCAATTCCAGGGCTGCTGTTATTATCCATTTTGAAAATAATTGCTTTCAACTCTTCAAAAGAAACAGGCTGACATAACTGTTTTTGAACATCATTAGTTAATGGGTCACGCTTAGGAATAGTCCCAGTAGTAGGGGAACTTTTCCCTAAGAGATTAGAATAGTATTCTCGGAATGCTGCAGAAACAGCCTTAGGACCAATACAAATTTCCCCTTCTTCATTTTTGATGGCACCAAGCATTTGCTGCGTTTTCCTTTCAGCAATCTTGGAGAAAAAATAGTTAGAGGAGCAGTCACTCGATTGGATGTGTTTTACTTTAGCTCGTTGCTGAAGAAGGTTCAATTTAGCTCCTTTAAGCTGATAATATGAAGTTACCAAAGTCTTTTCTTGTGCAATAAGGGATTCATAAATTGGATCCTGCCCCAATTTTCTCTGGCAGGAATGCAAATTTTCCTTGCCTTGTTCCACAATAGAGGAAAGTTTATAGAAGTTAGATCTATGAAATGATTTTAACACTTGCTTTACCCTTTTTAACTTTTGGAAAAACCTATACATTGGAGATCCATTAACACTGTGGTTCCAAGCAGTGGAAACAGTGGGGAGAAAACCCTCATGAGCAGTCCAACAGTTCAAGAAGCTAAAAATGCGCTGAGTTTTTTTATCTCTAGATACCTCCAATATAATGGGAGAGTGATATGAGATTCCAGGTTCACCAACTATAACAACAGCATTAGGAAAAGTAGAGCACCAAGCAAGGTTTGCAAGGGCTCTGTCCAGCTTGGAGCAAACTCTAGAACCAACCTCTTGTTTGTTAGTCCAAGTGGTTTGCCCCCCACTACAAGGCAGGTCATCTAAATGACAACTAAGCAAGCATGAATTGAAGTCAACCATGTCTTCCAAATTAGGTGGATTAGTACCCATCTTTTCCTCTGGCAATCTTACCACATTAAAATCTCCTAACATAAGCCAAGGTTGAGTTATGCATAGAGAAGTCAGGTCAGTCCACAGAGGGATTCTCTCATCCCCTTTATTTTTCCCATAAACCATAGAGATCCACATAGATTTATTAGACTCAAAATGATGAACTAAACCAGTAATATGTTGTTCTTTAATACTTATGTCAGTGAAAGAAACAGTTTTGGGATTTAAGAATACCCAAATCCGACCTTTATGATGAACATCATAATTAGTAATAACCAACCAATTATTGAAATGTCTTCTAATGATCTTATTGGCCTTACCCCTCTTGACCCTAGTTTCAAGTAAACCAAAAACATCCACTTTATTAGTCAAGAGAAATTCCTTGACTTCACTATGTTTGAAAGGCTTATTAAAGCCTCTAATGTTCCAAGACACCACTTTCATGAGTCTTATCAGGGGGTTCCTTCAGTTTATGCACCTCCTCAGCAGTAAAGTGGGAAATGCTATAAGGACATACTTGATCTAGTCATGGTTCATCTGCAGACTCACAGGTCTGTTCTAGCCATCCATCCTCTTTTTGAAAGAGATTAAATGAGTTAGCTAGAATCATAGTCTCTTTCGTATTCACCTTTGCTTTCTGAGAAGAAGAATTCTTCCTACTCACCGGTTGAAAGTTCTCATTAGTATCAGTCATAAGAGTGTCCTGAGTGCACTGCACCTTGGGAAGACTTTTCAATCTCCACCTCTGGGTACTCATTCTCACTCAAGGGCTCACCTAGCTCTTTATTGTTCTCTTTACTAGATATTACAGGGTTCAAGTCCTGCAATTCTGGTATCACAGTCTCTTTAGCTTCTTTTTCTTTTAAGACAGCAGCTTTCTTTTTTTCCCATTTGCAGTTTGCAATGGTATGGCCAAGCTTACCACAACCTTTACAATAATATGGAACCCATTCATATTGAACTCTTTGGATAGAGTGATCACAGTAAGGCGTGTTAATCACAATATGCTCAGGTAATTCCTTGGAAACATCCATTTCTACAAGAACCCTTGCAAAAGAATGTTTAGCTTTGATGGTAGTGGCTATGTCAGCACATAATGGTTTTCCAAGCTTACTAGCCATCTTCCCTAGAACCACCTCAGACCAAAGAAAAGGTTCAAGATCAACCCTTTCCATCTCCTACGAGAAAGTAGGGGTCCATTCTTTAAGAACAAGGGTGTAAACCCCCATTTTCCAGGGCCCTCCTCTTAAGACTCCATCCATGGCTTCTCTAGAATCGAAACGAAAAGAAAACCATCCTTTCCTAAAATATTGGATTACAGGACATGCTATAGCCCCCCATTTTTCCTGAATGAACTTCTTCATTGCTTGCAAATTAGGCTTAGACCCAATTACATTCCCCATTAAAGTATTATTCCAAATCTTAAGTTCATCCTCAAAATCATGTAAACTGAAATCAAGTTCAGGGGAATTTGCCACATCCTCATAGTAATGTAGACACATTCCTAATTGCGGTGATTTAGCAGCAACTTTCGACCAGCTAGGTTTATTCAGAACAGGTATAACCCCAGGGTTTGGAGAAATCACAGTTGTGTCATCACCATTCGACATCACATTGTTATCAGCATTATTAAAAATAGCAGAATTTGGAGAAGGAGCGTTTATACCAGCAGAATTCATGGCATTCAAGATTAGATCGTTAAGCGAAGATTGTCGCGAAGCACTCTGCTCCGTGTTCTCTTGTGGATCCTCTGTTTTCTTCAACCCCGAGCTTTGTGAACCAGATGACGGCGGCAATGGCGGCAATTGTTGCTACTTCGGCGGCCTACCAGGCCCTCGCTTCACCTGAGAATCCACCATGGAAGCTACGAGCGAAGAAAGTGAAAATCGTTGAGAGAAAACGTTTATAGAGAGAGAAATTGTTTCTCTCACTTCGCGTGAAATGAATTATTATTATTATTATTATTATTATTATTATTATTATTGTTATTATTGTTATTGTTATTATTGTTATTGTTATTATTGTTATTCTTGTTATTGTTATTCTTGTTATTTTTATTGTTATTATTGTTATTGTTATTATTGTTATTGTTATTATTGTTGTTGTTATTATTATTGTTGTTGTTGTTGTTGTTGTTGTTGTTATTGTTGTTGTTATTATTATTGTTATTATTATTGTTATAATTATTGTTACTATTATTGTTACTATTATTATTAATATTATTAATATTATTATTATTATTATTAATTTTTTTTTTTTTATAAAAACGGAACTTGCATTAAACACCAGAACAAATTACAAGAAGTTAGAGGGAAGTCGAGATACTATCTGGGCTCCCACTCCCTTAGCGATTGTTATTATTATTATTATTATTATTATTATTATTATTATTATTATTATTTTTATTAATATTATTAATATTATTAATAATATTATAATTTTCATTATTATTATTATTATTATTACTATTATTATTATTACTATTATTATTTTGTAGAAAATTTATCATTTCATATCATTGATGTGAAATTACATTTTGTGAAAAAGTTATAACACACTATGAATGAGCTCAACCCAAACTTGCTAATATCCTACTAAATCTAGGACTAACAGTAATAGACGAAAATATGGAACTAACAATAAATTTTAACTGCTCAAACATGCCCTCAACTATTGTGCTCTTCTCATTATACTACCTCTTGTTCCTCTCTGTCCAAATGACAGTCACTGCAACTGCAAGACAAACCTGAAACCAACGGAATTTCCAATGCTTCTTGTGTTTGGATTGCCTGTTCCACTGTATGATCTTCCTAAGATTAACTAAAGGGATTATAAAACCCAGCCACTGAGCTACCATAGATCAGAGTTGCTTCGATACAGTACAATTGAAGAACAAATGGTGATGATCTTCACTGTCCTGCAAGCATAGATTACATCTATTGACCAAGCACATACCCCTCTGAGCATACTGATCCATTGTCGGCAGTTTATGCTGGAAAGCAAGTGTAAGGAAGACTTTGTTGCTAGGTACCATCAAGGGAGATTAAGAAATGGCCTTGGGCTTCATCCTCATCTCGAGAAATTTGAGATAGTCTTTAGACACTTGGAATTTTCCATTACAGCTACAGGAAACCAAGAATGTTCTTGCTGCCTCCACTGAACCACACAGCCTGATACAATAGTCCTTAACATGAATAAGGTCCTTTATAGCAGAAGGATAAAGATCTTTAAAACACATGTTCCAGATGAATAAGTTGCTAAAAGTATAAGCATTACACCATTTAATCCAAACCCCTCCAACATCTTCAAAGAGTTTCCAAATCCATTTGGCTAAAAGGGCTCTATTCCAAGCCTCCAGATCTTTCAGATTTAAACCCCCATATTGCCAAGGTAAACAAATGTCCTTCCATTTTTTGAAAACCAGTCTCCTCTCCCCTGGTTTGATACCCCAGAAGAAGTCTTTACACAACTTATTAACCATCTTGAGAACAGATTTGGGATCAAAGCACTAGAGCACCAGAAGTTCTCTAATCCAAATACCACAGAGTTTAAGAGTTGCAGCTTACCAGCATAAGACAGGAAAGAAGTAGACCAGTGAGAAATAACCCTCTGAATTTTCAAGATAAAAGGATCAAATAGTCTAACAGCAATCTTAGAGTCACTTAGAGGCATGCCTAAATATCTAAAAGGGAACCTGCCAACGCTAAAATTAGTTTGCTCCAAAATAAGACTCTGCAAATCAGGTGCAACTCTCTGAAAATACATACAAGTCCTATCTGGATTTGCACAAAGCCCTGGGATCATACCAAAATCAGTTAAAGCATGCTTGACTGCCAAAACAGAAGGAAGATCACCCCTTGTAAAAATCATCAAATTATCTGCAAACATCAGATGAGTAAGGTTAATCTTGGTGCATTTAGGATGAAATGAGACATTGTACTGAAGACAAATATTCCTGAGCTGCTTGGATCAGATTTCCATGCTAAGAACAAAGATATAAGGAAACAAAGGATCTCCTTGTCGAACTCCACTTTTCCCTTAAACCCCCCCCCCCCCCCCCCCCCTCAATCCCACCATTCAAGTTAAAAGAGTACCATGGACTAGAGATACAACCCATAATCCACTTAATAAAGAGAGGGAGAAAACCAAAACCAGTAAACATTTTCTCAATAAACCTCCATTGCAGTGAATCAAATGCTTTCCTGATATCTACCTTGACAAGGCATCTAGGAGTGAGATATTTCCTAGAATAACCCTTGACGAGCCCTTGAGTGTAATCTCCTAGAAAATCTAACGCAATACAGTGGCGGAAACACTGTAGAGTTGAGATTAAAACACACAGACAAATTATATCTTATTAAAAGAAATGGTAAGTCAATACAAAGACCACTTTTTACAAAAGGGCTAAATAGAAAATTCTCCAAATGGGTTATACAAATCCATAAATTACATGAATAGAGAAAGAGTAGGATCCACGCTACTCGCTAGCTCACACCCAAAACCCAGCAGTAAATACTTGTCATGTTATAAACATAACAGCCATGTCAGTGGGGAGTAACTCGAACGTTCTCCCAGTCATATTATATCATATGAAAAAATAACAGTATTATTATATCAAAATAATTAAAATGGAAAACATTAAATGATATAATAAAAATAAGCTTTCGGAGAAAACTTAAAATATTGGAACAATAAAATCATAACATATTTTCAGAAAAAAAAAACTTCAAATATTTGCCAACCTGCAAACCAAAATGTATCGATAATAATAAAAATATTCAAAATGGCGTTATGGATAGGAGAATACTCAAACTAGCTTCGAGAACTTAGTTCAAACAAATCAAACTTCGGTCTCTAACTAGGGCTACTCAACAATAATAGGACGGCGACTTATAAATGCGTGACCCTAGTTTAAGACAATGCACACCCCTCCTGGGATTACCTGTCACCCAGTTCAACTTATGACGACGACTTACTGCGAGGCCTAAGCTTAAGGTCCAAATGTACACAACTCTCGGGATACCTGTCACCCGGTTCAACAACCAATGTAACGGTTCCTGATACACTAGTCTTATAGTTGATGGCAAAAACGTAGATCCTGGATTATATTACTCTAACCTCACACTTGTCCTTATTCCATAACTCCAAAACAAGCAATTATCGATATTGAGAATAAATAATCATTATAATAATATGAAGATAAAAGGAATGAACATTTTATATTAAAAAGGGAAACTTTATGTAATTAGAAACTTACTAATTTTAGAATCTTGCTTAAAATGGAAATATTGTTATAGAAAATACGTAAGTGATTGAAATAAGTGAAATGTATAAAAATAGCATTTCTAACGAAATTAACATTTTATTATTATCGTCGTAATTGTAACTTTAATATATTTCTAAATTCGTTACTCAAAATGTAAATAAAATATAATAAGTCATTATATAGTTTTTAAATAATTAGGAAATCGAGTTAAAACTATAAATTTTAGAAAAGAGATATTTTAAGAAAAATGATATCAAAATTAATTGAGTCGACGAGTTTTATAAATGAACTGAATTTTACAAAGGTTTCAAATTATTTTTAAGAAATAGCTTTTATTTATAAATAATACGAATTTTACTAAAAATAGTCAATTGTAAACAAATAAGAAATTATTAGTGAAAATAGTCTCGACTAAAATATATTTAAAACAAAATCGACTATTTTCTCATTTATTAATATAAGTCGTAGGACGAAATTAATTTAATGAACAAGTATACAAATCTCGATTATAATATAAAAATACGATTTTTGAGTTAAATTATGAATTAAAAAAATATGACAAAAATATGAAATCGACATTATAAAATATTATAACGATCGCAAATAATTAAATTACTAACGATTTATAAAATGATATCGAATACTAGTAAAATATTTATAAAGCACATGATTTAAAAGAATAATTTTATTAGCAAATAATAAATAGCTAAAATTAGAAAACCGAAGTTAAGTTATTTACTACATACTACTACTCAAACATACGACATAACACCGAGTAACGTCCGAGAGTTACCTTGTGCGATAAATCCTCAATGCACTTTCTTCAACCCATTTGTCCAAGCTCCAATCGCTCTGATACTCGTCCTAAAAAAAATTCAAAGCTCCAATGGAACTCGATACATAAAGGAACAGAAACAAAGGGATCAGAATTAAGGTATATTGAAAATGACTAGAGGACACGAAAAACGTGACAAGGAAAAGAGAGGAGAGGAGAAGGGATAAAGAGAATCGGGAAAGAACGAGAAGGGGAAAATAAAGGAATAATATCTACAGCGACAACATCGATAACAACAGCAGTGATGCAACACGGAAGCAACAGATCAGTGTAGAAGAAGAAGAAGAAGAAGAAGAAGAAGAAGAAGGAGAAGGAAGTCAAACAGACATTACGCAGATGACAAATGTACCAGCGACAGTAACAACAAGAACAAAACGACATTAGTGCAGCGGCAACAGCAACAACGCACAAACAACAGCAGTACAGACAATGACGGTATCAACAAATAGCCAAACGGATAAGAAGAAGAAGAAGAAGAAGAAGAAGAAGAAGAAGAGGAAGAAGAAAAAGAGTGGTCATCGAAGGTAAGAGTAGCAGCAGAAACACGAAAAAAAGAAGAACGGAGGGACGGACAAACAGTAGCAGTAAAATGATGCAACAGAGGCAATAAGAAGAGAAGAAGGGAGAAGATGAACGAAGAAAGGAATGAACTAAACTGAGACCAAAACCGAGCATATGGGTGACAATTAGCAGTAGTAAAACGCAGCAGCAGCAGAATGTAAAGCAGTAACAAGAACAAATGACGATAACCGAAACAGGACGAAAAGATGCAAAGAAGAAGAAAAATAGCAGGTGCAGTAGCAGTAATGACATAGAAAGAAGAAGAAGAAGAAGAAGAAGAAGAAGAAGAAGAAGAAGCAAGAAGCAACATGCAGCATTAGTAGCATCACGCAGCAGCAGGACAGACACGGACACATCGACAACAGCCACAGTAATAGAACAACAGCAGCAACGCAATTACACCAAAGCAACAAGCAGCAAACCAAAACGATGAAGAATAAGAAAAGATAGGAGGAGGACTACCTTTCGACTCAAATGACATCGACAATAGAGGTGATCAGAGAGGCATACGCAACAGCAGCAGTTGCGTACTACAGCAGCAACAACAGTTTTGTACAGCAGCAGCAGCGACGACAAAACAGACAACAACACGGCAGCAGTAGTATATGTAGGGTTACAACCATTAAACCCAAGGATCTGTTACGAATATTAACCGAAAAGACAAAAAAACTTAGAGCTAAAGAAGTTCGGACGACGGTCTTTCAAACGGGTGATCTTAAATCGCAGCGCCAGATGGAATTTCGACGGAATTTTATAAGAAGTGTTGGCATTTTGTAAAGACTGACATCACAGAAGCTGTGTGTGCCTGCCTCAACTCGGGGTTTGTCCTGAAAGAAATGAATAAAACCTTCATAACCCTTATCCCGAAAGTTAACTGTTCGGAGAGTGTGGAACAGTTCCGACCAATCAGTCTGTGCAACGTCCTAATGAAGATTATTATGAAATGCATTGTCAATCGAATGGAAAACTTGATGACTAGGATCATCGATCGGTGATTTTCAGAATGCTTTCATCCCAAGAAGAGTTATTCAAGATAATATTCTTATTGCGGACGAGTGTATGCATAAGATTAGTAGTCATAATAAAGGACGAGTTGGGGAGATTGCATTCAAAGCTGACATGAGTAAGGCGTACGATAGGATCGATTGGAATTTTTTGAGAAGTGTTCCTAAAGGCATGGGGTTTCCTGAATCCTTTATTCGGCTTATTATGAATTGTGTCATGACGGTCTCCTATAGTGTTCTAATCAATGGGGCACCGCTGGAATTTTTCAAGCCATTGTGTGGACTTAGACAGGGGGATCCACTATCTCCATATTTATTTGTCCTATGTACGGAGGCCCTGTCCAAGCACTTGGTTCAGAGTGAAATTTCAAAAGATATTTCAGGAATCAAAGTGTCAAAGAACGCACCACCTATATCGCATCTTCTCTTTGCGGATGACTCTCTGTTTTTTCTGAAAGGCAGGATTGACAATTTGTTAAGATTCCATAAGTTGATTCAAAGATACTATAGTTTGTCGGGTCAGGTTATCAATAAGGATAAATCAGCTATGGTGTTCAGTTCTAATTGCAATATGGAAGTTGTCAGGAAAAGTCTCAAGCTGTTTGATATCAAGCCACGTGCGAAAATAGGGAAATATTTGGGAATACCGGAGTTGAGTGACTCGGGATCGAAGAGCTTTTCTGGTAAAATTTACGACTCAATCATTTCCAGGATTGGTTCCTGGAATGGTACTTTTCTTTCTCCAACTGGAAGGTTAACTCTTATTCATTCTGTTCTGGCCAACCTTTCCTGTTTCTTTCTATCGGTCTTTAAAATACCGATAAGTGTGGCTAAGAAAGTTGACGCTTTATTGGCACATTTTTGGTGGGCTGGTAATAGAACGGGTCGAATTCTGCACTGGAGATCTAAGAAGTATATTCAGTTACCAAAGAAAATTGGCGGACTGGGGATCAGAAACACTTTTATGAATAATCAAGCTCTTTTAGCTAAAAATGCTTGGAGGGTCATTCAAAAGGAAGAGTCCTTGCTCAGTAAGGTCTTTACAGGAAAATATGGACCAATTAGAAATTTTAAGGAGTTTGAGAAGACAAAGCTAAAAGGCAATAAATCAAGAGCTTGAAAGGGAATTTTAATTGGGAGGGAAATACTGGAGGACGGCTTGGGATGGAAGATAGGGGATAAAGAAGGGTCAAATACTGTTAAAATTAACATTTACCAGGATAAATGGGTGAATGGGTGTGTTCCGGTTATTAAAAGTGGAGTGGATATAGACAACCCCTTGGTTAGTGCAGGGGATTGGACTATCAAGGATCTCAGATCTGAGGATAGGAGCTGGAACCAGAGTAAACTTGATCTTATCTTTTCCAAGGACTGGGGCAATAAGATTCGGGCTATTCACTTAGTAAATAAAGACCAAAGAAATATATGTTATTGGACAAAAACAGGATCGGGAGAGTATTCGGTGAAGAGTGGTTACCATAATCTGCTGTTAAAGAAAATTAGTAATAACATTCACGCGGGAAATTATATGAAAAGGTTTTCTAAGTTTCCTCAGTTCTGTAATAAAGTGCTTTGGAAGCTGCCTGGGCCATCGAAATGGAAGGTCTTTTACTGGAATATTATCTCTGATGCTCTTCCTATTGGTGAAGAGAGACTTAAAAGACAGCTGACTGGGGCCACCCACTGCGTTTTATGCTACGATAGGGACGAAGAAGGTAACTCTTTGTCTGATTTTTCGTACGTGGAAACTTTAATACATCTTTTTAGGGACTGCTATAAAAGCAAGGCCCTGTGGGAATTCGCTGGGTTCCCAGCTCTGGCGCAGGATAGGGAAAATATGGATTTTCACGACTGGCTGATGGAGCAACTGTGTAGACACCCACATTTTGACCGCTAGGTGTCTATAGCAGTTTCCAAAAAACACCCGATGATGATCGGACGCAAACGTGTTTCTACGCGCTCGGATATGGGCTCGAAACCATTGATTGCTGGCTTAGGCCCTTTACGGGGTACAAATCTCACAAAACCGACCATAAATTCAGGCCCAGTAGGTCGTTTCCAATAAAATAAGACTAATTTGGGTCATAACCGATACCGGAAGTAAAACCGACTTTTAGCGATTAGGTCAAACCCCGGTCAAAGCCGATTCTGAGATATGAAAAATAGCCATGCAAACATCTAAAGCCCAATCCAAATAAATGATCCACAAATTTCCTAACACGAGGTCCAAAAAATCGGACCCCGCGCTCCAGCTGACCCACTCGATCGAGTGTCGGCCCACTCGACCGAGTGGGCCCTCAAGCACGCCCGACAGCGTTGCTCTGGGCCACTCGACCGAGTCAGCGGGTACTCGGTCGAGTAACCCTAGACAGGAGGGGAGCTTTTCCTATATATACTTCCCCTTTGCAACCCTTTTTCACATCTTTTCACAACTTTTACATATCCTACTCAACCCTACTCAACCCCTCTACAACCCTAATCTTCATCCATCACAATTCATCCTCTTATACCTTAAACCCAAGCATCTAGGAACCCTAAACCACCATAACTGAATTTACATCCACCTCGATTCTCCCGTGCTCAAGCCACAACTAACGAGCATACACTACTACAAAATTAGTCATAGACATGTCCTAATAGACATAGGTTAAAGGGAAAACCCACATCTATTTTCAATAGCCATAGGTTATTTTAAAAACCTATGTATAAAAAAGAGAATATACATAGGTCAAATAAAACCCATGTCTATAAATTAGAGACATAGGTCAAAATAAAACCTATGTCTATAATATATAAATAGATGTAGGGCATATAAAAAATCCATGTATATTGAAATAAGATTAATAAACTAGTGCCCCATGTCTATTACTTATAGACTAATAAACCCTAGAATTACTATCTCTTCACGCAGCCTCCACAATTACTCATCTATTTTTAATAAACTACTCCCTTCGTATTTTTTAATATGACGTTTTACTTTTTCGAGACGAGACTTTGATTTTAATTTTTATGCAAATATATATATTATTTCAAAAAATTTAAAAATTTCACTATAATATTCCTTATGAACAAAACTTTCAAATGAGTATACATTTCTATTTTTTCTTATGTTGTGAGAGATAGTGGAGAGAGAAGGGTTATCTCAGAAAGTGAGTGACTATATTGAAAAACAGAGGGAGTAATGTACTCCAGCTTAGATTGAAACTACTGTAGGACTGATATAGCTTCACAAATCAACTCCATAATTCTTAACGGGATGAAACTTAGATCGAAGAAAACGATCGAGAATCCTTCGATCCTTCCTCCATCATCCTTCAAGCCTTCAATCTAGCTTTTGTTCGTGTTGAACGCTCAATCAATCAATCCTCATATGTTCCATCACCCTAATATGTTCATGTTCCTTCCTTCAAGATCGAGGTTACTGTTCGTGTTGAATGCTCGCCACCATTCTTTCTCTAGTTTGTGCGCTCCCTTTTCTCATTCCACTCAATTTTCATGTATTTATTTATAATCCTCCAATTATTCATACTTTTAGTTTAACCAAAATAAGTATCGTTTTGATTCGTCTGTTGATTCAATTTGATTGTTGAAGACGACGAAGATATGGGATAGATCCAGTATTCAGATAAATACTTCGGTGATACTTTTGAGTACAGATCCTTTTACCAATTCTTATTATCTCTTTCTTTCTTCTCCACATTTTAGGGTTTTCAATTTATTTGAATTCGTTCATGTTGAAGGCGTGTTGCTCTCCCTCCTGAGGTCGCTAAACTTCTCCCCAAGAATCGCCTTCTCTCTGAGGTTTCTTTCTGCTGCGATTCTATATCTCAACTCAACTTCATCTTGTTTCCGAATTGTATTTTTTGGTGCGAAATCATTATGAATGTTTCGTATGCTCATTGCTTCCCAAGTTTGAAATGTTTTTTCTACAACTTTCATTCTGTTCTTCATGTTGTTACTGCATATTCTAATGCTGAAATTTGTTTTGATTATGTCTTATTCTTAAACGCAAATTGTGTATGCTTGGATCGAGGGATTTAGAGGTAAAGGAAAAGAGATGGGAAGGAGAATGAGAGGTTTTCGTATGATAATACTCCCTCCGTCCCACTAAGATTGTCTCGTATTCCTTTTTGGGTAGGTTCTTAAAGATTGTCCCATTTCTCTACTTTCCTATTTTGTCCATCCCTTCTTACAACTTCGTCCCTACCAAGTTAAAGTATTTACCGTTTTGCCATCAACTAACCCACACCACCTCACAAGACACTATGACTCACCCTATAAAGGGAGTAATCATTGCCTACATACTCAATCATCACACCAATTTCTTAGTTATTGTGCAAAAGTTTATGTGACAATCATTTTGGGACGGAGGGAGTATATTTTTTGTTTGATTAATCCTTATCCTAGGATTATGCGAAACAAATCATATATTGTCTTGCTGAGCAGCCATCTTATTATTACAGAATGTTGTCCATCTCTATCATAAACCTGTCATCTCTATAATTACCAACCAATGTATGTTATTGAGAGAATCCCACCTCCACAGCTCTTAAGTGATGAAAATCCAAATGCATGTTGCATTACTTAATTAATCAACAACCAAGTGTGTAATTAATTAAGGGCTCTATTGGGGGTATAGGATGAATCACATACTACTATATCAAGTTAATTAAAGTTTGAGCAAGCTTATGATAATTCTCATGTTTTTAGATGGTCTTATTGTAAGTTTCATCATCATTACTACATTATAATAGAGAGTTGATTAGCATGTGATTATACTACTCGTATGAGAGTATCATCATGGACTCATGGTATATTGGTATGTATGTACTTTGATGTATGTATTCCCGGCCAGTCTTGGGTAGTAATTAATCGATAATACTACTACCAAATTGTATACGAGTAATTCCTTTTGATCTCTTAGTTATCTTGAGTAGTAAGGTTATACTCCATCTCCACATTCCTGATCCATTATTTATGTTTCAATATCAAAATCAACCAGGGATTGGTGTTGATGATGGTCTCCTCATGATCTGGTGTAGGGACTGAAAATAGAGGTCGCATAACAGCACCATCAAATTGTCGCCAATAGTAATGGACTGTATTAGTAGGCTCACTTAAGAGCATGCCTAAAGTGGTTTTACGACCGATATTACTTGCCATACCTGCATCCGAATTTCGTAAATTCCCTAGTAATGGCAGTGTCATTGAACTAACACTATTGGTGTTTGTTGGCGAAGGCACCAGAGGCTTAAGCAGAGGGTAAGTCAACATTCCGAAAACCATAGTACTAAAGTAGATGATAGTGATGCTGCTAGTGATCATTATAGCACTTCCCTTTTCGTGTACATTATCTTGGTCTTGTAACCTGATAGTGTTACCCTTTCTGTATGTCGCCTTTGTTCTTCTTTTGAAATCACATCGATCTCTTCACTAAAATCAATCGACATTAATTTTTCCTAAATTGGGTTTTCTGTGTTATAATCGCCGCCTCTTTTTGTGTTGGAATTTCGAATGTCTTTGACTTGGGTTATCAATTGTTTATCTGTGTTGGTCTGGGTTATAAATTGGGTATCCTCTCTGTGTTGGCCTGTGTTATCAATCGTTTGTCATGAATCGACAAAAATCGATTCAAATTTCTTGTCTAAAATCAATCGACATGAATCTCGAGTTACTGTTTTTGAGTTGGAGTAACTGTTTTACTGTTTTTGAGTTGCATTTTGGGTTTAATTGGGTTTTCCGATTGAAAACAGTCCTTATGAATAACCCAGCATTGTTTAGACATTGTTAACTTCTATTGTGAACAGTTTTCCGGGTGAAAGATGACATTGGGTTGACTTCCAATTCAGCATGTTTAACCTTTTATGGATGAATATCCTTCTTCCTTTTTACATATTCTTTTTGTGCAAAGGCTTAATTGACTCGACCTGAACCCGGTCTAACACCCAAAGTGAACTCTCGATCTAACCCAACCCAAATGGTCTATTTTGGCAAACGAATCATTAACACACCCGAAATCAACAAACATGAAGTGACATAGTTCAGCCTGATGCCCTGACCTAACCTTACCTGAACTCTTACAAACCCGTAAATGACTACCATGTACAACTCTCATCCTTTACTTCTCCAGACTTAGGACCGGCATGCTAGGGCGTATTGGAAAGGATATCTGTTTTTAAAGTACTCTTATTTATTTTTTGTATTCCAATCTTATTGCTTGAGCAAAGCAAGGACTATGCGTTGTATTGGGGCCTTTTCTATTGGCATTGGATGACGAGTGAGTTTTGGATAGAAACTTGACCCTGATTTTATTGAATAAAATTTAACCGTAATGAACAAAGAGCCTTTTCACAATTCTCCCAAACAATAAATTTTGGTATTGATTTTTCATACATTCTGTACAAGGCAACACAACTCACAAACTCACAACTTATAACCTGTGGGGAAGTTGCTACATGGAGATAAACTTATCCTTCCATTTCTTTACGCTCCATGTCCTTGAACTACTTCCAAATGAATAATTTTTCATTCCACGCTTTCCTTCCATTTCTTTCCTCCCAAACAGTCTATTTATCACTCTCATGGTTATTATTACTCCGTATTATTTTAGTTTCTGTTTTTAACTATTTATATGTGTGCTTGTATTTAAATTTACGTCTTGATGATATGAATGTCGATACCGGGGTGTATCTGTATTTATTACGATATAGCTGGTGACATGTAAAATTTAACTGCTTATTTGAGTAATACAGTAATAACCAAGGAGATATTAATTCTACTTTAGGATATGCTTGACTTCTTTGAATATACTCAAGATTTTGAACCCGTAATGTTCTCAAAAGTCATTGAATATATCTTCTTTGAGAACTACCGTATATGCCGTCTGCAAGGATTTTATCCAGCAGATTCGTGTATGGATTTGATGTTTGACGACCATGATGGTAGATCTGTCAAATCAAAGTTTGAGTTGCTCTGTCATGTTTGATGTTCCGAAGCCTTCTACACTGCCAGCAGGTATGGGATCAGACCACTTTGTTTGACATTTTGAGCTTCTTAAATCTTTGTTAACAATATTTGTGGTTATAAGATGCAAAAGCATTATAGTCATTCGGATCTAACGTCCTGTTTTGGGAGGTGAATTGTCAGCCGTGGTCAAGGGTTATACCTGTACCGCTCATAATTTTGATCTAGTGTCCCTTTGCTCAGCTCATCAACCTACATCAGAAAGATAGTACGTACATGTAGTAAGGGTGAGTCGGAAGGTTAAAGTCATTTATTTTGCCAAAGTGTGTAACTAGTGGTATTATAATTGTATAACCTATAATAGTTTTATGAGCCATACGGTGTGTTATATAAATCCAGGAATATCAACCTTTCAGGACACGAAAAAGGTATGACAGTAATCTATTTCTCATTCTTAGTTTTTTTTCTGTGTGATCACAGTTTTGGCAAAGTGAAGCAGCAAGCTTGAGGCAACAGTTGCAGTTTTTACAAGGAAGTCACAGGTACAGTGGACTACTTTAAGTTTAGACTATAGAGAGATAGATAAATTAGTAATCAAAAAACATGGAAATGGGGACACCGTAAAAACTTCTCATATTTAATAAGGTACTACCCTTAAGGAGAGGACAATAAAGAACTTGGTACTGATATTACACTTAAATATATAGTTAGTTGCTCTTGCCTCTTAGTATGAAGAAAGACATTGCTGCTGGACCTGATACTTCAAGTTTGATGACTGCAGGAGACTGTTGGGGGAAGAACTTTCAGATTTAACCATCAAAGACTTACAGAGTCTGGGAGATCAATTTCAAACAAAGTGGTTTGATGATGATTTGGTGTTAACTTAAGCCTTGGAAACTATTTAATGTTGTTAACCCTTGTTTAATTGACAGGAGATATTTCGAGCTAAAGGTTAAGAGGGACATCATGAGCAGCGGTGTCTTGATTCTAGTCGCTTTATTATCATGTTTATTAGGTTTCTTGATCGGGTATCCAATTTAAATTTGTAGTTAAGTATCTCAATAGTGTATAAGGAAGAGAGATAATGTTTGTGGCTGTAATTAATTATTTTGTTATTAATAAAATTCAATTACCATTTATGTGAATTTGGCTCACCTATTTTGTAATTTGTTTTTTTGTAATTTTGCAGTTCAATAGACATAGGGCGTACAAAATAACCCATGTCTATACTATGACAGTAAACATAGGGCAAAGAAATAACCCATGTCTATATTTATAAATAGACATAAGGCATAAATAAAACTCATGTCTATTATTTTTGTAGACATGGGTTAATTATGGAAACCTATGTCTAATATTAAAATAGACATGGGTTATTAGTAAAACCTATGTCTATGTTTTAGATAGACATAGGTCGTATGACCTATGTCTAAGTATTTGACAATAGATGTCACTCAACTTAACATGGGTCGCGAAATCCATGTCTATTAGTGAAAATGACCCATGTCTATTTGATGTTTTTTAGTAGTGGAAATTTATCCGAGACTAAGAAACATGTAGGTTGAGGGTGCAAAATCTCTTTCTTCTCTCTTCCCCTCCTCTCTTCTTCTCGCGTCGTCGTAGTCTTTTTTTTCGATTCTTTTATTTTGTTGTCGCGTCTCTAATATCGATAATATTACTAGTATAAGATATTAAAATACTTGCTAATTCGTGTCGAATATGAGGGATGACGGGATAAGAAAAATCCAAATATTACGAGGGTATCGCACCCGATGTTGACGGTCGTTTATCCCGACACCCCGAGTGTTTGATTGTTGAATCAAGTCAACATCAATAATCGTTTTTTATTTCGTTGCGTCGCTAGTCACGTTTTTTTTAATTATTCGCGTCGTTATCATCATCAATTTCAAAGCTTTTTTTTAAAACACTTTTTAATTAGAGTCGAAACCCGTTGATGCGGATCCGACATCACACAATCCGCTTGGATTTATTACGATGTCGGGATGCGGAGGGAATCAAGTCGAGTTTTTAAATACAAAGCGTCAATCTATTAGATTCGATACCAACTCAATAGTTGGATGTCGAATTAAATGATCTAGTTAACAAATCCAACTAATAGGATTTCCGTTGATGCTAAAATAGTTGTCACCTAATTCAATAGAATTAAAACGACGCTATAAACGCGGAGATTATTCATATCATTTTAGTCCGATTTAAAACGACTTACAAAATCTTTTTTTAAAAAATTTTTACTCTAAGTATTCGGTATTGGTCCTATAACCAAGCACCGGGTACAATGAGTAACGCGAAATCGGGACCGAGAACAGTCAGCCACGCGAGTCGCACGTGCCTCGTGCGAGTCGCGTGGTTGCGCGAGTCTCGCTCTTCTTGCGCGGGTCGTGTGGTTCCCTGAAAATCGTGACATAAAATCAATTATTTCGTCTTAATTCAATTAAGCAACTGTTCTTCCAACATCTTTTTCTTAAAGTACACTCTAAAATATTCGATGTCGATCTCATAATCGAGCATATAATAAGGCAAATATCGAAAGATTTCGGTCCAGTATAAATCTCATTATATTTCTACGCGGCCTAACGAATCGGTGATTTTCAAAACCGAAAGCAATTTCCAAATCAAAACCAAACGAACTATGATTCGAACAGGTACCACTCGACCGAGTGTCTAACCCACTTGATCGAGTGGCGTCACAAAAATCGGGCAGAACACTTTCTTTCGAGACCACTCGGTCGAGTCCTTCAATGACTCGATCAAGTGGCTCCTAGTTCGTCAAAATCGTGAGTCCTTTAACACCCTTTAAGTCCTAATAAAATATTTTCGCAGCTACTTTTTACCGTCGGCGCTTTACTTCTTACCGTCGGCGTTAATTACGTAAAATGACGACTTTGCCCTTGATATTTATTCTCAAAATAATATTACTTTAACATTTTATAGATTATCGATTTATTAAAACTCGATAATAAAACCGTCTTTTTCGATTATCGTAATAAACCAAAACCGACTTCCTATATAATTAATATATGGAATTACGCAAAATGACAAGTTCTTCTTTGCAATTAATTCTCGAAATATTATCACATTTACATTTTATAAAGTATCGGTTTATTAGAACTCGATAATAAAACCGTTTTTTCGATTATTGTTACGCCTGTGATTTTAAAAAGTTAATTAGATTAATTAACGACTTAATACAATTTAATAAACGTAATTAACAAATACGAGTAATACGCAAATTAAATCCTAATTAATCTACGACAATCAAGATTTATTATACAAATCGATGCAAATTAAAAGAAAAAAACCGGAAATGGGTCGGGTTGAGTGGGTTTTTCGACCACTCAAGGGTTGTATTATTTTCTCTATAATAGTTGAAAGTTTGATATGAAACATAAAGTATAAGGTGGTGAAGTTGGTCACAGGGACAACTTTCATACAAGTGACCCGGGTTCGAATCCCCTTGTTTTCACTTTGAATTTATCTTTTGAAAATTTAAAAAATAAATCAACAAACAAAATACTATTAAAGAGGATCGAACCCCTGACCAACCAACTAAGAACCAAATGACCAAACCACTGAACCACTATCAATATATTGATATTTCAAATGGTTGAAAACTACTTGTTTCGAAAAAAAAAACCCGGAAAAATGGACTAAGTCGAAAAAATTCGTCGACTCTCGGATGGGGATGTCGACGAATTTTCTCGACTGGCCGATCCGAGAGTCGAGAAAATTCGTCGACATCCCCATCCGAGAGTCGAGAAAATTCGTCGACATCCCCATCCGAGAGTCGACGAATTTTTTCGACTTAGTCCATTTTTCCAGTTTTGTTTTTCGAAACAAGTAGTTTTCAACCATTTGAAACATCAGTAAGTTGATGGTGGTTCAGTGGTTTGGTCATTTGACTCTCAGTTGATAGGTCAGGGGTTCGATCCTCCTCAATAGCAATTTATTTGTTGAATTTTTTTTTAAATTTTCAAAAGATAAATTCAAAGTGTAAACAAGAGGATTCGAACCCGGGTCCCTTGTATGAAAGTTGTCACTGTGACCAACTTCACCACCTCATACTTTATGTTTTGTATCAAACTTTCAAGTATTATACAAAAAATAATACGACCTTTGAGTGGGTCGAAAAACCCACTCGACCCGACCCATTTCTGGAATTTTTTTCTTTTAATTTGCATCGATTTGTAAAATAAATCTTGATTGTCGTAGATTAATTAGGATTTAATTTAATTTGCGTATTACTCGTATTTGTTAATTACGTTTATTAAATTGTATTAAGTCGTTAATTAATCTAATTAACTTTTTAAAATCACAGGCGTAATAATAATCGAAAAAACAGTTTTATTATCGAGTTCTAATAAACCGATACTTTATAAAATGTAAATGTGATAATATTTCGAAAATTAATTGCAAAGGAGAACTTGTCATTTTGCGTAATTCCATATATTAATTATATAGGAAGTCGGTTTTGGTTTATTACGATAATCGAAAAAGACGGTTTTATTATCGAGTTTTAATAAATCGATAATCTATAAAATGTTAAAGTAATATTATTTCGAGAATAAATATCAAGGACAAAGTCGTCATTTTACGTAATTAACGCCGACGGTAAGAAGTAAAGCGCCGACGGTAAAAAGTAGTCCCCAATATTTTCAATGACTTCGGTCAACATGTGGCAAGTCTATCACGTGATTTACTACCTTCTAAAACCATGCATCGTGTTGTTTACATCATTCTATATTATTCTATATTTCTTGCAAACCGTTATTATCGTTATTCCGTTACTAACTTGTTTCTTTATGTCTTTTCGATTCATTTCCATTATTCATTTTATTGTACTAAAATGAACCCGCATGCTAAATATAACTTTGACGTTAATTTTAGATGCATTCAATTATTCACATGTTTAGGCAAGACAATGTTCATGTACAATATATGGTTTTTCAGAAACAGCATTATCTTCAGAGGTTCCCGAAATAATTTGGAAATTCTTATGGCTAGACATAGGAAGTCGCTCAATCTTCTTGGAAATCTTTGGGAAGAGTCTAAGGATAGGAAAGATAAACCTGTGCCCGCTTCTGTTTCGGGACGGATTACAATGACTGAGAAGGAGATTACAAGTTTTAGGATAAGAAAGTCTCTGGAATTCTGGTTGATTTCTTCCGCTCAAGAAAACTGTAGATGCGCCATGGTGACTATTAATGTGGACGCCGGATGGATTAAGTCGGGAGAAGCTGCCGCTGGCTGGATAGTCGAGGGGTTTGAACAAAACCCCAGGGGGATAGGTCATGACAAATTCTTTGCGGAATCGGCTTTGCATGAAGAAGCGTTGGCGGCACTAAAGGCAATCAACTGGGCTAAGCGTAAGGGGATTTACAAGCCGAACAATAATCGAAGAGATTATTGATCCAACTATCCCAAATTTTGGATTTACATTCATGAGTTTTGAAGATATCAAAGACGACACAACAGAAAGAACTCTATTTGGTGAGTATTGATATTTCATAATATTGTTATATGAACTTACAAAAAACGACTTATATTGCTATATATACAGATTTAATTGGATGCCTTGAATATTATGAGGTAATTTTCGTAAACACCCAATGGGCCACAACACACCTCTATATATCATAGATAAGGTAAACTAAATTTAAATATTGTGTTAAATAAATAGGTAATATATTAGAATATTGCACTAATCTTTTTTTTTTGTAGTCCAAACATTATACATATATCAATTTGTGATGATGCTACAAAGGAAATTGCTGATCTTGCAACCGATGAGAATTTTTTCAATGGAAAACCAGTTTTAGCTTTTCAGTGTTTAAGTAAACCACATTCCAAAAGTAATACAAAAATAATAATTTCACTACTGTATATCAACACTTTTCTAAATTTAATTTCAGGTTAATTCTTATTGTGAAGGCATAGTCGAACTAACAAACAATGTGGCTACAAAGATATTCAAAAACCCTAACATTCAAGAAGCTCTTGAATACTACAACAAGTAATCAAATTCAAACATCTCAACATTTTAACTTTTATTGATTATAATGAATATTGATGATTTACTTAAACTAACAAAATATTTTAACAATCAAATGCAGGAATCAGACTAAAGGGCCTTTTAAAAAAGTCATTTTAAAAGCAAAATGGAGCGAAGCAAATTCGGACGATGAAGAACAGATGGACCAGTACTAACAAATTAGTAATAGATTTGGTTGTCAGAAAACTATCCCAAGCATGTTGTGCAACATCACAACTTTTGAATTAAGTTTTAATTTTTGTCAACTCATTTAGTATTACAAAATTGTCTAGATAAATTTATGTGATTTAACGTTAATATTTTAGCATTAATATTAAAAGTTTCATCATTAATATATAAAGGAATCATATTATTATTGTGTTCTAATTATTAAATATTCAATACTAACAAAAATCAGCCAACTTATATTCATTTCACATTATCAGCCTATATTATGTCAAAAAAAAATTATTTTAAATTCACCTTAACAGTTCATTCAATAGTCTATAACCAATTTCGAGTAAGCCATTACTAATTTGTACCGTCAAGTATTAACATGATTAATGAAAAATTACTAAGTCTTTATTCATGTATTAACTTGATTAATGAAAAATGGTTACGTTACAAGTAATACTCAACTAGGATGTAAATTAAATATATCACTCAAATGATAAGTCACTCATAATAAATTGGTCAAAAACATTGAATTAATAGGCAAGCTAAGATTTAAGTACATATTCTTTGAATTATTCTATTATTACTTAAATAAAATAAAATTATCACCACAAATTATAAGGAGATGAAATAGTAAAATCAAACACATCAATCATGTTATTGCTTTAAAAAAACATCACTAAAGAGATCTTTACTTACCTTTTTAACTGCAATATCTCATTTGTTTTTCAACTGACCATGATCACAACACCATCTCCCATCGTGCACCTCAACCTCCATAACCTCCATCTCCATAATAACCTCCCATGCCAAAAAAACATATATAAATTACGTATTAGACTCTACAAAAATTTATTCACATTATCAATCTATCTATATTTGCTCGAATGGATAACAGTCGTTCACTCTCCACAAAAAAAGGTATTCTTATGCAGACACGTATTCAAAGTCCAAGATTATCATGCATTTTCGATCTAATCAAACTTCACAAGGTCTAAATGCTATGCTGTTATTCTTTCATTTTTTTTCTCACTAATCAATTGTTATGATTATGTCTAAAATAATCACATATATTATAGGGTGGAGATTACTCCATTGTAGGAATGTTGAAAGAAGTTGACACGTCTAATATTTGGTTCCGAAACAAATGCAAAAAATGTGGATGGATAGTTGGAATGAAGGCAGATGGTCTGTGGTACTGTACAATGGATTACTGCTATGGATCTGAGAAGGGTGTCAAGGAAAGAGATTTAATGTATGTAACGACCCCTTATTTCATAACCTTATATTAATTATTTCCATTTTGGATATTTGACCAACTTTTATTATTACAGATACAAGGTTAAGTTTTTAGTTGAAGATCATAAAGGTGATAAAATTCATGTCATCACAAACAATGAACCGATGGAAACTGAAACTGGATATACTGCATTTGAAGCTGCTGACATGTTAATGATGGTACAAGCATGCTAATATAAAACACATAACATCTGTCAATTTAATTTAGAATTAAAGATTCCTATATTTAATATTTCATTAACATTTTTTCTACATTATAGGTTGATTCAAAAGAGATACCACTTCCATTATTGACGCTTTTAAGTAAAGAATTCATTATGGAATTATCAGTCTGTCATTACTTTAATGTTGTGACGGGTTCAAGGTGCTACAAAGTCGTTAATCTATGTGACAACTTAGAAGAGATAGGTGAGATGAAAAACATGTGGTCAAATCAGGTAATTTTCATTTCCTTATTGTTATAAAGTCATTGTTGCTTAGGGTTTTTTATACTAATTGAGATTTGTAATTATAGGACAAAAGCGCACCATAATCACTTTTTGAGATTTCAATTGACGAACAATTGGCAAGTTAACTCATGATATTATTCATGTTTAATCTGTGTAGAAAACTCATTATAATATTACGATTAATGCAATTGACAGAGGTATTATTGTGCAGAAAATTTTACCTGATGGTTATACTTATGGTGATGCGACATTCGTATGCAAGAACACTGAAAATATTGTTGAAGTGACCCCAACCAGCAAGCTCCCCCTTAAAAGGCAGTTCTCAGGCACATGCGATTCATCTGCACCAAAAACGGAGACAATGGATCAGGAATCAACTACAAAGGAAACTTGCAAAATACTAAAGATCTGAAGTTCTGTTGTGCCATTGATGCACAATCGTTTTTAGTGTTTTCTTATTTCTTAGTATTGCATTTATGTTACTGAATACTACTTTATTTCCGTAAAGTTCTTTATTTTTCTTATTTCTTAGTATTGAATTTATGTTACTGAACACTACTTTATTTGTGCAATGTTATTTTCTAATATTATTTTCCTTTTGAGTTTCCATTTCAATTATCATTCTATACCAAAGGATTATTTCATAAATAACCTAAGCATCAGTTCAATCACCTTTAAAATGTCAAATGCAAAAGTAAACATCAAATAATAACTACACATTTATCAGTTTCATTTAACTGAAATCTAAATCAATTTCATTGTGTAAAAAATAGCTTTAATATTGATACGAGTATGAAAAAAAATGACCAACTTGGCAATATAAGTACGTAATACAAACTATACGTAATTTCATTTTAATACGAACTATGTCTTCATTAACCTCACTTTGCTATGAGTGACCGGCTACCTGTTGAACCTCCCTTATTCAACAATTTCTCTAACTCTTTTTCTTCTAATTTACTTTTCGTGTTCATTTTCGGCCATTGAAAAAGAAAAATTACCGAAAATTCATCTTCCATTTCTTTTTCATTTAGTCTTATAGAAGCTATGAAAAAAAATTATTGTTATTTTTGCTTTCACGATGACTGCAACGGACCTAATAAAACCCTAGAAAGTTACAACAAGTCACCATGACCTGTAATAGCAAGTCATAATTTCATACATAACAAAACGAGATTAATGAATGCGTAGTTCATATTAAAATAAGATTACGTATAGTTTGGATTATTTTAAGAAGCACACACATAGTTGGTATTATTCTCATGAAATAACCCTTTTTAAAATTATAGTTTGAATCAACTATTTTATATTTAGTACGCAATCATACTCAGAATTTACAAGTATTAGATTTAATCAACTTCTATGAAATAGCTGAAATGTTACATTATACAGATTGACATTAAATGTAATTTAGTATGTTAGAAACTCATTTTTAACATTTTCAAGTTCAAGCTTTTTAAATACTTCAAGTTTGAATTAAAAATATTAAACCATTGTCAAAAATGTAACGATTCAAATAATTTTATCAAACAGTACAAGTTTCAAAACAAAAAAATATACTCATCATCACAAATGTAAGTTCTCAGGTTGAATTCATATTAAAATAATGAAATCTATAACTTTTGAGTGAAAGATTCAAGATTAAAAATTTATATACTCATTAGTTGAACTTTCATTTATCAAGTATTATACATCATAGTTCTACTTTATAATTCATAAGTTTATTTCCCAAGTTACAATACCATGTTCCAATAACATTATTAAGTTGCATTCATGTTATAATATCCATATCTACAATATTTGTAACAAATATAATCGAAAATCTGATTCTTAGTTATTCATTGAATAATCACAATTTTTCTATCGTCATGTTTAAACTGATTGTAAGAGTACAAGTGTAAAACATAAAAATATTTATAATTCATCATCAACAATTGAAATTTTGAAGTTGTATTTATTTAAAAAGACATAAGATCTATGACATTATAGGTTGTATTCATAAAGAAAACATCAGATCTACAATATTACAAAACTAAGACATAGAAGATAACGAAATTTTCTTCTTTTTTTCCCTTCATTCTTGCATGTTAGTCATTTTCATTTTATTTTCTTTGCTCTCGTGAAAATGGTTGTTACTATTTCTGATGACTTAATTATAAAATTAATGAAAAAAATACATATTATAAATATAAAATTCAATATCGCACATTAGTTTTCAGGAAGGATTCATATGTGTGTGTGTATATATATATATATATATATATATATATATATATATATATATATATAAACATCAGATCTACGGAAATAAAAAAACAGATCTACAATATTTCAGTGAGATATTCAATTAAAGTTTTAATTTTCATCAGTCAAACAACCTTGCATGTCACCATAGCAGGCAAAAACGTGATTTCCGTAGCTTTATTTAACGAACTAAAGAAAAATAAATGCATAGATAAATAATTCTCATATATTATGAGAATTAACGAACGTGATTTCCGTAGCTTTAATTATGTTCTTAAATAATGTTTTTATTATCACTGTAATTGTATCTTTATATTTATATATTCATATATTATATGTTACATTCATCTGATCTAAATTATTTATCTATCAAACATGCAATAGTCATTAATAATGGCATCAGTCATGCAAAAATAATTGTAATATATTTTAAATTGATGTGTTTTAGATTTAGTATACAATCATGATCAGGACTGACAACAATCAAATTTAATGAACATCTATGAAAGTTTCAAAAGTAATATCATGTAATTCATCATCTGGAATTTAAGTTTTGAAGTTGAATTAGTATAGAAAAAACATAAGATCTATAACATTTTATGTTGTATTCATATTGAAAACATAAGATCTACAACTTTACTGTAACACAGAAAATAACAAAACCTTCTCATTTTTTTGTTCCTTCATTCTTGCACGTTATCCAGTTTTAATTTTCTTTTCGTAACTCTCATTAATATTGTTTTACAATTTATTCTTCATTTAAATTAATGAAATAAATTCATACTGTTAATTCATTATCATATAAAAAACATCAGATCTACAATTTTTCAATGACATATTCGATTAAAATTTAACCTTCAATGACTCAAACAATCTTGCATGTCACCACAACAGACAAAAAAGTGATATTTATGTAGTAATTAATTAACAAATTAATTAAAAATAGATGTATGTGTAAATAAAAGTCATCATCAGAAAATTCATTGTAGAATGTATTCATATATTAAAAAAAAACATCAGATCTACAATATTTTAGTGAGATATTTGATTAAAATTTATCTTTTCTTCAGTCAAATGATCTTGCATGTTACCACAGAAGACAAAAATATGATATTCCTGTAGCATTTAATTAACAAATTAATTAAAAAATAGATGTCTGTATATAAAAAAGTCATCATCAAAAAAGTCACTATGGAACGTATTCATATATTAAAAAAAATCGGATCTATAAAATTTTAGTGAGATTTGATTAAAATTTAAATTTTTTTTCGGACAAATAATCTTGCATGTCACCACAGAAGACAAAAATGTGATATTTCCGTATTATTTATTAAATTAACGAAATAATAAAAAACATATGTATAAATTTAAAAAATCATCATTAGAAAATCCATTTTAGGATGTATTCCTACATAAAAACATCAGATCCACAAATTCTAAGTCAGATATGCGATTAAATAAAAAAAAATCAACAGTCAACAATCATGCAATTCATCAAAGTATGTAGAAAAAAAAAGTGAAGGAGATAACTATGTAGATCGGTGATTATACCTTCCCTTTCATTGATAGTTTATGATCATTGTAGAGATTAAATAACCCATATCCTGCGCAATTTTTAAACCCGACTTGAACTGACCCTGGATCATCCTATGCACCAGATCTTCAATTTCCCCCATTTTCTTCATTATAGTGTCCGTAATATCCATTTGAGTTTTTTATTCTTAAATTTATAGTGATATTATGCATTTCATTCTTGAATAATGTGGTTTTTTTGGGTTTGAAAACTTATCTTTGATAGACGGTTTGTTTGAGAGAAAAAATTGGTGAGATTACAGTGAGGGTGAGGCTGAGGGTGAGGGTGAGTGTGAGAAGCTGGTGAGTGTGAGAAGCTGCTCCATTTAGGGTTAGTTGTAATAAGAGTGACAATGTGAAGTCTATTTATATTTAATAGATAGGTTAGGGTTTAGTTTGTTGTCCCTCTTCGATTCAGCCCATCTTCGTTTCTTATATTGAAATCCAGTTGACCAATCTTATATTTTATTAATTCAGTCCATCTTTGTTTCTTATATTGAAATCCAGTTCTCCCGACTATTAATAAACCTGTTGAGAATTGACCTGACTCAAAGTTGCTTGAAAATAAAATTTGGCAAATCTGCCTGAAGATGACTGAAACCCGAATGTGACCCGACTTGATAATCACGCGGATATATTGTGTCAAACTTTGCCCGTTACACAAATTTTTTAAAATTATATAAAGTCTCTACCTGTGAATCCATCCTAAGCCCGATTGTCCGTGGGTCAAAATTTCACACTTAGTCAAGGTTGTGTCCAACCTAACCCGTATATGATCAATATTAAAATATATATTAAACAGAACAGGTTTATTCTCACTAATATTATATAAAGTATTAGATTAGATGATTAAGAGAATTAATAATAAAATTGTATTTATGCTACAGAAAAGTAAAGAAAATTAATGTTTTATAAGTGCTTTATAACCCGTATTTGACCCGAAGCCTGTCCTGAAACCCGTATAAACTCGACCCGTATTTGATTTGAACCCGTTTTTTACCTGCCTGAAAACCGATTGCATGATCTGTTCTACCGGTCTAACTATCACGTATCTTTAATTCAATTAAAAATTGGCTTGGGTAACTGTGTTGTAGGAACTGCTTTTTCTTAGCCCGAGACAGACTCAAGTTAAACTAAATACATTGATTTTTCCATTTTGTGAACCAAAACCGAATCAGTTTTTTAAATTGTTTCTTAAATAAAATGACTATATTTGTCATAAATTTTTTTTTGCATTGATTTTTGAATCGACTTTGACCCTGTTTCGGTGACATTCCATAAAAATTCAAAAACGTGGGATAATATTGCTAATGACACTTTTATTTTCCCTTTTAAAAGTATAAACTTATTCAAAACTGGGTACTTGATTTTGAAAATTTATGAACAGAACTCGATCTGATTTTCACTAAAAACCTAATTCCGGTACTCCAACCGATTTTGATCTCTATTTTTAAAACCCGTATTTTTTGGGTTTTAAGATTGTGTTCAGGTTCAATTTTGTTTTTAAATATTGGTTCTGCTTTTTTTGTTGTTAGCATATATTCCAGGGTTATGGGTTCCTTTATTTTGTTTCTTTAGTACATCGTACTACTTATTTTAATGTCATTAGGTTATGAATGTGTAACCCATGTACCTCAGGTAAATATCTCATTGTAGTTCTATACGCTTTCTCAATAAATCGGTGCTATTCAATATGATATACCAATAATTTAACGACTCACATTTCTGTTAATCAACTTTGTATTGTTTTTGTGATGTTTATGAATTTAGTACACTTTTTCCTTTCATTTTTTCTAATTTTCTATTAGGTTCCTTACGCTTTATTATTCTATATACATTGTCATTATTCCTTCATTGCTTTAAGTTATTTTCTATTTTTAACTAATATAGGTGGTCAAAGTAGTTCATCTGTTGCACAAGATGTTGAATTGACTCACCATCGTGCATTGGATGTGCGTACACCCTTTGCAGATATTACAAATCGTAATTCTCTCTTTATCCTCATATTTTTCCCTCTCTACATATGTGTGTATATATTTATATCCACATACATTCACATGTAAATATTCAATTTACTTAGTTTATTGTTTTAAATTTCTTCATTTGAACATTTTTAATGTTGTATTTTTTTTACATGATCAACTTTCAGGACATTCCTCTTCATTGGGTGTTCATGCTACACCACAGCGCTTTTTGACCACTACTACAAAACCCCTGGTTTCTTGACACTTTAAAGGTGGGTTCTCGACGTTTTAAAGTGTCGCTAATTTAATTCTCGACGCTTCCAGAAAGCGTGGGGATTCTGGGCGTCAGGAATTCTCGACACATTTTTATGTCGCCATTCTCGACACATTAAAACGTTGAATATTTTATTCAAGACGCTTTTTTGCGTCACTACGTGGTGCACTAAAATATGCAACCTCGACGCTTTTCTATGTCACGATATTTTTTCCCGGCCAAGTTTTTTTCACAGCGTGAGACTTTCTACTATTAAAAGAGTCGAGAAATAATAATATAAAATTCAGTTATCGACACTTTGATATTGCAAAAACGTGGAGAATCTTATCATAAAGAATATAATAATAATTATATATTTCGAACAACTGACTACTGCTTGCGATTACATATTTTTGTTGTCTAAAAAGCGCGACTCCACATTTAATGAATGGGTATCAATAATACACGAAGATCGAGTTGATCGTTCAGAAAACAAACACTTAATTAGAATAATCTCCATCATATATATATATATATATATATATATATATTTCGCAATCTAATAGAGTTTCATAAGACGAACACCTAGAATAACCTCCATCCAATCATATATTCCGCAATCTAAAGTAAAATAAAAAAATATTACTAAAAAACTACAGTATTATTTAGAAAGGTACTTGTCTTCCTCCGAAAAAGCATTAAATTTAATGTCCAAGTTCAAAAAAGTGAGCCGATTTTGTCATCCATCAATTCAGTCATCATCTCCCTTTTTGTGTTGTAGAACATCCTGTAATGGTAAAAAAAATATAATAAGGAAAGCTGAATAGACCATATAATGAACCATAAATAGCTAGAAAATATAAATGCATATTAGAGAAATAAATTACCTCGGGAAGATAGTCTTTGCCATATTAACTTAGAGCACTAGATAAAACAATAGATTTTGGATGCTGCATCGCCATCAAAGCGGCTATGATGAATGTTTCATCTCCAATCTATCAAAAACCCATAAGTTACATTAATAAGATTTCAACAGGAACTAGATCTATTCACCAAATCACGTGGTTCAGAAAATTGCAAAAGTAAGAAAACATGTGTTCAACTATATTCAACTGCACAATGTAAATAGTGAAATTCAAACAAAACGTAGAAGATACTCAAGAGGTCAAACCTCACTGATGAGGATCACACATAAACTCGCAAAGAATTAATCAAAGACCCCATCAGGTGATTTTGTGAAACAGACTTCTGGTGCGTATATCAAGAAAGAATGCACTTAGCTGTCCGTTTTTCAACACTGAAAAAATACGGAGTATATTTGAAAACCAATTCCTTTTTAACACTATCAAGTGTTGAACTCCAATTATCCCTAAACATTCATACCAACAAATTAACAATGAATGCATAACCTCAAATACTTTATGGAAAAACAAAAAAATGAGAAATTTCAGCAACGCAATCATCAAATACAATATAAGCATCATCTTACTCTTCTTCATCAAATATCCCTCAAAATTCAACAAAAATTGATAAGAGTTAAACGGATGGTACAATCCAGTAAAAGGCAATGACTTACATTTGAAATCAAGAATACCCATGAAACCAATAGATGACTTAAACGCTGCTCAAACCCAGAGAACCTCTGAGTCTTTACTAAAAAGGGATCCAAACCACAGACTGGAAAGTATACATAAGTTCTGCAAATAAAGCCGGAAACATCTTGGTGCTCATATTTGACTAGTATGCTCATGGGTTATGTCAATATGACTAGCAGTATTAAAAAGTCCAGAAGATGTGAAAGTACAAAGGCTACGCCAAACTAATATGCAAAATCAATGGAAAAGCAGCCAATTCACAGAACAAACTAGCCAGAGGAAAATTAAACAAATCCCGGAGAAGAGAAGAGAAGAAAAGACACCGAAATTGTTAGTACTCCCTCCCTCCGTAGTAAGAAATAGAAAGGAGAGGCAGTTTTCTGTCTGAATATGCGAATTAATTAATCACTGCGTCGTCTGCGTTGGGTTTCTGGTCAAGGATGATTGCGGAAGACCTGGGCGTGGAGACGAAGGAGGCGGCAGTCTGCGAGGTGGCGAAACTCCTCCTTGTCCCTGACCTTCTTCACTCTATTTCCTCCATCAAAGCTGATTACATCTCTCGCCAGCAGGTTCCCCTTCTTATTTCCAATTATCATGATTGAATAACGATATGGCGCTGAAATATGCTTTCGATTCTGACTATAACAATGTTTTTATCCCCAAATCATCTCATCTCAACTCAACTCATATTCAAACCCTAAATTAATCCACAAATTACTCGTATTCAATCCTATTGTAGTTCACTTTCGGCCAGAATGGGAAACAAATTCGATGCACACATTGTAAAATGTTGTACTCCGTATACAATGTTAATGCACTCCACCAAACGAACAAATCTAATAATAATTTTAAAAAAAATTACCTCAAGAATAGCAATCACAACATGGCCACTGGTAGGACTATAGGACATACGAAAAACGGGTGCACCAATGTCAATAGTTGAGATTTTGCTCCCAATTAGTAAACCCTAATTCATCATAATCATCATCATCATCATCATCATCATAATCATCGCATTTTGTATCGACGATAAATCGATACAAATCCTCGGCCGAGTCTCCGGTGCCTAGTACTTCTCCAGAACCTTTTGGCTGAACTCCGGCCCGCTGGAACTCAGAATACTTGGCTGGAGGCGCTTGACGAAGTCGATTTCCGGCAGATGAGGAGCCGGGGATTCGCTGAAGGGCGTGGCAGTTGAGTTGATGAAGTTCTCGAGCTCGCGGTCTATGGAGGAGGTGAGGTTCTAGGTATAATCTATAACTGTGCTATCATATTAACATGGACGGTTTCATTCACCAACCGCGCTAATAGTAAAATAATAGGATGGTTCTTCTACTGAAATATGTTATTTAATCTATCTTATTGGGCGCCAAATCCTAACAAGATATAGAGGATGGTTACGTGGATAAGTGTCCTATTTAATAGTGCACGCTATGTGAAATCAATCAAACATGAAATTAAATTCGTGCCTGAAATCAATAATCGGCAGTAGCGATGATGAATAATCGTGAAATCAATAGCAGAACAATGACGCAAAATCAAAAGCAGAATGATGAAGCGAAATTAGAAGATTTAGGAAATAATGGATTGATCATATGATACGATTGTGATTGATGAAGGAGCAGCAGCGCAGTTAATTAAGAGGATTGATTAGGTTTAATTTGGGGATTTCCAAATTAGAGCGAGATGAGGGCGATAATTTGGTTTTTGGTAAAAGCGGGATACAAAATATTCATTCACCGCTCATTTCATCATCAGTTTAGAGATTTTTTTAATGAATTATAATAAAAATATAACTCTCGACACATTAAAGGGTAGACAAGAAAATTTGGATAAGGAAAAGGGTGGACACTTATAAAAGCGTCCAGCTTAAAGCGTCGAGAAACTAATGATTTTGTAGTAGTGGACTCCTAATTCATATGCTGCTACACCATCATCCGTTTTAACATTTGAACAAGTTCCACTTACTTCGAGGCAAGAGGCTGCAAAGATACGAAGGGCTATCTAGAAGAAAGGTATTGACTGCACAAAACAAACGAAAGGCTTCTTCATCAGTCGCCTCGCAATTATGTACGTAAAACTCTTTTTACAAAATATTTAGTTAATATTTTCTTCATTTTGTTTGAGTCAAATTTTTGATCCCTTGCCTTTTCCCCTTTTATGGCTTAATTGGGTTTCATTATTGTTGTTTTTTTATTCACTTTGTCCTATTAAAAGTAAGCAAATTCTGTTAGTCTCATTTTTTTGTTTACATGAAGGTTCTGCCCAACCAGCCGACATTGATTCGGAGAGCGATTTGGATTCTGAGTTTGACGAGGTAGCAACTGAAACGAGTGAGTGTTATCACCCCTCATTTGAAACAACGGTTTGTGACAATGATTTCCAAGATCACTATTTTGAAGTTGGCTCAAGCAGTGCTACGGTGGTTCCTGTTATAGATATTAACGAAGGTTTCTATTATCCACTACTTTAACCACTTAATGATATATATATATATATATATATATGATATGATTTCCTATGTATTTTGCTCTATAATATGATAGATTATATTTGTTCACTTATTGTCTTCATTTTCCCCATTATTATTAGAGGTTTCAGGATATTGGGATATTGGTGACCCTGACTACCATTGTCAAATGTGTCATGCTCAAATGTGGTATATATGAAGAAAGGATTGGTAAAGGTCGTGGCACGAGAAATCCAAGATTCTCTTTATGTTGCTCAGATGGGAAAGTCATTATTGAGTCGAGAACATCGCCTTAGTTCTCCGTTTATGACAAGTATTCGTGGTTACATACCCAAAACCAAAATAAAAAATATACTTACAATCAAACCTGTCGAAAAATGACCCGCCTCGAAAATCTGTTCGAAACTTGTTCGGAAAAAAATCGGGAACAACCTGCCCGAAAATGACCGAACCCCGAAAGTCCTATATAAACTGTCGTATTAGGGATCTGTTTAGGTTTCCTAATCTCTGTTAGGTTTCTGATTAGGGCTTGAGTGTCCTCTATAAACTATTTTAGAATTTTTTAATAACCGTCAGTCATTTTATGTTATACGAGTCATATTAACATGGCAAGCAGCATATCTCATATTTTTCGAAAAATCACCGGAAACGGCCGAATTTGAAGTATATTATCTACGTTTTTCGGGTTGATTTAGTCCCAAAATTAAACGTTTCAAATTTCACAATGTAATTACTCCATACATTGTAGAAGTAACAGAAGCTACGTACCGTTATAAATAAACACTTTTAAAAGACATTCGACTATCTTTCGAGTAACGTCGAAATATGGCAAAATTTTCCATATATATAGGGCCCAAAAAGTCCATGTTGGCCTGAGAAGCCGGTTTTGGACATAAAAAATAAGACTGGTGTGTAGCTTCTGGACTTAAAATCACTAAACATATCAAAATTAATCATACTTCCAAGTATTAAATTATTAATGAAAATCAAAGAAACAAACATGATAAGAAATCAGTTGCACAAATTCTGCCAACAAAGGATTGTAAACGTATTTGATAGAATGTATATATCTTATTACTTCCCATGTACAAATAAAACTCTAATAATATTATTTTCAGAATATTGTTTAGAAAAGAGTTTTAATACAAATAGAATTCAAATTTTACATGGAAAACAAGATCGACATACATGTATAAATAGAACAAAAACTGTAAATTTACATAACAAATACTTTGGGAAACCAACTATATACAAATGAATAAAAATACAATGGAGCCACAAAATATTTCATTCTCCGACATTACAAAAACACTGAAAACAAATTACTTTGAAGTTCGAATGATAAGAATATGGGAAGTTAATTATGAGCACACGCAACATTCATTGGAGTGTCTTATGGTCGATAAAGAGGTAAAAACACACAGTAGTATGCATTATCTTTAAAAATTAAGATAACTTAAACACATAGTTAATTGGCGAACATGATATAACAAAATTTTCATATTCAATTTTTAACGGTCGTTTCCATTTCAGGGAGCAGTAATGCAGGGGAGAATTATTGAGGAATTAATACAACAATTTCACGGAAAAATAAGTGAAGGACAAACATACAAGATAAGCAAATTTGTAATATGTTCAGACTTAGGGGACTTTAGTGCTACATCAGAATTGTGGTGCGTACAATTTACAAGCCGAACAATAATCGAAGAGATTATTGATCCAACTATCCCAAATTTTGGATTTACATTCATGTGTTTTGAAGATATCAAAGACGACACAACAGAAAGAACTCTATTCGGTAAGTATTGATATTTCATAATATTGTTATATGAACTTACAAAAAACGACTTATATTGCTATATATACAGATTTAATTGGATGCCTTGAATATTATGAGGTAATTTTCGCAAACACCCAATGGGCCACAACACACCTCTATATATCATACACAAGGTAAACTAAATTTAAATATTGTGTTAAATAACTAGGTAATATATTAGAATATTGCACTAATCTTTTTTTTGTAGTCCAAACATTATACATATATCAATTTGTGATGATGCTACAAAGGAAATTGCTGATCTTGCAACCGATGAGAATTTTTTCAATGGAAAACCAGTTCTAGCTTTTCAGTGTTTAAGCAAACCACATTCCAAAGGTAATACAAAAATTATAATTTCACTACTGTATATCAACACTTTTCTAAATTTAATTTCAGGTTAATTCTTATTGTGAAGGCATAGTCGAACTAACAAACAATCTGTCTATAAAGATATTCAAAAACCCTAACATTCAAGAAGCTCTTGAATACTACAACAAGTAATCAAATTCAAACATCTCAACATTGTAACTTTTATTGATTATAATGAATATTGATGCTTTACTTAAACTAACAAAATATTTTAACAATCAAAGGCAAGAATCAGACTAAAGGGCCTTTTAAAAGAGTCATTTTAAAAGCAAAATGGAGCGAAGTAGATTCGGACGATGAAGAACAGATGGACCAGTACTAACAAATTAGTAATAGATTTGGTTGTCAGAAAACTATCCCAAGCATGTTGTGCAACATCACAACTTTTGAATTAAGTTTTAATTTTTGTCAACTCATTTAGTATTACAAAATTGTCTAGATAAATTTATGTGATTTAACGTTAATATTTCAGCATTAATATCCTTTCTAAGAATTCGCGATCCTTTTCATTAACACTTTCACTGAGGATAGAGAAGAACTTTTGATGCTTCTTGTAATACTGATCAAAATCTTCCAGACCCTCATTAGCTTTGTAAACGGCTTTGTAGTAATTCCTGAAGGTGTCCTCAATCACCTCCAACTCTTGTGTTCAACTTCCATCCTTTCTTTTAATACTCTAGATAAAATTCCTGTTCCTTCTACCTTTGACACAGTTGAAAAAATATCTAGTGCAAGTATCTCCTTCAATTGCCCATTTAATTTTCGCTCTCTGTCTCTAATATAATGTCGCAGCCTTCGCAAATTTCGATAGCTGACCTTGCACTCTCTCATACTCTTCCCCATTCTCTCCTTCTAAAATCCTATCCATCTCATTACTAATGGTTTCATCAAAATCCTCCCATTTTTCCCCGCTTTTTTTTTTTCCAATGTCCACCTCATGAGATTACTTTTAACGATTTCTAATTTCCTCATTACCTTGTAACCCTTAGATCCCTTCACCTCCCTCCCCCACTTACCTTGAATTATCTCAACCCCCTCTTCTAAATCCAGACTCCACACTTCCAATTTATAAGGTCTTTTCCTTTTGTCATGAATCAGATTAATATTAAAAATAACGGGTGCATGGTCGGACAATTGAATTGGCAGATGAACCACACCCGAATCCGGAAAGACTTGTACCCAATCTTTTGAGACATAGGCTTTATCCAATTTTTCAAACACCTTATCTTCTCGTTTTCTATTATTGCACCAAGTAAACCTCGGCCCTTTAAACGGAACTTCATTCAGCTCATGATCCAATTTCCACAGATTAAAAAATTCCATCCCCGGAATGTTTCTTGTCGATTTACTTAATTAATCCTCATAATTGTCAACTTGATTGACATCTCCAAAAAGCAGGAAAGGGTAGTCCGAAGATTCCAACCAATTCCCGAGATTAACCCAGACTGGTTCTCTCAGGCCCGCATCGGGTTCTCCATAAACAAGAATCAAGTAAAAGGGGAAACCTCCAATAATATTAGATCGCAAAATGATAAAATTAGGGCATACAAAAATGGCCGAGAAGGCCGACTCTATCCTCCACCCAACATAAAGCCCTCCGCTGTTTCCTCTAGCATCTAGACCAACCGAGTAGCGAAAACCCAAAGGTCTACAAAAGTTTGCAACAATAGAACTAGCACATTTCGTCTCCGCTAAGAAAATAAAATCTAAATTACTATTAGTAGATATGATCGCTCTAATTTTGGGAATTGTAGGGTTGAGCGGATCTGAGAGCCCCCTACAATTCCAAGCCAATCCTTTCATTCCTCTGTAGGAGGTTGATCGGGCTCAACCTCCGCAAAGCCGTCATACATTTCCCTTCCCGAGCGATTTCCTGCGTCCACCTGCCAAAACCATCTTCCCTCTTCTGCCTCTGCTCCACGCCTCCTCCTCTTAGCCCTAATACTGCTTCCATCTGAGGAATATAATTCTTCCTCTTGACACTTATCCACATCCGTCGCGCCTATGACTGGTTCTGAAAAAGCTTTTCTCTTCTTCCTTCTAAGCTGGTCCTCTATCCTATTCCCCTGATAAAACCCAGATTGCTTGGCTCTCCCACCTCAAGAACCCTTTCCTGCGTATCTGGAACAATAGTAGACTGAGTTGCATCAAACAGAGAATTGATACCCTTCCCTGCAAAAATTCCTCCAGTTGAATTGCATCAGTGTCGTACCCTTCCTCAACCACCTCCATTCCTTCGGTGTTATTATCTGAAAGTTCCTCTATATCTCCTATAGCATCTTCCTCGTGCGCTGCTTCCCTATCGAGCCCTGTCCCTCTTATCACTCTTCCTTCTTCTTCTTCCCCGGGTCTCTCCTCATCATACCCCTCCCCACCCGTGGTTTCCAGGTCTCTATCCCCCATAAAATCATCTTGGATTTCCACCGTCACCTCAATCAGGAGATCTTCTTGCTCTTGGTCTCCCCTCTGTACGTTTCTTCCTTCATCCCCACCGACATCGTTATCCCCTCCACCCGCTCCATCCACTTCCTCATTTCCCTGAAAATTAACTGCATCTCCTTCCTCTACTCTGTCTGCTCCCCCTTCCTGATTATTCAAGTCCGGGTTCTCAAAACCATGGTCCGGCTCTAGATCCGGTTCACCCCCTCCCCCATTTCCTTCGCCCTGGTCATCTCGATTTGGTCTCTGATGTTCAATTGGGAACCCAGTTGGTGAAAAAAAAGTTTGAGCCAAACCTTCCCGCTCATCTTCATCAAGCGCCCTAACAACGTCATGCTCTATCCTCCTCCTAATCTCTTCCTGTCGTGCCCAGTCTGGTTTTCTTCATCAATAGCTTCCTCCACATTCATAGCCTGTATGTATGGATCTTGGTAATGGAATCCATGAGGAGCATGGTTTGGGTCTCCCACAACGCCACCCATCCCATGCGGGCCTTCGGTCAATATTCTCCTTCCCAAATCTCCCATAGGAAGATCTGGATCTCTGTTGTTGTCTTGGTCTCCGTCATCGACATCCATCCTATCTTGATTCCCTTCCCTCTCAGCTTTCCTCTGTCTTCGTCTATTCAAAAGTGGTTATAGGACCGTACCTGCAAAAGGTATATCATTTGGAGTAAACCTCATACCTGCGGTCACCCTTCCTCCTGGAGTTGTCCCCAAGTCAAAATTCACCAGCTCGTCCTCCCATAAAACCTCCTGAACAGGGTCTAAAACTGCGCTTCCAAGTTGGACTATGGTTGTTGCATACTCGGCTCGTGTTGGAGTTGCTCTTATGTCCAAATTAAACATCGCGTGGTTCGATTCGGCATGGAAAATAATAAATCTCTGTCTTACCACTCTACTTAGAACTGAATTAATATTTGTCGCTACCTGTCTTGCCGTTGCTGCACACCTAGGTACTTTGTGTCCAATTTTACCACATCTAACACAATATTTGAAGATTCCCTCGTATTTAAATTGAACCCAAAGAAGCATACCATCATCACAAGCAAGAAAAAACCCTGGAATCAACGGTTCATCTAAAAAAAGGGTCACCCTGATACGGATAAAATCATTCTCGGGAAAAACGTCCATCGGTTCCACCCAAAAGTATTGACCTAACATTCTTCCAATCACGTTCCCAACATCATTATTGATGAATTCAAATGGTAACCCTACCACTCGTACCCAAATGTTAGCCATAGGGAATCTTACAGTTCTAGGTACCATCTCCCATTCCCATTCCCTGAATACCATAAGTTCCCCGAAAAAAGAAGCCACACTTCTATAGACAATATCTTGCTTGTCCCTCTCATCGTCACAGTAGAAAATAAAAATGTCATCCATTTTGGTGACAGAGATAAAACTTCTAGTGCTTCATTTTGCATCAATAACTAAACTAATTGCAAGAGCATCGAATTCCCTATAGTCCACCATAAATCCCAAAACGCATTTGCGAAAGATGTTCACATTACCTCTTATGACTTCAGGATCCAATGTTAGAATCGCACCTACCCTTGGGAGTCTCCAGTGGATACCATAGTCATCGTCTTCATCTGCATCCATCCTTGGTGGTTGTTCTGGGATGTTGAAGTTCCTCGGTTCTCCATCTTCTTCCATATCATCCGTTTCATCCTCAATTCTTGGCTGAACTCGCCTAACAAACCCATTAGGAAGATGTCCATTTGGTAGGTTGCCATTAGGAATCCTCCTTCCTCTTGCTCTCCTTTCTTCGTCTGAATTGCTACTGTCCCCTGATGATGACGAAGACACATGAACAATCAGATCATCTCCAATCTGTTGCTCCCTAACTCCATTGAAAAACCCATTTTGTCTTGCATGTCTCCTTTCATTCTCCCCGTTTACTATGTTATATCTATCTCCATCCATGGCTTCCAGCCTATTTGTTTTAGTTGGCTTTCTTTTTTTGTGTTTATACGATTTTTTTGACTTGTGTTTTGAATAAGTTGTCCGATGAGATGTTGATGTATCCATCCACTCCATATCTATATATAAACCCCCAAGTAGCTGTTGATCCTCTTGAGAAAAGAAAATCTTGAGAAACTGAAAGGTTATTCAGCTTTGCATGCAGCAGAACACTGTTCTTGATCACCGTAAAACTCCTTCAATTAAACACCCAACGAACTTATTTGTAACAAAATGATGGGAATCCTGTTGGAAATAGATACTACTAACTAACAGTCACAGAAACAGCCACCCAATCCCTTTTGAAGAAACAAAATAATAAAAGGACCTTAGCAAATCCGAAACAACACTCAAGGCTTTATGCAAAGGTCGTCAGTTCTCGAGCCACGAGACACCACCAACCCCCAATCAGAGGTCTCAACAGAAGATGAATCGACCTCAGGAAAGGAGAGAAGAAGAGATCACTCACAAAGGCTGCCGTAAAGCCCAAGGGGCTAGCTTTCCTTATACTGTAAGGAAAGAAAAGGGAAGAGCTTTCTCTCTAATTTCTAGAGAGAGAAAGTTTTTTCATTTTTTCGATTTCAATGGATGTCATTTGTATATAGTTGGTTTCCCAAAGTATTTGTTATGTAAATTCACAGTTTTTGTTCTATTTATACATGTATGTCGGTCTTGTTTCCCATGTAGATTTGAATTCTATTTGTATTAAAACTCTTTTCTAAACAATATTCTGAAAATAATATAATTAGAGTTTTATTTGTAGATGGGAAGTAATAAGATATATACATTCAATCAAATACATTTACAATCCTTTGTTGACAGAATTTGTGCAGCTTATTTCTTATCATGTTTGTTTCTTTAATTTAATTAATAATTTAATACTTGGAAGTATAACTAATTTTGATATGTTTAGTTCAAATTAATATTTTTTGGCAGAGAAAGATATGAAGATAGAGATTGTGGAGGATATTATGGAGATAGAGATTGTGGAGGTTGAGGTGAATGAGGCATTGCTGTAGTTGTGATATTGCAGTTCAAAAGATAAGTAACTTCACTTAAGTGATGTGGTTTTTTACAGTAACTTGACTTATCAGTTTAATTTTTACAGTTTTATTATTCTCATGATTTGTGTTCATGATTTTATTTTATTTTATTTAAATAATAATGGAATAATTCAGTGAATATGAACTTGAACTTGTACTGTCTTCAATAATCACATAACGACGATGGTGTAACAAAAATATAGAAAGAATAATTAATTTTGATATTTTTAGTTTAAATTAATATTTGTGCATCCTAAACACAGTTTTTATTTAAAATTTGTCAATATAGACAATCTTAAACTGATAATATTAAACACTAAGGAAAAAAATAACATATACAACACTAAGTGGTAATCTAAATCCATGGACAATCTTAAACTGATAACCTTAAACACTAAGGGAAAAAGTAGCATATACAATACTAAGATATTTCTTTTATTATTTGTTGAAAAATGTCCTCGTAGTTGATAGCCAAAGAATCTGATTTGTCTTCTCCATTTCCTTTCTATTCCATTCTGTTGCCTTTCTATGCCATTCTGCATTCTCTCATTTATCTAGCTGCCAAATCTGTTGCAAATGGTGATAATGCATACATATACTAAACAAACACCAACATCTAATACTTTAATAAACATGAATACAGAAATAAGCTAAATTCAACAGTTTTTTTTTAAAAAAAAAACAAATAAAAACATCTAGAAGTACTGTAAAATAAAAACATCATCCAAAAACATTTAAAAAGACAGCTAATTTTAAATTGATTCGACTTCATCATTTTCTTCGTCAAATGTTCGAATCTTTATACTTTTGCACCCCTAATTCCCGACTTCATCATTTTCTTCGTCTTCTTCCATATGTTTCCATTTTGCCTTCATGATGTTCCTAAGTGCTGCTCCACGACTTGCATTTCTGTTTTTCATCAAAATGTATTATTTAAGTGATGAAATGTCAGTTCATCAAAATGTATTATTTTTGTTTTTCATCAAAGTGTATTATTTCTGTTTTTAATATACATAAATAATTGATCATTTCACGTAAGCATTTCAGAGTTTGATTTGTTTAATGCTGCGCTGTGATTTAGGGTGTTTTAGGTGAGTTGCGATTGATTGAGAGGGTGAAAACACGTTTTAGGATTTTTTTTGAACCGGGAATTGGATCGAGTAGGACGTCCATTAAAGCATTTTGACAAAATGTGTGAAAGTGACACGACATGACTAAAAAATGCAAATAATGTATGACTCGAAAAAATGGTTGGACCACTTTTTTACTCAAAAATGGTTACTCGCTAAAAGATATCATGCTACGGTGCTTGGGCGGGGAAGTTTACCCCTGATAAAGAAAATAATAAATAAACTTCCTAGGTCCGGTGGGACTCGTGTCACGAAAATTGTCAATGGAAGGTGACGAAACATGGTAATTGTTGTTTCTGCGAAGTGCGAGTTTGGTTTCAAGAGCGCCTGTAATTTGTGAAGCCCCCGGCGTCAATTGACACGTATACATGTAGGCATTTTACTATGAGACAGTCAGTGTGTATTCCTAACTCCACAGGCACATAGAAGGAATGAGACTCATGTTGTTCTTCGTAAGATAGCTAAAACCCGGTAAGTATCACCTTCTTATTAGAAATGATGAGTATATGTTGATCCAAAACACAAGGATATTTTATGGGCCAAAATGAAATTCCTGGCTGAAGAAAACGGGAGCGATTCAAGTTTGGTCAATTAGTCGAAGCGGGTCAAGACAGACAAGGCCCATATAAAAGACACTGACATGGACAAGATGTAGGATTGGCTAGGCCCACGACAAGTTGATGAGACTTTCAGGAATAGGGAGGATCGAGACACGAGGCCTAAGAAAGTGCATCATAAGGGAAATGGAAAAAGAGAAGATGGACGAGTAGGGCCTAGTCATTTTTATTATGTAGTAATAATTAGTAATATGTGACATAATAGTACTAATTTTATGGAGTTGATTTTTGCTTTTTGTCATTGATGAGAAATGATGTAAGGGCCTCGACAAAGGCTCGATTTTGCTTGAATTAAATGAGAACCACACTCGTTTTGTGTTTATTAATTTTGTATGGTGGCTCGCAACTCGATTCTTCATTTTGCTCGGAGCGTCCTTTCGGGTTTTCACTCTGTCCTCAGCTCACCGTTTTTGTTCTTGCTTTTTACTTTTGCTCTTTTTTATTTTTATTTTCATGTTTTTTTTTGCGGCGGCTTGCATCTCGATTCTTCATTTTGCCCGAAGTGTCCTTGTGGGTTTTCACTCCGTCCTCGGCTCGCTTATTTTGTCTTTGCTTCCTTTTTTTTTTGCTTTTTTTAGTGTGCCTCATCATTTTGATCACTTTGCTTTTCGGAATGTATGAGGGATTCCGACTTTGCATGATTCGACCGTAGTAGATTTTGTTGTTTTGGTTGCACCCTTGAGAGGGTTGCCTACGTATCCGATGTGAAGCGAAATCAAACCATGATCGTAGTTCAGAAAGTGCAAGTGATTTTGATGCTTTAGACTTATCATGCCAATTATCTATTCAAGATATTGTTTAGAGTCTAGAATTATCCCTTCGGGAGGACTAAAATGGTGGAGGGACAAACCGCTTGCTCCTCTAGTATTTTTGAGGTTGATTTTTTGGGCAACGTCTTCATATCTTCATCCCATATCATTAATTCAGCAAACTCACTGTCATCATCTGTCACTAAAATTTTTGCTTAAAACCTGCATTTTTCAGTCGGTAGTTATGTCTAAAATTGTATCGAGAAGGCTTTCAGATCATTCTTTAATAAAATGACAAACCTCATATATAACAGGCTTCCTGATTGCAACACCACTAAACCTGCAAGATTCTTTTTCACAATACCACATTCCATTTTCCTTCAGCGTCATCTTTGATCTGCATTCCGCACATGAATTGTAGCACCACTCCTTTATTGTATCCACCTCATAAAATATAGCCAAAGTTAAAAAGGATCCCGCCTGAAATGCATAAATACACTTTTTAGTTAAAATTTAAGTTTCCGTGTTTCCTTTGCTTGTAAAAATTGTGTTGTTTACCTTTGTTATGTTTTTATTTCTGATAACTTCAAAGTCTTCACACCACTTAGAATACATCTTGGTGCAGTAGATATTAATGGTGGTGCAGTAAGTCTCCACCTGTCCTGTCCTTTAGCTAGACGGTATCTAATTTCGTAGTATATGGGCAAAAAAACAGATTAGTTAGGGAAATATCGGAATGGTAAATAGAAATTAGTGTCACTGATTTAACATGACTTACGTGGAATTGAATGACTTGAGTTCTTCAATGTTTGGGTTGACTTCTATCTTAGATGCATCCCTAGTGACGACACTTATTTCGTCTATTGCAAGATAAAAAAGAATTTAAATTCTAAACATCATTAGATTTTGTGTATGACCAAGATATATTAACCTACAATTTACCTTTCAATTCATTTTGTTTCACGTGTCTTAGCACCAGAACCGGTCTTTGTTTGTCGATGTAATCGGTGACGATAGATATTGACAGATATGAATTCGCCAAAAATGGAGCATGATAGTTGTTCCTTCCTAGATAACGAAAATCTAGAAATTAAAATAAGGGTAGTTCAGCCTGCATTTTCAAGATATGATGTCAGATAAACTTACTGTGCATTTTCAAGAGTAATCGTTGTCCGATGAAATCCTTTCGCAGAAACGCGAATGAGATTGTAGTCGATAAATTTGCCGATCACATCTGTGATTCAAACATTGCTTATTTGATCAAACACGGAGAAATCAAACACGAAAAATAAAGATGAAATTTAGAATATTCAATTGCTAGAGGGTGAACGTACCGAAATACATATTTGGCCGAACATTTGCGTGAATTATATCTTCAAAATTGCAGAAATTGTAAACACAATTAGGGATGTTTGTGTCAGGATTCATAGCCATCACCTTCGTGCTATATTCAGCCCATATCCTACACTTGTGGGATGTTGCTTTTTCATTGGCCACATTTGATGAAGTGGAAAGCTTTGAAATTGTATAAATTTTCTCCTCTTTGAAACCGGAGTTGAAAGACTTTAACGGTTTTTGATTTATGGATGCTTGGATCGTGGCTCCCTGAAATTGAAATGATTAGTTTACTATTCAATAAATGGTAATTTAGAGAATATAATTAGAAGCACGGATACTCACTGATCTGTCAACCAAAATCATTTCGACGAGATATATCAATCCCTTCGAAGAACTTTGTTGAGCATCTGTTTCGGGCTTCTTCGGCTTTTTTTCCCACTTTCGCATTACCCTAACAGTGGTTGATACGCCATTCATTTTTACAATAATATCAGATACCAACATCGGTTGAAACTGAAACGCCATTGTTGACGTCGGACAAATTTTGTGTTAACAATACTAGAGTGAAATACAATGGCGGTGTAACTACTGGAGTAAGCATTTAAAGAGGATGGAGAAACTAACCGGCCACTACTTTAATGGAGGTTACCGGGCAGTTGTAGCTTTGTGGAACTACTGCATGCAGTTAGAGAGGAGAGCTTGTACTGTAGTAGGCAGTTGTTTTATTATTATTTAATTTCGATATTGATTTGGCAGCAGGTGCCACATAAGCGCAATGTAATGTACACGTAGGACTGCTGACGTGGGTGAATGTGGAGGCCTTAAATGTTTCTACTTTAATATATAAAGGATATTTTGATTGATTGTGCATTAGATACTTTTCTTCCTTGTTTATTTTTGCTTCATCTTTAATGTCACTAGCCTATACTAGACCTGACAAAACTAACCTGACCTGAACGACCCGACCCGACCTGGCACCCGAACTGAAGATCCAAAGTTGACCCATAACCCGAATTGACCCAGGTTAACCCGAAACTGACCCAACTATTATTATCAAAAAATGAGTCGATATATACCTAAAAGTTGAAAATAGCAAACCCAAAAATGACCCGAAACGGCCCGATTTTAATAACACGAAAGTGACCCGACGTGAAGTTGATCCGATCCCAACCAGATCCATTGACCCGTTTTGCAAGGTCTAGCCTATACTTCGTATACATACACCAAAATCCAAAATGAGGCTTATAGCAAGGTTAGACCAGTCAAACGGGACAGTCGGGTCGAGTCATACTGGTCGGGTTAGGGTCGTAAATAATTTTTTACCACCTTTTTAGTAAAAAAATATTATTTTTTTAGGGTTATTCAACAACAATAATACCAACTATAGGGCGTCTTCGCAAAATAATATCAATTTTAATACATCTGAGAGTAATACGTATTATTGGAGTAGTTAAACAAGAGTAGTATAGGTGACCGGTTACCTGTAGAACCCTTCCACCTTCCATTTTCATCTTTAATTTTATTTAATGGCAATAATAGCAACTATAGAACGTCTTCCAAAAATAATTCCAGTTTTAATAAATCAGAGAATAATACGTATTTTTGGAGTAGTTAAACCAGAATAATATAGATGACCAGTTAGCAGTAAAACTCGTTCACCTTCCTTGTTCTCTTTTAAAATATTTCATATTATTTCACTCCTTTTCACTTAGTGTACGAGACATTAAATGTCATTCATGTCTTCCGTTTTCCTCTTCCTTCATGTTTTCAATCTCACCAAATCTAGCTAACAATACAATCCTACACCAAAATCAACACGTTAATCTAAACGAAACATATAGGAAAAAAAAACTAAAGATGGATGAAGGGTAATGGAGAGAGAGAATGAAAGAGAGAACTAAGAAGAGGTAGACTTGACAAAATTGACCCGAACCGAATAAGTCAAACTGAACCCGACCCGACACCTGAATTGAAGACTTGACTTTGACCCGTAATCCGAATTAACCCGAGCTAACTCGAAACTGACTATTATTATAGAAAACGAGTCGATATCCCTAAAAAAATTGAAAACAACAAACCCAAGAATGACTCAAACGCAAAATTATCTGACCCGACCCGAAGTTAACCCGATTATTATAACACAAAAGTGGTCCGACCCAAAGCTGAACCAACATGGTTCACCCGTTATCGAGGTCTAAGTAGGAGGATGGAGGATAAGTAGCAAGTTAAATATTAATTAGATGACCTGATGTAGCAGGTTATAAAGTCACTTATACTACTCTTATTTAACTACTCCAATAATGCGTATTATTATCGGATTTATTGAAATTGTTATTATTTTGGGAAGGCGCCCTATAATTGGTATTATTGTCGTCAAATAACCCTTTATTTTACTTTATTTTATTTTAATAGTAGTATTATTACTCTTTAATTATAATGTTTGTATTTAAAAAAAGTACTAAAATAAAGAGTTATTTAACGACAATAATATCAACTATAGAGCGTGTAGACACCCGCATTTTGACTACCAGGTGTCTATGGTAGTTTCCCAAAAAACACCCGATGATGATCGGACGCTAGCGTGTTTCTACGCGCTCGGATATGGGATCAAATCCATTATTTGTTGGCTAAAGCACTTATGGAGTACACATCTCACAAAACAGACCTCTAATCCAGGCCCAGTGGACCGTTCCGAGTCAAACAAGACTAATTTGAGCCAAAACCGACACCGGAAATAAAACCGACTTTTTTTACGATTGGGTCAACCCTGGTCAGAGTCGTTTCCGAGACATACAAAACAGCCCCTCACAAGATCAAAAGTCCAAGTCAAACACAAACCCAGGTCACGGCCCAAAACAATGGACCCGCGCGACCCAGCTGGGCCACTCGATCGAGTGCCCCACCCACTCGATCGAGTGGGCCTATTTCAAGCCCGACTGCTTGTACAACGGGCCACTCGACCGAGTCAGTTGGTTACTCGGTCGAGTAATCCTAACCGAGGTCTTAGGCTTAGCCTATATAAACACCCTCATGCACAACCTTTCAAACATCTTTGGGACAACCTTTTGCAACCCTAAACTTTACACACTTTACAACCCTAATCAAACCATACTCTACAATAAGCAAACCCTAGCCCTAGCCTAGGAATCGAAACCCTAAACCTAGCTTTAGGAATTCAACACCCTAACCACCACAACTCACCCTACGTATCTCGAAACTCCCGTGCAAGCCGCCACTACGAGTCCATACCGAGCATAAGAAACATGTAGGTTGAGGGTGCAAAACCCTTTCTTCCCTTCTTCTCTTCCTCTCGTCATCTTCCTCCTTTTCCTTGTTTTTTTAGTCTTTTTTTAGTTCTTTATTGCGTCATAATATTGGTAATACCGCTAGTATTAATACACTAAAATACTTGTCGATTTGTGTCGAGTATGAGGGATATCGGAATAAGGAAACCCGAATATACAAGTGTACCGTACACAGCGTTGCCGGTCGCTTATTCCGATACCCCAATTGCTTGATTATTGAGGCAAGTTAACTTAAACAATAATCCTTATTTCGTTATTATTATTCGTCGCACATTGCATCGATTTTCTAAAAATCTCCTTCAAAACACATATTTTTTAAGGGTCGAAACCCGTTGACGCGGATCCGGCATCAAAATCCCTAGGGATTTATTTCGATGTCGGAAAAGCCGAGGGAATCAAGTCTTTCAATTCTAGCATAGCGTCAATCTCGTAGATTCGATACTAATTCCATAATTAGACGTCGAATCTAGCAATCTTAATCACATAAGTTAACTAATGCGATTTTTCGTTGTCGCTAAAATAATTGGCAGTAGAATTCATTAAAATTACGACATTATTAAACGCGGAGGAAATCTACCATATCGCAGTAGTTAATTTAAGTCGACTTAAATTAATTTTCCATTATTTTCACTCTAGTATTCTATATCGATTCAATAATCGAATATGGGATACGACGAGTATTCAAGTTCAGAATTGAGTATAAATTCCACAATATTTATGCCCAATTCATCAAATCATCAAAAATCAAAAGCAATTTCGAAATCGATAATTAAAATTGCAAACGAGCCTGATTCGTACGGGTGCCACTCGACCGAGTGCCTACGCCACTCGATCGAGTGACATCACAAAAATCGAGCAGAATGCTCTTTCGACCTCCACTCGGTCGAGTCTCACAGTGACTCGGTCGAGTGGCAACGTACTCGGCCGAGTTGGTCAATAACTCGGTCGAGTAAGGTCCATAACACGAAACAGAATGTCTCTACGACCTCCACTCGGTCGAGTCTCACAGTGACTCGGTCGAGTGGCGATGTACTCGGTCGAGTTGGTCAATAACTCGGTCGAGTAGGGTCATAAAACCCAGACATAACCTTTTTTAGAGGTCCACTCGGTCGAGTCACACAATGACTCGGTCGAGTGGCCCTTAATCACGTCAAACCGTGAGTCCTACAATAGCATTCGAGTCTCGTTAATCGTTTTTCGTGACTTAAGTCAACACGTGCCTAATCTATCAGGTGAAACATCTTTTTCAAAACCATGTATTAACTCATTTGCATCATTCTATATTATTCAATATTTCGTAAATCGTTATATTGTTACTAACGCGTTTATTGATTCTCCTGTCAATTTTGGTTGTTTATTTTATCGTACTAAAATGAACCCACATGCTAAAATTCAACTTCTACGTAGATTTAATTGCATTAAATTGACGTAGAAACCCTTTTCAATTACATTCACATGTTTAGGGAAAATAATCTTTGCATATCATTTTCCCGTTTAACTAACGCGCGTATTCGAAAGTCAATCGATATCCTAGTAGAGGCCGCTAGTGCGGGCGGGGTTGGGTGTCCTTCGTGGGCTTCCCAACACGTACCCTCACCCCTTACTCAGAACCTCGGTTTCCGGATGCCCGAAACCGTTGGCGCACGAGAGTCATTCAATACACGATATCCGATAATGTCGGTATCGGTATCAAATGCTAAGGGACGAACCCAATAAGCTCTGACATCGGAAATGGGCCGTATTTTGTACACGGCCCACTACGACATAGAGTGGGTTCGAACGGGCCCGAATTCCCACAAATTTCGGTGGCGACTCCACTTCGATTTAAATTTCCATTCGATCCGTTTTCATATGGAGATTCATTCGCCTCCCCAAACCCGCGCGTGGCCGCGTCGGGGTGGACCTATGTCATGTCCATAATTTGGCGACTCCGCTGGGGATTAACTGATGCGTGACTTACCATCGGCATCCTCAGGGTGAGACTCGAATAGAAATCGTTTGGCTAGTACAATACGCGTTTTAGTTTTACGGTTCATGCATAACCCATATTTTCCCGGGCCGGTACTGGTGACCGACGTCCCACTATACCATTGATGTACTCCAATATGGATATGTCAAAAGGTGTCCATAGTCGATTCGAGTGGGTTTCACGGCATGTTCTAAGCTCAACTCGACTTAGAAAGTCCGTCCCGATCAACGTCTAGACTATGTACACTGGTATAGACCCTCTTAGACCGACCGAGACTTAGTGTAAAGCATACATGGCGTCGTTATAATGCTTGTGTGACTACGTGCTTTTTGGTTTCTGTGTCGTTTTCAAAAACCGTCAACTTTTCAAAAACGCATCTTTTTCAAGATATTCATTTTCAAAACCCGGGTCGCATGCCGAATTTAGGACTTATGATTTTACTCTAAATAGCCTACTTTCTAGACGGTATGCTGCCCAATTCAAAACTCGAAAACGTTTTCGAACTTTCAAAAACCGAGGCCCGATACACTTTTCGATTTTCTCGAAAAATCAGGCCTTTCCCCGAGTTCTCTCGGACTTTCCAAAAACCATCCATTTTCAAAACCTTCCTCTTCTTAGGACTTCCCGTATTTAGCAGTGTCGGGTCATGTCATAAGTTGTCAAGGTCTTTAGCGTCGAAACTCTGTCAACCTTACATCGCAAGTTTCTTCCTTATCCCAGTCCGCCTTATTAGACTAAGGCAAGGCCCACCTATGTAGGACAAACCTCTACAAAGGAGAGCCCATCAACACGATCGAGTCAAAAGTCTGGGGATGTCTCACGTGAACCTTCCTTCGAACAGAACTAGGCCCACTCGCCGAATCCTAAAGAAGGCCCACACTTCACAAGTCACCCGTCTAGGTGTCTTTTCTCGAGTAATTTTCCTTTTTAGTCTTGTTCGGGATGTACTTGCTATTCCGGGATTCGGGCTAGTTTCTGATTACGCGGTGTTCTTAAAGACAGGTCACCCGAAACCCGACATCAACGCAAAATGGACGCATTGAAGGAGGCCCTAGAGAAGATCGAGACTCAACTGACCTCCATCCAGGCTAGCCAAGCAACGTTAGACACTCGTTTGAGCGCCGTAGAAAAGACGGCCCCTGTTGACGGGTCAGGGATCACTGGGCCCATAGCTGAACTCATTAGCGTTGTCCGCAGACTCGAAGAACAAGTTCGTCTGTCGACGAGCAACTCGATCCACTCCAAAATTGCTCGTTCCTATTCGCCTTTGAATGACGAGCTACCTGCTAACCTCAACCTTACGGGAATTCCAATGTTTGAGGGTACCGAAGACCCGGTCCATCATATCCGGGCTTTCAAAGATTTTATGGCTGTCAAAGGGGTGAAGTCCACCATGTTTACTCACTTGTTCCCTTCCTCCCTGGAGAAGCATCCTAAGGCCTGGTATTACAGGCTCGATTCCAAGAAATACAAACTTGGGACGATGTGGCAACCGAATTCGCTCGGAATTACGCCGACAATACTGAAATCCAAACTACAATGCGTACTCTAGAGGTGATGGCCCAAGAGCCCAAAGAAGGGTTCACTAAATATCTACAAAGATGGTGGGCCGAGAGCGTAAAACTGGTCGACAAGCCCAGTGAGAAGGTCCTAGTAGAAGCTTTTGTCAAGAACCTTCTCCCATCCTACCGGGTCCATCTCCGGTATGCTGTTATCCCTAATTTTGCTACCCTAACTGAAATGGGTACAAGGATCGAGGACGACTTAAGGTTAGAGAGCCTGACTAAGGCCTCTACCAAAGGCTATCAAGGGGCAAGTTCATCTACAAACAAGCCCACACCCGCAGCTGCAACTCGCAGCATCTTTGATGAGGTAAACCTGCTCGACACCTCATCCAAAAAGAATACACCAAATCGGGTATTCACAGATATAGGGACTACCTATACTTATGCCTTACAAAGGCTATCTTCAAAGGGTCTGATCCAACCAATAGGCCCGATGCCCGAGCTTCCAGTAGAAAAGAGGCCCAAAAGTTATAATGCCCAGGCCTACTGCCAATACCATCGTGGTAATGGGCATGATACTGAAAAGTGCTGGAAACTGAAGCATCTAATCCAGGACCTGATCGAGAGCGGGAAAATTCTATTGCCCGGAGACAAGCCGAGCAACAAAGAAAACCCGTTTAGTGCCCATGCTATATTCACTGGTGAGGTAATTGACTGTTCTCACCTCATTTTCCCCTATATCCCACAAATTAATGGGATATGGTTCTATGACGAGGATGACGTATACTTAACCAAAGGGGAAGCTGTCCCCATCACCCTCGAAGAGGTCCGAAAGGCTAAGTCCAAAGCTTTAGCCACCAACCACCTCGCCACAGCTGGGCGTTCTATTCCTACATCCGTCACTGAACTTGCCAGGACGGAATCTACCCTTGAAGAACCAAGCAATGACACGGCCCTTGTTCAACAAATGAAGAGGGTTCGAGCTGACTTAACCATATGGCAATTACTAGTTAGCTCACAAGCTCAACGGGAAGCACTGACTAAGGCTCTCGATGAAATCAAGGTCGACTCACAGGTTACCCCTACGGAAATGGTAGCCACTATTATGCCTTATCTCAAAGGCAAGTCCAAGGAAGAAGGCCCACTCATCACCTTCTCCGAGTCTGATCTGCCAGCGTTCGGGCCCAATCATAATCTGGTCCTATACATTACGGTCATTTGACGAGGGAAGTACCTCCCAATGACCCTTATTAATGATGGGTCCGCTGTGAATGTCCTACCTCTAAGGACTGCTAAAGCTCTCGGCATCACCGATGCCGACTACCTCCCTACAGCACAGACCATCCAAGCTTTCGACGGAAGCCCAAAACCGGTGGCCGGGGCCGTTAAATTAACAATAATAACGGACCCAATCGAGAAAGAGTTGGAGTTCCAGGTGATTGATGTCACCTCGTCCTTTAACCTACTATTAGGAAGGCCTTGGATCCACGCAGTCAAGGCCGTATCCTCCACTCTTCACCGAAAAGTCAAGATGCCACTTCGGGACGGCATCATCACACTAGAGGCTACTCCAATTACCGTGGCAAGCTGCAAATGCTACGGGCCGGACCGACCCACAAGGATTTGATTTCGTGGGCATGATCGAAGAAGAGTATCTCTTTAGGCCTTACTTCACAACTAGCATCGACACGATGCTACAGAATCTAGGCTGTCTACCGGGAGCAACCTCGAGGCCATATCTTCCAGCTGGGAAGATCATCGAGGTCCTGAACGACGGCGAGTCCCAATTCGGATTGGGGTATGCTATAATCCCGGAAAATGTAGTCCGGGCCGGGATCCTGTTAATCTCACCACGAGGGGAACACACTCCCTTATCCATCAAATTGGACTTTGACGTGACCAATAACGCAGCCGAATACGAAGCATGCATTCATGGGTTGCAAGCCGCCATTGATCTAGGGGTAACAAACCTCCGGGTCCACGGTGATTCATCATTGGTCATCAATCAGGCTCTCCAAAAATGGAAGACTCGGAACGCCAATCTCGTAGCTTACCAAGCACGGGTAAGGGTTCTAGAGAAACAATTCCAAAAGGTAGAATACATTTATCTGCCCCGGGAAGAAAATCAATTTGCAGATGCACTTTCCAAATTAACATCTCTACTGAACATCCCGGATCACCTGACCAGCATGTCGATCTGTGTCGAAAGATGGTCCGAGCCAGCCTACATCCATGCCATTCAGGACATCGAGCTAGCCGACCCAGAACCTTGGTATCAGTCAGTCCTAACCTACTTGGCAGCAGGAGAGTATCCCCCGGGAACTGAAAACCGGGCCAAGAAAGCCCTGCGGAGATTGGCAACCCAATTTGTTCGCACGGATGACGGACAATTGTACAAGAAGACGGCACAGGGGGCTCTCCTCCTATGCATCGACAAAATACAGGCCGAAAAGGTTATGGCCGAAGTACACAATGGTGAAAACGGTCCGCATATGAACGCCCATATGCTAGCCCGCAAAATCATGAGGCTCGGGTATTATTGGAACACCATGGAAACAGACTGTCAGTTGTATGTCAAACACTGCCATAACTGTCAGATCTTTGCCAATGTACAGCATATGACATCTTCCCTCTTATATACCATGACATCACTGTGGCCATTTTCGACATGGGGTATAGACATAATTGGAAAGGTGCATCCTTCCGGGACGGGAGGTCATTGCTTCATTTTGGTGGCCATCGACTACTTCACCAAATGGGTCGAAGCCGAGTCATACCGTGTCTTGAACGCCAAGCACGTGGCCAAGTTTATCCAGAACAAGATCATATGCCGGTATGGGATCCCTCACGAATTTATTAGCGGTTACGGGACCCACTTTCAAGCTGAAACTGCCGCATTGCTGGCAAGATATAAAATTCAAAGGCATACATCTTCGCCTTACCGACCTCAAACAAATGGAGCGGTAGAAGCGGCCAATAAAACAATTGTCACCATACTTAAAAAGATGGCTGAGAATTACCGGGACTGGCCCGACAAAATACCCTTTGCCCTATGGGGATATCGAACCTCAATCCGCACTGCAACCGGAGCAACCCCGTATTACTTGACATACAGAATGGAAGCGGTCCAACCAGTCGAGCTAGAAGTGCCATCCCTCAGGATTTTACTTGAAAGCCAAGTACCTGAAGTAGATTGGGTCCAAGCCCGATACGATTCGCTAGTCCTCCTAGACGAACGGCGATCACGGGCCCTTAACAATATTCAGATATACCAAAAGAGGATCCAACGGGCTTTCAACAAAAGGGTTAGGCCCAGAAACATCAAAGAAGGGGATCTGGTCCTAAAATCGGTTCGTGCCTTACTACCGGTTGACCCAAGGGGTAAATTCAAACCCAATTGGGCTGGGCCATACTTAGTCAAGAAGGTCCTATCAGGAGGAGCGGTGAGTCTGACAGACTTGGACGGGAACGAATTTGTCAACCCAACCAACTTGGACCAGCTGAAGCGCTACTATCCATAAACCCCATCTTAATGTCATTTGCAAAAAAAAAATTTATAAAAAAATTATCTTTATAAATTTTCAAAAATTATAGACAAGTCAATAAGATAGAATTACTTATTCTACTGTCGCACATCTCGAATTAATAATCTTGATGTATTTCAAAAATTGCAAAAATCAATCAATCAATTTTGAACTACGTTTGGTTTGATTCCGCTAATCGTGGATACGTAGGCAACCCCTCAAAAGGGTACAACTATTGCAATAAACGAAAAGACGGGAACGGTATTCTTTAATACGTCTTTTTTAAATCGATAAACTCGGGAAATACAAAAAAAAAATCAAACCCAAAAAATAATAATAATATTCAAATAATAATAATAATGGAGACTAATATCCGGGCATTTTGCCCTTCCCCTTGTCGCATTTTGCCCTTCCCCTTGTCCTTCGGGTCGCGTGGAGCCTGAGGTCTTCGAGGTGGTGGCGAGCGTTCCCGAATCACAAGTGGAACCTCCTTGGCACGAGCCCGTTTCTTCGATGACGGGTCTTCTACCACAGTCTTTGGTCCAATGCGGGCCCGCACGTGCTCGGGTAATCTATCCCGTGGGCCAAGTCGGTTCTGCACGGGTAGTTTTGGGCCTAGTCTCCTTTCCAAGTCAGTCTGGGGGCTCACCTTCCCCCAAGCACCTTTAGCACTAGACCCTCCAGCTTGAGTCTTGGTCTTCTTCTTTTGTCCTGACATAAGACGGACTAGGGTAGTAGGAGTGTCACCTTCGTCAAAAAAGCCCCTGTTGTCCTTAGCTTGCTCCCTTCGCAACAGGTCGAAAGCTTCATCAACCTTCAGAGCAGCTCGGGCTTTAGCATCGCCGGCTTTGGTCCACTTCGTGTAAGAGTCTGAAACCCAGATCGAGTGGCAAGATTTGACAACAGGCCAAGTATGCCGTGTGTACCATCTTTGCATCCAGGTATCACACATTACATCAGTCAGTTGGGTAGGGTCACTCACAACTGCTTCGACTTCAGGGGTTCGTTGGGTCCATCCGTACTGCCTCAGTATGCGATCTGGATAAAGATGAACTGTTTGCCTGAAAGATAATATCACCTGATAACGGGCTCTGTCCCTCGGGTCCAAGCCGGTCCAAAGATAGATGGGCCACCACGGAACCACCCATCGAATTAGCGGACCACCATGGAATGACAATACCTCGTCCCAATATTTCTGGGTAATCTGGCGGGAAAAGTCAATGGCCCGCCTCCTCGTCATCACCTGGTTATGACGATAGTTGCTCCCATCAAGGGGAGGATCTATCACTGATAGCCTCTCATATAGAAAAATCTGAAAAAAGAAACAAAAACATGAGTTCCCGAGGCGAAATAGGTGTCCGCCTAAGGCCACTCGGTCGAGTGCATGGGACACTCGATCGAGTGGTACCCCTGAACGCAAACAGGGGGCTTTTACGAAGGCACTCGATCGAGTGCCAGGGCCACTCGATCGAGTGGTACCTCTGTGAGTAGATCATGAGGTTTCTACGAGGGCACTCGGTCGAGTGCTAGGGTGATTCGATCGAGTGCCCACTGCAGCAGGCAATCCGCGAAAAAAAAATCAAAAAAATCGAAAAGTCGAGAAATTGGAAAAAATAAAATGCAAAGTAACATACTTGCAGCAAACGGGTGCTCCCGGTAAGACGAATCGATGAGTCCCTCTTACGGTTGTCCAATCCTTGGATAATCTCGCCCGTGATCAGCCAAGCCGGGCTGTGTTCAGTCTCCATCAAGTCAACTACGGTCAAAAGACGGGTGTTTCCCATGTAGGATAGCAAATCCATGTGACCCTCGAAAGCATAAACATGGAGCATGCAGAAAGAAAAAGCCCTACGGCTGTAAGCCGGTCTGACCCGAACATCAAGAGGATTCATAAATTTCTCAGCCAAGTCGATCAGAGAAATATTATCACCTTCCATCATGCGGGATACCTCGTTGTGAGAAAGCCCTAGAAATTCTCGAAGCTTCCTCCTCGGGTCATAGATCGAGTACGGGACAGTGGGACTGAGTATCGGGTTCCATCCTCCTATAGCTGCAATCTCCTCAGGTAAAGGGCAAACTTCACCCCGAGGAAAGGCAAAGACATGATATATGTCGTCCCAGTAAGCCAAACATGCATCCAAGAAATAACGATCAACCACCATCTGACGGAACGGGTACAACTGAGTTATACCCGTCTGGTTAAGCGCTACCCTATCTGCGTCCCTGAAGCGCCGGGACCATTCTTGCAGCATCACGGTTAATCTATCAATTCCCATGACTAGTTTCTTGAGAAGGATGAAAAGGTTTTCTTTTTAAGAAGGGAGTGAATTGTGATGGAATTGTGAGAAAATCAAGGGCATTGAGGGGGTATTTATAGTAGACCTATTTCCATATCTTTTCATGCACAGGGGTTTCCTAATCCCAATCGGAATCAACCCGCAAGCCTAGTCCCGATACTAGCACAAAATATTCATCCCGAACTTTCCTAATTTCTTTAGGAGTCAAAATTTCAAACAAATTTCAAAATTTCAAAATTTTCAAAACTTTCAAAAATTTCAAAAATCATTTTTCCCCAGCGCGAGTCATTTTACTACCTACGTGTTGCATGCATTTTATGTGGCTTATACAGGTACGACTCAAACAGGGATGTGCAACCCACTATATCTCCCCAGCGGAAGCCAACGGCGACATTTCACGGGATGGGCCTACATACAGGCACACCCAGGACTTATGCGACAAGTCCAATTCCCCACGAAGTTATCGTCATCAGCTCAGGTATGACTTCTAGCTTGTGGCTGGCGAGCCCTTCACGCAAGTCTAATGGACTATAAACGACCCGACCGGAAGTCCGCCAGGTTTCAATCCTCGATTGGCCTGGTGGCTACTCTGACTTTCGCCTTGTCCAAGCCTCAGTCAGAGTGGGGGCTCTGTAGACACCCGCATTTTGACTGCCAGGTGTCTATGGTAGTTTCCCAAAAAAACACCCAATGATGATCGGATGCTAACGTGTTTCTACGCGCTAGGATATGGGCTCAAATCCATTAGTTGTTGGCTAAAGCACTTATGGAGTACATATCTCACAAAACAGACCTCTAATCTAGGCCCAGTGGACCGTTCCGAGTCAAACAAGACTAATTTGGGCCAAAACCGACACCAAAAATAAAACCGACTTTTTTTTACGATTGGGTCAACCCTGGTCAGAGTCTTTTCCGAGACATACAAAACAGCCCCTCACAACATCAAAAGTCCAAGTCAAACACAAACCCAAGTCACGGCCCAAAACAATGGGCCCGCGCGACCCAGCTGGGCCACTCGATCGAGTGCCCCACCCACTCGATCGAGTGGGCCTATTTCAAGCCCGACTGCTGGCACAACGGGCCACTTGACCGAGTCAGCTGGTTACTCGGTCGAGTAACCCTAACCGGGGTCTTAGGCTTACCCTATATAAACACCCTCATGCACAACCTTTCAAACATCTTTGGGACAACCTTTTGCAACCCTAAACTTTACACACTTTACAACCCTAATCAAACCATACTCTACAATAAGCAAACCCTAGCCCTAGCCTAGGAATCGAAACCCTAAACCTAGCTTTAGGAATTCAACACCCTAACCACCACAACTCACCCTACGTATCTCGAAACTCCCGTGCAAGCCGCCACTACGAGTCCATACCGAGCATAAGAAACATGTAGGTTGAGGGTGCAAAACCCTTTCTTCCCTTCTTCTCTTCCTCTCGTCATCTTCCTCCTTTTCCTCGTTTTTTTTTGTCTTTTTTTTAGTTCTTTATTGCGTCATAATATAGGTAATACCTTTAGTATTAATACACTAAAATACTTGTCGATTTGTGTCGAGTATGAGGGATATCGGAATAAGGAAACCCGAATTTACAAGTGTACCGCTCACAGCGTTGCCGGTCGCTTATTCCGATACCCCAATTGCTTGATTATTGAGACAAGTTAACTGAAACAATAATCCTTATTTCGTTATTATTATTCGTCGCACATTGCATCGATTTTCTAAAAACCTCCTTCAAAACACATATTTTTTAAGGGTCGAAACTCGTTGACGCGGATCCGGCATCACAATCCCTAGGGATTTATTTCGATGTCGGAAAAGCCGAGAGAATCAAGTCTTTCAATTCTAGCATAGCGTCAATCTCGTAGATTCGATACTAATTCCATAATTAGACGTCGAATCTAGTGATCTTAGTCACATAAGTTAACTAATGCGATTTTTCGTTGATGCTAAAATAATTGTCAGTACAATTCATTAAAATTACAACATTATTAAACGCGGAGGAAATCTACCATATCGCAGTAGTTAATTTAAGTCGAGTTAAATTAATTTTCCATTATTTTCACTCTAGTATTCTATATCGATTCAATAATCGAATATGGGATACGACGAGTATTCAAGTTCAGAATTGAGTATAAATTCCACAATATTTATGCCCAATTCATCAAATCATCAAAAATCAAAAGCAATTTCGAAATCGATAATTAAAATTGCAAACGAGCCTGATTCGTACAGGTGCCACTCGATCCAGTGACATCACAAAAATCGAGCAGAATGCTCTTTTCGGTCGAGTCTCATGGTGACTCGGTCGAGTGGCAACGTACTCGGCCGAGTTGGTCAATAACTTGGTCAAGAAGGGTCAATAACACGAAACAGAATGTCTTTACGACCTCCACTCGGTCGAGTCTCACAGTGACTCGGTCGAGTGGCGATGTACTCGGTCGAGTTGGTCAATAGCTCGGTCGAGTAGGGTCATAAAACCCGGACAGGACCTTTTTTAGAGGTCCACTCGGTCGAGTTACACAATGACTCGGTCGAGTGGCCCTTAATCACGTCAAACCGTGAGTCCTACAATAGCATTCGAGTCTCGTTAATCGTTTTTCGTGACTTAAGTCAACACGTGCCTAATCTATCACGTGAAACATCTTTTTCAAAACCATGTATTAACTCATTTGCATCATTCTATATTATTCAATATTTCGTAAATCGTTATATTGTTACTAACGCGTTTATTGTTTCTCTTGTCAATTTTGGTTGTTTATTTTATCGTACTAAAATGAACCCACATGCTAAAATTCAACTTCGACGTAGAATTAATTGCATTAAATTGACGTAGAAACCCTTTTCAATTACATTCACATGCTTAGGGAAAATAATCTTTGCATATCATTTTCCCGTTTAACTAACACGCGTATTCGAAAGTCAACCGATATCCTAGTAGAGGCCGCTAGTGCGGGCGGGGTTGGGTGTCCTTCGTGGGCTTCCCAACACGTACCCTCACCCCTTACTCAGAACCTCGGTTTCCGGATGCCCGAAACCGTTGGTGCACGAGAGTCATTCAATACACGATATCCGATAATGTCGGTATCGGTATCAAATGCTAAGGGACAAACCCAATAAGCTCTGACATCGGAAATGGGCCGTATTTTGTACACGGCCCACTTCGACATAGAGTGGGTTCGAACGGGCCCGAACTCCCACAAAGTTCGGTGGCGACTCCACTTCGATTTAAATTTCCATTCGATCCGTTTTCATATGGAGATTCATTCGCCTCCCCAAATCCGCGCGTGGCCGCGTCGGGGTGGACCTATGTCATGTCCACAGGGCGTCTTCCCAAAATAATTGGAATAGTTAAACAAGAGTAGTATATGTGAATTTATAACCTAGTACATCAGGTCACCAAATTAATATTTAACCTGCTACTTATCATGCATCCTCCTCCTTAGCCCTGGATAATAGGCGAACCGTGTCGGGTCAGGTTCAGGTCGGACCACTTTCGGGTTATAATAATCGGGTTGACTTCGAGTCGGGTTCGACCATATAATTTCGGGTTCAGGTCATTCTCGAGTTTAATGTTTTCAACTTTTTTTGGGATATCGACTCGTTTTCTATAATAATAATAGTCGGGTTAGTTTCGGATTAGCTCGGGTCAATTCGGATTATGGTTCAAAATCAGGTCTTCAATTCGGGTGTCTGGTCGGGTTCATTTGGATCATTCGGGTCGGGTAAGTTTTGTCAGATCTACCCCTCCTTACTTCTCTCCTTCACCCTCTCTCCATTATTACCCTTCATCCTTCTTCAATTTTTTTTCTATACATTTCCTTTAGATTAACGTGTTGAGTTTGGTGTAGAATTATATATGTTGTTAGCTAGATTTGGTGAGGGTGAAGACTTGAAGGAAGAGAAAGACGGAGAACGTTAAAGACGTTTAATGCCTCGTGCACTGAGTAAGTGAAAAGAAGTGAAATAATATGAAATAAATTAAAGGCGAAAAAGGAAGATGAATGGATTCTACCGGTAACTAGTCATCTATACTACTATGGTTTAACTACTTCAAATATACGTATTATTCTCTGATTTATTGAAATTGGAATTATTTTTGAAAGAAGCTTTATAGTTGGTATTATTGCCGTTAAATAAAATTAAAGGTGAAAAAGGAAAGTGTAAAGGTTCTACAGGTAACCGGTCACTTATACTACTCTTGTTTAACTACTCCAATAATACGTATTATTCTCAGATTTATTAAAATTGATATTATTTTGGGAAGACGCCCTACAGTTGGTATTATTGTTGTTAAATAACCCTAAAATAAATTTTTTAAATTATTTTATTATTAAATGATAAAAAAAACTTGTATTAAAAAAATTTAAAAGTATTAATTTTTTAATTATATATCCAAATATATAAATAAATACTGCGGAGTAATATTTTGTTAATTTGAATAAATTCTCGTTGACCCAATGAGTGGAAACGGACAGGTCGAGTTTTCTCGTTAATAAATTATGGCTTTCTCTCGACCATAAATTAACAGGTCATTTCGGGGTCGGGTCAAACAGTTCGTTGGTCGAAAAAAATGGGTTCATTACCCAAAAAAACTGGTCGATCCAATTGGGTCGAGTTTTGACAGGTCGAGATACAAGGAGTTTCACATACAAGGAGTTTCACACCATAAAAAAGAAACCCCTTAATCATTGAGCTAGAAAAGAAGAAATTTCTTATATGAAACCGATTTCTAAACTAAGGAACTAGTTTCATATATTCAAAGGAGAGGAAAAAAAAGAGCCACAATAAACGTACGAACTTTTATCATTTGCAAGAAATAGAAAATAAATAAAGTTTATATGATGGAGTATATGATTAGATGGGAATGAAAATATGTTGTACTCCCTCCTATTCCAAGTATTCCTCCCACTTTTTTTTTTTTGAGCTTAGTTCGGTTTTCTTCCCACTTTTATTTTTTGAATATAATTATAATCATTCTTTATTCTTCCTTCAATTCTTTATTCTTCCTTCAATTCTTTATTCTTTTTCTCCACACCTAAACTCAACACCTTTTCCCTTCACTTTATACCCCACCTTTTATACTTCATAACCCACTTTCTATTCATCTCTCTTACTATAACTTCATTTATTATTATTTATTTACTCCCTCCTCCTTGGTTTCTCTCCAAAAAAAAAAAAGGAGAAGAATAATTGGAATAGGAGGGACTATGTAACTAGGTAGAACCATCGCTATTAAAGTGATTCTACGATTAGATGAGTTATATGGTAGAGTATGCATGCTCTGATTGTTTATCCTAGAAAACAAAGTAGATAGTTGCCCCAACTCCAATAATCGTACAGTTGTCACCTGAGAAAAGAAGGTGACAAAGAAACAATAATGGAGTGAAGTGCATGTAGTATGAGGCGTTGTATCCGGCGCAACTAGCTATAAGCCTATAACACCCAAAAAAAAAAAAAACTGACGCCGCGAACACTCGTCATACATTCAGAAATAAAGGAGCATGCAACACCGACACGTCGATGTTACATCCCAAAACACCCGTCACACTGCATGGCCATCCTCCCACCAAATGTTACTCCACTTCCACCACCACTCTCCCTATATAACACCCACCCAAATCATCATTCACTCAACACTCAACTAACACAGCGTAATCACAGCAACATCCAAATCATATTCAAAGCAGCAACAAGTGTTGAATAAATAAAGATGGGGAAGCTCCCTTTACTATTGCTCCTCCTCTCTGTTTTCCTGACTTCCACATTAGCTATTCGGTACTCCAACCCTGACCCGCAGCTCCGTCACCAGCAACTGAAGCAATGCATGGATCAGTGTGAGATGAAGCAGCAGCAGCAGCAGACAAGGGGTGCTCGCCTTGGTGAGTGTCACCGTGAGTGCGAGCAGAGGTACAGCGGTGGAAGGAGCTGGGGAGTCGACCTTCTCGACCTCATGATCTCCTCCGACAACCAAGGCCGGTATGACCCCTCCTTCGACGTGTCCAGGCGGAGATGCCAGCAACAATGCCGTGGGAAAGGGTACGAGTGCCTTAAGAGGTGCCAACAGAGAGACGGTGTTGAGGAGGAGGAAGACAACCAAGGCCGCTTTGACCCCCACATGTCTCAGAGATGTCAACAACAGTGTCAGGGAAAAGGTTACGACTGTCTAAGGAGGTGCCAACAAAGAGACGGTCTCTTCGAGGAGGAAGACAACCAAGGCCGCTTTGACCCTCAAACATCTAGGAGATGCCAGCAACAATGCCAAGGAAAAGGGTACGACTGTCTAATGAGGTGCCAACAGAGAGACAGTCTCTTCGAAGGGGAAGACAATCAAGGCCGGTTTGACCCCCAAACGTCAAGGAGATGCCAGCAACAGTGCCAGGGAAAAGGGTACGACTGTCTAAGGAGGTGCCAACAAAGAGACGGTCTTGTTATGAGCAAAGACAACCAAGGCCGCTTTGACCCCCAAACGTCAAGGAGATGCCAGCAACAGTGCCAGGGAAAAGGGTACGACTGTCTAAGGAGGTGCCAACAAAGAGACGGTCCTGTTATGAGCGAAGACAACCAAGGCCGCTTTGACCCCCAAACGTCAAGGAGATGCCAGCAACAGTGTCAGGGAAAAGGGTACGACTGTCTAAGGAGGTGCCAACAAAGAGACGGTCTCTTCGAGGAGGAAGAAAACCAAGGCCGCTTTGACCCCCAAACGTCTAGGAGATGCCAGCAACAGTGTCATGGAAAAGGGTACGACTGTCTAAGGAGGTGCCAACAAAGAGACGGTCTCTTCGAGGAGGAAGAAAACCAAGGCCGCTTTGACCCCCAAACGTCTAGGAGATGCCAGCAACAGTGTCATGGAAAAGGGTACGACTGTCTAAGGAGGTGCCAACAAAGAGACGGTCTCTTCGAGGAGGAAGAAAACCAAGGCCGCTTTGACCCCCAAACGTCTAGGAGATGCCAGCAACAGTGTCATGGAAAAGGGTACGACTGTCTAAGGAGGTGCCAACAAAGAGACGGTCTCTTCGAGGAGGAAGAAAACCAAGGCCGCTTTGACCCCCAAACATCTAGGAGATGCCAGCAACAGTGCCAGGGAAAAGGGTACGACTGTCTAAGGAGGTGCCAACAGAGAGACGGTCTCTTCGAGGAGGAAGACAACCAAGGCCGCTTTGACCCCCAAACGTCTAGGAGATGCCAGCAACAATGCCAGGGAAAAGGTTACGACTGTCTAATGAGGTGCCAACAGAGAGACGGCCTTGACGAGGAGGAAGACAACCAAGGCCGTTTGTCCAGGAGATGCCAACAACAGTGCCGTGGGAAAGGGTACGAGTGCCTAAAAAGGTGCCAACAGAGAGACGGTCTTGACGAGGAGGAAGACAACCAAGGCCGTATGTCCAGGAGATGCGAGCAACAGTGCCGTGGGAAAGGGTACGAGTGCCTTAAGAGGTGTCAACAGAGAGACGGTTTTGACGAGGAGGAAGGCAACCAGGGTCACATGGATCTTGATCTTGAAGGTTTGGCAAAGTGCCAAGGAAGGTGCCTTCAGAGGGGTGGAGAAGGAGCAGAGTGTTTAAGCAGGTGCGCACAGGCAGTTAGCCCTAGCCATGGCAAGAGGTATGGTGGTCGTGGCGGCTCCACTTTGATGGCTTCCCTCATGGAGCTCACTCGCTTCCTCGACTGAGCCACAGTCTCTGTCAGTCAGACGTCGTCCCACGCAAGGTTGATTGCTAGACGGTTTTATGTTGTGAGAATGAATAAAGTTGGGTAACTGGATCCGGTAGGAAGAGTGATGTTGATGAGTTTCAGATCACCTTCCTATATAAGCTACTACGTATTAGTTCCTTTTTGTTTTCTCGTTTTTCTCTGTACTAGGCTTTCCTTGGCTGTGTAAGTCTGCTACTGCTAGTATGTTGTTAATGAGTGCGCTAATCACTCTTTTGCATAAATAAATAAATAAATAAAACTAATGGTTTTCATGATCCTTAAGTTTTGTCTTTCAGTATATCTAATTCGTGTTGGAATAATTATGAGGGAGTGTTGCAACTTGTAAGACAAAATGAATATATTTAATGTAGGTAAAATCAACCAAAAGGTTATACTTACACGATGTATATGAGAATTTCATACACAGTCAATTATATTGTGTCATGTATCAATCCCCCTTTTCATTAACCAAATAACAATCTCCAAAATTTTTTCGTCTGATGCAAAATGGGCCTACAAGTCCACAATCCCCCTTTCCACTAACCAAATAACAATCTCCAAAAATTTTCCACGTAATGCAAAATGGGCCTATTTTTGGGTTGAGCTTACATTGTCAACCGAAAATCTATACAAGTCCACAATCCCCCTTTCCACTAACCAAATAACAATCTCCAAAAATTTTCCGCCTAATGCAAAATGGGCCTATTTTTGGGTTGGGCTTACATTGTCAACCGAATATCTATACAAGTCCACAATTACTATCCTCACACCAAATAGAAGAAGTGATTGATTAATATTTATATTTGATTAGGTTATAGTACAATTGCACGTGGTCTATCCTAAAACCAAATACTCTGTATCTATATTTGGAAAAGTTGCACAATTACCGAAGAAGTGATTAAAAACTTACCTTAAAAAGATTTTATAACGCACTTGGTAGAATTATTGGCATAATAAGCACTTAAAATTAAATTACTTACATTTTTGTCATAAATTGGGTTATGTCAACATGAGTCTGAAATTATTATTTGTCGTAATCATGTCTTAATCTATATTATTTTTCATATATTATGCCATATAATCCGTATATATATGTAGAGTGAAGATCCGGTGAGAACCACCACTTGATGAGAACCGTGAGAACCTCACTCAAAACTCAATCAATTTTTTTTCCGAAAATTTAGATGACTAATTTACCCTTAGCTTCATTTATTCAAATATTTTATTAGGCATAACTAATCATATTTTATTAAAAATATTAAGAAAAATTGCTATTTATTCACGAAAAATTGAAAAGGTACACTGAAATGCAATTAAGGTACACTAAAAGTGCAATAAGGTACATCAAAAAAATTAGATACACTGAAACGAGTATTAGGTACACTAAAATTACAAGTTTCCGTTTCCATCACTAGACGAGATTTTTTTTACCGAAAAATATGTTACCCAACCATTAAATTATACGACGAATTCAAATATGTCATTAAATTTTAAAAAAAATATTAATATAATGAAGTTCTCAAGATTCTCACCAAGTTGATGGTTCTCACATGATCTTAAATCTATATCTATATCTATATCTATATATATATATATATATATATATATATATATATATATATATATATATATATATATATATATATATATACATATATACATATACATATACATATACATATATAAATATATATATATATATATATATATATATATATATATATATATATATATATATATATATAGAGTAAGGCTCTTATGAGCCATTCTCTATAAATGAGTCCATAAGTCCTTATCCCATCCATTGGATGAGATGAGGATGGATGGACAAGATGCATCCTAATATTTGTATTTAAAAAAGAAAGAAAAAAAAGAAAGGAGATTTAATATCCTAAAATAACTCCCTTGATTTTAGGAAACAATAACTCCCATAATCATTTCATTTCTCATTCATTCATTCATTCACGTTATACGTTCATCAAAACCTAAAAAAAAACGCTCCCATCATCACGTTCATTCATTCATTCAATCAAATCTGTGCTCGAAATTCCATTACTATGAATTCAATGATCGCGACATCTTCATCAACTATTGATAAGCAATTCATCGAGTATAACAATGGTGAGTTTCGATATTGCTTTCATGTTTTGCGTTAATTTTTATTCATCATCTTGATTAATTTGCGTTCATGTTTTTTGCGTCAATTTTCATGTTGATATTGCTTTCATGGTCGTTTCATTCATCATAGATTCATATCAATGGTTAATTGGTCTCTTGTTAGTATAGATTCCAGAGTTTTATGTTTGTTATTTAGGTTTTCCGTAATCTCCACTGATATTGTTGTTTTGTTGTCTATTGAAGCAGACACAGCGTTGAAGTAACATACGTTCTAAGTTACAATAACACGTAATTTTAATTAGAGTAACACACACTGAACGTTGAGAAAGGTTTTTGACGATGATGTTAGAGTAACGTGTTGTACGAGTTAGAGTAACTCAACTTATGAGTTGAAGTAACACATTGGTTGCGTCGACGCAACGTTGTTTAATTTTGTGCATGTGGAATTGGCAAAGATGCGAATGCACAGGACAACACCGGAAAAGGTGGAATTTTATTCATTTGATTAATCATAGATTCATATCAATGGTTTTTGGATTTGATTAATCATAGATTAAGCAGACACGGCGTTGAAGTAACATACGTTCTAAGTTACAGTAACACCTTATTTTAATTAGAGTGACACACACTGAACATTAAAAAAGATTTTTGGCGTTGATGTTGAAGTAACTTGCTTTACGAGTTAAAGTAACACAACTTATGAGTTAAAGTAACACATATGTCCCATGGGCGTAACGTTGTTTATTTTTTTGCAGGTAGCATTGGCAAAGAAGTAAATGCACAAGAATGGTGCAGAGATGTGGGTGAGGCGTTCACTCCGTACATGGGGCAAGTATTCGGGGAAATCGATGAGGCGGTGGAATTTTATAAAATCTACGCGCTGGCTTGCGGATTCGAAGTTTTTTTTTTTTGTGGGTTCACAAGATTAACTGATTTTTTACATATTTCTTTACACATAATGATGTACAACGTTGCAGTTAACTCTATATTTATTTAATACATGCGTTTTTGGTTAGAGTAACATCTCAGATGTATTGTAGTAACACCATTCGTTCCGTAAAGTAACAAATATAATGCATAAAAGTAACTGAGGATATTAGCGTTGTTTATCATTCATTCTTAGATTAACCACAACCATTTCTTATAGTAACATGATTTGTTCGTTAAAGTAACAGCTACACTGCGTTAGAGTAACACATTTTTTTTTCTTCTAAAGTAACAAAGTTCATGAATTAAAGTAACACATTGTATGAGTTAAAGTAACAGTTTTTGCAAGAGACTATACAACGTAACGGGTTTTATGAGTTAAAGTAACACAGTTCATGAATTGAAGTAACACATTGTATGAGTTAAAGTAACATAGTTTACGGGTTATGACAGTAACATAGTAACATACGTACAACGGCAGTAGAAAAATGATGATTTTTTGGTAAAGATGAAAAAAACTTAATTTTAAAGAAACTTGTTGTGTGAGAGAAAGAAACAGTTAAAAGATTGATAGGAGAGAGAAGATTTGTATTGAGATAATTAAGGAAGAGAGAGAAATGATATATTTACCAAGATTGTTAGTTATTTCCTTATTTCACCTCAAGCAATCACAACCATCCATCTTCCACTTGATCAATGGTCCAAGATTGGACTCATGGACTCAATGTAAATAGAAGGACTCACTTGATCCTTCCTCTATATATATATACATACATACATATATATATATATATATATACATATATATATATATATATATATATATATATATATATATATATATATATACATATATATATATACATATACAGAGGCAGGATCCAGTACATTTGTCAATTTTGGTACATTTTACCATTTAATTGTGGCCATCAGATTTCATGGGATCAATGGCTAAGATTGAAGGATTTTTCATTAATAAATCCTCTTATATTCCATAACAGTTACACATCTTAGGATTCTTTGGATCAAAAAAATTCTAATCTCTCTACAAAATCAAATAAAAAAATACGTTTTACTGGCATCAAAATAAAAATAAAAAAAATTCTTTGTTCTTCGTTCAATTTAATTATCTCCGTTCTTCGTTCAATTTCTTCGTTCTTGAATTTCTTTAATTCAATGCCTTTATATTCAATTTCTTTATAATCAAATATATTTATTTGTTATTTCTTCTATATGTAATTATACAATTGAAGTATTCATATATTTCTATGTTAATCAATTCCAATTTCATAACCTTATCGATTATTCTTTATTAACGTATTAAATAACAATAACTAAATTAAATGAGTACTATAAAATAACTAAACCACGATTATGAAATAACTGGATAAACATCCTTAGAATAAGTGGATAAACAACAATTACAATAACTATTTAAGAACTACAATGACTGGATAAACACCTTACAGTAACTATATTTGTTGATTAGAATAACTGGATAAACACCTTACAATAATTAGATATAAATCACAGATTGATGATAACAAGTACAGTAAGTTCAATTGTGAAAACTATGCAAATTGAAATATAATAATCATATTTAAGCATTAAAATAACTAAATAAATACTATGTAGATTGAAAAATCTTGCATATCATTGAACGCGCATCCAACATCCAGCAAACAACAAACCTCACTGAAAGACAAAAAAAGGGGTTAGTTAAAATACAATAATCACATGTGTACGATAGAATAACTGTAAAAACACTATAAAATAATTGTTTATAAAACACATTAACTAATAAATGAATAACCTGATGTAAGCTTTAGAATAACTAATTGAATACTATAAAATAATTGAATTAAGACTATAAAATAACTGACTAAACATCTTACAATAACTGGCTCCTTAGAATAACTGTATTCGACAATGCACGTATAAAAATGACGTTGCTTTACAATTCTATATATCAGGCTTCATATTTATGCTTTTTTTTACCATTAATCATAGCAGCAAAAACAGATATCAAAATCACACAAAATCAAGAACATAAATCAAAAACAGGAAAAAAAAATACCAAGATGACGTTACCCATCGAAAACAGAAATTGAAATATTCAATTTGGGCGTGAATTTGAAATCATAACTGCAATCAAAACATGAAATTGTCAAATAATGTATTTGAAATCAGATTACGAAATTGATAAATTGAATTTGGGCTTGAATTTGAACAAATTGAGATTGTTTTCGAATACAACAATAGTTATGAAAAAATAAATGAGCAATTTGGGCGTGAAATTTTACCTTATTTGGGTGTCAAATTGAAAACGAACAATTCGATCCTAAACTAGCATAATCGTGCGTGAAGAATTTTCGATTGTACGTTTTAATTTCGTGAGGGATTTTGAAATATCGTAGCAGAAATATAGGTTTGACCATGAGAGATTTTGTGAGGTTTGGAGAGGGGCTTGTGCGTGATTGCTTTTCAAACTAGAAGAAATTGAATAGGGTTTGGAGTTTGACGCTTAACCTTGTATCAAGTTTTAATCTTGGCCTTTGATATAATTAAATCTAATGGCAGCTAAAGAAAGGTAAATTGTACACAATTTAACATGGGTAAAAGATCCTACTTCTACATATACATATATATATATATATATATATATATATATATATATATATATATATATATATGTCATACTCCCTCCGTCCCAATGAATTCTTTACGTTTCTTTTTTGACACTATTCATGAGGTTCTAACTTCTAAAATATAATGTAAAATATAGTCATGCGAGATCTTTCTTGAATTGTCATATGGAGTAATAATTATATTAAGAATATCAAATTTTTAGAATTTTTAATAATACGTAAATAAATATATGATCGAAACAAAATGTGCATCGACAAGTGTGAAAAAGCAAACGTAAAGAATTCATTGGGACAGAGGGAGTAATTATTATATCACGTTATATTTCATCTCATATCAAGTTTCGTGTAATACCGATAATTGAAATCGCATATCAATTTTCGTGTAATACCGATAATTGAAATCTCATATCAAGTTTCATGTAATACCGATAATTGTATTTCTGAGTATCTTTGACAGTATAATTTTTAAAGGGTAATAGTATTAAAGTACCCTTAATAATATAACAATTATATGCATGTGATATATATCATGTGTTATGTGATATATACATGTGGTATTTGAGTCTATACTAGAAGATATTATTATAATTTCTATATATTGTTATGATATGTCATATTATTATGATATGCACAACCTTATTCCATATATCATATACTCCGTACAATCTTATTCTATATATCATGCTAATTGATTGATTGATAAATTGTGCAATTTATTGATTGATTGATGTGATATCCTAACGTTTAATATCGTTGAATCAATTCCACTAACCAAATAACAATCCTCCAAAATTTTCTCACCTACTACCATATGAGCCTATTTTTGGGTCATTTAGTGTATTTGGTTGAGCTTATATTGTCAAATAAATATCTACTAGATATGCTGCATATAATCCTACTCCGTTATTAAGGCTAAATATATGCTAAATATAAGTTATATATATACTAAATATATCATATCATAATCATAATATCATATATACCGTGCATCATTAAAAATATATACTAAATATATGGTATATATAGCCTCATGACGGATATGACAAGTATATTTTACAATTTCTAAGATTTGTGTCAGTGTATACTAAATATCGAGAATGTATATATAATAGCGGAAATACATTTTATTTTTGTAATAATCATGACTGATATAAGATTGTAATTAAATATTATAATTGTAATCCCCTATTACCTAAAAGAATAAAAATTCTCAAAACTTTTCTCGCCTAAATTTTAAGCTCTCAATTTGTACAAAATCAATATAACAAATAAGGAAAAATTCACACTCAATTATCAATCATATCATATAAAGAATACTTACGGGTTAAATATTTAAAAACTAATAATGGGTGTATTGATGAAAACAAATTGTAGAAATATAGTTGCTTAAATTTCTAACAACAATTATGAACTATTTTTATGAACAAATGATATATACTAAAATTATAAAGAATAACTACATCTAAACATCAAGAGTATAGAATTATACTCTATTTGAAAATAAATTTAAAGTGAATATACATTTAACAATTTACACAAATTATTCTTATATTAAAAAAAATATTTAAAAGAGAAATGATTATCTCAAGAAATATGAATGACAAATAAAACAAAGAGGTAGTAATTTTTTGGACTACATATTTCATTATATTAATTGAGGTCGTCATCTTTATTAATTATGTAATTTTAAATTATTTTTTTATATCCAAATAAAATGATAAAAATCATGAAAAATTATCAAGTTTCTAATTAAAATTTATTTTGTATAAATAATTAACTAAAATAAATAAATTTCAATAAATACCGTGCATACATGCACGGGGTCTATACTAGTTTATTGTTAACCTAGATGATTAGTTTAGGGTTAGGTTAGTAATTTTACACCTTTAGTTAATTTATTACAAAACCATAGTTAAGTTAATTGTAGTAAATTTTAATATTTTTATTTTTTATAGTTATCTTTATTCAAAGCAAATATATATAATTTTTTTTGTTCAACTTTCAATTAATTAATTAATTTCGATTAAAATAGTTTTATATGAAGGCAAATTTATTAACATAATTATCATTAATGTAATTTTTTTTTACGTAATTTCATAAATATTATTTGTGGACATGACATAGGTCCACCCCGACGCGGCCACGCGCGAGTTTGGGGAGGCGAATGAATCTCATGTGAAATGGATCTCGGGTTGAAATTTAAATCAAAATGGAGTCGCCACCAAACTTTGTGGGTGTTCGGGTCCATTCGAACCCACTCTATATCTTGGTGGGCCGTGCACAGAGTACGTCCCATTTGGATTTTAGAGTTTATGAGGTTCATCCCTTAGCATTCCGATACCGATACCAACATTATCGGTTACCGTGTGTTGAATGACTCTCGTGTGTCAATGGTTTCGGACATTCGGAAACCACGATTCTGAGTAAGGGGTGAGGGTACGTGTTGGGAAGTTCACAAAGAACACCCAACCCCGCCCGCACTTAGCGGCCTCTACTAAGATATCGTTCAATTTTAGAATACGCGCGTTAGTAATTCGATTGAAATGTTATGCAAACAATATTTTGACTAAACATGCGAAGATTTGAATAGGTTGCTACGTCGATTTAATGCAATTAATTCACGTCAAAGTGATTTAGCATGCGAGGTTCGTTTTAGTACAATAAAACAAACGACGAGAATAAAATTCAAAAGTAAAACAAACGAGTTAGTAACGATAATAACGGTTTACAAATAAATTAGAATGATATAAAAGACATGATGCATGGTTTTGAAAAGAGTAAGACACGTGATGGACTTGACACGTGTTGACCGGAATCATAAATAGTTTTATCGAGGCTCGAAACATGTTGAAGGTTCACGATTCTGACGTGACAGGAGCCACTCGATCGAGTCAGGCGTGACATTCGATCGAGTGGTCCTCGAAAAACCCTTCTGCCTCTGACTTTGGGGTGCCACTCGATCGAGTGGGCTAGGCACCCGGTCGAGTGCCCCATGTACGAACAGCAGCTCGTTTGAAGTTTAGATTTCAATTTTGCTTTTAATTGTAAATTGATAATTTTGCTAAGTCATGTAAAAATATGGTACGATTTATACTTGACTTAAATTTTCGATACTTGTCATACTCGACACTTGATTATAGAACCAATATCTAATATTTAGAGTGATTTTTGTAAAAGACGTTTATAAGTCGTTTTAAATTGAACTAAGACGAAATAATTCTCTCCGCGTTATAATGTCGTAATTAGTCCCTTCGGACTATGTGACAATTATTTTAGCATCAACGAGTTCGTGCTAGTTTAATTTATTGACTAATTCTTTTAGGCACGATATTCGACTATAGAGTCGATATCGCATCTTAAGAATAAACGCTTTATATTTGTTTGGATTAGAGCGAAAATCGATTCCTTCCGCGTCACGACATCGTATTAATCCTTGCGGATTATGTGATGTTCGATTCGCATCAACAAGTTTCGTTCTAACCTTAAAAAAAGGAATCGAATATGTTTAACGCGGAATATTCGCGATCCCATCACGCCCTTGAGTGTTTAGGGCGGGGCTCCTCGATAGGGCTCCACCACTGTTACAACTCGTAAAGGGATTATAAGGGTCTTATGCGAATTTCATCATTAAACGTATTCGCTTCGAGATAGATTTTAGAAAATCGATTGTATGCGCGATGTTAAAGATGATGATTATGTAAATACTAAAAAGACGCGATAAAAAAAAAAGATCTTGTTGATGTTGATTCGCTTCAACAATCAAATACTTGGGGTGTCGGGATAAGCGACCGGCAACATCGGGTGCGATACCCTCGTATTCGTGTTTCCTTATCCCGTCATCTCTTGTATTCAACACGAATAGGCGAATATTTTATAGTGATTTGATAGTAATAATATTAACGATATTAGAAACGAAAGAAAAAATAAAAAAACGAAGAAGGAGGACGAGGAAGATGACGAGAAAAGGGAAGAGAAGAAGGGAAGAGATCGGGATTGAATTTGCACTCTCAACCTACATGCTTTGTATTCTCGGAACGGGACTCGTTTAGTTGTGGCTTAGGCACGGGAGTTTCGAGATTATGTAGGAAAAGTTATGGTTGTAAAGGGGGTTGTATGTGTGATAGATGAAAAGTGTAAGGCTGAAAAATTGTATGTCAAAATTTGTTGAATTGTGTTGCAAAGGGGTGTATTTATAGGAAAAACCCAAAACCCCGACCTAGGATCACTTGATCGAGTGCCCCTGTTGACTCGATCGAGTGGCCCAATTAAGAGGCAACAACGGGCCTTTTGGAGGCCCACTCGACCGAGTGAGCTGACACTCGATCGAGTGGGTCAGCTAGAACGAAATATCCGGAATTTTTGACTTCGGGTTGGATTCTTGATATTTGCATGGTTGTTTTGTGTCTCGGAAAGGACTTTGACCGGGGTTTGACCCGGTCGCTAAAAGACGGTTTATTTCCGGTGCCGGTTTTGACCCAAATTAGTCTTATTTGATTGGGAACGACCCACTGGGTCTGAATTTGAGGTTGATTTTGTGAGATTTGTACTCCGTAAAAAGCACAAGCCAAATACTAACGATTTTGAGCCCATATTCGAGTATGTTAAAGCACGTTTCCGTCCGATCATCATAGGGTGTTTTTTGAAAACTGCTATAGACAGCTATCAGCCAAATGTGGGTGTCTACACTATTATACATTTTTTTTGAAATAATTTTTTTATTGTATTAATTAATTATTAAAGAATCAATGAAAAACGAAATTTAAAAGTAATATTTCCGTTAATGGAGTTTAAAATAAGGTTATACTTATTTTTAATATATTATATATTAATTACAAGTTTAACAAAAAAAATTAATATATTTTTTAATATATAAACAAAATTATACGGTTCCAAAAAAAATTATATAAATATAAAGGTTATTTAACAAGAATAATCCCAACTTTGGGTGATATTCCATAAATAAAACCAACTTTAATTAATCTGGTAATAAACTTATGTATGTGACACGTCAAACAGGAATGAAATTGTCTCATTAATGACCGAATGTAGTAAGTTTATGTGGATCTCATAGTCACTAATTAACCCTACTCCATCTTCTTCATTCCCACATCAATGTCGATTCTTCCCCCCAAATTCTCTCCCCTAAACCTTAATTTTGTCCAACAATAACCCCTAAAAATGGATTTTCGTCAATATTAATGCTAATTATAAGGATGAACGGATCTTATACTTGACACAAATACAAAATCTTCGACAAAAGATAACCTTAGAGGAAGATCAATGGAGGAAGAAGTGAAGAAGTGAAGTGAAGAAGAAGATGAAGCAAAGGATGAAGCGGAGTAAATTACTGAAGTGGAATAGTGGAATAGTGTACAGGCTGGTAGGTAGCAGGTAGCCGAATCCATTCGTATCTGATGTGTCTCATACATTGATTTATTCTTATATTAACTAAAGTTGATTTTATTTATGAAAGACCACCTAAAGTTTGGGTTGTTAAATAATCCTAAATACTCCCTCCGTCCCAAAATGATTGTCCCATTTACTTTTGCACAATAATTAAGAAAATTGTGTAATGATGGGGTATATAGGCAATTATGATTACTTTATAGGGTGATGTGTGAGGTGGTATGGTTAATGGAATGACAAAATAGTAAATACTTTGTCTTAGTAGGGACAAAGTTGTAAAAATGGATAGACTAAAAAGGAAAGTTGAGAAATGAGACAATCTTTAAGAACCTACCCAAAAAAGAATATAGGACAATCTTAGTGGGACGGAGGGAGTATAAATTTTATACACACACACATGTGTGTGTATATATATATATGTGTGTGTGTGTGTATATATATATATATATATTTAGAATCGTATGAGAACCACTTGTATAATGAGAACTATGAGAACTAATTACATCCATTAAATCAACTGATGATCCTACGTAGTAGAAGTCATTGTGGGATGCGGCCACAGCCCAGGTCTGAAACATTGCCTTAATTATTATCTTCGACATAAAATATTCTATTTCATGTTGTGTCTCAGTTGGTTGGGAATAAATGTACTAGTTAGGAGGTTATGTATTCGAACACCCACTTTTGCTTTTGAAGTTTTTACGTAGAAGTCTAATAAATACAGTACTTCCTAGATTTTAATTTTGGAAACAAATTTCAATTTTATTCTCATTTTTTTGGGGGCTACTTAACGTCGTCTGTCTATTTACAGTGTCGTCCATAATTTATGAGTAAATTACTGATTTATCGTTTTTTAAATTTACGAACCTACTTTAACTCAACTACTCATTAACCTAATTTACCCTACTATTTATCGACATCATTCTAATTACAACTTGGACAACAACAACAACTTTACTGTCGAATTAATTAAACGCTTATATTTTGAATTTTTGATTATTCGACGATTAACCCGGACATAAGCAAGTAGTATATAGCAGCAATACTTGAATTAGATTATGGGCCTGGACAATTTTATTGTATAAACCAAGTTAGCTTTAAATTTTAGCGTACCCTTTTTGAATATTAGCGTACACTTTTTTAATTTTTGCGTACCCTTTTTTAATTTTAGCGTATTCTTTTTTATTATTAGCGTACAATTTTTTTATTTTAGCGTATCTTTTTTTAATTTTAGCGTACCCTTTTTGAATTTTGGTGTACCATTTCTCAATTTTGGTGTACATGTTCTCAATTTTAGCGTATCTTCTTTTGATTTTTAAGTGTACCCTTTCTGAACTTTAGCGCAACTTTATATGAATTTTAGTCTACCCTTTCTCAATTTTGGTGTAACCTTTCTCAATTTTGGTGTATCCGTTCTCAAATTTAGCGTATCCTTTTTTTTATTTTTAGCGTACTCTTTTTCAATTTTAGCGTAGTCTTTTTTAATTTTAGTGTACCCTTTTTTAATTTTGCTGTACCCTCTTTAAATTTTGGTGTACCTTTCTCAATTCTAGCGTAGCCTTTTTGAATTTTAATTCAATCAGAAGGTTATAGTAAGTCTCTTGTGGGATAGTAACCGACAAAAAGTAAGCGTTATTATGAATCAAGTCATCTTAATCCAATCGTAAGGCTAGTAAGTCGCATAGTAGCCGTGTTGGAAGGCTAGTAAGTCTTGTCTAATTACACTTTTTCACCGTTCACTTACACTTTCTCCACAGTGTACTTAGACATGTTGATTTTAGAACATTTTCAACATTAATGCGCTACAACTCTTAAAATCAGTCGATAAATGCCCTCACCTTATAAAAGAGAACCCGGTAAGCATTTGGATCATAAGATACTCTAAGTCGCATTGCTCACTCGATAGTTTGTTTTCCCCTGTAAATCCAAAATGAAGGTCTTAAATCGTAAGATAGAAAACAATAATAAGGAGAATCAAACTCTATATTGCAGAATGCGTTCAATTATTACACACTTGAAGATATACTCAGTAATTAATTAAAAGCTAAAAATCCAATTCTCCATAATGAATGCATCAAACAATTTATAGCAAAACATTTATCTCTTTTCCAATGATCTGGACAAACAAAATCAACCTCTCAATCAAGATGAGCCTTGAATTGATAGTGGCTACTTTCATCTTTGAAGAATTCATGTCTTTAGATAAACAATAAGGGTAATATGTTTGCCATCTTTTAAGAAATAATAAAAAATTGAACAAATAATCGAATAATATTGCCAATAATAATTTCTTCAATTGAAGAAAAATTCTTAAATCTTTCTACAATTGAATAAATCAAAAATCTGAATAAAAAGCTAACCTTTTTTCAAGGATTGAAGAAATCAATTATCAGTAGACGTTGAAGCTGGTGGGGGCAGTGGTCGGAGCAGTTGTCGGAGCAACATAGTGGATTGTCGGAGCGGACAGAGTGTGCGTGAATGAGAGGATGGTTCACTCTTCATTTTAAAAGAGTTGGGTGTGAATTTAGTTTTTTTTAGAGTAATATCAGCTGTGGTATTTACGTATGTAAGATCTAAGGGTTGTGACTTGTGAGGAGTTCTCACGGTTCTCATTATAGCATGAGTTCTCACCCGATCTTGACTATATATATATAGAGGAAGGATCAAGTGAGTCCACCTATATATGTTGAATCCATGAGTCCAATCTTGGACCATTGATCAAGTGGAAGATGGATGGTTGTGATTGCTTGAAGTGAAATAAAGAAATAACTGTAAATAAGGTAAATAAAATCAAATCTCCTTAATTATCTCTACCAAATAATTATTTTCCGCTCTCATCAAATTCTCTCTCACGTTACCCACATCCTGCCATCATCACACAACCCCAACATCTTCGTAATTAATCAAAAAATTTCAAAATTCAAAACCTTTCCTCTTCCTCGCAAGCATACACCGTCTTCTTCCTCTTCATAATCTTCAATCTTTCTCACAAGCATACACTGTCCTCTTCAAAAATTGTTGCAGTCATATTCTCCACAACTTAATCTTGAGTATGTGGAAGCGAGACAAAAAAATCATTGATGTTCTCAAGAGCAAGCTATCCAAGGGTCGAAAAAAATAATGTTTCTAATGAATTATGTTATCCTTTTGTAATTACGAATATTGCTTTGCATTGTTTTGACATCTTATCCTAGCATGTTAGTCAGCTGTCAATGAATGATACTGTTTATCTCCATTGTATTTTGATTACCACTAATGGAACAACGCAGTTATACTCTGTTACTCTGACTCAGTGTACCTGTTACTCTAAGTAACGAGTGGTGTTACTATGAGGGTGAATGATGTTAACCCACGTTACAAATTTGATCTCATAATCAGGGTGTTACACCGACGCATTGTAGCTGTTACTTTAACGAATAAATGATGTTACTCTAAGTAATGAATAATGTTATCTTCGTAATGATCGTTAAACAACGCTTTTATCATCTGTTATCAACAACGCCTTCATTCGTTAAAGAAGGTTGTTAATCCGCATCACAAAGTTGGTTTCATAATCAGGGATTGAGGTTCTTACCCTAGCCAAAAAAATTGTGTTACCCTGACTCATTGTAGCTGTGACTTTAACGAACGAATGATGTTACTATAAGGAATGAGTGGGGTTAATCTAAGAATGAATGGTAAACAACGCCGTTATCCTCAATTACTTTGATGCATTATATTTGTTACTCTAAGGAACGAATGGTGTTACTCAATAACATCCGAAATGTTATTCTAAAAAAAAACACATGTATTAAATATAGAGTTATTGTAGTAAAAAATGTGTAAAAAATGTGTTATTCTTGTAAACAAAAAAAACCAATTTCTCAAATGACCAAAAACACAAGTATGCTCAGAACACTTGTTCCTCTTCCTCCTCTTCTTCAATTTCCTCTTCTTCGTCTTCTTCATCTACTTCACCCTCCTCATCCTCATCCTCTTCATCTACTTCACCATTCCTGTGCATTCGCATCTTTGCCAATTCTACTTGCAAAAAATTAAACAACATTACGCCCATGCAATGCATGTGTTACTTCAACTCCTAAAATGAGTTACTCTAACTCGTACAGTAAGTTACTTTAACATCGTCGTCAAAAACATTTTTTCAACGTTGAGTGTGTGTTACTCTAATTACAAATTGGTGTTACTGTAACTCAGAAAGTATGTCATTTCAAGATCGTGCCTGCTTTAATAGAAAACAAAACAATAGTATTATTGAAGATTATGGAAAAACCAAAATTATAAACATAACAATCTGGAATCTATACTAACACGAGAGCAATAAACCATTGATATGAATCTATGATGAATGAAATGAATAAAATTGACGCAAAACCTGAAAGCAATAACGAAAACTCACCATTGTCGTCCTCATAAAATTGACAAATAAATTGTAAGCCATATCAAAACTCACCATTGTTGTACTTCAACGTTGTGTCTGCTTCAATAGAAAACAAAACAATAGTATTAGTGAAGCTTAAGAAAAACCTAAACAATAAACACAACAACATGGAATCTACACTAACACGAGAGCAATGAACCATTGATATGAATCTATGATTAATCAAATGAATAAAATTCCACCTTTTCCAGTGTTGTCCTGTGCATTCGCATATTTGCCAAATCCACTTGCACAAAATTAAACAACATTACGCCCATGCAACCAATGTGTTACTTCAACTCCTAAGTTGAGTTACTCTAACTCGTACATTACGTTACTCTAATATCATCGTCAAAAACCTTTTCTCGACGTTCAGTGTGTGTTACTTTAATTAAAATTAGGTGTTATTGTTGAACCTATATTATACGTATTTTGCTTATGTCAATCTTACATTTTCTAAGTGACGAGATTACTACATGAAATTCATAATGTGCTAGAACAGGCGTAAAAGTAAAAGGAACAAGGTTTCAAGATGGCGAACTCGATCAAGATCTCGAAGGGAAGAAGTGAGGCTTAGGAACTCAAAATGTAAAGGGAGCAATGCAATTGTATGACAAGGATAGTATAACCTCAAACAAGGTTAAATTAACCTTTGTAAACAACTACACATAAACTGCCAATATTTAAAATCAAAAATATTTTTTTTGAAATCTCGTCGAGTTTGTCAAAGAAAATCTAGTATTTAAAGAAGATAGTATTAAGAAGGAAATTATCTATCAAGAGAATAAAAGTTTTCAAAATAAATGATTCTCAAAATATCTTGATCCTTTAAAGATATTAGAAAATCATTAACAAGGGAAACTTGAATATATTATCTTGATTGATTGATATTTCACCTACCATATCTTCACTAAGTGAGGAAGCACATTGTGGAAATGACATAGGTCCACCCCAACGCGGCCACGCGCGGGTTTGGGTAGGCGAATAAATCTCCATATGAGAATGGATCGAATTGAAATTTAGGTCTATGTGGAGTCGCCACCGAATTTTATGGTTATTCGGAACCATTCGAGCCCACTCTATGTCGTAGTGGTCCGTATACAAAATACGGCCCATTTCCGATGTCAGAGTTTATTGGGCCCGTCTCTTTGCATTTGATACCAATACCGACATTATCAGATATTGTGTATTGAATGACTCTCGTGCGCCAACGGTTTCGGGCATTCGGAAACCGAGGTTCTACGTAAGGGGTGAGGGTACGTGTTGGGAAGCCCACAAAGGACACCCAACCCCGCCCGCACATTAGCGGTCTCTACTAAGAATTCGAATGACTTTCCAATACGCGCGTTAGTTGAAGGGGAAAATGATATGCAAAGATTATTTTCCCTAAACATGTGAATGGAATTGAAAAGGGTTTCTAAGTCAATTTAATGCAATTAATTCTAACGTCGAAGTTGAATTTTAGCACGTGGGTTCATTTTAGTAAAATAAAATAAACGACCAAAAGTTAACAAGAGAAACAATAAACGCATTAGTAACGATATAACGGTTTATGAAATATTGAATAATATAGAATGATGCAAATGAGTTAATGCATGGTTTTGAAAGAGGTGTTTCATGTGATTGATTAGGCACGTGTTGACTTAAGTCACGAAAACGATTAACGAGACTCGAATGTGATGTGTAGGACTCACGGTTTGACGTGATTAAGGGCCACTCGACCGAGTCATTGTGTGACTCGACCGAGTGGACCTCTGAAAAGCGGTCTGTCCAGGTTTTGTGACCCTACTCGACCGAGTTACTGACCAACTCGACCGAGTACATCGCCACTCGACCGAGTCACTGTGAGACTCGACCGAACGGAGGTAGTAAGAGACGTTCTGGCTCGGTTTTTGTAATGTCACTTGATCGAGTGACGTAGGCACTCGGTCGAGTGGCACCTGTACGAACCGTGTCGTTTGCAATTTTAGATATCGATTTTGAAATTGCTTTTGATTTTTGATGACTTGACGAATTGGGCATAAATATGGCGGAATTTATACTCAATTCGGGACTTGAATACACGTCGTATCCTATACTCATTGTTTTCGTATACTAGAGTGAAAACGATAGAAGATTAATTTAAGTCGACTTAAATTAACTACCGCGATATGGTAGATTTCCTCCGCGTTAAATAATGTCGTAATTCTATTGAATTGTATTGACAATTACTTTAGCATCAACGGAAAATCGCATTAGTTAACTTATGTGACTAGATCGTTAGATTCGACATCCAATTAAGGAATTAGTATCGAATTTAATAGATCGACGCTTTGCTTAAATTTAAAGACGTGATTCCCTCCGCATCCCGACGTCATAATTAATTCTCGCGAATTGTTTGACGTCGGATCCGCATCAACGGGTTTCGACCCTTTTTAAAAATTCAATGCTTGCTTTTGAAAATCGATGTGATTATATGACTCGAATAATGATGAAGACGAAATAAAAAAAAAGATTATTGTTTAAGTTGACTTATCTCAATAATCAAACAGTCGGGGTACCGGAATAAGCGACCGTCAACGTTGTGTGCAGTACACTTGTATATTCGTGTTTTCTTATTCCGATATCCCTCTTATTCGACACAAATTGATAAGTATTTTAATGCTTTGATATTAATTATACTATCGATATTATGATGCAACGAACAAAATAAAAAAAAACGAAAGAAAAGACGAAGAAGAGGAAGACGGGCGCCGAAGAGAGAAGGAGAAGAGAACGGGGTTTTGACACCCTCAACCTACATGTTCTTGTCTCGGATCGAACTCGTAACCGTGGCTTTAACACAAGAGTCTTCGAGGTGGATGGAGGTTAAGTTATGGTGGCTCGGGTTGATTCCTAAAACTAGGTTTAGGGTTTTTTGCTAGTGTAAGGCTTAGGGTTGTATGTGTATGATTGCTCAAAGGTGTGTAGAGATTAGGGTTTTTTGAAGTGGTAAAAAAAGTTGTATAATGTATTGCATGGGGGTTGCTTATATAGGCAAGGCTAGGGCACCCGGTTTAGAGTTACTCGACCGAGTAGGTGGCTAACTCGGTTGAGTGACCCGTCACGCCTGCAGCCGGGCTCGAAACAGGCCCACTCGATTGAGTGGGTCGGGCACTCGATCGAGTGGCCCAACGGGTTGCACGGGTCCATTGACTTGGACCTTGACTTTGGATGTTTGATGGGTTTTGTTTTTGACTTGGACTTTTTGATGATGTGAGGGGTTGTTTTGTGTGTCTCGGAAACGACTTTGACCGGGGTTGACCCAATCGCAAAAAGTCGGTTTTAATTCCAGTGTCGGTTTCGGCCCAAATTAGTCTTGTTTGACTCGGAACGGTCCGCTGGGCCTGGATTTGAGGTTGATTTTGTGAGGTTTGTACTCCGTAAGTGCATTAGCCAACGATTAATGGATTTGAGCCCGTATCCGAGCGCATAGAAGCATGTTAGCGTCTGATCATCATCGGGTGTTTTTTGGAAATTGCCATAGACACCTGGCAGTCAAAATGCGGGTGTCTACAAAGCCCCCACTCTGACTGAGGCTTGGACAAGGCGACATTCAGAGTAGCCACCAGGCCAATCGAGGATTGAAACCTGGCGGACTTCCGGTCGGGTCGTTTATAGTCCATTAGACTTGCGTGAAGGGCTCGCCAGCCATAAGCTAGAAACCATACCTAGGCTGATGATAATACTCCGTGGGGCATTTGGACTTGTCGCGTAAGTCCTGGGTGTGCCTGTGTGTAGGCCCATCCCGTGAAAATGCTGGGGAGGTGTAGTGGTTTGCATGTCCTGTTTGAGTCGTACCTGTATAAGTCACATAAAATGCATGCAACACGTAGGTAGTAATAAGACTCGCGCTGGGGAGAATTGATTTTTGAAAATTTGAATTTTTGAAATCTTGAAAATTTGAGATTTTTGAATTTTGGAAACTTTGAGATTTTTGACTCCTAACAAAGATTAGGAAAGTTCAAGATGGAGATTTCCGTGCTAGTATCGAGACTAGGCTTGCGATTTGATTCCAATTAGGATTAGGAAATTTTCCTAAACAGTTTGCAAGGCTAATGCTATATATAGCCCTCCTTTGCTCTTGATTTCTCCATAATTCTCATCACAAATCACCCCCTTCTTTAAAGAAAGTCTCTTTATTTCCCTCAAGGCAAAAAAGAAAATCCCTTTATTTTCTTAAGGAATTAGTCATGGGAATCGATAGATTGACCGTTATGCTGCAGGAGTGGTCCCGTCGCTTTAGGGACACGGATAGGGTGGCGCTCAACCAGACGGGTATAACTCAGCTGTACCCGTTCCGTCAGATGGTGGTTGATCGCTACTTTTTGGATGCATGCTTGGCTTACTGGGACGACATATATCATGTCTTTGCCTTTCCTCGGGGCGAAGTCTGCCCTTTACCTGAGGAGATTGCAGCTATAGGAGGATGGAACCCGATACTCCGTCCCGCTGTCCCGTACTCGATCTATGACTCGAGGAGGAAACTGAGAGAATTTCTGGGGCTCTCTCACAACGAGGTATCTCGCATGATGGAAGGTGATACAATTTCTCTGATCGCCTTGGCTGAGAAATTTATGAATTCTCTTGATGTCCGGGTCAGACCGGCTTACTGCCGTAGGACTTTTTCTTTCTGTATGCTCCACGTATATGCTTTTGAGGGCCACATGGATTTGTTATCCTGCATGGGGAACACCCGTCTTCTGACCGTAGTAGATTTGATGGAGACTGAACATAGCCCAGCTTGGCTGATCACGAGCGAGATTATCCAAGGATTGGACAGCCGCAAGAGGGGCTCATCAATTCGTCTTACCGGGAGCACCCGTTTGCTGCAAGTATGTTACTTTGCATTTTTTTTTTTTGACTTCTTGATTTTTCGATTTTTTTCCGCGGAGGATCTGCTGCAGTGGGCACTCGATCGAGTCACCCTGGCACTCGATCGAGTGCCCTCGTAAAAAGCCCCCTGTTTCTGTTCAGGGGTACCACTCGACCGAGTGTCCTAGGCACTCGACCGAGTGGCTTTAGGCGGATGCCTATTTCACCTCGGGAATTCATGTTTTTGTTTCCTTTTTGCAGATTTGGCTTTATGAGAGGCTATCAGTGATAGATCCTCCCCTTGATGCGAGCAACTATCGTCATAACCAGGTGATGACGAGGAGGCGGGCCATTGATTTCTCTCGTCAGATTACGCAAGAGTATTGGGACGAGGTTTTGTCTTTCCATGGTGGTCCGCTAATTCGATGGGTCGTTCCGTGGTGGCCCATCTACCTTTGGAGTGGCTTGGACCCGAGGGACAGAGCCCGCTATCAGGTGATTCTATCTTTCAGGCAAACGATTCATCTCTACCCAGATCGCATACTAAGGCAGTATGGATGGACCCAGTGAATCCCCGAAGTTGAAGCAGTTGTGAGTGACCCTACCCAACTGACTGATGTGATGTGTGATACCTGGATGCAAAGATGGTACACACGGCATACTTGGCCCATTGTCAAATCTCGCCACTCAATCTGGGTTTCAGATTCTTACACGAATTGGACCAAAGCAGCTGATGCTAAAGCCCGAACTGCGCTGAAGGTTGACGAAGCTTTTGACCTGCTGAGAAGGGAGCAAGCTAAAGACAACAGGGGCTTTTTCGATGACGGTGACACCCCGGCTACCATGGTTCGTCTAATGTCAGGTCACAAAAAGAAGACTAAGACTCAAGCTGAAGGGTCCAGTGCTAAAGGTGCTTGGGGGAAGGTGAGCCCCCAGATTGACTTGGGAAGGAGACTGGGCCCGAGACTACCCGTGCAGGACCGACTTGGCCCACGGGATAGATTACCCGAGCACGTGCGGGCTCGCATTGGACCGAAGACCGTGATAGAAGACCCGTCACCGAAGAAACGGGCTCGTGCTAAAGAGATTCCACTTGTGATTCGGGAACGCTCGCCACCACCTCGAAGACCTCAGGCTCCACGTGACCCGAAGGACAAGGGGAAGAGGAAAATGCCCGGATATTAGTCTCCGTTATTATTATTTGAATATTATTATTATTTTTTAGTGGTGTGATTTTTTTTGGTGTGTGTATGCCGTGTCCGGCGGTTTTTTTTTTGTAATCGAGATAAAAAGACATATTATTGAATACCGTTCCCGTCTTTCGTTTATTGCAGTGGTTGTACCCTTTTGAGGGGTTGCCTACGTATCCACAAATAGCGGAATCAAACCAAACGTAGTTCAAAATTTGATTTGATTGATTTTTTTTGCAATTTTCGAAATACATCAAGATTATTAATTCGAGATGTGCGACAGTAGAATAATTAATTCTAGCTTATTGACTTGTCTATAATTTTTGAAAATTTATAAAAAGACAAACTTTTATAAATCTTTGCAAATGACATTGAGATGGGGTTTATGGGTAGTAGCGCTTCAGCTGGTCCAAGTTGGTTGGGTTGACAAATTCGTTCCCGTCCAGGTCTATCAGCATCACCGCTCCTCCTGATAGGACCTTCTTGACTAAGTATGGCCCAGCCCAATTGGGTTTGAATTTACCTCTTGGGTCAACCGGTAGTAAGGCACGAACCGATTTTAGGACCATATCCCCTTCTTTGATGTTTCTGGGTCTAACCCTTTTGTTGAAAGCCCGTTGGATCCTCTTTTGATATATTTGGATATTTTTTAGGGCCCGTGATCGCCGTTTGTCTAGAAGGACTAGCGAATCGTATCGGGCTTGGACCCAATCTGCTTCAGGTACTTGGCTTTCAAGTAAAATCCTAAGGATGACACTTCTAGCTCGACCGGTTGGACTGCTTCCATTACATATGTCAGGTAATATGGAGTTGCTCCGGTTGCAGTGCGAAATGAAGTTCGGTATCCCCATAGGGCAAAGGGTATCTTGTTGGGCCAGTCCCAGTAATTCTCAGCCATCTTTTTAAGTATGGTGACAATTGTTTTATTGGCCGCTTCTACCGCTCCGTTTGTTTGCGGTCGTTAAGGCGAAGATGTATGCTTTTGAATTTTATATTTTGCCAGCAATGCGGCAGTTTCAGCTTGGAAGTGGGTCCCGTGATCACTGATAAATTCGTGACGGATCCCATACCGGCATATGATCTTATTCTGGATAAACTTGGCCACGTGCTTGGCGTTCAAGACACGGTATGACTCGGCTTCGACCCATTTGGTGAAATAGTCGATGGCCACCAAAATGAAGCAATGACCTCCCGTCCCGGAAGGATGCACCTTTCCAATTATGTCTATACCCCATGTCGAAAATGGCCACGGTGATGTCATGGTATATAAGAGGGAAGATGGCATGTGCTGTACATTGGCAAAGATCTGACAGTTATGGTAGTGTTCGACATATAACTGACAGTCTGTTTCCATGGTGTTCCAATAATACCCGAGCCTCATGATTTTGCGGGCTAGCATATGGGCGTTCATATGCGGGCCGTTTTCACCGTCGTTTACTTCGGCCATTACCTTTTCGGCCTGTATTTTGTCGATGCATAAGAGGAGAGCCCCCTGTGCTGTCTTCTTATACAATTGTCCGTCATCCGTGCGAATAAATTGGGTTGCCCATCTCCGCAGGGCTTTCTTGGCCCGGTTTTCAGTTCCCGGGGGATACTCTCCCGTTGCCAAGTAGGTTAGGACTGACTGATACCAAGGCTATGGATCAGCTAGCTCGATGTCCTGGATGGCGTGTACATACGCCGGCTCGGACCGTCTTTCGACACAGATTGGCATGCTGGTCAGGTGATCCGGGATATTCAGTAAAGATGCTAATTTGGAAAGTGCATCTGCAAATTGATTTTCTTCCCGGGGCAGATAAATGTATTCTACCTTTTGGAATTGTTTCTCTAAAACCCTTACCCGTGATTGGCAAGCCACGAGATTGGCGTTCCGAGTTTTCCATTTTTGGAGAGCCTGATTGATGACCAATGATGAATCACCGTGGACCCGGAGGTTTGTGACCCTTAAATCAGCGGCGACCTGCAATCCATGAATGCATGCTTCGTATTCGGCTGCGTTATTGGTCACGTCAAAGTCCAATTTGATGGATAAGGGAGTGTGTTCCCCTCGTGGTGAGATCAGCAGAATCCCGACCCCGAATCCTCGAAAGTTGGATGCTCCATCAAAATACAAATCCCATGTCTCGGTATCGGTATGGAATATGTCTTCATCAGGAAAGGCCCAAGTGTAGGTGCGGTCCTCTTCAGATATTGGGCTATCGGCAAGGAACTCGGCTACCACCCGGCCTTTGATGGCTTTTAATGGTACGAACTTGAGGTCAAACTCAGATAACATTAAAGTCCACCTGGACATCCTGCCGTTGAGGATGGGCTTCTCGAACAGGTACTTGATAGGGTCCATTTTGGATAATACATGTACCTCGTGACTCAGCATGTAATGTCGGAGCTTTTTAGTGGCCCAGACCAACGCTAGGCACGTCTTTTCGAGCATTGTGTATTTGCATTCATATTCGAGGAACTTTTTACTGATGTAGTAAATAGCCCGTTCTTCTGAATCGACTGTCTGGGCCAGCATAGCCTCCATGGATGTCTCGGTCGTTGTTAGGTATAACGACAAAGGCAAACCGGGTTGAGGTGGCATCAATACTGGCAGTGCAGACAGAATCTCCTTGATTTTATCGAAAGCCGTTTGACATTTATCGTCCCATAGTACCTGTTCTCCTATCTTCAACTTCTTGAAAATGGGCTCACATACCATGGTTAATTTTGAAATGAACCGGCTGATGTATTGGACTTTCCCTAGAAACCCCCGTATTTCTTTTTCAGTCTTGGGTGGTTGCATCTCGGTGATGGCTTTGATTTTAGCTGGGTCGACCTCGATGCCGCGTTGGCTAACGATATGGCCCAGTAATTTGCCCAAAACTGCATTTCTGTGGGTTTAATCTACTGTTGTATTTGCGTAGCCTGGTGAAGAATTTTATTAGGGCTACAATGTGCCCACTTCGGTCCTTAGATTTGACGATCATGTCATCGACATAGACCTCCACTTCTTTGTGCATCATGTCATGTAGTAAAGTAGTGGCGGTCCGTTGATAAGTGGCTCCGGCATTGATAAGCCCAAATGGCATAACAGTGTAACAGTAAATACCCCAAGGTGTAATGAAGGTGGTCTTACCCATATCTTCTTCTGCCATTTTGATCTGATTGTATCCGGCATACCCGTCCATGAACGATAGAAGGGCATGATCGGCCGTGTTATCCACCAGTATGTCGATATGTGGTAACGGAAAATCATCTTTTGAGCTAGCCTTGTTAAGGTCCCGGAAGTCCACGCATACCCGCACCTTGCCGTCCTTCTTGGGTACCGGCACGATGTTTGCAACCCAGTCTGGATATTCAGACACTTGTATAAAGCCCGCTTTGAATTGCTTGTCGACCTCTTCCTTGACTTTAAGAGACCATTCGGGCTTCATCCTTCTGAGCTTTTGCTTTACCGGTCTGCACCCATCTTTGATGGGTATTCGGTGCTCCGATATTTCCCGGTCTATCCTCGGCATGTCCTTGTAGGACCATGCAAAAACGTCTTTGAACTCCTGGAGGAGGTCTGTGAATTGTCTTCTCTCCTCTGGATCTAAGGATAGGCCCAACTTAAGCATCTGGGGCTCTAAAGTGGTTCCCACGTTGATGGACTCGGTTTCTTCGATTACCGGATCTCGGGAGTCCCTTTGTTCGAGCTTCTCGATCAGATGTGGAGGTAGAGGTACCTGTTCGTCGGGTTTCTCAATGTCATTGCATATAAAATCTTTGAAATTGGGAAAATTTTGGAAATAAGACAAGTCATAAGCAGAACGGTTTTCGTTATTATTATTAATGGTGAATTTTGTTAAAAGTTCGAAAAGAGCGGCCACCTGATCATTGATCAGTGGCGGGATAGGGAGAGGTCTTGGGACAGGCCCCGAGACCTCAGTGGATAAGGGAAGAGGGGTTACAGACTCGCCTCTACCACCAGACCCTCTAGACCCGGACTCAGACTCCGACTTAGACTCAGACTCGGTATCCGGCATGTCTCCCTCGCCGGTCGTCAGCTTGTAGATCCGCCCCTGGCTGTCGGTCCATTTGACGGTCTTTCTCCAGGCCCGCTTCTCGGTATTTGCACCAATTTCGGTGATCAGCTTCGTTGGGTCAAACCGATCGCTGCGAAGGATCAGGTTGACCAAGTCGTCTTTCGGAGCGAGGATAGCCTTGTCTTCTCCAAATAAGAGCCCCAACACGGGCTCGGAATTGTTTTCCCCCTCCTGGGATTCGACCTGGACGATGGTGAATATGTCGTCAGGGATGTAATTGCATTCCCGAGCCGTTTTGGTCTCGGGATATGTGATGGTGGGTTGGTGGAGGCCCACCTGGATCGCCCCAAACACGGGAGTGACGAACTTGATTGCATATGCCCGGCCCACGTTTTCCGAGCTCATAGTATATCCCAAACCGAGCCGAGACTCTCCGTTGTCCAGGACCTCGATGATCTTCCCTGCCGGAAGGTACGGCCTTGAGGTGGCTCCGGGTAGGTAACCCAGATTTTGTAGCATCGTGTCGATGCTAATGGTGAAGTAAGGCTTGAAGAGATATGCCTCATCAATCATGCCCACGAAGTCGAATCCTCGTGGTTCGGCCTGGTTTGTGGCATTACAGCTGGCCACAGTGATAGGAGTAGCCTCTAGTGTGATGACGCCGTCCCGAAGTGGCATCTTGACTTTCCTATGTAAGGTAGAGGATACGGCCTTGACTGCATGGATCCACAGCCTCCCTAGTAGTAGGTTAAAGGATGAGGTTAAAGGATCGGGCCCGTTATGATCTTTAGTTTAACGGCCCCGGCAACAAGTTTTGGGCTTCCGTCGAAAGCCTGGATGGTCTGTGCTGTCGGAAGGTAATCGGCATCGGTGATGCCGAGGGCTTTTGCGGTTCTTAGAGGAAGGACATTTACGGCGGATCCGTCATCGATATGCGTCATCGGGAGGTATTTGCCTCGGCAAATGACGGTAATGTATAGGGCCAGATTATGATTGGGCCCAAATACCGGTAGGTCGGACTCGGAGAAGGTGATGAGTGGGCCCTCTTCCTTGGATTTGCCTTTGAGATAAGGCATGATAGTGGCTACCATTTCAGATGGGGTAGCCTGTGAGTCGACCTTGATTTCATCGAGAGCCCTAGTCAGTGCTTCCCGATGAGCTTGCGAGCTAACTAAGAGTTGCCATACAGTTAAGTCAGCTCGAACCCTCTTCAATTGCTGGACCAGAGCCGTGTCCGGGCTTGGTTCTTCGAGGGTAGGCTCCGTCATGGCAGGTTCAGTGACGGATATAGGAGTAGAACGCCCAGCTGCGGCGAGGTGGTTGGTGGCTAAGGCTTTGGACTTAGCCTTTCGAACCTCTTCGAGAGTGACGGGGACAGATTCCCCTTTGGCTAAGTAGACATCGTCCTCGTCATCGAACCATATCCCGTTGATTTGTGGGATATAGGAAGAGATGAGGTGAGAACAGTCAATTACCTCACCGGTGAATATTGCATGGGCACTGAACGGGTTTTCTTTGTTGCTCGGCTTGTCTCCGGGCAACGGGATTTTCCCGCTCTCGATAAGATCTTGGATCAGGTGCTTTAACCTCCAACATTTTTCAGTATCATGCCCGTTACCCCGGTGGTACTGACAGTAGGCTTGGGCATTATAAGTTTTGGGCCTCTTCTCTACTGGAGGTTCTGCAGTTGGGCCTATCGGTTGGATCAGACCCTTTGAATATAGCCTTTGTAAGGCATAAGTATAGGTAATCCCTATATCTGTGAATACCCGATTTGGTGTATTCTTTTTAGATGAGGTGTCAAGCAGGTTTACCTCGTCGAAGATGCTGCGAGTTGCAGCTGCAGGTGTGGGCTTGTTTGTAGATGAACTAGCCCCTTGATAACCTTTAGTAGAGGCCTTAGTCAGGCTCTCCAGTCTCAAGTCATCCTCGATTCTCGTGCCCATTTCAGTAAGGAAAGCGAAGTTGGGGATGATGGCATACCGGAGATGGACCCGGTAGGATGGGAGGAGATTTTTGACAAAAGCCTCCACTAGGGCCTTCTCGCCGGGCTTGTCGACCAGCTTCACGCTCTCGGCCCTCCATCTTTGCAAGTATTTTGTGAACCCTTCTTTGGGCTCTTGAGCCATGACCTCCAGAGTACGCATTGTAGTCTGGATTTCAGTGTTATCGGCGTAGTTCCGAGCAAATTTGGTCGCCACATCGTCCCAAGTCTTGTATTTCTTGCGGTCGAGCCAGTAGAACCAGGCCTTGGGATGCTTCTCCAAAGAGGAAGGGAATAGGTGCTTGAACATGGTGGACTTTACCCCTTTGACCGCCATGAAGTCTTTGAAGGCCCGGATATGATGGACCGGGTCTTGGGTACCCTCAAACATAGGAATTCCCGTCAAGTTGAGGTTGGCAGGTAGCTCATCATTCAAAGGTGAATAAGTACGAGCATTTTCGGTATGGATCGAGTTGTTCGTCGATAAGTGAACTTGCTCTTCGAGCCTACGAACAACACTGATCAACTCGGCTATGGGCCCGGTGGGCTCAACTCCTTCAACTGGGGCCGTTTTCTCCACGGCGCTCAGGCGGGTAGCTAACGTTGCTTGGTTAGCCTAAATGGAGGTCAGTTGAGTCTCGATCTTGGTTAGGGCATCTTTCAACTCTTTCATTTTGCGTTGATGTCGGGTTGCGGGTGGCCTGTCTGTAAGAACACCGCGTAATCAGAAACTAGCCAAAAAATCCCGGAATAGAAAGCACATCCCGAACAAGACTAAAAGAGGAAACAACTCGAGAAAAGACACCTAGACGGGTGACTTGTGAAGTGTGGGCCTTCCCTAGGATTTGGCGAGTGGGCCTAGTCCTGTTCGAAGGAAGGTTCACGTTGTGGACATGACATAGGTCCACCCTGACGCGGCCACGCGCGGGTTTGGGGAGCCGAATGAATCTCCATATGAGATGGTCAAATTGAAATTTAAATCGAAGTAGGAGTCGCCACCGAACTTTGTGGGAGTTCGGGCCCGTTTGAACCCACTCTATGTCGTAGTGGGACATATACAAAATATGGCCCATTTCCGATGTCAGAGTTTATCGGGTTCGTCCCTTAGCATTTGATACCGATACCGACATTATCGGATATCGTGTATTGAATGACTCTCGTTGCCAATGGATTCGGACATCCGGAAACCATGGTTCTGAGTAAGGGATGAGGGTAAGTGTTGGGAAGTTCACTAAGAACACCCAACCCCGCCCGCACTTAGCGGCCTTTACTAAGATATTGTTCGTTTTTGGTGTACACGTGTTAGTTCGATAGTGGAATGATATGCAAAGATTATTTTCCCTAGACATGTGAGAGAAAAATAAATGGGTTGCTAAGTCGTTTAATGCATCTTAAACTAATAACGTCAAAGTTATATTTAGCATGTGAAGTTCGTTTTAGTCTAATAAAACAATAGAAATAAAATAAACTACTACAAACACGAGAAAACGAGTTAGTAACGATTGGATAAATCGAATAAAGATGTAAATACGATAATATGCATGATTCGAAAAAGTTTTATAACGCGTGAAAAAACTTATCGAAATCTGAAAATATACCAAGAAAACCGCTGTTTTATGTGAGAAAACGATGTTGGAAAGAAGTCGGAAAAAACGACAAAAAAGGCCGCGGCTCACGGCTGCCCGCGCGACTCGCGCGGGTGGCTGTCTCGGATTCGGTTTTCGAAAATTGCTAATTTTGATAAATCGCGTACAAATATGGATTAATTTATACTCGATTTATATTTTCGATATTCGTCGTATTCGATGTTCGATTATGAAATCGATATCAAATAGTTAGAATGATTTTAGAAAAAGGTTTAAAAGTTTGAAAATCGCTTTGTAAAATAAAGAAACCGATGTTTGACTCCCTCCGCGTTGAAAATCGTTGTATTATGTTTTTAAGACCGCATAACGATTTTCTAGCATCAACAGGTTTAATGTTATTCTTTTGATACGATATTCGACTAGAGAGTCGATATCGTATTTTTAAGAATGTTTTGTTTTATGAAAATATTTTTGTAATATCGTTTATCAGAAAAATAGAAAAAAGTGACAACGGCCCATATTAAAAAAACAGACCGACGACACGACGCAAAGAACGAAAAAAAAGACGTGAAAAAGGAAGAGAAAGAGAAGAAGAATCGGGTTTGATTTTACACCCTCAACCTACATGCTTTGTTTTCTCGGAAAAAGGCTCGTCGGAAAGTGGCTTAGGCACGGGAGCGTCGAGACGATGTGGATGAGTTAGGGTGTCGGTTTTGGGTCGTGTAGGCTAGCGGGTTCGACCGGCTTTTTGGTTGGACTAGTCGGGAATTATTTTGAATTGTTTCGTCGATGATGTATGAATGTATGTTGTGTGATATGAATAATTGATCGAGGTGTTGAGGATGAATGATGAATCGATGTGGATAATTGATAGATGTGAATAATTGATGGTGTAATTGATTTGTTGGTAATTGATGTCTTGAATGTGTGACGGGAGGGTCCTATTTATAGGATGACTAACTTGCAAAGGAAGAAAGAGTCACCAGTCGGGTTGAGGTAGGATTCCGTCTAAGGATAGGAATAAGTAATTCGAGTGGAACAAAAATTCCGTTGCTTGGTGAGGAAGCAATGTACCTTGGCTGAAATGGGGCTGCCTGGCCGAGTTATTTGATGCTCGGTCGAATACTTGATTTGGTATTTGGACAGGATTCCTACTTGGGATCGAATTCTATCCTTAAACGGATTTGTTTAATATTTTGCGAGGCTGATTTTTTGTGGTATTTGAGTCCAAACCGGACGTGTGAGGTGTCACGGCTGGTCCGTGTGTCTCGAGAAATATCTTTGATCGAGTTTTGACTCGATCGCTAAAAGACGGTTTTGCCACTGGTGCCGGATTCGACCCAAATTAGCCTTATTTGACTCGAAACGACCCACTGGGCCTGGATTTGAGGTTGGTTTTGTAAGATTTGTACTCCGTAATAAGCCTAAACCGAATGTCCATGTTTTCGAGCCCATATCCGAGTCCATTAAAGCGTGTTTGCGTCCGATTATCATCGGGTGTTTGGCGGGAACTATTATAGACACCTGGCGGTCAAAATGTGGGTGTCTAAAGAGCCCCCACTCTGACTGAGGCTTGGACAAGGCAAAAGTCAGAGTAGCTACCAGGTCAATCAAGGATTAAAACCTGGCAGACTTCCGATCGGGTCGTTTATAGTCTATTAGACCTGCGTGAAGGGCTCGCCAGCCATAAGATAGTAATCATACCTGGATAGATGCCAATAATTTCGCAGGGACTTTGCTTGAAAAGTCTTGTGTGTGTCTGTTTACAGACACATCCTATCTTGGAGTTGCGCGGGAGCCTGCCTTGGAAGCTATGGGTGTGTCTGTTTACAGACACATCCCATCTTGGAATTATGCGGGAGCCTGCCTTGGAAGCTATGGGTGTGTCTGTTTACAGACACATCCCATCTTAGAATTACGCGGGAGCTTGCCTTGGAAGCTATGGGTGTATCTGTATACAGATACATCCCGTCTTGGAATTACGCGGGATCTTGCCTTGGAAGCTATGGGTGTATCTGTTTACAGATACATCCCGAAAGAAGTCGCTTGAGTTTCTCCACTGGGGAATTTTGAGATTTCTTCGGGAGTCTTGGGTGTACCTGTCTGTTGATACATAATAATTTGCATGTAGTATCTAGGCGAAATACCGACTCACGCTGGGGAAGAAATGATTTTTGATTGATTTTTGGAAAGAAAATGCTGAAGAAAAGTTTTTTTGAAAATTTTTGGAAATAAGAATTTTTGGGATGACTTGATTCCTGATCAGATCCTGACACGGACTCCTAAAATCCTCTGGTTAGGCCTGTATGCCTAGATGAAGTATGATAAAAATTCCTATTCCCGTGGTGACTAGGAAAGGGATTTTCTCAAATGGCCAAGTTTTGCAAATTTTAAAATGAGAATTTGAAGAGAGAGATATACCGACAGACTCGACTCTGGACGGGAGAGGACGAGTTAACAGACACGACTTTGACTCTCTAAGGGTTAGACCGTGACTCGGTAGAGGGTGGGCCACCTAAGATGCCAAGACTCTTAAGTTGCGTTATCCCGTAGCCTAGGCGAGTGGCAACATGGTCGAAGTCGAAATGGGAACGATCTGTTATAGGGGAATTGCAGCAGTCTGTAAGGAGACTGTTTTAGCAGGACATGACTTTTAGTAGTAGTAATGTCGTAGTCTAGTGTTCTTCTGGATTTTTGGTTTTGGGGCATATTCCCAAAGTGGGTATTGCTTCGAGTCCTGACAGATTCTTGTCTTCGACTGAGCCGAGTACTAGGACACACTACAGAAAAGAGGCTAGATTTTTTGGAATTTATCTGGATTTTGTGAGTGGATGGAGGTTTTCTGCCCAAGAGAAGCCCCCAGGATGACAAAGCTAGCTGTTGAGAACATGATGGTGTCGTGACCGGAATGACGACGCTTTTTTGAATTTGTGTCAATGTGGGTGGTTGTGCCTCTGTTGAAAGGCTGCCTACGTATTCACGTGTGGTGAAATCAAACCAAGCCGTAGTTCAGTGGATTGAAAGATATATAATGGTGCCTATTTTACTAGGGCTTTGTGTGTAACTAGCCACAGCGATGGTGTAGGCTAGGTGCATTCCCAGTGATCTCTTGATCAAAGGGCTAGAATAGTTAGGATGTTGATCCTGTGACTGTGAGCGTTCTCCGGGGTAGCCCCCAGAGGTGGTGTGAACTTATTTGGGCATGTTCTATGCCGACTGCAAGTTGAGTTCCCGTGTTTGGGGCTGGTAACTGGTTTGAATGAGATGAATTGGGATGAGATTTTAACGAGTTCTGCTCTCGGAGATTTTAACGAGTTCTGTTCTCGGGGATTTGATGAGTTTTGCTCTCGGGGATTTTAACGAGTTTTTGCTCTCGGGGATTTTGATGAGTTTTGCTCTCGGATTTGCGTATGGTGATTGTGAATTCTGTTATGTAAAGGGGAAATCGAGTAAAATGGCTCGAACTTTGATCGGGATAGGTTTTGATAATGCGAGATCTGATTTCCATGTCTGGCCCTAATGGTTAGGGGTATCCTATGGAGCTTGAATCTTCAAAATTTCGGGCTGTCTCTAGCCTGGGTCTCGGGAAAGTCTTGAGGGTTGTAATGTGGGAAGGCTAAATGTGGTGTTAGTTGACCAGCTCGATTATATCTCCCTTATTTGATGGTATGAATTTTGACCGTACCCTGGTCATGGGGCTTTCACTTGAATTGACCGTTGATCATGGTCATTGGTTTTTGGGGGTTCTTTTTTGATCATGGCCAGCTCTTTTGTTTTGGGCCTTTTGCTTTTTCTTGGACTTTTTTTTTCTTTTTTTTTGGCCTTTTAATCCCGGTCATGGGTGCTTCTTTTGCCTGCTTTTTATTTCGGCTTTTGCTTCTTCTGGGACTTTTTTTTGTCCAGTTTTTTTTTTGTTGGTCAGACTAACACCTAAGGTAGGGATTGGTTGATCTTATTGGATGGGTGTTTATTGTGGGAAATGGGCTTGCCTCCCATCTTTAACCCAAACTAGGAGATTACCTAGATTTGTTATAGGATTCGATACCGCTCCTGCTAAGGGTAGTTATGTGGCTTTCTATACCAGACATGGAATAGGTAAAAGGAAAACACGGGCTCAGTTTTGCAGTCATTATAGATGTGCCTATAATAGTCACGTGCGTGTGCTCACAGTGTATGACGGTGTTCATCATGTTCTCGGAAACACTTAAGGAAAGCATATATGAGAAAGAATATTGAAAGCTGATTTTATTGAATTTAAAAAAAAAAAAAAATTAGAGGACAAAATACAATTGACTCTGACTCTGACTTTGAAGTTGAAATAAATAGTACTCCCTAGACTCGGACTCAGGCTTGGATTTAAATCAAATCCGGACTCTTGGATGCATGAGAGGTAGATTGGATGCTTTGGTAATCGGGCCCTGTATAGTCCATGAGGGGCTTTGCAAGTGACAATGTTTCCAAAACGGGAGTCTTCCCGGCATCGAGGAAGTCTTGAATGAGGTGTTTCAGCTTCCAGCACTGTTCTGTATCGTGTCCCTTCCCTCTGTGGAATTTGCAGTAATGCTCAGCGTTCCATGCTTTGGAGCGTCTTTCCAAAGGTGGGTCGGCTGTTGGGCCTATAAGTAGTATTAGGCCCTTCGGAACCAACCTCTGGAAAGCGACGGTGTAGGACATATCCAAGTGGGTAAATGTCCTTTCCTTTGACTGGTTCTTGATTTCTGGAGAGGTGACTTGAGGGTTACCTCCCTCGATCTTGCCGTCTTGAGGGTACCGGACAGTTTCGTAGGAGTGTTCACCCTTCAAATGGCTCAGTTGGGTGATAGGCTGCCTTACCCGCTCTAGTTGTGCTAGACGGGATCGGGTTCTTACAAGATCCATCCTCTTCGATGATGGTTACCCTGGAACTTAGGTTATCTAGGGCAGTATTGATTTTCGAGAAGATATTGTTAATGGAGCAAGACAGCATAAGCATACTCCCCTGGATATCCCCTTTCTCGACGGCGCGGGATTTCTTGTGGTTTGGTAGCGCCTCACTCATAGGGTCGCTGGTCGTAAGAAACGACAGGTGTTAGAATTCGCCTAAACTCGGTTTTGCGCAAATGCAAAAGAGAGAGTCAAACTAGGTACGGTCCGGGGGTGGGAATGACTATAATTCTCCGACCGGGATACTCGAACGTTGACCTAGGCAAAGTAATGACCGCGAATTAGACTCGAGCTGCAGAAGGGTGAGTCCGAAAATGGGGCGACCGTATTTGACCGCGTCACGTGCTCGGACCAACCGTGGTGACCTAACCCTAAGTGACTTGAGTATAGGTTTGACTCAAAGAAGGCATCATAAGGACGCCGGTGTAAAGTACCCCTTAAGGTGACCGTGGTCGACTGCTTAGTTGGGGGATAGCCCCCGAGTGAGGCTAAAGAATCTGATAGGACTCAGATGGTGTAACACCTAAGTGACTCGAAAGTGGGATACGTGAGACAACACGTGTAAGCCATGACCCTTAGAGCAACCGTGGTTGATCGCTCTGCTGAAGGGCGGCCCCCGAGTGAGGAAAAGCCCGAAAAGGAAATGAGTCGGAAAGGACACCTAGACGGGTGACTCGTGAAAACCGACTCATAGACGGGTGACTCGTGGATGGTGGACTCTCCCTAGGATTTGGCAAAGTGGGCCTAGTCCCGTTTGAAGGAAGATCCATGTGAGAATTCCCCAGACTTTGGACTCGAGTGTGTAAACGGGCTTCCCTTTGTAGGAGTTTGTCCTACGCAGGTGGGCCGTGCCTTGACAAATAAGGCGGACTGGGATGGGGTAGAAACTTGTGATGTAAGATCAACGGAGTTTCGACGCTAGAGATTCTAACAACTTATGACAAGACCCGACACTACTAAATACGGGAAGTCCTAAGAAGAGGAAGGTTTTGAAAAGGGAAATTTGGATTTGAAAACCGAACAAAGTCGGATAGAATGACCCGATTTTTTTTTTTTGAAAACCGAAAAATCTTATTGGGCCGAATTTTCGGAAATTTTGATGAAGTTTGGACCGCATACCGGCTAAAAACAGGCTATTTTGAGTCAAAATCATAAGTCCTAAATTCGGTAGCTTTCCGGGCTTTGAAAAATGGATAGTTTTGAAAAGATGCAATTTTTGAAATGACGGTTTTTGAAAAAGACCAAAGAAGATTAAGTAGCATGAAGTCACGGAAACAGTATAATGACACCATGTATGCTCTTAATCTAAGTCTCGGTCGGTCGAATAGGGTCTATACCAACGACGATAGCTTTCTCGCAAATCAGGACGGTCTTCCTAAGTCGAGTTGGTCTTAGAACCTGCCGTAAAACCCATGCGAGTTCCGCCATCAAAGTCTTTAGTGCACCCTTTTAGGAATGCACCGCGGTATAGTGGGACGTCGGTCACAAGTAACCGGCCTGGGAAAGAATTGGGTTATGCATGAACCATTGAACTAAAACGTGTACATTACTATTCGAACGATTTCTTTTCGAGTCTCACCCTGAGGATGCCGATGGTAAGTGACTCATCAATTGATCCCCAGCGGAGTCGCCAAATTGTGGACATGACATAGGTCCACCCTGACGCGGCCACGCGCGGGTTTGGGGAAACGAATGAATCTCCATATGAGATGGTCAAATTGAAATTTAAATCGAAGTAGGAGTCGCCACCGAACTTTGTGGGAGTTCGGGCCCGTTCGAACCCACTCTATGTCGTAGTGGGCCATATACAAAATATGGCCCATTTCCGATGTCAGAGTTTATCGGGTTCGTCCCTTAGCATTTGATACCGATACCGACATTATCGGATATCGTGTATTGAATGACTCTCGTTGCCAATGGATTCGGACATCCGGAAACCATGGTTCTGAGTAAGGGGTGATGGTGCGTGTTGGGAAGTTCACTAAGAACACCCAACCCCGCCCGCACTTAGCGGCCTTTACTAAGATATCGTTCGTTTTTGGTGTACACGTGTTAGTTCGATAGTGGAATGATATGCAAAGATTATTTTCCCTAGACATGTGAGAGAAAAATAAATGGGTTGCTAAGTCGTTTAATGCTTCTTAAATTAATAACGTCAAAGTTATATTTAGCATGTGAAGTTCGTTTTAGTCTAATAAAACAATAGAAATAAAATAAACTGCTACAAACACGAGAAAACGAATTAGTAACGATTGGATAAATCGAATAAAGATGTAAATACGATAATATGCATGATTCGAAAAAGTTTTATAACGCATAAAAATACTTATCGAAATCTGACAATATACCGAGAAAACCGCTGTTTTATGTTAGAAAACGATGTTGGAAAAAAGTCGGAAAAAACGAAAAAAAGGTCGCGGCTCACGGCTGCCCGCGCGAGTCGCGCCGGCGAAGGGCGCGACTCGCGCGGGTAGCTGTCTCGGATTCGGTTTTCGAAAATTGCTAATTTTGATAAATCGCGTACAAATATGGATTAATTTATACTCGATTTATATTTTCGATATTCGTCGTATTCGATGTTCGATTATGAAATCGATATCAAATAGATAGAATGATTTTAGAAAAAGGTTTAAAAGTTTGAAAATTGATTTGTAAAATAAAGAAAACGATGTTTGACTCCCTCCGCGTTGAAAATCGTTGTATTATGTTTTTAAGACCGTATAACGATTTTCTAGCATCAACAGGTTTAATGTTATTCTTTTGATACGATATTCGACTAGAGAGTCGATATCGTATTTTCAAGAATGTTTTGTTTTATGAAAATATTTTTGTAATATCGTTTATTAGAAAAATAGAAAAAAGTGACAACGACCCATATTAAAAAAACAGACCGACGACACGACGCAAAGAACGAAAAAAAAGACGTGAAAAAGAAAGAGAAAGAGAAGAAGAATCGGGTTTGATTTTACACCCTCAACTTACATGCTTTGTTTTCTCGGAAAAAGGCTCGTCGGAAAGTGGCTTAGGCACGGGAGCGTCGAGACGATGTGAATGAGTTAGGGTGTCGGTTTTGGGTCGTGTAGGCTAGCGGGTTCGGCCGGCTTTTTGGTTGGACTCGTCGGGAATTATTTTGAATTGTTTCGTCGATGATGTATGAATGTATGTTGTGTGATATGAATAATTGATCGAGGTGTTGAGGATGAATGATGAATCGATGTGGATAATTGATAGATGTGAATAATTGATGGTGTAATTGATTTGTTGGTAATTGATGTCTTGAATGTGTGACGGGAGGGTCCTATTTATAGGATGACTAACTTGCAAAGGAAGAAAGAGTCACCAGTCGGGTTGAGGTAGGATTCCGTCTAAGGATAGGAATAAGTAATTCGAGTGGAATAAAAATTCCGTTGCTTGGTGAGGAAGCAATGTACTTTGGCTGAAATGGGGCTGCCTGGCCGAGTTATTTGATGCTCGGTCGAATACTTGATTTGGTATTTGGACAGGATTCCTACTTTGGATCGAATTCTATCCTTAAACGGATTTGTTTAATATTTTCCGAGGCTAATTTTTTGTAGTATTTGAGTCCAAACCGGACGAGTGAGGTGTCACGGCTGGTCCGTGTGTCTCGGGAAATATCTTTGACCGGGTTTTGACTCGGCCGCTAAAAGACGGTTTTGCCCCTGGTGCCGGATTCGACCCAAATTAGCCTTATTTGACTCGAAACGACCCACTGGGCCTGGATTTGAGGTTGGTTTTGTAAGATTTGTACTCCGTAATAAGCCTAAACCAAATGTCCATGATTTCGAGCCCAAATCCGAGTCCATTAAAGCATGTTTGCGTCCGATCATCATCGGGTGTTTGGCGGGAACTATTATAGACACCTGGTGGTCAAAATGTGGGTGTCTACACACGTGAGACATCCCCAGACTTTTGACTCGATTGTGTTGACGGACCCTCCTTCGTAAAAGTATGTCCTACTTAGGTGGGCCTTGCCTTAGTCTAATAAGGCAGACTGGGATAGGGAAGAAACCCGTGATGTAAGATCGACAGAGTTTCGACGCTAGAGACCTCGACAACTTATGACATGACCCGACACTGCTAAATACGGGAAGTCCTAAGAAAAGGGAAGTTTTGAAAATTGATCGTTTTTGAAGAAGTCCGAGAAAATTCGGTTGAGGGCTCAATTTTCGAGAAAAACCAAAGAGCATTGGGCCGCGGATTTTGAAAGTAATTTTGAGTTTTGAATTGGGCAGCATACCGTCTAGAAAATAGGCCATTTTGAGTAAAATCATAAGTCCTAAATTCGATATGTCCCGGGTTTTGAAAAATTGTATATCTTGAAAAAGATGTAATTTTTGAAAAGTTGACATTTTTGAAAATGACTCGGAAACCAAGTAGCACGTAGTCACACAAGCATTATAACGACGCCATGTATGCTCTACACTAAGTCTCGGTCGGTCTGAGAGGGTCTATACCAGTGTACATAGTCTAGACGTTGATTGGGACGGACTCTCTAAGTCGAATTGAGCTTAAAACATGCCGCGAAACCCACTCGAATCGCCTATGGACACCTTTTGACATATCCATATTGGAGTACATCAACGGTATAGTGGGACGTCGGTCATCAGTACCGGCCTAGGAAAATATGGGTTATGCATGAACCGTAAAACTAAAACGCGTATTGTACTAGTCAAACGATTTCTATTCGAGTCTCACCCTGAGGATGTCGATGGTAAGTCACGCATCAGTTAATCCCCAGCGGAGTCGCCAAATTGTGGACATAACATAGGTCCACCCCGACGCGGCCACGCGCGGGTTTGGGTAGGCGAATGAATCTCCATATGAGAATGGATCGAATTGAAATTTAGGTCTATGTGGAGTCGCCACCAAATTTTGTGGTTATTCGGAACCATTCGAGCCCACTCTATGTCGTAGTGGTCCGTATACAAAATACGGCCCATTTCCGATGTCAGAGTTTATTGGGCCCGTCCCTTTGCATTTGATACCAATACCGACATTATCGGATATTGTGTATTGAATGACTCTCGTGTGCCAACGGTTTCGGGCATCCGGAAATTATAAACCGAGGTTCTGAGTAAGGGGTGAGGGTACGTGTTGAGAAGCCCACAAAGAACACCCAACCCCGCCCGCACATTAGCGGCCTCTAATAAGAATTTGAATGACTTTCCAATACGCGCTTTAGTTGAACGGGAAAATGATATGCAAAGATTATTTTCCCTAAACATGTGAATGGAATTGAAAAGGGTTTCTAAGTCAATTTAATGCAATTAATTCTAACGTCGAAGTTGAATTTTAGCATGTGGGTTCATTTTAGTAAGATAAAAAAACGACCAAAAGTTAACAAGAGAAACAATAAACACGTTAGTAACGATATAACGGTTTATGAAATATTGAATAATATAGAATGATGCAAATGAGTTAATGCATGGTTTTGAAAGAGGTGTTTCACGTTATAGATTAGGCACGTGTTGACTTAAGTCACGAAAACGATTAACGAGACTCGAATGTGATGTGTAGGACTCACGGTTTGACGTGATTAAGGGCCACTCGACCGAGTCATTGTGTGACTCGACCAAGTGGACCTCTGAAAAGCGGTCTGTCCAGGTTTTGTGACCCTACTCGACCGAGTTACTGACCAACTCGACCGAGTATATCGCCACTCGACCGAGTTACTGTGAGACTCGACCGAATGGAGGTCGTAAGAGACGTTCTGTCTTGGTTTTTGTAATGTCACTCGATCGAGTGGCGTAGGCACTCGGTCGAGTGGCACCTGTACGAACCGTGTCGTTTGCAATTTTAGATATCGATTTTGAAATTGCTTTCGATTTTTGATGACTTGACGAATTGGGCATAAATATGGCGGAATTTATACTCAATTCGGGACTTGAATACTCGTCGTATCCCATATTCGATTATCGAATCGATATGGCATACAAGAGTGAAAACGATAGAAGATTAATTTAAGTCGACTTAAATTAACTACCGCGATATGGTAGATTTCCTCCGCGTTAAATAATATCGTAATTCTATTGAATTGTATTGATAATTACTTTAGCATCAACGGAAAATCGCATTAGTTAACTTATGTGACTAGATCGTTAGATTCGACATCCAATTAAGGAATTGGTATCGAATTTAATAGATCGATGCTTTGCTTAAATTGAAAGACGTGATTCCCTCCGCATCCCGACGTCATAATTAATTCTCGCGAATTGTTTGACGTCGGATCCGCATCAACGGGTTTCAACCCTTATTAAAAATACAATGTTTGCTTTTGAAAATCGATGTGATTATATGACTCGAATAATGATGAAGACGAAATAAAAAAAAGATTATTGTTTAAGTTGACTTATCTCAATAATCAAATAGTCGGGGTACCGGAATAAGCGACCGTCAACGCTGTGTGCAGTACACTTATATATTCGTGTTTTCTTATTCCGATATCCCTCTTATTCGACACAAATTGATAAGTATTTTAATGCTTTGATATTAATTATACTATCGATATTATGATGCAACGAACAAAATAAAAAAAAACGAAAGAAAAGACGAAGAAGAGGAAGGCGGGCGCCGAAGAGAGAAGGAGGAGAAAACGGGGTTTTGACACCCTCAACCTACATGTTCTTGTCTCGGATCGAACTCGTAACCGTGGCTTTAACACAAGAGTCTTCGAGGTGGATGGAGGTTAAGTTATGGTGGCTCGGATTGATTCCTAAAACTAGGTTTAGGGTTTTTTGCTAGTGTAATGCTTAGGGTTGTATGTGTATGATTTCTCAAAGGTGTGTAGAGATAGAGTTTTTTGAAGTGTTAAAAAAAGTTGTATAATGTATTGCATGGGGGTTGCTTATATAGGCAAGGCTAGGGCACCCGGTTTAGGGTTACTCGACCGAGTAGGTGGCTAACTCGGTCGAGTGGCCCGTCACGCCTGCAGTCGGGCTCGAAACAGGCCCACTCGATCGAGTGGGTCGGGCACTCGATCGAGTGGCCCAACGGGTTGCACGGGTCCATTGACTTGGACCTTGACTTTGGATGTTTGATGGGTTTTGTGTTTGACTTGGACTTTTTGATGATGTGAGGGGTTGTTTTGTGTGTCTCGGAAACAACTTTGACCGGGGTTGACCCAATCGCAAAAAGTCGGTTTTAATTCTGGTGTCGGTTTCGGCCCAAATTAGTCTTGTTTGACTCGGAACGGTCCGCTGGGCCTGGATTTGAGGTTGATTTTGTGAGGTTTGTACTCCGTAAGTGCATTAGCCAACAATTAATGGATTTGAGCCCGTATCCGAGCGCATAGAAGCATGTTAGCGTCCGATCATCATCGGGTGTTTTTTGGAAACTGCCATAGACACCTGGCAGTCAAAATGCGGGTGTCTACACACATCAATTAAGGTGATCTCATTTCCTTTGTTAAGGAGGATGTTCCACCTATAAATAGCATGCTCTTCCTCACTATCAAAGCACGACTTGCACACACATTTTCACTTTGCAAAAATCAAATCACATTTCTTTTCAAAAAGCTTTTGCAATAAATTTCAGTTTAAGTCTTGGCTATATATAATCGTGTTTAAATTGTTTACGCTCGGAAGTCATATAGTTTCATTATTCTCTCTAGACAATTGAAGTGTATTCATAGCCAGAGAAATCTTGTAAACTTGAGTAGTAAAGTCATACGAGTCGAGTAGTGGTTTACTCAATCGAACGACATATATCGTTCACCCTTTGAACGCTTCACATCGTTCAAACACCAAGGGCTTCACATCCCTCACACAGAAGGCTTAACATCCTTCATTGTCGTGGGCTTAACATCCCACAAACTGAGAGCTTAATATCTCTCCAATTTGAGTGCTTCACATCACTCTCACCATCACGATTAGAGTTAATCGTGAAGAGCTTTTATTTGTAAGGTAATCCGGAGAAGGTACTCTTATAAATAAAGATACCGGTGGACGTAGGCTTTTCAATTGGCCCGAACCACGTTAAACTGCTCGTGTTATTTACTTTACGTATTTATTTAGTTTCGCTATTTCTTATACTTATACTCTTTAGTAGTAAGTATAGTAGCAAACATTTTGTCACTCCATTTATTAGCCATACATCTAACGTAATATTACACTACATCTTTCGTAATAAGATTTTAGTGTAATATATCGTTTAAAATTTTAAAATGACGTAAATACTCCATTAACCCCCCTCCGATCCCCTCTAGAGTATTTTCTAGGATCGCTAGACTCTACAGTTACTGTAACTTAGAACGTACGTTAATTCAACGCCGTGTCTGCTTCAATAGAAAACAAAACAATAGTATTAGTGGAGATTATGGAAAACCTAAATAACAAACATAAAACTCTGGAATCTATATTAACAAGAGACCAATTAACCATTGATATGAATCTATGATGAATGAAATGACCATGAAAGCAATATCAACATGAAAATTGACGCAAAACATGAACGCAAATTATTCAAGATGATGAATAAAAATTAACGCAAAACATGAAAGCAATATCGAAACTCACCATTGTTATATTCGATGAATTGCTTACCAACAGTTGATGAAGATGTCGCGATCATTGAATCCATAGTAATGGGATTTCGAGCACAGATTTGATTGAATGAATGAATGAACGTGATGATGGAAGCATTTTTTTTAAGTTTTGATGAATGTGGTAACGTGAATGAATGAATGAGGAATGAACGTGATTATGGGAGTTATTGTTTCCTAAAATCATGGGAGTTATTTTAGGATGCTAAATTTCTTTTTTTTAATACAAATATTAGGATGCATCTTGTCCATCCATCCTCATACCATTCAATGGTTGGGATGAGGACTTAGGGACTCATATATAGAGAAGGACTCATAAGAGCGCTCTCTCTCTATCTGTCCCTCTCTCCCTCTCTCTCCCTATATATATATATGATAAGTGTGTTTTGTAGTGCTTATTCATTGTATTTGGTCCCGGTTTCTCTTGTGAAATCGCTCTTTGGAGCGGTTTCGAGGCTACTTACGCTTCTTCTAGTTTTTTTTTAGGTTCCTAAGACCAATCTTGGAGAGATGGAACAATTTCGACTCCTTTCCAACGCATTTGGAGCCAACGAAGAGAAGCAACGATCACCCGGTAGCTTAGACTCGATCCCGAGCCCTCGGGACCCATTCTTGAGCCCTTAAGACCCGTTCCCGAGCACCGATAATCGATGAGAAGCCTAGGGAGATCAAGTGGGGACCTATGAGACCATATTTGAAGCCTGCAAGACCCATCCCGGTCAAGAAGACATCCATCACGACCGGGATGAAGAGACAAGAACAACCGAGCTATTGGAGCTTGATCCCGGCCGGGATCACCACCTTTACGGTCGGGAACAACTCTTCCCGGTTGGGATGCCCCCCTTCCCGTCCGGGAAGGGCCCAGAATGGGCTGTTTTCGCTTTCCTCGCTTCCCTTACCCGTGAAACCCTATATATACCCCCCCCCCCTTGTATTGTTTAAGGACTTATGCTTTACTTTTCATTACCCACTAAACCCTAGACTATTTTAGGTTAGTTTAGCTTAGATTAGTGTAGATTAGTTCTTAGCTAATCCTTAATCTTAGTTTAATCCTTGTATTATGGGAATTCTTGAAGATCTCCACCAAGATTGACAACCTTGGTTGATGTATTTGGGTTTTTCTCTATATATGCAAGATTTATTCTTTTCCTCCTCCCTAGTTTGGTATAATCTCTCTTTTCCCTTCTATTAATCTTGTTTTATCATTCAAGTTTCATTCTTTATCTTTTGTTTATTGTTTTGTTCATCATCCTTGTTAGTTCTTCATTGTGAATGTGATTGTTCTTGTGTTTGTTTATAATGTTTGTGTTAGTTCAAGTTTAGATATGTGTGAGTAGACTCTTGCTAGGATTAGTAGAGGATTTGGGTGGCTTAATGGGTGATTAAGGATATGTGTAGATTGTTGGTGGAAATTTGGGTTGCTTCATAGTTGTATGCATAGAACATGTTTGATGAAATGCTTGAATGACTTGTAGTTGCAAATGCATGTTTTCTTGCTTTCTTCTTGCGGTCTTGTATGTTGCTAGGATGGGTTCTTGCGCGAGAGCGAGGTACCTCTAGGTTGGTTTAAGTAGCGAGAGCCCGGACTATGCCTAGATAGCTTGACTACCCCTTCATTCTTGCTTCCCCTTGATCATTTCATCACCCTTGAACCCGACCTAATCCTAGTCCTTTTCCTATTAGTTTTCTTCATCATTCTTGTCATTGTTTCCTTTAGTCTTAGTGTACTCTCAGTCTTAGTCTCTCCCCCCTTCATTGTTTTAGTTGGTTTAGCTTAGTTGACCTTAGTCTAAACCCTCCTTACCGTCCCCGTGGATTCGACCCGACTTACCCTATCTACGTGTTAGGATTAGTTGGTTATTATTTGATCGGTGGGATCCACGGCAAATCCCTCCCGTCAATTTGGCGCCGTTGCCGGGGACGGTGTTTGTTTAGACTTCGTTTTCCTATTTACTTGACTTTGTCTTTGTTTTTGTAGTTTTTTTGTTTTATTTTGCTTCTTGTGGGTGCGAAGTTTATTTCCTTCTTGTCTAGTGCCCAAAAAGTAGAAGACTTCTCACGTTTGCTCCTAGTCTACAGTTTTTGCCTAGAGGTGGTGACCATTCTCTTCCTTACGACTCAGAGCCGCATAAACAAACGGTTGCTAGATTGAGTGGTTTCCAACCGGGTACAAGCCTAGTTTTCGAGCAAAACGTGAGGATTGATCTAAACCTCACACCCTTAGAAGCCATCATGAGCTACTCCTCTCCCTCTATGAATCAAGAATATGACATGATGTCTCCTTACTACTATCAAGCTTCATCGGGTAATCAAGAAACCCGTGGGTATGAGCTTCAAGGATATGGAAACGGCTTCCATCAAGTGAGTGCTTATCAACCTTGTGATCGTGGTGGTTATTACTCAAATTTCCATCATGAACCCACCATGCCTCATCATATTTCTCGAAGCCAATTTCCCCAAAACCCACCATATTACCAACCACCTCAACTTCACTACCAACAATATGATGCCCCACCCTTTGGGCATCATCAAGATTTTCAAGGAGCTTTACAAGACCCCGATGACCAACTGCCCAACTTGGAGTTATTTCAATCGATTCTTCAATTGCAAAAGAGCCAACAAGAAATGGCCATCCAAATGCAAAAAGATCAAGATGAATTCATGGCCCAATATCGAAGGGAAAATTAGGCGATGGATGCTCGATTAAATGCGTTATCGGTTAAAACCGTAATGTGTTTAACCCGAACGTCACAACTCGACGAAGGGTGCTCACTTGAGCAAGGGGAGCAACCCAATCATGAAGCCGCCGATGAAGTCCCTTTGGGAAGCGAGACTTGCTATGAAGAACCTCAATTGTCTACTCAAGACGAGATGAATGAGGAAATGACCCTTGATGAAGGCATTGTTGGTGAAGAATTGGAGGAGGTTAGTGAGTTGAATGAGGTGGTACAAGTTGTGAAGTCGTTGGGTGAAAATGATGAGCCCAAGTTGCCCTTGTGCGAAAATGTGGAAGAACATCCAGAGCCTCTTGCAAGTAAGCGAAGCAATGGTTTGGAAGAGATTGAAACCGCCGGTAGAAGTTTCAGTTCTCTCCTCCAAGATGATGTGAGGCCAAATGATGTTTGGAGACTTGAAGATGGGCAACCACAACTTGATGAAGATATGAGGATATGCAATAAGGAAGCGGGGCCAAAACCGCTTTTTGTGCCTCATGTTAAGTATATAAAGCTTGCTTGTGTTTGGAGGCGATGCTTAGGGAGGAAGAGGTCGGTAAAGCTTGTTGGATGGAAAGACCCCGGAGACCACATGAAAGATGACATTGGGTCTTTAGGTGACTACTTCTTGCTTCCGACTTGGAGGCTTTGGAGGATAGCTTGGCTCGGGTACTCAATGAGCCCTCTCTACGATGTGGCTCGAGCATTTGACTTGCTCCTCCGAGCCCTTGATGGCTATGGCTAGGAATGAAGAGTCCACCATCCTAGGTTTGATGGAGTTCCTTAAGAACCGTCATGTTGTATATTCCCCTTTCTCTCTTCTTTTTAGTTTTTGTGTTTGTAATTGTGTCAATTGTGTATTTGTTTCTAGGATTTTTGTGTGTTTGTGGAATTCTTGTAATTTGGAATTTTTGATGAGCGATGTGAGGGAGGGATTTTTGATGGTGTTTATTGAGTTTACTTGATAGGTTGATAGTGAAGATGAAGTTTCGAGAGGAGTTGTTGATGATAGAATCTTGGATCTTGGGCAAGGAAGTCGGTTTTTGAGCTTTTCGTAAGCTTTTGGGGACGGGATTTTGGATCCCGAGGTTATATTTGTCTTGTGGGTGGAACTAGTATTGAAAGAAGGCTTCAAGGCTCGGGAAAGGTGCCATCCCGGCCGGCAGAGATGGGTGTCATCACGACCGGGATGAAGTGAGCATGGAAACAGGAGCTACTGATGGTCCATCCCGACCGAGATGAGGACCATCACGACCGGGATGAGATCATCTCGACCGGGATCACTCTCTTCCCGACCGGGAGGGCTCCTGCAACCTTGTTTGCCTTTGTTCCATCATTTAAACCCCACCCAACCACTTTATACCCCCTCCCAACCTCCCTACTACCCTAGCAACTACCATTTCACCCTTGAGCCTCAATTTTATACCTTCATCTCATCTTCTCTCCACTATACACGGAGTTTTCCCTCAAATCCCAACCGCATTTACACTAATACATGCCCGATACTCGCACTTGGAGCTACATCTAGGAAGAGGAGGAACATCTATGATGAAGACAAGTAAAGTGCCGATAATGACCATTGAGACGATGGAGATTATTGAGTTGCTAACCTTTGGTAGGCGACTCTCCTTCTTTTCCGTCTTTTATTGCTAGTCTTTATTCGTTTGTTCCCCTTCCCTTTATGTATTTGGTGTCTTAGTGGCCCTCGGGGCCTTGGTAGTCATTGCTCCCGACTCTCGATGACGTGACTACATCGAGAGTCATTTTAAAAATCCAAATTGACAAGTAATTTCACTTTTTCCTTATTTTATTTTTCTTTCGGTAGGATTTAGTCGGATTTAGGCGGAATCCGGGCTAGGTGACTTGATTACAACTAGCCTTCCCCTCCCATTTCCTTTTACTTTCTTCCTTTTATTTCTCCCCCCATCCATATATTTTCTTGTCTCGGCCCTTGGTGACTTGACTACACCCCGGCCGGACACATTCGACTCTTTCTTCACTTTCATTTTGATTTTTACCTTTATTTTCTCTTTTTGCTTTTTTTTAGTGTCTTCCACACACTAACGATCGAGCATGAGGACATTGCTCGGTTTAAGTGTGGGGGAGCGATATCTTTGGCAAGTTTAGTTTTATTTTTGTAGTTTTTTCGAAAAAAATCTTAAAAATCCTTAAAAAATTGAAAATTTTCACAAAAAACAAAAAAGTTTTTCTTTTGTGTCTTTTTCTCCCGTGTCTTTGTGTCGTATATATGTTGTGTTGTGTTTTTTGCTCCCCTGAATTCCTTGTAAGTTGCGTGATCTTCGATAAGTTTTGGAAGGCTCTCGACATCCGATATTATCCTTCTATCTCTTTCTCCTTTTTCCTTTTTGTGGAGTTTGGAGGGGATTTGTGATGGTGTGTGCTCGGGTGGAGCTTTGTGAAGTTTGTGGTTGATGTGGTGACTTGTGTGGAAATTTCGGGGTGGTGTTTGTTTTCTTTGTGTGCTTGTTCTCTTTTCTCTTGTTTTGTTTTGTTGTGTTCGTCCCTTTTCCTTTCGTTTTTGTTGTGTCTTTGTTTTGTCTTGTTTAGTCGTGTCTAGTGTGTAATAAGAGGTTTTCGAAAACCCGGTTTTGAGTTTAGTGCGCAAGTGTTTACTTTCCCTTTCTATTGATATGAATCGAGTCTTGGACTTTAGTCTAGTAGAATGACTTTAAATCAATGATTTCGTTGGTTTCTTACCTTGAGTCCACCTAGTCTACTAGGGATTTACTACGGGACTTGCATTTTGACCATTTTGACCACCCACGGAGTGAAAAGGCCTTGGTTGCCGAGTCCCGTCCCTTAGGTGACCATGTTCGAAGTTGTTTGATTAGTCGAAGTTTTCCCTTTTTGTGGGTTTGAAGGGAAGGGCCCGTCCTGACTTACCTATTTCCCTACCTCCTACACTTTTTCCACAAATAAGTTGCAATTTGTTGAGTTCTCGTACTTGGTTGCAAGAAATGTGTACAATAAATGATTCATCAAAAAGGCAATCCAAGATAAAGAAAGAAAAAGAAAGAAAAAAAAGAGAAAAAGAAAGAAAGAAAAGAAAGAAGAAAAAGAAAAGGCACGACAAAAAAAAAGAAAAAAAAAACAAAATACAAAAGAAGAAAAAGAAATGACATAGAAACTCAAAAGCCAAATGCAAAAGAAAGATGACAAAGAAAATCATCTCACAAAAAGAATTCTCACCTCTCAAAATAAGCCTTTTGCCGACTATTACCGTGAAAGCCTACCAAAGGACCGAGTCCTTAGGAAGGATGATAGCGGTAAATAGTCGGTCTTCCCTCACTTTGCAACCTTATCCCCTTTTTACTTGGACTAGTTGGGCAATTTTCAGACATGGGACGACCCTCTTGGCTCATCGCTAAAGGGGGTGGGGCTTCACTTACCTACAGTGTCGACTAACTCCGTGGTTCATCCTTTTTCCATCCATCGTCCCGTAGTACGTTCTTAGAAGGTTAGGAGGAACCTAGGTAAGTTACCAACGTTTTTATTGCTTTGTTGTCATACTATTTGGATTTTGTCCATATCGATTTGTATTGCTAGCTTGGGAACGTTGTCACTTGCCTTGAGTCCTTAACCGGTGTCTCTTTCACCTCTTTGTTGAGGGAAGCGGTATTTGTTTTGTCTTGGATGCAACCATTTGTTGTTTGTTTGTTTGATTGTTTGTGTGATAGTTTGTTTGTGTGTATGTTTTCGTGTTCGGTTGTATCCACAATTTTGTCGCAAGACCTCACTTGCCTTGCGGAGAGCACTTTTCCTCTAAGTGTTCTCGCGTGAGTTGAAAGGGCGTAGGGTGTGCTAACACCCACTCGGCTAGTATTTAAGTTTTTATTAGTTTAGTAGTTAGTTTGTGCTTACTCGAGGGTGAGTAAGGTTTAAGTGTGGGGGAGTTGATAAGTGTGTTTTGTAGTACTTATTCATTGTTTTTGGTCCCGGTTTCTCTTGTGAAATCGCTCTTTGGAGCGGTTTCGAGGCAACTTACGCTTCTTCAAGTTTGTTTTAGGTTCCTAAGAACAATCTTGGAGAGATGGAACGATTTCGACTCGTTTCCAACGCATTTGGAGCCAACAAAGAGAAGCAACGATCACCCGGTAGCTTAGACTCGATCCCGAGCCCTAGAGACCCATTCCCGAGCCCTTGGGACCCGTTCCCGAGCATAGAGAATCGATGAGAAGCCTAGGGAGAGCAAGTGGGGACCTATGAGACCATATTTGAAGCCTACAAGACCCATCCCGGTCGAGAAGACATCCATCACGACCGGGATGAAGAGACAAGAATAACCGAGCTATTGGAGCTTGATCCCGGCCGGGATCACCACCTTCCCGGTCGGGACCAACTCTTCCCGGTTGGGATGCCCCCCTTCCCGTCCGGGAAGGGCCCAGAATGGGCTGTTTTTGCTTTCCTCGCTTCCCTTACCCGTGAAACCCTATATATACCCCCCTCTTGTATTGTTTAAGGACTTATGCTTTACTTTTCATTACCCACTAAACCCTAGACTATTTTAGGTTAGATTAGCTTAGATTAGTGTAGATTAGTCCTTAGCTAATCCTTAATCTTAGTTTAATCCTTGTATTATGGGAATTCTTGAAGATCTCCACCAAGATTGACAACCTTGGTTGATGTATTTGGGTTTTTCTCTATATATGCAAGATTTATTTTTTTCCTCCTCCCTAGTTTGTTATAATATCTCTTTTCCCTTCTATTAATCTTGTTTTGTCATTCAAGTTTCATTCTTTATCTTTTGTTTATTGTTTTGTTCATCATCCTTGTTAGTTCTTCATTGTGAATGTGATTGTTCTTGTGTTTGTTTATAATGTTTGTGTTAATTTAAGTTTAGATATGTGTGAGTAGAATCTTGCTAGGATTAGTAGGGTAATTGGGTGGGGTAATCGGTGATTAAGGGTTTGTGTAGATTGTTGGTGGAAGTTTGGGTTGCTTCCTAGTTGTATGCATAGAACATGTTTGATGAAATGCTTGAATGACTTGTAGTTGCAAAAGCATGTTTTCTTGCCTTCTTCTTGCGGTCTTGTATCTTGCTAGGATGGGTTCTTGCGCGAGAGCGAGGGACCTCTAGGTTGGTTTAAGTAGCGAGAGCCCGGACTATGCCTAGATAGCTTGACTACCCCTTTATTCTTGCTTCCCCTTGATCATTTCATCACCCTTGAACCCGACCTAATCCTAGTCCGTTTCCTATTAGTTTTCTTCATCATTCTTGTCATTGTTTCCTTTAGTCTTAGTGTACTCTTAGTCTTAGTCTCTCCCCTCTTCATTGCTTTAGTTAGTTTAGCTTAGTTGACCTAGTCTTGTATTTGGGTGACCTTAGTCTAAACCCTCCTTACCGTCCCCGTGGACTCGACCCGACTTACCCTATCTATGTGTTAGGATTAGTTGGTTATTATTTGATCGGTGGGATCCACGATAAATTCCTCCCGTTAATATATATATATAGAGAGAGAGAGAAGGGAGAAGGGATCAAATAAAATGGATGGTTGAGATGTAATGGGTTTTATTTATTTTTAAAAAAGAAAAATGAAGTTTACGTATTCCAACTACACCTCTTTTTTCACACCCTATTTTTCTCCACCATATTCAATTCCTTTTTCATACTCCATTATTCTCTCCGGATTCATTCTCATCTTCATTGTCCATTGTCCATTCTCTCCATTCTCATCTCCAAATATCAGTTCAAAAATCTCCATTGTCCTTTCTCTCCACCGTTTCCCTCTTCATCGGCATTAATTTCTGATCGTATAATAAATTTCCTTCAAATTATTAATTTCTGATTGTCGCGGGTAATTTCTGATCTTTTTTCCTTCAAATTTTGTATAATAATCGTTGTTAGTTACTATGTGTAGATCGTATAGTAATTTTCATAGGGTTTAGGTGAGCTATTGTGAATATTAGGGTTATGTGAATAGCGTATAATATTTCAACAATTTCCTTCAAATTAGGGTTCTTGAATAATAATTTTCCTTCAAATTAAGGTTCTTGAATAATAACCCTAATTTTCCTTCAAACAATTTCCTTCAAATTAGCGTATAATAATTTTCCTTCAAATTAGGGTTCTTGAATATTTCAACAATTTTTGCATTTTTTGAAGAGCGTTTTTGATTTTGATGTGTTTATGGAGAAACGTGGGAGGAAATTGATCTTTCCGAGTTGTTTGTTCATTCATACTACACTATGCGTCATTCATATATTATGTAACTTTAGTCCATATATTTTGTAACTTCAAATCATATATTTGTAAATTTATTTCGAATCAGTTCATATATTTTTGTAACTTCAGTTCTTATATTTTGTACCTTTAATTCATCTCAATTAATATATTGTAACTCCAGTTTGTGTTTTAAAATGATTGTATAATAGCAGTTTGTATAATAATCTCATTTGGATTGTCTTATAGGCTGATTGTTGTGAATTTTATTTGCCATTTGTACGATTTTTATGTAATATTGTGCTTTTTTTCTTTATGGCATATGTGTTAGCTGAGATGTCGTCCAAAGAGGGGTCGTTGAAGAGAAACGAGGCAATAGCGGAGGAAGGTGTCGGTAATCTCACACGTATTTCGAGCATCGGAGTTGAAGGAGTGCAGTGCTACTAAACATATTGTCCATGATTATTTTATACATTTGTAACTGCTAAGTTTTTTATAACTTCAACTCAATTATAGGTGTATGTAAAGAAACTTCAACTATATTTATCTGTCACTTCAATTGTTTCAGTTTGTAACTTTAACTGATCAATATGCAATTGTTTCCGTTTGTGATTTTAAATTGTCAATATGCAACTTCAATTAATTTATAAGGTCACTTTAGCTGCTAAATTTGTAACTTCATCTCAATAACAACATAACTTTAATAAACATTTGTTTTCATACCATGTTGTAAACATTCAACTGTATGTATTGAAACTTCAATATATTATTTATATAACTTCAACTCAATTCTTTTGAAACTTCAATGTCCGTAATTCTAGGTGTATGTAGAGGGACTTCAACTTTATCTATCTGTCACTTCTATTGATTCAGTTTGTAACTTCATCAATTTGTTTCTAGAGCTTATGTTTGAATTTCAAATTTGCTGGTATTTGTGCAACTTCAGTGTCTCGGATTTGTAACTTCAACTGTAGTTGGTAAAACCTTAACATTACTACCTTTTATCTAATCCAAATTATATAAATATGGTTTAAAACATTTCATTAAACCTTCTACTGTATGTTTGAAACTATAATTCAATAAATTTACCCACTTCACTGGAATTAACGCAACTTTAGTGCACTTCATTTGTAACTTCAACATTATTTATTTAACATTTCAACCTACGTCCATGAATATACAGGTAAGTGCATGTACCCCTCTCGGTTACAAAATAGCAACCTCGTTTTTAATGTACCATAATCAAACCTCTTCGTGGAATACCTTCGCACATCAAAACCACATGCAAAGCCATATTTTTTCAGAGAATTCAACCGTCTCCTCTTCGTTGTTAAAGTTAATGTATAAAGTTACACATTCGTTTAATTTGATATGACGAAAAGAGTTACAGTTGCACAACCTATATCTACCAAATTAGATATCTTTGACTTTTATACGGTCTTACTTGCCATCATCAAACCTCTTCGTGGACAACCTCTGAACATTAAAACCACAAGCAAGACCATATTTTTTTTGTAGAATTCAACCACCTCCTCAACATGATTGGATTGTTGACCGACATATGGTGTCAAATCTTCTTCAACAACCATACAATACTCACGCACGAGTACATTCTACAACCTGCAAAACCTCTACCACTGCACCGCCAAATTAACCTTCTCAGGCCACAAAATGTAACTTTAAATCATATATTTCGCAACTTTAATTTTAAACATTTAACACTTCAGGCAATTTCTACTCACCGCTATTTTAGGCGTCTTATTAAATTATTTCTTAACCAAATTCCTCTTTAAAATACTTCTTTAAGCAAAAGAAAATGTAACTTCACTTCTTATATTGCGTAATTATAATTCCAAACATAAACAATGTTATACAAATAGTTTAATGAAGCTACTCTATTTTCATCAGTATCTAATAAATAATCAACCATCGTAAAAAAAAGGTTAATCAACATCGAACATCAGAACTTACAAAAAAATACTAAAAATGGATTCCTAAAAAATACATAGAACATATGAAACAAACATCAAAGTCCTAAAAAATACTACAAAAAATCGAATTAAAGAGTCACTTACTAGGTGACACTTCGATAATCTGCCTATCTTCGTGAAGAAAATCCCAGATCAAAACTTCAATTAAAAACAATCGTACTCTGATTTACCGCCCTCAAGAAGATTCAAAAAATTAAAGCAATTTCTTTTGATGAAGAAAATGATGAACCAATATTTGCCATGAATCTGCTACTATCTTTATATAATTTTATTCTAAGCAACAATGGAGAAGATATGGACCAAGAGGAAGGTTTTTAGCATTATTGGAATTTGGCATGGTTAATTAATGAAAATGGTGGGGAAAACGTGATGACTTCTTTTTTGGAGAGAGAAGGTGATAGTGATAGGTTAGATGTTTTTTGATTTAATGTCATCACTTAATTGCAAATCAAATCTCAGCCCTTTATCCAAGCTTAAACCAGTGACTAACAATAGGACCTATGGACTTATAAGAGGTATGGTCCTTATGAGAACCTATCTCTCTCTCTCTGTCTCTGTCTCTCTCTCTCTCTATCTATCTATCTATCTATCTATCTATCTATATATATATATATATATATATATATATATATATATATATATATATATATAATTATAGAGAAATATTTAAAAGATTATACAAAAAGATTTAGAAGATACTCTATATACTGAATGGAATGGAATAGAATGTAATATTAATTGAGAATATTCCTTATATAGGTGTTCATATTGTAATTAATTATATTACTTTGTTAAATTGTAGTAAATTAAGTAGTTTTTTTTTGGTAAAGGGTAAGTATATATATATGCCGTGTAACAATTACAAAAGAATATGACTACATCAATTTATGTAGCCATCTAGCGTCTTTCGCACTTAAAGGGTATTTTATTTTACACATGATTCTATTTCTGACGTCCATTTTAATCAATTTTGCCACATATTGTGGTTGTAGAACCATTCCTTCAATTCTGCTTAAGTTGCGCTGTCTCCATACATGGTAAACCGCAGCATTAACGAGAAGACGAAGAATATTGCATTGTAGCTTCGTTCCCCGCACACTGCACGCCCAACTCAAGCCCCCATCACCCGGCATTTTCTTCTTAACCCAGTCACTCAGCAAGCTCAGAACCCGAGAACTCCAAGAACATCCAAAAAATAAATGCTCCAAAGTCTCCTCCTGTGCTTCACACAAATAGCACCTATCCGAATCAGCAACCCCAATCCTTAACACTATATGATCCACAAAGCACCATTCAACACTATCATAGGCCTTGTGAATATCAACTTTAAACAGGCACCGAGGAGAAATACGCCTCCTTTGATACATATGAACCAAGTCTTGACAAATCAGAATATTCTCCACAATGCTTCGTCCTTCAATAAAACCCCCTTGAGTAGGCAAAATTATATGAGGAAGCACTCTAGCCAGACGGGAGCAAATGATTTTAGCTATGCATTTGTACAAGACATTACAACACGCAATTGGCCTAAACTCCTTCACGAACTGGGGTCTATTCACTTTAGGAATCAAGGTGATATTAACACAGTTCAGCTGTTTCAGAAGTTTACCTGAAATGAAAAAATCTTTGACAGCTTTCACCACATCGTCACCAATAATGTCCCAAGCATCAATAAAGAATTGACTAGAAAACCCATCTGGTCCCGGAGCTTTGTCCCGAGGGATGCTGAACAAAGCTCGCTTGATTTCTTCCGCGGAGACTGGCGCACTCAGCCATTGTTTATGCTCCTCTGAACATGTACGTCCCAACCGAACAATGGCACCATTAATCGGCTCAACGCTTCTCGAATCACCTAGTAGCGTTAGGTAATACCGAATAAAAGCATTCTCGATCCCCTCCTTCGTCTCATGGACTTGACCCTCGGGATCACTAATCTTCGATATTGCGTTATGAGCACGCCTTGCCCTCAATAAGCCATGAAAGTATGCGGAGTTCACATCCCCCTCCTTGACCCATTTTTGCTTCGATTTTTGCCCCCAAAAGTCCGCCCTAGCAGCTTTGAGCTCCCGGACCTTCTCGTTCAAGACCGACTCTTCCTTCAATAACGATTCGCATCTGTCAGTCCGTAGCCTAGACTGTAGGTCTGCGAGTCTGACTTCAGCCTGCGAGCATCTATTCTCTATATCGGAAAAACAGGTCGCGTTCAATTCCTTCAATGGTTTTTTAAGGTTCCGCAATTTTGTCACCAGTTTGAACATTTCTGTCCCTGTGACCATCACGCTCCAGCCTGTCGAGACACAGTTATTGAAATCCGGAGACTTACCCCACATATTCATATATTTGAAGCTCCGATTTTTCCTCGACGGAGGATTACCCAGCTGCACAATACATGGGCAATGGTCAAAGGTACCCTCAGGCAAGAAATTAGCAAACCCGTCCGGAAACAGGCTCACCATCTCATCATTAACTAAGCAGCGATCAATTCTGCTGTATACTCTAGTTTTAACCTCTTTGTGTTTGTTGTTCCAAGTAAACCAGGAGCCACTCGCCTTGAGGTCACTGACCTCACAATTCGCAATGCATTCCCGAAATTGACTCATTTCCTCCTCCGAGGACAAGCCACCAAGCCTTTCTCGTGCATCTATAACACAGTTAAAATCTCCCAATATGATCCAAGGACCACTCGAGGCATAGGTTTCTAATCTACGCCAAAGATCACATCTGGCCGGCCCAGAGTTAAAAGCATACACAAAAGTGAGGAAATACTCTAACCCTGAGTTCGTAGTCACTTTAACATGAATACTCTGATCACTGTAATCCAGAATAGTCAAGTTCACCCTATCATGTTTCCAAAGAAGCCAAACCCGACCTCCACCAAAGCAATGATTATTCGTCGTAATGCTCCATTCATAAAAAATATTCTTATGAACTTTTGCATACGCCTTATTCTTAACTTTCGTTTCAAGTAAACCAAAAATATCAACTTGTTGTTTCCTAATAAAATCGCAAATTGTCCGCTGCTTATTTATATTACACATGCCGCGAACATTCCAACATCCTAAATTATGTACCTCCATGGATCACCAACTCCAATCCAACCCCATCTTTTCCCTCACCCGATACATTTCTAGGAGTTCCCATCACTACATCAATGAATGAGACTCCATTTTTCACTACAGCAGTACTCTGCGCACCCACAGGCCCGGTACGTTTCTGATTAAGCGGAACATTTTGCTGCTGTTGCATTAGCCGACCTGCAGGTTGACCTGCAGACTTCTGTCCAGCATTCTGCTTTGGTGCCTGTTTCACAGGCTCACTTCTCCCATCAGCTTTCTTTTTCATTGCTTCTTGCCTAGCCTTTCTCAATTCATCTCGTCTACACTCTGTAACCTCATGGCCATACCCCCTACACTTGGTACACCAAGTCGGTTTCCATTCATATCTAACAAATACATCAACCAAGTTCTCACGTTCATCCACAAATTTAATCGAGTTCTTAAATTTTTGTCCCACCCTAGCCATGACTAACACTCTAGCGTACCCTAGACGAGTACGCTCCTCCGTAGCAATGTCGGACTTAACATACGTTCCGACAAGACCAGCAAGCCGGGGTAAACATCTTCCCCAGAATTTCAATGGTAATTCATGTAACTGAACTCATATAGGTACTTCAGTAACATCCTCTTTGTTCAATTTAGCTTCTGGGGTCCATTCCTTCACAATCAAGGGTTTGTTATCAAACATGTAGCAGCCATGATCGAGAATTGTTACCTTTGTTTCCTTATGCTTGAAACGGACAACGAATATTCCATTGGGCATGAACGAAATCTTGTCGATTCCATGATCTTTCCAAATCCTCCTCACAAACCCTTCGATTACTTCCCACGGAGGGTTTGCACCCATAATGAAACAGTACACTGCACTACTCCAGTATTCTATTTCATCGTCCAAGTCTTCGTCCGAAAATCGCAAAAGATCCTCATCCTCGTCCATGTCTACAATTTTCTTGCCTTCCCTCTGTTTCCAAACACCATCATTCAGCGATTTGTCTTCCATCGATTCCGGCACGAATTCAATCGCATCCTCGTTCTCATTGTCTGACAAATATTGCATTCCAGGTATCTCGGCCAATTGGGCATTCGAGGAATTCGACGAACTTCCGGCAGTCTGCGATTGATTTCCGTCCAGGTTCGAATTCCTAACGAGTTTTCTCAAAGTTTCCTCCTTTGCCTTACGTGTTATCGGTTTCATTGCCCTAGGGCCTTTCGGAACAGGGTGGGTCTTCTTCCTCATGAAGTCGATGAACAAAAAAACGCGTGTAACAGCCTAGTCCAAATCAGGGCTGTCCACGCCGGAGCACGTTCGCCGGAAAACCCTCAGAGGTCGTGAATCTCCAGAGTAACCAAGGGGGTCGTGATTTTTTATTGATTTTGATTTTTAGTAAATTAAGTAGTTAGTTTGCCCAATCATTCAACAATTGAGGAGCTAATAATAAAGGATCTAATTTTTATTTGGGAGTATATATATTATAATAATATTAGGGCTCGTTTGGTTCACCATGGGAAGATGAAGCTACCGGAAACTTTAAATTCACGTGAATTTGTATTTCATGAAAATTAAAAAATATTGTTTGGTTGCCATGTGGGAAATGACTTCATGCGGGAAGTTCTACACACCAAGGGGGGGCTTGGTGACTAACTTCCCCCATTGTGGAGGAAGTGGGAATTCCCGGGAAGTGACAATTCCCGGGAAGTGGGCAACCAAACAACTCCCTGAAAATGTACTTCCTGGGAACTTGCACTTCCCGGTAATTGGATGAGTAACCAAACGACCCCTTAATATACATTTTAAACCTATTCGTTTAACAGTGTATAAAACGTAATAAGATATATAATACCGCGAAAATAATCAAATTTTCAGAATATATATAATTATATTGTTAGGAAGTTTATATTTTGTAAAGATTTTTATTTATTAAAATATTTACTATATACTAGTTGATGCCCGTGCAATGCACGAGTGTAACAATAACGTTACTAAATCAACCTTAATACTTTCTTTTATAATTATTGACTGCGATGGAATGATTACAATTATTTCAAATAATTGTCATCTTAGGGATTAGAAGTGCACATTTGCATGTATTTTATACGAAAAGTAGCAGACGCGGGTTATGATGCTACACTTAGACGGTTAAACCTGTCAAATTCGACCCGACCCTAATTTAATACTCCCTCTGTTCCATTTGATTCTTAACGTTTGCTTTTTCACACTTGCCGATGAACGTTTTCTTTTGTCCATATCCTTAGCTACATAATTCTAAAAATTATAAAAATTCTATATTTATAACGCATTCGATTAGACAATTGAAACAAGATTTCGCATGACTATATTTTATCTTATACGGAGTATATTAGAAGTTATATCGATAATTTCATCCACTTATGAATAGTGTCCAAAAAGCAAATGTAAAGAACCTATGGGAACGGAGAAAGTACATACTATTTTTTTCACTTTAAAAGTCGTAATAGAATTAGGTGTTCGAAACTATTTCTAAGCATGACCCGTATACCCCGATCAGTGACAAGTCTAGTGTATATATTAGCAACATGGCTAAAACAAACGATGTTCATCATAATATCAGGTCATTGTTATCAATTTTAATTTCTGTGACAACTCATTTGAAACATAGGCCTATCTGTGTCTTTTGTTCTCTAAGAATTTGACTTTCGCATTAAATATATTTGTATGTATGTCATCTCGCGCCAAATTTGACCTGACCCACCTGACACATTTTTAGAGGCATGAGCCTGTTTTTTTACTCGCGGCCCGATTAACCCAAATCCTAAATTACCTGTTATTTAAGGACATGACATGGCCCGACCTGTTCAACCTGTTGGAAAGAAGAGACTACAAAGTCTAAAGCACAATTCTAGTCAATCTATTCCTATGCGTAGATTTTGTTAAAACTCTAATTTTAACATATTAACAATTCAATATATACTCCCTCTATTTTTTTTTGATTTAGCTTCATTTTCTTTTAGATATTTTTTAAGTTAGGCTCTTTTTTTCATATGGAAATTTATTAATTAGTGTATTTTTCTCTCATCACATGCATTATATCACCAATTTCCTCTTACTTTTTCACTTTTTCTTAAAATTTGTACCAAATTCATATGAGGTTAATAAAAAAAATGGAGGGAGAAATTAATTACTACTCCGTATATATTATCATTTTATTTGAATGTAATTTTATGTCTAATCTTAACTTAAATCATCTATCATTTTTAGTAACTTACTCACCTGTACAGTTGCACATAGGAGACGTGTTCTCGTGTTAAATAGTACTCTGTACTCAACATTACTATAAGACAAAATCTGACCCGACATGTCCAACTCATTTTTTCGTAGGTCAAGAGTCAAGATCCCTAAATCTTAATCTATGACTCTTATATTTTAATTAAAAATATAAACTAATATTCAATTTAATTTTGTACTTCGTATCTTTTAATTATAAAAGAATTTTAAATATTTATTTAAATATAAAATCCGTGCGATGAATATTATTTTAAATAATTGAAATATAACATCATAATTAAGGAGTATAAAAATAATACGAAGTACTATTAAAATAAATAAAAAGAGGTAAAAAATCGATATTCGAAACTATCCATATTCCGACCATAACCCGTTTCGGACCCATATAACACAACCTGTATGGGTCCGAAGTAGACCCGTATTAAACCGACCCGTATTAAATATAACAATAACAACATAATTAAACTGACCCGTATTCAGTATTTTGACCCAACATGTTTAAAGTTATTTAAAAAAACTTTTACATTAAAAAAAGGGATATTTTCCACGGTACCCTCGAACTTTGACAGATTACACATGGTACCCCTCATTTTAAGTTTGTTCCTGTGGTAACCTTGTGTTTTGTGTTTAGTGCCCATGGTACCCCTGTTCAATTTTTTGTTATAACGGCGTTAGAAGTTAGGTTAATTAGTGGTTAATTAATTTTGGATAAAAAATTAGTTAGAATGATGAACGAACTTCAAATTAAACTGATAATTGAGGAAATGCCCATAGTACCCCTATGTTTTCAATGTTTTAACCATGGTGTCCCTGTGTTTTCGACTTTTTTCCTATGGTACCCTTGTGATTTCAATTATTTGTCCGTGGTACCCCTAAATGAATTGCAACGGCTAGTTTAATGAACTAGTAGAACGGAAGATGATAGTCATAAAGTTTGTAAGAAGACTTGTTCAATTGCACCATTAAAACCGACCACATTTATCGCACTTGTAGTATAGTTTAACTGAGTTTGTTGCAGTATGACCTGATGCTCGTATATTTGTTCTTATATTGCATCTCGAACATGATTTTTTTTCTACATTAACTCCTCTTGAAAAATATGAAAATGACATTGTGTGAAGTGAATTATGTTCTTTATTTGTTATGCTATTGTGCTGACCCTCAATCCTTTTGTATTTATAAGCAAATGAACAATGACTAGTTCATTAAACTAGTCATTGCAATTCATTTAGGGGTACCACGGGGAAATAATTGAAATCACAATGGTACCATAGAAAAAAAGTCGAAAACACAGGGGCACCATGGTTAAAACATTGAAAACATAGGGGTGCAATGGACATTTCCTCAATTATCAGTTTAATTTGAAGTTCAATTTGTTAATGATTCTAACTAATTTTTCATCCAAAATTAATTAACCACTAATTAACCTAACTTCTAACGCCGTTATAACAGAAAATTGAACAGGGGTACCATGGGCACTAAACACAAAACACAAGATTACTACAGGAACAAACTTAAAATGAGAGGTACCATGTGTAATATGTCAAAGTTCGAGGGTACCGTGGGAAATATCCCTAAAAAAAATCCGTTTTATAAGGTTAGAAGTATGAATTCTACTTTCAATCAAAATTTATTATTTTATACAATTACTAATAATGATCAATCAATAATAATATACTCAATATAATGATAATCATCTTTACGTGTTACATAATCAATCAATTTTAAGCCCATGCATTATTGTTATTGTTATTTTAATATTTAATATGACCCGTGTTGCGTATAGTAATTATAGTAATGTAATTAGTAATTAGTAGACATGTGTTGTTTATAAAAAGAATTCTACTTTCACTCGAAATCCCTCTTAGGTTAGAATTAAAATTTACTCAAAACCCGGACATAAAAAAATAATATAATTAATATTCAGTGTAAAATAAAAAAAGCCTCCTTTAATTATATATATTGATATATGATATATGATTGTTTGAGTTTGTTGGGATTATTTTTTCTAATACTTAAATTCAAAGAAATTTTATTTATTATCTAATACTAAAACAAATAGAAGTATTATTTATCATATCCACTTTTAATATGGATAATGTTTAAATTCTTAGTGTTTCATTAAAGTTGGATTCCTCGAAAAAAAAAAGTTTCCTTTAATTATATATATTGATTGATTTCCTTGTTTTGTATATTTTCTAAATATTTCCTACTGGAATAACGAAAGGGTTATGCTTTTTTCTAACGAACTTTTACTCAATCCTAACGACATTTTACCATTTTGTACTTGTCATTTCCTCCCGATTCTCAATGATGATTGTTTGGTTTCTTTCTAACAAAAATCTCAAATTCCAACAACCATCCAAAACACAATTAATTAAATTTGAAAATTGCACCTTATTATTTTTTATTTTTTTTTGTAATAAGGTTATTTCTCTAATTCATCCATATAGGGAACTAAGAGAATGACTTACAAAAAAAAGACATATCCTTTACTCTTTGTAGAGACGAAGAAAAAACATGACATACATAACCCCAAATTTCCTATTGCAACAAGAGAATGCTAGGATGAGCTACCGATAAGCGCGCCTTTAACTCTGCTTTAATCATGGCAAGACGTTGCTCTACTGTGCTGTCAACTCCATTGAAAATCCTACTGTTACGTTCAGTCCAAATATGGTAGACAAGCGCACAGCCAGCAACTATGAACCATTCGCTTATCCACGACTGCTGGGATTTGTACAGGGCTCTACGCAGCATAGTAAGAATGTCCTTTCCCGAATTGTTAATATGCATCCAGCCCATGAGGGAGTCCCATAACTGCTTTGCATAAGAACATTTGAAGAAGAGATGGTTACACGTCTCTGAATCAGATCTGCACAAGCTGCATCTGTTTACCATTGTCAACCCTTTCTCCTGCAACTTATCAACCATGGGCAGCTTTCTCCTGCATCTGGTTACCATTATTATTATTATTATTATTATTATTATTATTATTATTATTATTATTATTATTATTAAATAAATGATATATTACTGAATCCACAATTAAATCCGATTTTTAATAAATTTGCGAAATAACTGATGATAGATAGTGTAATTATAATCCATTAATTGAATCTGAAAATTATTAACAAATCGAAACAAAATTGGTTTTATTCATTAATTTAACATTAAAAAAAATCCATGAATGGCAGAACCTGACTCTCAAGTCCCGTCCCCAACCACCCTAACTCTCCCCCACTACAACCACCTCCCACTCTCACGACCAACAACCATCATCCCTACCACCCACGAAACCGTAAACACCAACCATCCACCCCCGTATCCATCCTTCCTGCCTTCCACACCACGCCCACCGTGACCACCGACCTTCACTGCCCTCACCGTCCGCCGACGACTCATCTCCAATCCCACCCACGCCTCCCCTGCCTCCCCCACCACCTGTCTCCCCGGCCTCTCACACCACCGGCTAGGGCAGAGCACGAATCGGATATCCGATCCGAATCACATTTTCGGATCGGATATCCGATTTGAAAATTTGAAAATTTTAATATCCGATATCCGATCCGAACCACTCCGGATATCCGATTTTTGATATCCGAAAATTTCGGATCGGATATCCGAAATATCCGATATCCGAAATATCCGATATCCGATTTGGTTGAGATTTTTGGTCAAATAAAATTCTAAATGAAGTTCTGTTCAACTCGAAAAATCCTAATCTTAATTAATATAGTATTATACGGAGTATACTATTCTATATTTTAAGGCAATACAAAAATGTCACCAAGGCTTAATGTAAAATGAATTAAATTATAACCTACTTACATTAGAATACACTAACCCAATATAAAATTTACAAAAATAAATCATTTTTCGGATCGAATCGGATATCCGACAAAATTATTTTGGATATCCGAATCCGATCCGATATCCAAAATTTTCGGATCGGATATTTGATCCGAAATCATTTTTCGAATCGAATATCCGGTTTTTCGGATCGAATACGAATCAGATAACGGATCGAATTCGGATAGTCGGATAATTTGCTCAGCCCTACCACCGGCCACCCTTACTCTGTGACGACTCGCCACCATGCCAACCACCTGCGACGACCTAGCACCGTCAACCACGCCAATCACGATGACGTATCACCATAAGTTTTTTAAAAAATCAATTAAACTCTCATCATACCCTAAACAATTCAATTAAGTGAATAAATAAAATTCGATATTGTTTTGTGGATAATTGAAATCGTAATTGTTTGATTGATTAACGAGTTACATAGCTAAATTGAAAAAAGCAAAAACGTAAACCGGTAAAGAGAGGAGGCAATTCGTAATTTAGGTTAGATTGCTGAGTATTTCTAAAGGGTAAAGTTGGAAAGTCTTAGGAAAATTCGTTAGAATTGAGTAAACTCTCGTTAGGAAAAAGTAATTTCGAACGTTACCAAATATTCTCAAACATAATGATTTGGTAATCGATTTACTGTAAAATTGTCGAAAAGTTTAATTGTTTTTCTAATATATATATTTATGTATTCTGTTTTTAAAATATTTTTTTTTGGTGCAAATGTAAGTATATATATATATTCCAACAACCGAATTCATCAAATACAAGCACCAACCACCTAGTCAATTAGTCTATCAATAGAGCTGAGATATTTACACGGTAATATGTGTATTATATGTTTAATCCTTATGCAAACTTCCTTCTTAGCAAGCTCCGTTAATCTATTTGGATGATCAATCTTCTGAAGCAATCTCCCCTGATTCCTATTCCTCCATACATGATACCAGACTGCTAGAATACCCGCCGCATAAATCTGTTTCAGCAACAGCGATTTAGTTCGAAGCCTTTTCCACCAGTTCGCTGTTTCTTGCAGTGGAATATCTTGTTGCATCCACACGGAAAGAATCCTGAAACACCGCTGCACATACTCACATTGGGTAAATAGATGCTCATGTGTTTCAATCGCTGCACCACAGATAACACAGTCTAAATCCTTCACAATGCTCATTTTTGCAAGCCGATCCTTAGTGAGTAACCTGTTATGGCTAATTAACCAAGCTATAAAACCATTTCGAGGAAGGCTTATTCTATTCCAAACCATCTTATCCCAAGTAACTATTTGCCCATGAGTCCGCATCCAATCATACCCTTCGTTCACCTCATAATTTCTGTGTTGAGCTATTAGCAAAGGAAACAGATTATTGGAAAAGAATTTATCCTTAACCCAGCAAATCTTTCTCCAAGACCAGCTGGAATTAAGGGTGGGTTGATAGGTAGCCCAATCTTTGTCTTTCAAGTAGACTGAATGCACCCATTTTACCCACATGTGATCCGCTTTACTTGTCACCCACCAAGCATACTTACCTATGGCAGCTATATTCCATATATGCAAGTTCTTCAACCCCAATCCCCCTTCCTGTTTAGGGCAGCAAACATTTTCCCAAGCTATCAATGGTGGAGACTGATAATGTTCACTCCCCTTCCACAAATAGTTCCTGCATATAGCATTGATTTTAGCTATAACTGAGGTTGGAATGATGAAAATACGAGACCAGTGGCCATGTAGGTTGCTTAAAACAGCTTGAACCAAGACTAGTCTCCCACTGTATGATAATTTCCTCGCCCCCAAACCCCTTATTCTGCTGACAATCCTTTCAGTTAATACATGACATTCAAGCACCGAAATCTTCTTCGGAGACATAGAAATCCCCAAATACTTGAACGGAAGAGTCCCTTTGGTCAATCCCGTAGCGTCAACAATCTGCGCTTGATCAGCCAAATTAATTCCATTATAGTAAATACTAGACATACTTTGATTCATGATAAGTCTAGAAGCAGCTGAAAAACAGCCAAAGGCCTTCATTAACCAGTTAACCGAAGATGCATTTCCTTTGCAAAATAACATCAAATCGTCTGCAAAACAAAGGTGACTAAGCTTAATTTGTTTGCACATCGGATGGAATCTATACTCAGTTTTCTCCTGAACCACCTTAATAATTCGACTTAAATACTCCATACATATCGTGAAGAGGAGGGGTGAAAGAGGATCACCCTGCCTCAATCCTCTTTTAGCTTTAAAGAATCCAAAATTTTCTCCGTTAAGCACCAAGGTGTAACTGGGAGAAGTGAGACACTCCATGATAACCTTAGTGAACCCCGATGGAAATTCCAAAGCTTCAAGCATACCTTGGACAAAAGACCATTCGATGGTGTCATAGGCTTTTTGCATATCTATTTTCATAATAACACGAGGGGAACACTGCTTCCTGTTGTATAAGCGTACCAAATCATGGCAGATGTGTATGTTCTCCACAATGTCTCTCCCCTTCACAAAGGCACTTTGACTAGATGAAATGATCTCCGGTAAAATGCTGCTAAGTCGACTGCATATAATCTTGGAAAGACACTTGTAGATCGTGTTACAACAGGCAATGGGACGAAACTGTCCCACATTATCTGGGTTGCTTACCTTGGGTATTAGTGTAAGCAAGGTATTACTAACTTGCTTCAGCAATTTCCCCTGAACAAAAACATCCTGAATTGCTTCATACACACTTTGCCTTGTTATACTCCAAGTGTCCTTAAAAAACTGACTAGTAAACCCATCAGGACCTGGAGCTTTGTTGCCCTTAATGCTAAACATCGCTCTCTGAACCTCTGTCATAGATATGGGCTGCATCAGGTGATTCCTATGCTGATCAGTTAGAATGGATCCTTTCCTTACAGTAGATTGATGAACTTCAGTGACTATCTTGCTCTCCCCAAGAATATTTGTAAAGTACCTAAGAAATGCATCCTGAATATCTGTAGGACTTGTGAGGCAATCCCCTTGTTGATTTTTAATTTGAATCACCTTGTTCATAGCCCGTCGTTGCTTAATAGAAGCATGGAAATATGCGGTATTCATATCCCCCTCCTGCAACCCAGTAACCTTGGCTTTTTGCTGCAGAAACTTATATCTCACTTTGTCTAGGATGGTGAATTGTTTAGATATTGCTCGTTCATAATACATAAGCGTAGTATCCCTAGGCTGTACCACCAGCTGTTTCTGAATATTATGAAGAGCAGTCTCCATGATATTGGCCATATTTTCCACATCCTTGAATTGCGTTTTATTCAGATTCCGCAGAACAGGTTTAAGTCCCTTCAATTTTGTAACCACCTGAAACATTGCACTCCCCTTAATTCTCATATTCCAAACCCCAGAAATTAGATCCCTAAAGTTCGTTGCAGAAGACCACATATTAAAATACTTGAATGAGTACTTCCTTCTCCACCCCAGATGATCAAGAGAAATAATACCCGGACAATGATCAAACAATCCCTCAGGTAGGAAATTAACAAAAGAGTCAGGGTAGCGACTAATCCACTCACTGTTAACCAATACCCTATCCAGTCTACTATAAACCCTAGTCTCCGGCTCATGTTTGTTGTTCCATGTGAAGTGAGCCCCAATTGTTTTCAACTCAGCAAGCTTGCAATCCTGTATACAATCAAAGAAAGGTTGAATCTCCGCCCTACTCACAGGGAGACCAATCTTCTCTTCCCTACTTAAGACATTATTGAAATCCCCACAAACTATCCATGGCCCTTGACTCATATGGACATACTGCCTCAAATAATCCCATAAAGGGAATCGATCAGCTGGTTTATTATGACCATACACCATGGTACACCAAAAGAACTTATCAACACCTATTATATGAACCTTCATACGAATGGACTGATCCTTCCCATCCTCAATGTTAACTTGATAGATCCTAGGATTCCACAAGCACCAAATTCGACCTCCAATATGAGCCTTATTATTAGTAGTTATAGACCAATTAGTGAAGACATTACTCACATTAGGACAATTATTAGTATCAACTTTAGTTTCTAATAAGCCAAAAAGATGAACTCTATTATTATGCATAAACCATCTAATTTCTTCCTGCTTCTTAACTTTATTCATACCACGGATATTCCAAAATCCAATGTTATCCATGAATATCAGTGTTTAAATGCATTCCTCCCCCTTCATCCTCATAACTTGCCTTATCATGGCCTCCACTTGTTGCTGTTAACATTTCCAAGAAACTAAGACCCTCAGCTGTGTATAAGATACCTTCATTACGATTGGGCTTAAGAGGCACTTTAGTGACTGGTAGCTGACTAGTAACAGGCACCTGAGTAACAGTAGGAGTGGCTACTGGTTCCTTTTCTGATTCCTTTGCTGGATTGATTCTTCCAACAGGCTTCCAGACCTGCTTGGGTTTGATGGATTCAGCCTTAGTGCGGCACTGTAACTCATTATGCCCTATCCCTTTACATCTGTGACAAGCAATAGGTAGCCAATCATACTCCACCTTAACCTGCTGTTCCACCCCCTTTTCATCCAAAAATCGCAGAACAGAAGGGAATTCCTGCCCCACCTCAACCTCAATAAGGATCTTAGCATAACCTAAGAACTGGCGAAGCTCTGTAGTTGTAGCGCTGCGTACTACTTTCCCTATGATACCTCCAATCTTACGCAGACAATTAGCACCCCAAAACTTAATATCCAGGTTCATCAATTTCACCCAAATCGGTAGTCTCTTGACTTTATATTTCAGTAATTCAATAGATGCATTCCACTCATGAACTATCACAGGCTTATTGTTAAACATTAAATGCTCTGACATTATAGCTTGTTGTTGAGATTCAACATCTAAGAACCTGACCAGGAATATGCCGTTTGGCAGAAAAGATACCTTATCGATCTTCAGATTCCTCCAAATTCTATGCAGAAAACCAGATAGCACACTCCAAGGAGGATTTGCTCCCACAACAAATCCATACACCGCTGTGCTCCAATATTGCAACTCCTCTTGGACATCCTCTGCTGTTAGCTGTAACAGAGTGGGGCTTCCATTGCCCATAGCATCGCTCTCAGTCGGCTCCTCAATGGTCTCTTCCTCCAATACATCCTCCAGGTTGACCTCTATCTCCTCGAAAATTGATTTGTCCTGCTTCGAACCTTGTCCTTTCTGCATTTTTTGTGTACTAGAAGAAGAATTAGTATTGTTGCTATTATTTTTGTGAGTATTAGATGATGAACTATTACTACTATTTGTGTGTTTTTAATTTGAGCCGCGTCGAGTTGAAGCTGAGTTGTTCACCTTCCGGTATTTCGCCATTGCTGATCACGAAAAGCTTTCTCTCACTTCTTTATCTCTCTAAGCGGTTATCCACTGTTTTTAAAATATTAAGGAGTATTATTATGTAAAATTTCTAAAGCATCATACATTTTTTCATTTGAAGTAATTTTTTGTTTTAAAGTTAATTTATTAATAAAAAAATTTAGATATTATTAATTTATTAATTATCATAATTTACTTTTAAATTTTAGAAAAGTATATTATTTTTGAAAAAAATTAATATTTTTTTAATTGATTGTTTTTTAATACATATATGTATGTATGTGTGTGTGTAGACATGTAGTATATATAACAAGGAGTTTAAAAAAAATTGTGTAATTATTAATTAATTTTCCATTTAAAATAAATCGAAAATATATTAATAATATCATATACTTTATTCAAAAAATGAAATATGTAAAACAAAAACAATTTTTATTTCCAATTTAACTTAACTAGATTAAGGTTAAGAATTAACTAATCATGTAAAATTACTAACATAATTCTACACTAATCACCTTAGGTTAAACTAAAATAAACACGTGGCGCAATATGATTAGTTGTAGACACCCACATTTTACTGCCATGTGTCTATAACAGTTTCCGACAAACACCCGATGATGATCGGACGCAAACGTGCTTTAACGTACTCGGAAATGGGCTCGAAATCATGGATATTTAGCTTGGGCATTTTACGGAGTACAAATTTCACAAAATCAACCTCTAAACCAGGCCCAGCGGGTCATTTCAAGTCAAATAAGACTAATTTGGGTCGAATCCGGCACCAGGGGCAAAACCATCTTTTAGCGACCGAGTCAAAACTCGGTCAAAGATATTCCCGAGGCACACGGGCCAGCCATGTCACTTCACGAGTCCGGCCAAGACTCAAATGCTATAAAAAATCAGCTACGACAAATATTAAACAAATCCGTTTAAGGATGGAATTCGACCTCAAGTAGGAATTCCCTCCGAACATCGCATCAAATACTCGACCGAGCATAGGATACTCGGCCGAGCTCCCCTTCCCAACCGAGATTCCCTTTCTTCTTCACCAAGTAACGGAATTCTCGTTCCTTTCAAATTCTTACGTTTCCTATCCAAACCGGTATTTCTTGTTGTCCAAGCAAGATACCTCTCTCAACTTCTTCTCCTATAAATAGGACCCTTTGCATACACAATTGACACACGAATTATTCATATACACAATTCATTCATATCATCAATTACATGCATTCATAAACTCCATACACCTAGCATCAAGAGACCGATAGCACATCCAAAACCCGAAGGAACCGGCCCCTATACCCGTCACCCTTCACGTCCGAACCAAAACCACCACAACTCACCTACATTTAACCCGACGCTCCCGTGCCCTAGGCACATTCCGGCGAGCCCCGATCCAAGTTAACAAAAGCATGTAGGTTGAGGGTGTAATCAAACCCGACTTCTCCTTTCTTCTCTCTCTCTCTAGTTTTCTTTTACGGGTCGTCGGTCGTCATCGTTTTTTTACGGGTCGTTCGTCGTTTTTTTATTTCTAATATCGTTATTAAAAAAACTATTTTCATATAACGAATATTCTTAGAAATACGATACCGATTCTCTAGTCGAATATCGTATTAAAAGAATAACATTAATCTCGTCGATGCTAAAAATCGTTACTTTTTACAAAAATACAACGATTTTAACGCGGAGGGAACCAACATTCTTTTTCTTTTCGATCAAATTCTTTTTCAAAACAATTTTATAAAACTTTTTTTAAAAGTCATTCCGAATATTCGATATCGATTTCATAATCGAATATCGAACACGACGAATATCGAAAGCATAAATCGAGTATAAATTAATTCATATTTGTACGCTATCTATCGAAATTAACGATTTTTCGAAAATAAGCAAACCGGGACAGCAGCCCACGCGAGTCGCGCCCCTCCCAGGCGACTCGCGCGGGAGCCTAGAATCCGCGGCCCTCTTCTTTGTTTTCTCTACTTTTCTTAAGCATCATTTTTCTAATTATACAAAACGATTTTTCAAAACTTTTTCTTTTCATCTTTTCCAAAATTATTCCGAATGTTTGGTATCGATTTCATAATCGAATATCGAATATAACGAATATCGAAAATATTGAATCGAGTACAAATTATGCGATATTTGTACGCGATTTAATAAAGTCATCGATTTTCAAAAAATCGACCTCGAAACAGGCCGGGGCGCGAGTCGCGTGCACCCCGGGCGAGTCGCACAGCCGACTGAAACGCAACACGTGCTTCGCTTTTTTTATTATTTCTTTGAACATCGTTTTTTAGACAAAACAGCATCTTTTCAGATCTCGACCTTATTTTTTCTTGACCTCGGTCAACACGTGTTAATCCATCATGTGAATTAAACTTTTCAAAACCATGCATATCATCATATTTATTTTTTATTCAATCGTTACTAACGTGTTTGCTCATGTTTTTTTAGCGATTTCTTTCTTTTATCTTTTGTTTTATTAGACTAAAACGAACCTCGCATGCTAAAATACAACTTTGACGTTAAATTTTAGTTGCATTAAATCGACTTAGCAACCCATTCAATTCTCGCATGATTAGGGAAAACAATGTTTGCATATCATTTCATAGTTCAACTAACACGCGTATTAAAACATCAAACAATATCCTAGTAGAGGCCGCTAATGTGCGGGCGGGGTTGGGTATCCTTCGTGGGCTTCCCAACACGTACCCTCACCCCTTACTCAGAACCTCGGTTTCCGGATGTCCGAAACCATTGGCAACGAGAGTCATTCGATACACGATATCCGATAATGTCGGTATCGGTATCAAATGCAAAGGGACGAACCCAATAAACTCTGATATCGGAAATGGGCCGTATTTTGTACAAGGCCCACTAAGACATAGAGTGGGTTCGAACGGGCCCGAACTCCCACAAAGTTCGGTGGCGACTCCAACTTCGATTTAAATTTCAATTCGATCCATTCTCATATGGAGATTCATTCGCCTTCCCAAACCCGCACGTGGCCGCGTCGGGGTGGACCTATGCCATGTCCACAATTTGGCGACTCCGCTGGGGATTAACTGATGCGTGACTTACCATCGGCATCCTCAGGGTGAGACTCGAATAGAAATCGTTTGACTAGTACAATACGCGTTTTAGCTCTACGGTTCATTCATAACCTCATATTTCCCGGGCCGGTACTGGTGACCGACGTCCCACTATACCATTGATGTAGTCCAAATTGGATATGTCAAAAGGTGTGCATGGCAGATTCGTATGGGTTTTACGGCATGTTCTAAGCTCAATTCGACTTAGGAAGCTCGCCCCGATTCTCGGATAGGCTATGTACACTGGTTTAGACCCTTATAGACTGACCGGGACTTAGCTTAGGAGCATACATGGTGTCATTATACTATTTCCATGACTACGTGTCACTTGATCCATATCTTTTTCAAAAAATGTCATTTTCAAAAATTTGCATCCTTTTCAAAATATCCAATTTCAAAACCCCGGACATATACCAAATTTAGGACTTATGATTTTACTCAAAATAGCCCTTTTTCTAGCCGGTATTATGCCCAATTTAAAACTCGAAAATATATTTTCGAACTTTCAAAACCTTCGCCCGGTCCGCCTTTCCGTTTTCTTTCTCGAAAAAAAAGGGGCCGATTCTCCTCGAATTTTTCGGGCTTTTTCAAAAAAAATCATATTTCAAAACTTCCTCTTCTTAGGACTTCACGTATTTAGCAGTGCCGGGTCGTGTCATAAGTCGTCGAAGTTTTTAGCGTCGAAACTCCGTCGATCTTACATCACGAGTTTCCTCCCTATCCCAGTCCGCCTTATTTTACTAAGGCAAGGCCCACCTACGTAGGACATACTCCTACAAAGGTTGGCCCATTTACACAATCGAGTCCAAAGTCTGGGAATGTCTCACGTGAACCTTCCTTCGAACAGGGCCCAGCCCACATAGCTAGATCCTAAGGGAGGCCCACCTTTTCACAAGTCACCCGTCTAGGTGTCTTTTCCGAGTCATTACCGTCTTAGTCTTCTTCTTTTTCCCTTGCTCGGGATGTACTTTTTTGAGGATTCGGGTTAAGTTGCTGATTACGCGGTGTTCATACAGACAGGCCACCCTTCACTCGAACCATGACGAAAGAAGCCATTGATGAGTTGACAGCTTCGTTGACCCAAATCCAAGACCAATTGAGGAAAATGAGGGAAGACCAGATTGCCATCGTCACTCGGGTAAGTGCCGTGGAACAAGGAACCCCCAACGCTTCGATCGATGATGACGGACCTTTGGCCGCACTGGCCGGCGCAGTCCGAAAGCTGCAAGAACAGGTCCACTCGACCACCAGAAACACCATCCTCACGGAAAATGCCCGTACTTATTCGCCCTTGACCGATGAACTGCCCGCAAACCTTAACTTAACGGGCTTACCAATATTTGACGGGACTGAAGACCCGGTACTCCATATTCGGGCCTTCAAGGATTTTATGGCTGTTAAGAGGGTCAAATCGACCATGTTCAAGCATCTCTTTGCTTCCTCTCTGGAAAAGCACCCGAAAGCCTGGTACTACAGGCTTGATCCCAAGAAATACAAAACCTGGGACGATGTCGCAATGGAATTCGAGCAAAACTACGCGGATAACGCCGAGATCCAAACTACCATGCGTACTATGGAGGTTATGGTCCAAGAGCCTAAGGAGGGTTTCACCAAATACCTTCAAAGGTGGAGGGCTGAAAGTGTAAAGCTGGTGGACAAGCCCAGCGAAAAGGTGCTAGTGGAGGCCTTTGTCAAAAACCTCTTCCCCGCTTACCGGATCCATCTCTGGTACGCCATCATACCCGATTTCGCCACTTTGACCGAGATGGGTACAAGAATCGAAGACGATCTAAGGTTAGAGAGCCTTACTAAGGCCTCTGCCAAGGGGTATCAAGGAGCCAGTTCATCCTCCAGCAAGCCCGCAACTACAGCTGTGGCCCGAAGCATCTTTGGCGAGGTTAACTCATTAGACACCTTGACCAAAAAGAATACTCCAAATTGGGTATTCACTGATATAGGAACAACCTATGCTAATGCCTTTCAAAGGCTGTCTTCAAAAGGCCTAATCCAACCTATAGGCCCAATCCCAGAAGTTCCCGTCGAAAAGCGATCCAAGAACTACAATATTCAAGCCTATTGCCACTATCACCAAGGTAACGGGCACGACACTGAGAAATGCTGGAAGTTGAAGCATCTCATTCAGGATCTGATCGAAAGTGGGAAGATACCACTACCCAGTGATAAGCCGAGTAACAAAAATAATCCCCTTGCTACTCACGCCATTTTTACTGGAGAAGTAGTCGATTGCTCTCATCTCATTTCCCCTCTCATTTCCCAAATCAACGGGATATGGAATGACGATGAAGATGCCGTTTACTTGGCTAAGGGGGAAGCTGTCCCCGTCACCGTCGAAGAAATCCGGAAAGCTAAAGCCAGAGCCCTGACCGGCAAACACGTCATCACGACCGGTCCTTCTATCCCGGAAACCGTCACTGAACCTACCAGGACGGAGCCTACTCTCGAAGAACCAAACGCTGACACGGCCCTAGTCAGACAACTAAAGAGGGTCCGAACTGATCTTACCATATGGCAGCTTTTGGTTAGTTCTCAGGAGCATCGGGCAGCACTTACTAAGGCTCTTGATGAAATCAAGGTTGACTCATCGGTTACCCCCACCGAAATGGTAGCCGCTATTTTGCCTCACCTCAAAGGCAAGGCCAAAGGAGAAGGCCCACTTATCACTTTCTCCGAGTCCGACCTTTCACCGTTTGGGGCCACCCATAACTTGGCCCTATATATCACGGTGATCTGCCGGAATAAATTTCTCCCAATGACCCTAATTGATGATGGGTCCGCAGTAAACGTCCATCCCTTGAGGACAGCTAAGGCCCTCGGCATTACCGAGGCTGATTACCTTTCAACTGTACAAACTATCCAGGCTTTCGATGGGAGCCCAAAATCAGTTGCTGGGGCCGTTAAGCTAACGATCATAACAGGCCCGATCGAGAAGGAGTTAGAATTTCAGGTGATCGATGTCACCTCATCTTTCAATCTGCTACTTGGAAGGCCCTGGATACACGCGGTCAAAGCCGTGTCTTCCACCCTTCACAGGAAGGTCAAACAACCTTTACAAGATGGGATTGTTACTCTCGAAGCTACCCCCATAACCGTGTCAAGCTGCAACACGGCAAGCTCAACCGACCCACTGTAATCCCCTAGAAATTCTAACGCGATACAGTGGCGGAAACACTGTAGAGTCGGGATTATAACACGCTGTAACTATGTTTTGATAAAAATTTAAATGGCAAAGTCAAACATTAGGCCCTAAATAAAATGGCCAAAATTAAATAAATCCACAAAGGGGTTTAACAATCCACAAAACATAATTATTAAAATTAATCGAGCAAGGATCATGACTGCCCGCTAGCCCACACCCGGAAACATGCCTACCTGTCATGTTAAAAACATAACAGCCACAATCAGTGAGGAGCAACGTCAACGTTCTCCCAGCCGTATAACAGGATTTTAAAATAGTAATTACTAATATAGGAAAAATATTAAAATTGGAAAACAGTAAAACAACATATTAAAATAAGCTTTCAGCGCCAAAACCAAAATATTAAAATGGGCTTCCGAAAAACATAAAAATATTTGCCAACCTGTAAACCAATTTATATCGATAACAAATAAAATAGTCAAAATGGCATTATGGATAGGATTAATGTAGAATCTAGACTTTCACTAGGATAATACTAGAAACTAGCTTCGAGAACTGTAGACTTAACTCATAATAGAATCAAGTCTCTAACTAGGCAACTCAACTATAACAGGACTGTGTGCAGCGAGGTCCTGGTTTAAGTAGTGCATACCCCTCCTAGACAACAAATATGTCTAGTTCAGCTGACGGCGACTAACACGATGCGATATCTAGCTTAAGGTCAAAACATACACTCTCCTGGGCGAAACTACGCCCAGTTCAACGACCAAATGTGTCCCAAATAGACACACCGGCTTTATAGCTGATGGCAAAAACGTACATCCCAGACTATATTACTCTAAACCCACACTTGTCCTTATTCCATAACTCCAAAACAAGCCATTATCGATATTCAAAAGATATAATCATTATAAACAATATGAAGATAAAATAAATAAACATTTATATTCTAAAAGAGGGAACTTTCTATTTTAGGAAACTTCTATTTTTAGAAACTTTACTAAAATAGCATTATATCAAAATAATGAAAATATTTGTTCATACTAATACCACATTTTTAGTAAACGATATAGATTTATAAAACTAATACTTTCGGCCTTAACGATATTAATTACCAAAGTGAACATTTAAATTTTATGAAATTATTAAAATATCGTATAAGCATTATAAAATGATTAAAAATGTCTTAAACATTTCAATATTACTAATTAGGGTGTTTTCAAAAGTTATAAAGTTAAAATTCCCTAATTATTATTAGTTTCGACAATAAATATAAATAGGATTTTACGGCAAATATCAAATTAAATATTTGAACGTCTTTATTTAATTAAACCAACATATATATTTAGAGTATGTTAAGCGATGATTTAAATCTTAAAGTTTCAGATTTAAATACTTTCAAAATTGCTGGAAAAATAATTCTTTTAGGTAAGACGAAGCATTTTAACGATAAATCACAATTTGTCCGAAAACCAATACTTATTAATTATAGACTTTAATAAATAGTACAAAAATTACGTAAAATATAAAATATATTTATGGACAGTCTTTCCAGAAAAGAAAATTTTACAGAATCCTAAAACTCGGTTTTTAAAGCGTTTTCTCGTTAATCGTCCAATCTCGAAAATAACGATTAATAAAAATAGTAATTACAAAATGATTTAAATATTAATGTCTAAAAAATTATTATTAAACCCAAAAATCATCATTTTCCAGAATATACTAATTTTTCAGATTTTCCAAAGTTCTAGTTTTACCAACTTCCGTCAAAACCGTCTTTAAAACCCGTTTTCACAATTAACGATTCCATTAATAAAACTTATCGTTCCTAACATTTTATTAAGGCACTAAAAATCATAAAATTACATTTTAATATGAAATCATCAGAATCATAATTTTTTTCAGATTTAAACCAAAGACCAGAAATCGAGAATTTAAACGACAAACACGGTTTTAACGATAAACGATGATTTAAAGTGATTAATTAATTCATCCACTTAACAATTCCGAATAATTATGAAAAAATTCATATAATTCTATTTCATCAGAAAGTTTCACCACGTAAAAAATCAGATTAAAATAAAATGTTCAAGTACTAAAACTAAAAATCGGCTTTTAATCATTTTTGTCCGTAAATGGTAATAATTCAATAATCGATAACTAAAATATCAGAAAAATACTAAATTATTAAAAATCATCAAAAACGACATTTTTACAGAATATAAACATATATTACATGTTTAGGCCGAATATTATGATTTTACAAATTAATATGACAATTTAATCGTTAATCTCGTAAAAGCGATAAAAATACCGAAACATGCAAATTTTAAACTTTTAAAAAATTTCAAGATTATAAGACATACATATATTGTCAAAAATAAAATATAAAAATATACATGCAAATACACAATTAAAATCATGCAATACCGAGTAACATCGACGTTACCTCTACTCCAACTCTGAATCGATTATATATTCGTCGGTCTCGGGATCGTCCACAAATCCTACCAAACACGAAAATCATGGCAGAAAAATACCATTAGAAAAACTAACAAAATCAAGGTAAATAATGATCGAAAACAACATCGTTTATTACCTTAACGAAGGGATCAGAAAGAGGATTATTTTGACGATAAAAATGATGTGATCGAGGCTCGAATTAAGCAAAAGTCAGCCTAGGAGGGGAGAGGAGTGTCACGGCCAGAAATGAAGAAGGAAAAAGAGGTTGTAATATTTTTTATGAAAAGAATGAATGAAAGAAGAAGGATGGTTTATGCAAGAATGAATGGCATTAAAATGTAGATGAAAACTAGGTGAGATTAGCCACAAAACAGCCGGCCAAAATAAGTGAGGGAGAGTATGAAGAGTTTTGATAATAATGCATCAATGAATGAAAAGAAATAATCTTACGTTTACGTTTTAACGTGATAAAATGAAACGTATTAATAAAACGTAGTTAAATTGTGACAAGAAGCTTTGTCGGTCCAATATGTGAGGAAATGATCTCAAATAATTAATAAGTTGATAAAAAGTATAATCGTAAAATAGTTAAAAGCATTTAAAAGTAATTCGAGTAAACCTCGCGTAAGAAAATAATTATTCGCGAAGCTTCGTAATAAAATCATTAACGACTAAATTTTTGTAAATAAAAAATATTTACTAGTTGAAAATATTATATAAACGTATTCAAACATTTTTAGGAAAAGGAATAACTTAAATCCGAGTTTAAAAACGTCAATTCGAAGAGAAATAGAATTCCTTGCGGAAAATTAATTAGTTTACGAAGAAAACCAAATAAATGGATTTAAAAAGAATTAGAATCTTTAAAATTAAAGTAAGAATCATTAAACTCAAAACTTAAAATAGAGCTTAGTAAAATGATGAAATATGAGGCCGAAAAGTGACAGAGTTAAGACGGAGTCCTAACGGAAAGAATAAATATGCTAGAAAAAATGACGGGTGTTACACCCGCGAGGTTTCAACTTCGTGGGAATGATCAAGGAAGAATACCTTTTCCGACCCTATTTCACCACTAACATCGACACGATGCTACAAAACCTGGGTTACCTACCGGGAGCTACCTCGAGACCTGACCTCCCAGCCGGAAAGATCATCGAGGTCTTAACTAATGAAGAGACAAGATTCGGCTTGGGGTATGATGTAACTCCCGAAAACGTAGTGCAGGCCGGTATTCAGAAGGCCATCAACATCTTCAAGGGTACCTACTTGGGCTCTTACAGTCCAAGACTGACTGATTACTTCGTCACTCCAGTGTTCGGAACTGTTCAAGTGGGCCTCTATCAGCCCATCATCTCATATCCCGAGACCAAATTGGCTCGGGAATGCAATTTCATCCCGGATGACATCTTTGCCCTTATCCAGGCCAAATCAAAGGAGGGCGCAAATAATACTGAGCCCGTCCTGGGACTCCTATTCGGGGAAGACAAGGTCGTCCCGACCCCTAAACAGGAGTTTGTCAACTTGATTCTCCGCAGCAGCAGGTTCGATCCAACCAAGCTGATCTACGAAGTGGGTGCTGACACCGGAAAGAGAGCTTGGAGGAAGACAACTAAGTGGACCGACAGTCAGGGTCGAATCTACAAGCTAACTACTGGTGAAGGAGATATGCAAGGCGCTGAGTCCAAGTCCGAGTCTGAGTCAGAGTCAGAGGCGGAGTTTGAGTCCAAGTCTAGAGGGTCCAGTACTAGGATCGAGTCTGTAACCCCTCTCCCTTCTTTAGTCACACCATCGGGAGCCCCGGAGTCTGTCCCGAGGGCTCTCCCTATCCCTCCTCTGACCAACGATCAGATGGCCGCTCTCTTCGAGCTATTTTCAAAATTCACTATCGATCAATAATAACGATAACCGTTCTGCTTACGACTTGTCTTATTTTCAAAACATTTTCAAAAATTTCATTTGCAATGACATTGAGAAACCCGACGAACAGGTACCCCTGCCTCCGCATCTAATCGAGCAACTCGAACAAAGGGAGTCCCGAAATCCGGTAATCGAAGAAACCGATTCCATCAACGTAGGAACCCCTTTAGAACCTCAGATGCTTAAGCTGGGCTTATCTCTAGATCCTAAGGTAAAACAACAGTTCACGGATCTCCTCCAGGAATTTAAGGACGTCTTCGCATGGTCCTACAAGGACATGCCGGGAATAGAACGGGAGATAGCTGAACACCGTATACCCATCAAAGACGGGTTTAAGCTGGTAAAACAGAAACTCAGAAGAATGAGGCCCGAATGGTCTCTCAAAGTCAAGGAGGAAGTCGATAAACAATTCAAAGCGGGCTTTATTCAAGTGTCTGAATATCCAGACTGGGTTGCAAATATCGTGCCAGTACCCAAAAAAGACGGTAAAGTTCGGGTATGTGTAGACTTCCGAGACCTTAATAAGGCCAGCCCAAAAGACGATTTCCCGTTACCACATATCGACATACTGGTGGATAACACGGCCGACCATGCCCTTCTATCATTCATGGATGGGTATGCTGGATACAATCAGATCAAAATGGCGGAGGAACACATGAGTAAGACCACCTTCATCACACCTTGGGGTACTCACTGTTATACCGTGATGCCATTTGGGCTCATCAATACCGGTGCCACTTATCAACGGACCGCCACCACTTTATTGCATGACATGATGCATAAGGAAGTGGAGGTCTACGTGGACGACATGATCGTCAAATTCAAGGACCAAAACGGGCACATTGCGGCCCTAAGAAAGTTCTTCACCCGACTACGCAAATACAATATGAGACTAAACCCTCAAAAATGCAGCTTCGGGGTCACATCAGGCAAGCTACTGGGCCACATTGTCAGCTAGCGTGGCATCGAAGTTGATCTAGCAAAGATCAAGGCCATTACCGAGATGCAACCACCCAAAACCGAAAAAGAAATAAGGGGGTTTCTCGGGAAAGTCCAATATATCAGCCGGTTCATTTCAAAGCTAACCATGGTATGTGAGCCCATTTTCAAAAAGCTTAAGATAGGAGAACGAACACTATGGGACGATAAATGTCAAATGTCTTTTGATAAGATCAAGGAGATTCTATCTTCTCCGCCGGTATTAATGTCGCCTCAACCGGGCCTGCCTATGTCATTATACCTGGCAACGACCGAGACATCCATGGGGGTTATGCTCGCCCAAACGGTCGATTCAGAAGAACGGGCTATTTACTACATCAGTAAAATGTTCTTGGAGTATGAATGCAAGTATACAATGCTCGAGAAAACGTGTCTAGCTTTAGTATGGGCCACTAAAAAGCTCTGACACTACATGCTTAGTCACGAGGTACATGTGGTATCCAAAATGGATCCGATCAAGTACCTATTCGAGAAGCCCATCCTCAACGGCCGTATATCCAGATGGACTTTAATGCTAGTTGAGTTCGACCTCAAGTTCGTACCATTGAAATCCATCAAAGGCCGGGTAGTAGCCAAATTCCTCGCTGATAGCCCGATATCCGAGGAGGGACACACCGATACTTGGGCCTTCCCGGATGAAGATATATTCCATACTGACACCGAAACCTGGGATTTATATTTTGATGGGGCGTCCAATTTTCGAGGGTTTGGTGTCAGGATTTTACTGATCTTGCCCCAAGGGGAACACACCCCGTTATCCATCAAGCTAGATTTTGACGTGACTAACAATACAGCCGAATATGAAGCATGCATTCACGGGTTGCAAGCCGCCGCTGATTTAGGAGTAACAAACCTCCGGGTCCACGGTGACTCATCTTTAGTCATAAATCAAGCCCTACAAAAATGGAAGACTCGGAACGCAAATCTCGTGGCTTACCAAGCGCGAGTAAGGGTTCTCGAAAAACAGTTCCAAAAGGTAGAATACATCTATCTACCTCGGGAAGAAAACCAGTTTGAAGATGCTCTTTCAAAATTAGCATCTTTACTGAATATCCCAGCGCATCTAACCAGCATGCCTATCTGCGTCGAAAGACGATCCGAGCTGGCATATATCCACGCTATCCAAGATATTGAAGTAACTGATCCGGAACCTTGGTATCAGGCTATTCTAACCTATTTAACATCGGGAGAATATCCTCCGAGAGCTGAAAACCGGGCCAAGAAAGCTCTACGAAGATGGGCAACCCAGTTCATCCGCACAGACGATGGACAGTTATATAAGAAAACAGCGCAGGGGGCTCTACTCCTATGCATTGACAAAACGCGAGCCGAAAGAGTCATGGCTGAGGTACATGATGGTGAAAATGGTCCGCATATGAACGCCCATATGTTGGCCCGAAAAATCACGAGACTCGGTTATTATTGGAATAGCATGGAAACTGACTGTCAGTTATATGCCTTTATCCCTATTATATACTATGACATCACCATGACCATTCTCGACATGGGGAATTGATATAATTGGGAAAGTGAACCCTTCCGGGACAGGGGGTCACTGCTTCATTTTAGTGGCTATCGACTATTTCACTAAATGGGTCGAAGCCGAGTCATACCGGATCTTGAATGCCAAACATGTGACTAAATTCATCTAAAAAAAATTATATGTCGATACGGGATTCCTCATGAGTTCATCAGTGATCACGGGACCCACTTTCAAGCTGAAACAGCCACTCTGTTGGAAAAATACAAGATTCAAAGGCATACACCTTCGCCTTACCGTCCCCAAACGAATGGAGCGGTAGAGGAAGCTAATAAAACAATTGTCACCATACTTAAAAAGATGGCTAAGAATTATCGGGACTGGCTCGACAAGATACCTTTCGCCTTATGGGGATATCGAACATCAATTCGCACCGCAACCGGAGCAACTCCATATTATCTGACATATGGAATGGAGGCGGTCCAACCAGTTGAGCTAGAAGTACCGTCCCTCAGGATTCTACTCGAGAGTCAGGTACCTGAAGCAGATTGGGTCCAAGCCCGATACGACTCGCTAGTTTTCTTGGAGGAACGGCGATCCCGGGCCCTGAATAATATTCAGATATATCAAAAAAGGATGCAACGGGCTTTTAACAAAAGAGTTAGGCCCAGGAATATCAAAGAGGGCGACCTAGTCCTAAAATCCGTTCGGGCTTTACTACCAGTTGACCCAAGGGGAAAATTCAAACCCAATTGGGCTGAGCCATATCTAGTGAAGAAAATCCTTTCAGGAGGAGCAGTAATGCTAACAGACTTGGACGGGAACGAGTTCGTCAACCCAACCAACTTGGACCAGTTGAAGCGTTACTACCCTTAAACCCTACCTCGATGTCATTTGCAAAAAAAAAATTATAAAAATTTGGCTTTTTCAAAATTTTAAGCAAGTCAATAAGTTAGGATTACTTATCCTACCGTCGCACATCTCGAATTAATAATCTTGATGTATTTCGAAAATTGCAAAAAAATTCTGAACTACGGAAGGTTTGATTCCATTAACTATGGATACGTAGGCAACCCCTCAAAAGGGTACAACCGCTGCAATAACATAAAGATGGGAACGGTATTCACTAATATGTCTTTTATTAAAAAACACCGATAAATTCGGAAATTTCAAAAAAATCACACCACAAAAATAGTAGTAATACTTAAATAATAAATTTAGGAGACTACTCGTACATTTTTCCTTTCCCCTTATCTTTCGGGTCACGCGGAGCCCGAGGCCGACGAGGCGGGGGCAAACGTTCCCTAATCACAAGGGGAATTTCCTTTGCTCGAACCCGTTTCTTCGACAACGGGTCTTCTGCCATTGTCACTGGCCCATTCCGAGCTCGTACGGGCTCGGGAGGTCTGTCTCGAGAACCAAGTCGGTCCTTGACCGCCAACCTTGGGCCAAGTCTCCTTTCTAAGTCCGTCTGGGGGCTCACTTTCCCCCGTGCACCCTTAGTACTGGACCCTTCAGTCTGAGTCCTAGATTTCTATTTCTGACTTGCCGGAGTAGCACCTTCGTCAAAGAAACTTCTATTATCTTTAGCATGTTCCCGACGCAACAGGTCGAAAGCCTCGTCAGTCTTCAAAGCAGCTCGGGCTTTAGCGGAATCAACCTTTGTCCATCTGACGTAAGAATCTGATACCCAGATCGAATGAGGAGTCTTGGGAACGGACCAAGTGGCTCGGGTATACCACATTTGCATCCAAGTGTCACACATTACGTCCGTTAACTGAGTAGATTCACTCACGATTGCCTCGATTTCCGGGATTCTTTGGATCCGACCATATTGCCTAAGTATGCGATCGGGAAAAAGGTGAATTGTTTGCCTAAAAGATAGGATTACCTGATATCGAGCCCTATCTCGAGACTCTAAGCCTGTCCGGACATAAATGGGCCACCATGGAACGGTCCAGCGGATCAATGGGCCTTCATGGAAGGACAACACTTCATTCCAGTATTTTTGAGTGTTGAGGCGAGAAAAGGCAATGGTCCGTCTCCTCGTCATCACTTGTTTAGGTTGATATCGGCTCACGTCTAGGGGAGGGTCCAAGATCGATAGCCTCTCGAACAGCCACAGCTGAAAAACCCGCGAAAAATCAAAATCGCGAAAAGATGTCAAAAAAAACGCGTCAAAAAAAATTCGCAAAAACCGAGAAAATCGGAAAAAACCGCAGAAATCGAGAAAACCAGAAGAATTGAAAAAGCCGGAAAATTGCAAAAAAAAATCAAAAAATCGGCATACCTGTAAAAGACGGGTACTCCCAGTCAACCGGGTTGACGGATCCCTTTTGCGATTATCCAAACCCTGGATAATCTCTCCTGTAATTAGCCATGCCGGGCTGTGGTCCGTTTCCATCAGGTCAGCGACAGTGAAGAGTCGGACATGACCCATGCAAGATAATAAATCCATGTGACCTTCGAAGGCATAAACATGAAGCATACAAAAAGTAAAGGCCCTACGGCTATGGACCGGCCTGACCGGGACGTCATCTGGGTTCATAAATTTTTCAGCCAAATCAATCAAGGAAATGGTATCTTCTTCAAGCATGCGGGATACCTCCATGTGAGAAAGTCCTAAAAATTCTCGTAGCTTTCTCCTCGGGTCATGAACAGAAAAAGGGATAGCAGGGTGAAGTATGAGATTCCACCCTCCTACAGCAGCAATTTCCTCAGGGATAGGACAGATTTTGCCTCGAGGAAAACCAAAAACGTGATAAGTATCATCCCAATAGGATAAGCAAGCATCCAAAAAAAGACGGTCTACTTGCATCTGGCGGATCGTGAATAATTGGGTAACAACATTCTGATCCAGAATGACTTTATCTGCGTCTCTGAAAAATCGGGACTAATCTTGCAGCATTCCAATTAATCGATCGATTCCCATAATTGGATTTCTAAAAAGAAGAATAAATTTCACAGGGCTTGTTTTTCTTTAAGGAAGAGATGGAATCGTGGGAATTGTGGAAAATTATTAAGCAAGAAGAGGGTATTTATAGCATAAAACCAGATTCTCCTCCTCACCTAAGGATTCCTAATCCAGAGGATTTAGCATACAGGCCCTATCCTAGGATCTAGCTAAGTCATCCCGAGCATTCCTATTCCTTTTCAGAGTCAAAAAATTCTCTAATTTTCAAATCCAAAACTCAAAACCTTTCTCAAAATTTTTATTTCCCAGCGCGAGTCATATTTGTTTCGTCTACATGTTGCACGCAAAATTTTATGTAACTTATACAGGTACAATTCAAGACCGCGCAATTCACATAACTCCCCAGCGGCATTTAACGGGATGGGCCCATATATAGGCGCGCCCAAGACTTATGTTACAAGTCCAATTACCCACGGAGTTATTATAATAAGCTCAGGTACATTTCTAGTCTATGGCCGGCGGGCCCTTCACGCAGAGTCTAATGGACTTTAAACGACCTGATCGGAAGTCTGCCAGGTCTTAATCTTTGATTGGCCTGGTAGCTACTCTGACTTTCGCCCTGTCCAAGCCTCAGTCAGAGTAGGGGCTCTGTAGACACCCACATTTTACTGCCAGGTGTCTATAGCAGTTTCCGACAAACACCCGATGATGATCGGACGCAAAAGTGCTTTAACGTACTCGGAAATGGGCTCGAAATCATGGATATTTAGCTTGGGCTTTTTACGGAGTACAAATTTCACAAAATCAACCTCTAAACCAGGCCCAGCGGGTCATTTCGAGTCAAATAAGACTAATTTGGGTCGAATCCGGCACCAGGGGCAAAACCGTCTTTTAGCGACCGAGTCAAAACTCGGTCAAAGATATTCCCGAGGCACATGGGCCAGCCGTGTCACTTCACGAGTCCGGCCAAGACTCAAATGCTACAAAAAAATCAGCTACGACAAATATTAAACAAATCCGTTTAAGGATGGAATTCGACCTCAAGTAGGAATTCCCTCCGAACATCGAATCAAATACTCGACCGAGCATAGGATACTCGGCCGAGCTCCCCTTCCCAACCGAGATTCCCTTTCTTCTTCACCATGTAACGGAATTCTCGTTCATTTCAAATTCTTACGTTTCCTATCCAAAACCGTATTTCTTGTTGTCCAAGCAAGATACCTCTCTTAACTTCTTCTCCTATAAATAGGACCCTTTGCATACACAATTGACACACGAATTATTCATATACACAATTCATTCATATCATCAATTACATGCATTCATAAACTCCATACACCTAGCATCAAGAGACCGATAGCACATCCAAAACCCGAAGGAACCGGCCCCTATACTCGTCACCCTTCACGTCCGAACCAAAACCACCACAACTCACCAACATTTAACCCGACGCTCCCGTGCCCTAGCCACATTCCGGCGAGCCCCGATCCGAGTTAACAAAAGCAAGTAGGTTGAGGGTGTAATCAAACGCCACTTCTCCTTTCTCCTCTCTCTCTCGTTTTCTTTTACGGGTCGTCGGTCGTCATCGTTTTTTTACGGGTCGTTCGGCGTTTTTTTATTTCTAATATCGATATTACAAAAACAATTTTCATATAACGAATATTCTTAGAAATACGATACCGATTCTCTAGTCGAATATCGTATTAAAAGAATAACATTAATCTCTTCGATGCTAAAAATCGTTACTTTTTACAAAAATACAACGATTTTAACGCGGAGGGAACCAACATTCTTTTTCTTTTCGATCAAATTCTTTTTCAAAACAATTTTATAATTTTTTTTTAAAAGTCATTCCGAATATTCGATATCGATTTCATAATCGAATATCGAACACGACGAATATCGAAAGCATAAATCGAGTATAAATTAATTCATATTTGTACGCGATCTATCGAAATTAACGATTTTTCGAAAATAAGCAAACCGGGACAGCAGCCCACGCGAGTCGCGCCCCTCCCAGGCGACTCGCGCGGGAACCTGGAATCCGCGGCCCTCTTCTTTGTTTTCTTTACTTTTCTTAAGCATCGTTTTTCTAATTATACAAAACGATTTTTAAAAACTTTTTCTTTTCTTCTTTTCCAAAATTATTCCGAATGTTTGGTATCGATTTCATAATCGAATATCGAATATATCGAATATCGAAAATATTGAATCCAGTACAAATTATGCGATATTTGTACGCGATTTAATAAAGTCATCGATTTTCAAAAAATCGACCTCGAAACAGGCCGGGGCGCGAGTCGCGCGCACCCCGGGCGAGTCGCACGGCCGACCGAAACGCAACACGTGCTTCGCTTTTTTTATTATTTCTTTGAACATCGTTTTTTAGACAAAACAGCATCTTTTCAGATCTCGACCTTATTTTTTCTTGACCTCGGTCAACACGTGTTAATCCATCACGTGAATTAAACTTTTCAAAACCATGCATATCATCATATTTATTTTTTATTCAATCGTTACTAACGCGTTTGCTCATGTTTTTTTAGCGATTTCTTTCTTTTATCTTTTGTTTTATTAGACTAAAACGAACCTCGCATGCTAAAATACAACTTTGACGTTAAATTTTAGTTGCATTAAATCGACTTAACAACCCATTCAATTCTCGCATGATTAGGGAAAACAATGTTTGCATATCATTTCATCGTTCAACTAACACGCGTATTAAAACATCAAACAATATCCTAGTAGAGACCGCTAATGTGCGGGCGGGGTTGAGTGTCCTTCGTGGGCTTCCCAACACGTACCCTCACCCCTTACTCAGAACCTCAGTTTCCAGATGTCTGAAACCATTGGCAACGAGAGTCATTCAATACACGATATCCGATAATGTCGGTATCGGTATCAAATGCAAAGGGACGAACCCAATAAACTCTGATATCGAAAATGGGCCGTATTTTGTACACGGCCCACTACGACATAGAGTGGGTTCGAACGGGCCCGAACTCCCACAAAGTTCGGTGGCGATTCCAACTTCGATTTAAATTTCAATTCGATCCATTCTCATATGGAGATTCATTCGCCTCCCCAAACCCGCGCGTGGCCGCGTCGGGGTGGACCTATGTCATGTCCATATTAGTCATGTATGAGAAATCTCATGCATACTGTAAGTGTATCATCTTCCTAAAATTAATTGACTAATTCTTTTGTTTAAGTAGTATTTTAACCTATATTATAGTCTCGAGTTATATATATAACGAAGAAAAATGAGATGACGTAACCAGGTTGTACTGAAATTTAGTACCACCCAGGTTGTAATCGTAAATTAGTTGGTACTACTGTACTAGGTTGATGCCAGTGCGTTGCTCGGTGTTTAAAAATGTTTCACTCAAGCTACATTTGTAGTTCATGTTTTCGATTGTTTAAGTAGACACGCATGGTTAAACTTGGGACTGTGATTCTATGATTTTCACAAATTTACGAATTTGTTTTGCAACCCATTAAATGATTGAATTAAAATTTAAGATGATCATTATATTTCTGTTAGCTTATTTTCATTCTACAATTTAATCGTAACAATAGTACTTCACCGATTTTAATTTATCTTCTCATTTAAGTATAATACCATACCCATATATAGAGAGAATGAGAAAGATAAATTAAAATAAGAGGAAGTAGTATATCTATCAATACTAATTCTCACTTGGTAGTTTACAATATGTTTTATACACAAAGACACAATCATTGTTTTTAATATTATTATTATTATTGAAGAATAAAGTGGAAAGTATAAACATGGCAAAAATAGAAATGTAAATTATTGACTGACACACTTATAAAAAGAAAGTCTAAATTATTGAATGGTATAGAGAGAGTATGTAACAATTAGTAATAGGAACAACAACAATAATGTTAAGGAAAAACCCTAATGAAAGGAAGAGAGGCGATTGGTAAGCGATTTTGAGGCGATTTTGTCTGCAGGATTGTTTTCCATGGCAAGGAACTCCGCTTCCAAAACCAAAGCAAAGACGAATTCTAAGAAGACGAACTCGAGTTTGTCCCCAGCGAAGGAAGGCCAGAATAATGATGGAATTAGGAATAATAGAATGACAGGGCCACAAACTCCGAATAAGAATCAACGAACTAAACCTATCCACGAAGTTAATGAGATTCCTGGACTTAACTTTGATGAAGAAGATGACGTTGTGGACTGCCCTTGGATTACCCAAAGGGGGAAACGCAAAAATTCGAGTGTCGATGAGAATACGACAGACAAAGTTCAGAAAGAAAAGTAAGATGATGAACCATTGATACAATTTTCAAAAGAAGACACCCATGAGGAGATCATGTACTGGGGACAAGCAGTCTACTGCTATGTTCTAGGTGCCAACCCACCGTGGGAGGTGCTTGAAGGTTTTATCAGATGAATTTGGAAACAGTATGATGTTGACAAAGTGTCGTTTACGCCTAATGGAATATTTCTTGTTAGATTCAAAGAGATGAAAGGTAAAGATACTGTTCTGAATGCGCTGTAATTAAGCAATCGTTTTTTTCGAATATCCATCATCTTTTTGATAATAAACCTTTGATAGTGAAAGCTTGGACTCCTAACACTGATTTGCTTAAGGAGGATGTGATGGTGGTACCTGCGTGGGTACGGTTTCATGCCTTTCCAATTAGATTTTGGGGGAAATGCTTACCACGAATTGCAAATTTGGTTGGGAAATTTATCAAGACTCATCAGGCAACGATGGAAAAAACGAGATTGGGTTTTGCCAGGGTCTTGGTAGAACTATAGGTGGGAAAAACATACACCAGTCAAGTTAAATTTCTGGATGAAGAGGGTGTAATACAAGTGATGAATGTTGAATATGAATGGAAGCCCTCGGTCTGTGCAAAATGTAAAGGCATAGGGCATGAAACTGGAGTTTACAGGAAGGGGAAGAAACCTGTTCAGGAGAAGGCGGGTACAACCCTAAAGCTAACCAGGAGGGTGAAGAAACTTGTCCTGAACTCCACTATCATTCAGCATGGGAGTCCTTCAAGGACTTTTAAGGATGTATTGGCTGAAGAAGAAAACCTTATCACAATTCCAAATGATGAAACTGGTGAGATAAGACAGCCAATAGTGATCGAAGATGGTGACACTAACCCCCACAACCCCCGTAATGAATAGAATTGGATTCTGGAATGTGCGAGGTATGAATAGTGTACATAAGCAAATAGCAATAAAACAGTTCCTAAATAAACAGGAGGTGGCTTTATTTGGTCTCCTTGAAACAAAAATAAAGAGTAATACTGCTAATAATATATCTTCGAATTTGTTTGATGGGTGGAGTCTCACTACGAATATGAGTAGTCACAAAGGGGGCCGAGTTTGGTTATTACGGAGGCCTACTATTTTTGAGGTTGATGTGATTGAATGGGACGCCCAATTCATACATGCTGAGATTACGGTTAAGACAACCAAGAAGAAATTTTGCACAACTATGATATATGCCTTCAATGAAGGGTGTGATAGGAAGAGTCTTTGGGCAAGCCTGAAAAGATTCGCTGCTGGGTATAGTGGTCCTTGGTGTCTCGCAGGTGATTTTAATACTGTTATAGCTAGAGAGGAGAGATTGGGGGGACAAACTAAAGAAGAAGATATGGAAGATTTTGTTGAATGCCTTGAGGAATGTAATATGATGGATATTACTGCTACTGGCGCGTTTTTTACGTGGACAAATAAAAAGGAGGCAGGGACTATAAAATTTAGATTGGATAGGTTCCTAATCAACCCGGATTGGACTGACTGATTTCCTGAAATGGTGGCTCATTTTCATAATGAAGGAATCTTTGACCATACTCCTTGTGTAGTAAGTGCATCCTCTATTGAGTATGATCAGAAGAGGAACTTCAAGTTCTTCAATATGTGGACCTTGGCTGCATTCTATCACGACACTGTTCAGAAACAATGGGATAGAGAGGTGGACGATGTGCCGATGTTTCGTGTTGTTAAAAGATTAAAGGCCCTAAAACCAATGCTCAAACTCTTAAATTGGGAGAGTTTCGATAACATTGAAGTGCAGTTTGGCTCTGCTGCTGCAGCTCTAGATCAAATTCAAGATATGATTCAGACTAGTCCTACAGATGGCGATCTCATCGAAAGGAGAACAGCCTGCTGAGAGAAGTCAGGAAGCTACAGCAGGCAAGGGACAGTTTTTTGAGACAAAAAGCCAAGACCCACTGGTTGAAAGAGGGTGATTCCAACTCTGCGTACTTTCATATGTGTCTTAAACAAAGACAACAAAAAAATAGAGTCACCTAAATTGATGATGCAAGAGGCAGAGTGTAATAACCCGTATTTAATACTCGTATTTTATGTTATCTCGGGTCTCTTCTATAGGTAGTAGTATGTATTACTGTTTGACCCGTTTCTTTTATCCTTTACTAATACTCTTAATTTATATATAAGTCAAACCCGAGTCAAGACAGATAAGTCGGATCAGACCTAAAAATTAAACCCGAACAAAGGAGTCTTATTAACCAGTTTAATCCCAAGTAAATAAGTAAAACCCAACCGGGCCTCACACACCTAAAATTCATTTGATTAACCACTCCCTAAAACCCTTTTAAAATACCCACTTAAAAACCTATTGCTACTAAATAACCGTACACACCATTTCCCTCCTCAAGTTTCACGCTGCACACCCTTTTATTGTCTTTAACCCTACGATCATCTCACGGCAGTCCTTAATAACCTTACCCACGCACACACATGGCGAACAAGAGAAACGATAAGAAATCTAGGGATTGAGTCGACCCGAGTCGAGCCATCAATTATGATCGTGTGCACATTCTTAGGTATGTTTAAGTTGTTGACTCTGCTTTTGTAACATAGGTTGTTTTTATATTGAAACAATGGTGGTCGGGGATCGTGGTATGATGGTTGTCAAGCGTGGTGCTGGTCTTGCTTGTCGTGAGGCTATCGTGGGTGTTCACGTACTACTATGGTTGTCGGTGTACATCGTTACCGTTGCGGGTAGGTTGATGTTGGTGCGTGTTGATGTTGTTGTTGGAGTTGCGTTAACATGGTTTTTAGTGTCGTTGCTGTAGTATGCGTCGGGCTGTGGTGTTACAGTTATAGAGTATTGAGGGTATTACTTACTGTGGGGTTTGTTATTGTCATTATCGTATCGGGTCGTCGGATGTTGGTTGTACTTCGTTGTCATTTTCGTAGGTTGTTGTTATAGTTGTATGTCATATGCTAATTTTGTATGCTGTTGTTGGAGTTATGTCCTCATCGGAGTTGTGGTGTTGATATCTTTACGTGGTGTTATAGTCGTACTGTCGGGTGAGGTGGTCACAGTTGGTAGTAGCTGAGGTCAGTCTCATTTTATTATATTAGTTAGGTCGGGTCGGTCTCATTTTATAATTTTTTTAGAATGACATCGATTTATTTTATAATTTAATTATGTAAGAATAGATATGGATGTAATTATAGAATAGTATGTCATGACTACGTCAGGGTCGGATTTCATTTTATTATTTAGCTATGTTAGAGTCGATATTAACTTAAGTATATAATATTTTATTAGGACCAGACTTCGTAGAATTTCCGTACTGATTTGTACTACCGACGAGGGATGACTTGCTGCGTAGGTAAGGTTTTCCTTACTTAGAATACGTTAATATTATTATGCATATATGAGTTACGACCTCGATGTGATGTTGCGATAATGAGAATGATATTGAATAATGATGATGGAATGATTGATGAATATTGATATATTGGAGTTGGTGAGGCTAGGTTTAGACCTAGCCGGGGCCCTTGATCACGGTCCCCTCCCTGATTTCTCCTTGCGGCTTATTGAACCTTCGGGGGGTGTGCACACTCGGAATGAAAGGGCCTGCCAGAGTTGAGATGAGAATATTGATATGGTACCGTGATGGTGCTGAATGTTGAGATGAGAATATTGATATGGTACCGGGATGGTACTGAATATGGAGACGAGATTATTGATTGGTACCGATGATGGTACTGAGATGGTTGATACTGGATGATATGTTTTATATTATGTACCTATGTTATGATGTTAGCATGTTCTAACCGTTTTCTCTGTTTAATTGCCACCCTATTTTGTTGGGGGCCTGTGATGATCCAATTGACATTTCCGATCAACTGGGGAGCAGTATTTAATATAGGTTATGTATATCGTGATGTGTTTGGATGATGGGATGCTTGTACGGGATTGGAGTGAACGCGATAATGATCCTGGCCGTAACACGGGTTAATGCGTAGGCGTTCCTGTTTATATAGATTGTATAGCTTCCGCTGTGTAACCAAAGTTGTAATAGTTAAAGAGTTGTAATGTTTAAATCAAATGGTCGGCTTGGCATTCCATGTTGTATTGTAATGAGCTACTACCTCGGGAAATCGAGATGGTAACACCTTTATTTATACGGGAATGTCTTGATAAGGCTCCTGGAAAAATAGGGGTGTTACACAGAGTATGCAGTACCAGTAAAGACATTAAGGCTGCTTTCCTGAACTTTTATTCTGACTTGCTTGGTAAATCAAAACCTGTCAGGCCTGTTAGAAGATCTATTATAAACAAGGGAAAAAAGTGTTCAAATGAGCATTGTAGCATCATGCTACAGCAGGTGAAAGAAGAAGAAATTAAGAACATTGTTTTTTCCATACCGAAGGACAAGGCCCTCGGACCTGATGGCTATACCAATGGCTTCTACCAAGCTTCTTGGGATTACGTACGGCCAGAGATATGTAATGCAGTTCAAGAGTTCTTCAGGACAGGTCAGATTTTGAAACAGATAAATGCTACGAACCTGTCCTTGATCCCTAAAGTCGACAGGCCTTCAAATGTAACTCAGTATCGCCCTATTGCCTGTTGTAATGTTAATCTACAAGATCATCTCAAAGGTGCTCTGTAATAGGTTGGCTAAAGTGCTACCTGATATTGTTGAGGATACACAAAGTGCGTTTATTCAGGGTCGATCAATTATTGAGAATATCCGTATATGTCATGACTTGGTTAAACTATATGACAGGAAGAGCTCGTCCCCGAGATATCTATTCAAGATTGATCTTCAAAAGGCGTATGATTCGGTGGAGTGAGATTTCCTCGAGCAAATGTTACATGCCCTAAATTTTCCTCCGTTGGTGATTATGCAGATTATGAGCTGTGTTACAACCACGTCGTACTCTATCACTATGAATGGAAACTCGTTCGGATACTTTCGAGGAAAAAGAGGACTGCGACAAGGTGATCCCATATCATCTCTCCTGTTTACTCTTTGTATGGAATATCTGACTGGAACTTTCAAATATGCTACGGATAAACACAGTTTTCAGTATCACCTTCTATGTACCCAGCTCAAGATTACTCATCTTATGTTTGAGGATGATCTACTTATGTTCTGTAAAGGTAATGCTCAGTCCATCCTACTACTTATGAAAGCTTTTACTACATTTTCTGAGACCACGGGGCTGGAAAAAATAGCAGTAAATCCAAAGTTTTCTTCAATGGCGTGGATAGGAACTTGGCTGAGGAAGTTGTTTCTGTTATCGGATTCAAGGAGGGGGAGATGCCTTTTAAGTATCTGGGCATTCCTATTAAACCTGGAAAATTAAACAAGAAAGAATGCCAAATATTGATTGAAAAGATAGTGGCTAGAATTAGGAGCATTGGGGCGAGGAAATTATCATATGCTGGCAAAGTCACGCTGATTAATGCGGTCCTTAACTCGATTCACTGTTACTAGGCTTCTATTTTTATTCTTCCTGTATCAATTGTTAAACGAGTGGAAGCCATATGCAGAAATTTCTTGTGGGCAGGTACAACGGAGTATCAAAGAGTTCCTCCGAATGCAATTGCTTGGGACAAAATTACACTGCCAAAAGATGAAGGGGGATTAAATATAAAACAGGTTGGGATATGAAACATGGCAGCCGTTGGCAAGCTTGTGAATTGGGTTTACTCCCAACCGGAAAAGCTCTAGATCAAATGGATCAATCAAGTTTATCTGAAGAGTAGTGACTGGGACGACTGTATTCCTAAATCTGGTGACAATTGGAACTGGAAGAGTATATGTCGAGTCAAAGGCAAACTGAAGGAAGGGTATAAAGACAAGATATGGACTGCTACACCTGCCTATACTGTCAAAAGCGGGTATGAATGGCTTCAAACTTCGAGTAATTTGAAAGATTGGACTCGCGTGGTTTGGAACAATTGGAATGTCCCCAAGCACGCGATGACCGCTTGGATGGCAATGAACAATGGCATGAAGACTAAGAGCAAATTGAGACAATGGGGTTACATCGAGGAGGATAGTTGCCGCACCTGTCAGGCCTGGGATGTAATCCCCTAAAAATTCTAGCGCGATACAGTGGCGGAAACACTGTAGAGTCGGGATTAAAACACACAGAACTATGTCTTAATAAATTAAATTGGTAAAGTCCAACATGCGCCATACATAAAAATGGCTAAAATATAAAACAATCCGTAAAAAGGTTAAACAATCCTTAAGACATGATTAAAAAAAACAGCAGGATTCAAGACTGCTCGCTAGCCCACACCCACCGGAAAATAAACACGTATACCTGCCATGTTAAAACATAACAGCCACAATCAGTGGGGAGCAACGTCAACGTTCTCCCAGCCGTATAACAGGATTTTAAAACAGTAATTACTAATATAGGAAAAATAGTAAAAGTGGAAAACATTAAAACAGCGTAATAAAATAAGTTTTAGCGTAAAACAAATTAATTAAAAGGGTTGCCGAAGAAACATAAAGATATTTGCCAACCTGCGTCAATTTATATCGATAATAAATAAAATAATCAAAATGGTGTTATGGATAGGATTAATGTAGAATCTAGACTTTCACTAGGATAAAACTAAAAACTAGTTTCGAGAACTTAATCAAAACAAATTAGACTTTGGTCTCTAACTAGGCAACTCAACTATAACAGGACTGCGTGCAGCGAGGTCCTGGCTTAAGTAATGTACACCCCTCCTGGACACCAACCGTAATCCAGTTCAACCCGACGGCGACTTACACGATGCGATATCTAAGTTTAAGGTCAAAATATACACACTCCTGAGCACAAACCATGCTCAGTTCAACGACCAATGTGTCTCAACATAGACACACCAGCTTTATAGTTGATGGCAAAACGTACACCCCAGACTATATTACTCTAAACCCACACTTGTCCTTATTCCATAACTCCAAAACAAACCATTATCGATATTTAAAAGATGTATTCATCATAAACAATATGAGGATAAAAGAAGTAAACATTTATATTCTAAAAGAGGAAACTTTCTATTTTAGGAAACTTCTATTTTAGGAAACTTCTATTTTTAGAAACTTTACTAAAAATAGCATCATATCAAGGTAGTGAAAATATTAGTTCATACTAATACCACATTTTAGTAAACGATATAGATTTATAAAACTAATACTTTCGGCCTTAACGATATTAATTATTAAAGTAAGAACATTTGATTTTATGAAATTATTAAAATATCGTGTAAGTGGTATAAAATGATTAGAAACATCTTAAATATTTTAATATTACTAATTAGGGTGTTTTCAAAAGTTATAAAGCTAAAATTCCCTAATTATTATTAGTTTCGACGATAAAATTATAAATAGGATTTTACGGCAAACATCAAATTAAATATTTGAACGTCTTTATTTAATTAAACCAACAAATATATTTAGAGTATGTTAAGGGATGATTTAACTCTTAAAGTTTCAGATTTAAATACTTTCAAAATTGCTGGAAAAATAATTCTTTTAGGTAAGACGAAGCAATTTAGCGATAAATCACAATTTGTCCGAAATCAATATTTATTAATTAAAGACTATAATAAATAGTACAAAAATTACGTAAAATAGTTAAATTATATTTATGGACATTCTGTCCAGAAAAGAAAATTTCCAGAATTCTAAAAACTCGGTTTTTAAAGCGTTTTCTCGTTAATCGTCCAATCTCGACAATAACGATTAATAAAAATAGTAATTACAAAACGATTTAAGTATTAATATCCAAAAATTATTATTACACTTTAAAATCCTAATTTTACAGAATATAATTTTTTTCCAGATTTTTCCAAAACCCAGATTCAACAAATTTCAACAAAACCGTCATTTAAACCCGTTTTCGCAATTAACGATTTTATTAACAAACCTATCGTTCCAAACATTTTATTAAGGCACTAAAAATCATAATAATACATTTTAATATGAAATCATCAGAATCATAAATTTTTCCAGATTTAAACCAAAGACCAGAAATCGAGAATTTAAACAACAAACACGGTTTTAACGATAAACGATGATTTAAAGTGATTAATTAATTCATCCACTTAACAATTCCGAAAAATTATGAAAAAAATCAGAAAATTCTATTTCACCAGAAAGTTTCACCACGTCAAAAATCAGATTAAAATAAAATGTTTAAGTACTAGAACTAAAAATCGGTTTTTAATCATTTTTGTCCGAAAACGATAATAATTCAATAATCGATATCAAAAATATTAGAAAAATACTAAATTACTAAAAATCATCAAAAACAACATTTTTCCAGAATATAAACATATATTACATGTTTAGGCCGATTATTACGATTTTACAAATTAATATAACAATTTAATCGTTAATCTCGTAAAAGCGATAAAAATATCGAAACATGCAAAATTTCAACTTTAAAATTTTTTCCAGAATTCGTGACATACATATATTGCCAAAATAAAATATAAAAATATATACATGCAAATACTCAATTAAAATCTTGAAATACCGAGTAACATCGACGTTACCTCTACTCCAAGTCTGAATCAACGATGTATTCGTCGGCTTCGGGATCGTCCAAAAATCCTACCAACACGAAAATCATGGCAGAAAATACCATGAGAAAACTAAAAAAAAACAAGGTAAAAATTGATCGAAAATGATGTCGATTAATACCTTAACGAAGGAATCGGAAAGAGGATGATTATGACGATAAGAATGATGCGATTGAGACTAGAAATGGAGCAAAAATTTGCCTAGAATGGCTAAGGGTCACACGGCCAAAAGAGAGGAGAAGAGAGTGATGAATATTTTTGGTGAATGTAAAAGAAATGAATGTAGAGAGTAAAGGTGGAGATGGGTGATACAATACTTAAAAGAGTAAGCATGAATTAAGGCTTCAAAAAAAAAGAATACAAAAGTGTACCTAGACCATAAGTTGGCCGGCCAAATGGGATAAGAGAGGGAGTAAGATAAGCTTTGTCATAAATGCTACAATGAATGAAAATGATTTATCTTATGATTACGTTTTAATGTGATAAAATGAATTGTTTAAATAAAATGTAATAAAACTTGTGACCAAGAGCTTAGTCGGTCCAAAATGTGAGAAAACAGTCTCAAATAATTTATAAGTTGATAAAAAGTATAATCGTAAAATAGTTAAAGGCGTTTCAAAGTAATTCGAGTAAACCTCGCGTAAGAAAATAATTATTCGCGAAGCTTCGTAATAAAATCATAAATGGCTTGTTTTTAGTAACTAAAATATATCTTAGTAAAAAAAAATATTCCATAAACGTATTCAAACATTTTTAGGAAAAAGAAATAACTTAAATCCAAGCTTAAAAATGTCAATTCGGAGAGAAATAGAATTCCTCGCGGAAAAATTACTTAGTTTACGAAGAAAATCAAATAAATAGATGTAAAAGATTTAAAATCTTTTAAAATAAAAATAAATATCATTAAACTCAAAATTGAAGATAAGCTTGGAAAAGTGATGACACATAAGCTAAAATGTGATAGAGTTATAACGATGTCCTAACAGAAAGAATAAAATGCTTAGGAAAAATAGCGGGTGTTACAATCCTCCCCACTAAAAGAAAGTTTCGTCCTCGAAACTAAGAATAAGCAGATAGGAAATCGAGGTTTACCTTACTCGAAGAGTTGAGGATGCTTAGCTCGCATCGAAGTCAAAATTCTATTCCAAGAAGAATTGGGCTAACCAACCCGAAGTTTAAAATCTTTTGATTAATGATATCGTAAAGTAAAGTTATTTGATAAAATAACAACGTTAAATAACATTTGTAAACAAACTCGAAGGAAATAAGATAACCAAAATATTTTGAAAACAAAAGTAAAATATTTTGATTAAGAAATTCGATATTATTCTTTTTTTTTTTTTTTTTTATGAAACAAAATTTAGTTTGGAGAAATCAAATTTTGTAGAAAATCGCACCAGCCGTCAAATATTTACAATAACAGATTCAAAAGTCCACTAACAATAAAATGAAAATCAATTCTCAAAACGTTAAAATTTCGAAAATGTTATCAAAGTAATTATGAAAGTTTTCAAAAATGTTATCAAACTTGAACATACAAAATAATTTCGACAATGTTAAAAGGTTTTACATAACAATTCTATACAAATTGAAGTACTTGGAAATATAAAAGTCTTCATAAAATTTTGATCGCTTGAAAATCAAAAATTAAAATGATTTCGAAATAGTTTAAAATAAATTATTAAAGCATTTTGAAATAGATCTAAATATAAATATCAACCAAAGATAAAACAAAGTGAAGTATATAGTTCTTAAATTATAAAATAAAAATGTTAAATTTCACGATAACCCAAAATGTTAAATTGCTCAAAGTTTTTACAAAATGGGGAGTTTAAAAATTTGAAATCATGCTTCAAAATGTTAAAATTTTATGAAATTCAAAATTTTTAAATTAGTCCAGCTTTTACAAAACGGGCAAATTCACAATTAGAAATTATAACTCAAAATGTTAAAATTTACGATAGTCCAATTTTTTTAAAGTAGTCAAACTTTTTATAAAATAGGGAGTTCGAAAAATAGTTAACGGGCAAATAGAACAAGGATAAATAAATTAAAAATAAGAGCTTTCAAAATCGATAAAGGTTAAAGGGATTGGCAGCAGTTACGGTAACAGAGTTCGAGAGAAGCAGAAAGAAGGACGAAGTTGAGAGTCAAACATACCTCTCGAGGATTATAGAAGAAACTAACCATCTCGAGATTCCTAGCACGACTCCCACACGGGTTCCTAATTGGCCCATCAAATAATGCTAAGTCCAATATCAGTACAGAGTGGTCCTACTCAATCTACAACCTCCAAAATTAAGTCTTACATACTTAAATAATCTTTCAATTGGTATAGTAAGAAACCACAAATGATTTAGACTAATCCTTTAATTAAGATTCCAACGGTTATCAAAACATACCCAAACTCGTAATCATTAATGTTCATAAATTTAAAGCTCATAAGGTCTGAACTCGAGGTATACTTCAAATTTCTCGAGTAAGGAACACTAACTAAAACCCACCAATTAACAAAGTTCGGACACGAAATCCTCAAAGATGATCACCGACATATTTATAATACCACCAGTACAGAAGTTGGGGAAGTACAATAAATCCTCAAACACGCTCAAACCTATAGGTAATGGCGCAAACACTCACATTTTCAAACACATCATTCGATTAATGTTTCCAAGAAGTCCATCAAATTTCTAATCGTAATGGTGCAACCACAAAATATTTAATAACTCAACGAAGCCACAATCTCGTTGGTCTAAGGTTCTGAACTATAAATCCATTAAGATGATTGACATCAAAATGTTCCTCAAAACAACGCTATAAATCCAACCTCTAATGGCAATATGTTTATCCTTTTCAAGATTAACAACAATTTATCCAATTTTAGATCACTCAACTCCAAAGTTCATAGCTTACAACCTTAAACAACGATCAACGATCTAATCCTTAAGAAACAAGGGTAATCTATGTTAACCAAAATTTCTAACGGTATTAATGAAAACCTTTTATGGTACCACAACATTCAGGTTAACACTTTAAACAGTACTCTATGATCCCAAACATTCCCGATGCATCCATCAAATAACATTTAGATAGGAATCTTAAAATTCTATTATTAGCTACACTTGGTTCGGTTCTAGGTGAAATTAGGTACTAGGTATCCATCAAATACGATATACTCTTACTACCCCAAAATATATTCAACTCTAAGTCCTCCAAATAATCAAGTAACCTATAACCCAAAGTTCAGTGTGTAAAGTACCAACCTAATTCCATTAATTGACAATTTATCATTCAAATCGATCCTCAAAAGCTTACTAAGATATATAACAAGGTATAACTCACAACCCTCACGCCCTAGGTAACAAGAGTTTACTAAACCTCAAACATCTATATCCTTTCACGGGGTTCACTGAGACAGAAACCGGTCTAACAAAAGAATCTCAAGAGAAAGATGGTAGAATAGAAGAATAGAACAAGGATTCACCAAGAGAATGAAGATGAGAATATATAAGAGGAGAATTGGAAGAAATAGGGAAAGGAAGAAAAGAATCGATGATCCTATATTACTAAGTTCTTGAACCAGAAGAGAATCTTCGGGCCTCCCGAGTTCACGAGGGAATCCAAAATGGATTACTTCATCTTCTTGTAGAGGAACGAGCACACAACTCATGGGTCGCTCCATCTGGATTTACTGCGACATCATGGAACATGAATCTACTCTTGATCATCTTGCCTGTAGCTTAAGTAAACTGAACCGGAGCTAAAAGTCATTATCGAAATCTTTCTTGGAGCACCTAGTTGTCCACTCGAGTCAGCAGGTGTTGAGAGTGCTAAGTAGGTCTCGTCCCGATCTGGAGCAGCTTATCAGCAACTTGTTCTTTCATCTTCTTCGACACATAAAACAAATATTCAATGCTAATCATTGAGTTCAGGAACAGATAATCTTAACAGTTAAGTCCTTATTTGTTTCTACCCATTTCTAATAATATCTTTATTTACTGTTTAAATAATTTACTGGTATTTTTCCTAATTTCAGGTGTGTAAGCGTCGGGAGCAGTGATGCTCTGATACCAACTGTAATCCCCTAAAAATTCTAGCGCGATACAGTGGCGGAAACACTGTAGAGTCGGGATTAAAACACACAGAACTATGTCTTAATAAATTAAATTGGTAAAGTCCAACATGCGCCATACATAAAAATGGCTAAAATATAAAACAATCCGTAAAAAGGTTAAACAATCCTTAAGACATGATTAAAAAAAACAGCAGGATTCAAGACTGCTCGCTAGCCCACACCCACCGGAAAATAAACACGTATACCTGCCATGTTAAAACATAACAGCCACAATCAGTGGGGAGCAACGTCAACGTTCTCCCAGCCGTATAACAGGATTTTAAAACAGTAATTACTAATATAGGAAAAATAGTAAAAGTGGAAAACATTAAAACAGCGTAATAAAATAAGTTTTAGCGTAAAACAAATTAATTAAAAGGGTTGCCGAAGAAACATAAAGATATTTGCCAACCTGCGTCAATTTATATCGATAATAAATAAAATAATCAAAATGGTGTTATGGATAGGATTAATGTAGAATCTAGACTTTCACTAGGATAATACTAAAAACTAGTTTCGAGAACTTAGTCAAAACAAATTAGACTTTGGTCTCTAACTAGGCAACTCAACTATAACAGGACTGCGTGCAGCGAGGTCCTGGCTTAAGTAATGTACACCCCTCCTGGACACCAACCGTAATCCAGTTCAACCCGACGGCGACTTACACGATGCGATATCTAAGTTTAAGGTCAAAATATACACACTCCTGAGCACAAACCATGCTCAGTTCAACGACCAATGTGTCTCAACATAGACACACCAGCTTTATAGTTGATGGCAAAACGTACACCCCAGACTATATTACTCTAAACCCACACTTGTCCTTATTCCATAACTCCAAAACAAACCATTATCGATATTTAAAAGATGTATTCATCATAAACAATATGAGGATAAAAGAAGTAAACATTTATATTCTAAAAGAGGAAACTTTCTATTTTAGGAAACTTCTATTTTAGGAAACTTCTATTTTAGGAAACTTCTATTTTTAGAAACTTTACTAAAAATAGCATCATATCAAGGTAGTGAAAATATTAGTTCATACTAATACCACATTTTAGTAAACGATATAGATTTATAAAACTAATACTTTCGGCCTTAACGATATTAATTATTAAAGTAAGAACATTTGATTTTATGAAATTATTAAAATATCGTGTAAGTGGTATAAAATGATTAGAAACATCTTAAATATTTTAATATTACTAATTAGGGTGTTTTCAAAAGTTATAAAGCTAAAATTCCCTAATTATTATTAGTTTCGACGATAAAATTATAAATAGGATTTTACGGCAAACATCAAATTAAATATTTGAACGTCTTTATTTAATTAAACCAACAAATATATTTAGAGTATGTTAAGGGATGATTTAACTCTTAAAGTTTCAGATTTAAATACTTTCAAAATTGCTGGAAAAATAATTCTTTTAGGTAAGACGAAGCAATTTAGCGATAAATCACAATTTGTCCGAAATCAATATTTATTAATTAAAGACTATAATAAATAGTACAAAAATTACGTAAAATAGTTAAATTATATTTATGGACATTCTGTCCAGAAAAGAAAATTTCCAGAATTCTAAAAACTCGGTTTTTAAAGCGTTTTCTCGTTAATCGTCCAATCTCGACAATAACGATTAATAAAAATAGTAATTACAAAACGATTTAAGTATTAATATCCAAAAATTATTATTACACTTTAAAATCCTAATTTTACAGAATATAATTTTTTTCCAGATTTTTCCAAAACCCAGATTCAACAAATTTCAACAAAACCGTCATTTAAACCCGTTTTCGCAATTAACGATTTTATTAACAAACCTATCGTTCCAAACATTTTATTAAGGCACTAAAAATCATAATAATACATTTTAATATGAAATCATCAGAATCATAAATTTTTCCAGATTTAAACCAAAGACCAGAAATCGAGAATTTAAACAACAAACACGGTTTTAACGATAAACGATGATTTAAAGTGATTAATTAATTCATCCACTTAACAATTCCGAAAAATTATGAAAAAAATCAAAAAAATTCTATTTCACCAGAAAGTTTCACCACGTCAAAAATCAGATTAAAATAAAATGTTTAAGTACTAGAACTAAAAATCGGTTTTTAATCATTTTTGTCCGAAAACGATAATAATTCAATAATCGATATCAAAAATATTAGAAAAATACTAAATTACTAAAAATCATCAAAAACAACATTTTTCCAGAATATAAACATATATTACATGTTTAGGCCGATTATTACGATTTTACAAATTAATATAACAATTTAATCGTTAATCTCGTAAAAGCGATAAAAATATCGAAACATGCAAAATTTCAACTTTAAAATTTTTTCCAGAATTCGTGACATACATATATTGCCAAAATAAAATATAAAAATATATACATGCAAATACTCAATTAAAATCTTGAAATACCGAGTAACATCGACGTTACCTCTACTCCAAGTCTGAATCAACGATGTATTCGTCGGCTTCGGGATCGTCCAAAAATCCTACCAACACGAAAATCATGGCAGAAAATACCATGAGAAAACTAAAAAAACAAGGTAAAAATTGATCGAAAATGATGTCGATTAATACCTTAACGAAGGAATCGGAAAGAGGATGATTATGACGATAAGAATGATGCGATTGAGACTAGAAATGGAGCAAAAATTTGCCTAGAATGGCTAAGGGTCACACGGCCAAAAGAGAGGAGAAGAGAGTGATGAATATTTTTGGTGAATGTAAAAGAAATGAATGTAGAGAGTAAAGGTGGAGATGGGTGATACAATACTTAAAAGAGTAAGCATGAATTAAGGCTTCAAAAAAAAAGAATACAAAAGTGTACCTAGACCATAAGTTGGCCGGCCAAATGGGATAAGAGAGGGAGTAAGATAAGCTTTGTCATAAATGCTACAATGAATGAAAATGATTTATCTTATGATTACGTTTTAATGTGATAAAATGAATCGTTTAAATAAAATGTAATAAAACTTGTGACCAAGAGCTTAGTCGGTCCAAAATGTGAGAAAACAGTCTCAAATAATTTATAAGTTGATAAAAAGTATAATCGTAAAATAGTTAAAGGCGTTTCAAAGTAATTCGAGTAAACCTCGCGTAAGAAAATAATTATTCGCGAAGCTTCGTAATAAAATCATAAATGGCTTGTTTTTAGTAACTAAAATATATCTTAGTAAAAAAAAATATTCCATAAACGTATTCAAACATTTTTAGGAAAAAAAAATAACTTAAATCCAAGCTTAAAAATGTCAATTCGGAGAGAAATAGAATTCCTCGCGGAAAAATTACTTAGTTTACGAAGAAAATCAAATAAATAGATGTAAAAGATTTAAAATCTTTTAAAATAAAAATAAATATCATTAAACTCAAAATTGAAGATAAGCTTGGAAAAATGATGACACATAAGCTAAAATGTGATAGAGTTATAACGATGTCCTAACAGAAAGAATAAAATGCTTAGGAAAAATAGCGGGTGTTACATGGGAAGAGACAATCGAACATATTTTTGTCAATTGTGCATACGCAAGGAAGATCCTGGATGCTATTCAAGGTTGGTATGGTCCGGTTATGAAGATAGAAATGCCACAGGCTCAAGCGAAGGACATTAAATGGAAAAAGGACGCTATGGTGATCACTGCCTATTATTACCACGTTTAGCAACAGAGAAACAAAGCGAGAGTCGAGGGCGTTCTTCAAACGCCTGAGACTGTGGCGTATAATATCCAACAGAAGCTAAAGGAGAGACTCCGTTTGATGATGCCGGGTAAAGAGCTGAGCTAGTCGACGATGTTATGCTCCTGTACCACTGTTTTGTTTTGTTTAGTGCTCATGTTAAAGGTGGGCTAAGAGTTTGGTCACTTGGTTATTGTTTCCATTTTTCCTTGGTTGCTCCTCGGATTTGTGGATTATCTGTAATTGGATCTGATTGTTTATATAATTACACTCACATTTTACAAAAAAAAAAACAACAATAATGTTTTTTTGGGTAAAATGTATGTTTTTCGTTAATAAGACCAATAGGTAATGAAACAATTTTTTTATTTAAACTTTTGTCACATGAAATGTAATAATTTTACCTAAATTTGTAATTTCTCACAAATTAATATTTAAACTTTAGTGTCTTAAAAAAACTTGGAGACTACCGTGTCGCTTGGAAAAAGACTAATTTAATCCTATAGTATAGGTACCCGAATCTTATTTTTAAAAACCAGTCTAAAAACTGTTTTTTATTCTACCCTTATTTACCAAAAATTAGATAAAATATGTAAAAATTTATATAATCTTATCTAAGCTATATTTATATTACAATTAGTATAGCTCGAAAGAGTGTCCTATGTTATTTGAGGTGTCCTATGTGATTTTTTCACAAACTCAACATTTAAGAATGTTTTGCTACAATGGGTGAACTTTGTAAAAAAAAAATTCTTAAATTTATTTAATAATTTTTTAAAAAAAAATTATCTATTAGTACTCTCTCTGTGTTCTTAACATTGACACATTTGAATTTTGGATGAAAAATAAGAAGGAAAAAATGAGTGACTCAAAAAACAAAGAGGAAGAGAGAGAAATTGGTGGGTAAAGGTGAACCACAAATTTATGGTCTAAAATAGAAAGTGGGTAAAAAATCAAAAACAACTCAAAAAGAAATACGTGTCAATGATAGGAACTCGGAGGAAGTATTATTTTATAATAGATATGTCTACTTTTTATGCCTAAGAACTTGGTTCTTAAAAACAAACTTGGTTTGTCAAATTAAGGACAAACCTTTTTTTTTGCAATGGACAAACTTTTTCATATAAAGTTTGTGCAACCCCAATGTCAAGAACCACCCATTGTGGTTGCTCTAATGTTCTATCCATTTTACACTTTGGATCTTTTTTAATGTTCTAACCATTTCTATTCTTTCCATATTAGTCTCTCACATTTTCATTTTTTAATACTTTCTACTGTTGGCCACTTGTATCACCTTCTCTCCCATTTTCATTCTTTATTCATTTTTCTTAAAAATCGTTATAAACCAAATGGGTAGAATAAATATAAATGAAGGGAGTATTATATATCTCTTCTTTTTATTAATTTGTTTGTATATGAACATATATATAGTAAGCTAGTATATGTTCATAGTTTGCCTTTTATATTCATTATGGGATCGAAATATTTTAATCAAAAACAAACGAATGAACGTGACAGAATGAGTAATTCAGAGTTTAAAAAATGTTCTGCTATTGAAATCTATTCCATTTTAAAATTTCAGAACTGAGTTGGTTTCACACGTGTGTTACTGAACTTCCGCTCCATGCTTCTTTAGTTCTCACGAATGGTGCATCGATGATCACCGAGTGAGAGAAGTTTCTGATTATTTTAGCTTCACTTGGTAAACAGTAAGGTGAAAATTAGCAGATTCCGGTCAAATTAGTAGATTGACCGTCAATTTACTAATTTAATTAACGTGTTTGGTAAACGATATATTGTGATAGCATACTGACCCGAATTTACGGTTGAGTATGCTCCTAATAGCCATATATTGAAACAACATATTCAATTCCGGGAAAGTAGTGATTGAATCCCTCTACTTTACTCAATTGTGAAATCAAACTCTTTAACTTTTGATTGGGACAATTAGACCCCTAAATTTTGCCTATACGTGAAATTAAACCCGATTTATTTATTTTCCAATCAATTGCTCAAGTTCTCATCAATTTTTCATACTAGAATACGAATATATACATTACGGTAGAATACGAATACGTACATTATTACAGTAGAATACGAATACGTACATTGCGAGAAAAAATATTTTATCGAACTACTTGGGATATACGAATACATACATTACGAATACGAATAGTATTTTTTTGTACTACGCCATACTCGGGAATATGTATTTCTATAGGTATACGTATTATATTGGTGTATTTTGGGATAAAATATTTATTAATAGTAATGAGATATTGACATGACATTGACGAGAAGTTAAGCAATTGATCGGGAAAAATAAAAAAAGTTTAATTTCACATATTGGTAAAGTAAAGGGGTCTAATTGCTCCAATCAAGAGTTAAGGTGTTTGATTTCACGATTGAACAAAGTAGAGGGGCTCAATCACTACTTTCCTGAATTCCATTTATATATGAAAAAAAATCAATTATCTTATAATATGATAACTAGTTTTGAGCTCGTGCGATGCACGGGTGCAACAATAATTACGCGTTCGAATCTATCTATGTCTCGTATTCTGATCATAATCAGATACATGATCCGTATTTGATCCAACCTGTCTGCTGACATGTCTAGTGCCTACATTAGTTACATCGGTGAAACAAATGATGCTAATCAAAATACAAGGTCCTCTATCTGTGAGCAATATCGATATGTCATCTGCGAACTTTGAGTTTATCTATGTCTTTTACTCGCTAACCATTTGACTTTCCATATCGAATATATTTGTATGTATGCCATCATATTGCTCTAAATTCGATCTAACCCACAAACCCGACCCACCTGACCTGTTGTTTTTAGGGTCGTGAACCCGATTTTTTTACCCGAATCCTAAATGACCCGTTAATTTAGAGTCATCGAATGACCAGACCTGTTCAATTCGTTAAAAAAAAGATATTACAAAACTTTAATTTAAAAGCCCAATGCAAGTCAATCTATTCTTACACATAAATTTTGTTAAAATTCTAATTTTGTTATGATATGGTTGTTATCATCTCCCAAATAATATAACCCTTCACCAAGCAACATATCTCTGTGTATCGATATCTATATATATATATGTATCGAGTCAAGTATTACGAGAAGATGAATATACAATCTCTTTGCATACAATTTACGGTTTCTCTTGTACTCCTATTCTATACTTGTACAATATAATTATATCATGTTATTAGCACGATCGTCTTTCAAGATCAACAATCACTTACGGAAATATGTTTCATCATTCATATGAAGGTTGATTGCAAACAACAATCGAGAATTATTATTTTTCTTTCTCATATTTGATTCTTGAATTCTGCTTAGTTTATTGTAAGTCATTCTACCAGATTCTACTATTTTTTTTCCTTTACGCGTGTTGGACTGTTGGACATATTCAACTACTCTGTCAGAGTCAGAATTCAGATGCCTTTTCCTCCGCATTTGTGCACATAATATAGAGTAATGTGGTTTTACATTGTCATAAAGATAAAATCTTTGAGAAATATATGTATTTTTTTTTGCAGAATCAAACTATAATTAGTACTCATCTTTTACAGTATCTGCCATTGATTATTTGATATATACGGAGAATGATTTTTTTATCTCACCCTTATTTGTTTCCAATATTATCTTTTACAGTATGATTGTTATTGAATGATGATAAGTATCATGAAATATTAATTCTCTATATGGTTTCCAGTTTTTTTGTTTTGGAGATTTTCTTATTCGGTTAAATAGATCTGATAACTTGTTTTAATAACCTGATGGTGATAAACATTTTTTTCTCCGCCATTATGCAATTCTTTCCCTTCATCATTTTTTTGTTCCTGCTATCCTTTGTTTTCACTTGATAGACGTTAAATTGCGTAACAAATAATATCGAAGAAACTCATAATTTTTCATTCAGTACATGAGCTCTCCATGATTCTACAAATCATATGTACGGAGTATTTAATTTTATAAATTGTGTTTGAATGTTTGAGACTAAGCAACTTGAAATATGGAATAAATGATTTTTTTTGAATTTCTGGAAAGACGCTAGACCATCAGCAATGGTTGAAAAACAAGAAGTTGAAATGCTAAATTTAGAGAGAAGGACGAAAAGAAAGATGAAAATGGTATTTTAATGGTTGAAATTGATGAAGATGAAATTGAAATGTTTTTGAGATTCCAAAATGTTGAAATCTTGAAATTTAAGAGAGAGAGGAAAAAGTGGCAGGTGGAGGAATCCTTTTTGGTGACAAAGGACTTGAAACTGTTGGTGGCCCTTCAATTTTTTGTTTTGTTAATTTCTTTCGGTTTCTACGTCCATATTTGCTCTTTCTCAACGATTATATTTCCGACCTTATAATTTATTTGTAACTTTTTTTTATTAAAAAGTTATCATTTATCTGGGGCTCTGGGCCGTACTTTTATTTTCAGATTAACAATTTAAATTTCATATTTTGTTCTTTTTTTAAAATCTCATGTGGGCTAATTTTCCTAAATTAAATTAAAGTTCTATTTTTTATTATACTGTGTATTAGATATTGTCGTAATTATAATAAATGCAAAAAAATTATACGCTGTAGTAATTAAAAATTAGATTTTAAACCATCCACTATAATGAGAAAAAGGAAGATAAAAAATGGAGTAACTCTTCTATAGGACCGTCTTGTAGTCTATAAGATCGACGCTACTCAATTTTGAAAAAAAAGAAGTAAAACTATAAACGTAAGATTTGTCGGTTTTAATCTTCAAGACGGATACCCATCTAAAACATAACTTAACTGATTGTATGTCCAAATCCAAACCCGATCTGACCCTACGATCCTAACATAATGTGACCTAACCCGACCTTAACCCGACCCGACTGACCCTATTGCCATCTCTATAAATATACTCTAATATTTACCTCATTTCACACAACTCATCCCTACTCATTCTCACATTTATATTTATATATTTAAATATTATTTATAATTATGAGTAATAATAATAATAATAATAATAATAATAATAATAACAATTCATCAAATTATCATTACAATTTTGATATCAATTCAGAGTATTTAGATGATTATCAAGACCCACAACAATTTTCAGATAATACAATATTACCTACACAAAATTCAAGTCAATCAACAAATGATAATACTAACCATTTCCTTTATTCTCCACCCAAACTCCTGCAAATTTTAAGGGTCAATATCATGTTGATGATGATGTTGATGAAAATGTAGTTGAAAATGTATCGACCCCAACATCACGAAACTTGAACTTGACTAATTTCTCCGTAAAGGAGGACGAGGCACTAATTTCTGAAGATGATGTTGTTGGTACTAACCAAAACAAGAATGTTTTCTGGAAGCGTGTATCTGAAAAATGTGAATTTGCAGGAGCTTCCAATCCTGCACTACGACATCGCTCTATTGGAATGCTCGATAATCGATTTAGAAGAATATCTACCATAATCATGAAATGGGGTTCGTGCTATGAGATGGCTTGTAGAAGAAGGGTCAGTGGGTGGAATAAAGAAAGTGTCTTAGCAGAGACCAGAGCTTTATATAAAATCAGATTCAACTTGGATCATGTTTGGGATATGTTAAAAGGGCATCAGAAAGGGAAAGTTTATTTAGCTTCCTTCGCTGCTAATGCTTCCAAAATGGGTTACGTGGGAATGACATCTACTGGCGGTGTAAATGAAGACAACACAAGTAGTGGTAAAAGAGTACGACTTGATGATGTGCAGTCAAATCCTACCTTTAATGATATTGAGAGTGCATGCACTCAACGTCTTGAGGGTCGACAACAGGCGAAGAGAAATAAAGGTAAGAAAAAAGTCAGTAATGTTGAGTTAGACAAAATAAACTTGCAGTTTGCAGCGATGAAAGAAACAACTGCAATTGATCTAGCTTTGGAGAGGGAGAAATTGCAAGTTAAGAAGACAAATGCAGAGCTTGCTTTGCAACAATTGGCGTACAATAACAAAATAGAAAAAAGAAAGAGAAAGGACCAAGAGATTGAACAGTCGAAGAATGACTGGCAAATGCTTCAACAATTGTTGCAAGCTCCATCGCTACCACCACAGTTAGAAACTTTGAAGATTAATTTGTTTAATAAGTTTGGTGGTCTTTGAATGTTACTTTTTTCAAATTTATAGTAGTCGTTATGTACTCAAGTTTTTACTTATTTGTATTCAAGTTGTGTGTTTAATTTATATTAGTTTTTAAGTTGTGCTTTCAATTGAATGTAGTCGTTGGGGTATTTCAATTTGAGTCATTGGATGATTTGTATTTAAAAAATAGAGTCGTTACTGGATTTTCCTTATCTGTATTATAGTCGTTAGAGTATCTGGAGTGTGTGTACATCCTTATCCTTATCTAAAAAATATTCATATAGATTTATTAATCTTCTTATCCATATCCTTATCAAAAATGACTCTATATATATGGACGATTTTACTTTTAAAAAAATCCACACCAATTTCAATCATTCACACATCATGTCTAATTCTTCATCCCCGCCATCTTCCCCACCATCGTCAACTCTTTCTCATCCTCAGAAGGCTATGATAGACGCCGAGCTCAAACGATTAAAACGAAGTACAAATACAAGTACAAAGTACTCCCCATCAAAACCAACCATCACTTTGAAAACGAAGGAAATTCATTGAAAGAAACCGAGAAGATGGTCATAGTAGACTCTACAGCGACTACTTTGTTGATGAATATGTGTACGATGATAGGATGTTTCGACGTAGATTTCGGATGCGAAGACATCTGTTTATACATTTGGTACATGCTGCTGAGTCCACTCACGAATTTTTTCAACAAAGACGTGATGCTACCGGAAGACCAAGTTTATCAGCTTTGCAAAAATGTACTGCCGCTATTCGTATGTTAGCATACGGAGAAGCCACTGATAGAATCGACGAATACTTAAGACTTGGTGAATCAACAACATGGAAATGTCTTTTAGTGTTCGTCGAAGTTATCATTGCTCAATTTGGTGAAGAGTATCTCAGAACTCCAACAGCTGCAGATGCTCAAAGGCTACTTCAAATCAATGAAACACGAGAATTTCCAGGTATGTTGGGGAGTATTATTATTGAATGCACTGAACATGGAAAAATTGTCTAGTGGCTTGGCAAGGCCAATATCAAGGACGGTCAACAAAACCGTCGATAATTCTTGAGGCTATAGCTTCTCAAGATTTGTGGATATGACATTCTTATTTTGGCACGCCCGGATCAGCTAACGATCTAAACGTGCTTCATCGTTCCCCCGTCTTTGATGATCTCTTGAACGGGCGAGCTCCAAGTGTTAGTTATTGGGTAAACGGTAATCAATACAATACTGCTTATTATTTAACAGATGTGATATACCCAAGGTGGTCTACTTTTATCTCGTCTATAATACATCCACAAACACCTAAATATAGGTTTTTTTCAAAAAGACAAGAGCGCGTAAGAAAGGATGTGGAGCGTGCGTTTGGTGTCCTATAAACTAGGTTTGCGGTAATTCGTAAACCAGCACTATCATGGGATACAACAACTTCGCGAAAATTTATGACAACATGTATAATATTACATAACATGATTGTAGAAGATGAACGTGATACATATGCTAGATACGACATTGCGAATGAGTATATGGAAGAAGACAATGAAGAAGCATCTACTAGTGTTCAACAACCTGAGTACGATGTAGGATACGTTCTTGATATACATCAAGTTGTGTCTGTGAGATCGTATGGAAAATTCAACTCGACATTTATCCCTTAGAAATGATCTTATTGAGAATCTTTGGCAAAGGTTTCGCCACTTAGGTTAAGTTTTATTCAATGTATTCGTAACCTGTGTTGTTTAATTAGATCTTAATTTTCCTTCTACGTACTTGTAAACTTATGTTTAATTATTCTCAAAATTTATGTTTAATTAATTGATACGATTTTCAAAAACAAAGTGACTAAACACTACACATTCCGACATACACTGTTCTGATAAGACAATATAAAATCATTTTGGTTAAAATTGACAACTCTATTATTTATTATGACAGATGCTTTAATTGATACGATTTTCAGAAACGAAGTGACTACACACTACACCATTCCGACATACACTATTTTGATTAGACAATACAAAATCATTTTTGTTAAAATTGACAACTCCGTTATTTATTATGACAGATGCTTTAATTGATACAATTTTCAAAAACGAAGTGACTACACACTACACCATTCCGACATACACTGCTCTGATAAGACAATACAAAATTATTTTGGTAAAAATTGACAACTCTATTATTCATTATGATAGATGCTTTAATTGATACGATTTTCAAAAACGAAGTGACTACACACTACACCATTCCAACATACACTATTTTGATAAGACAATACAAAATCAGAAGAAAAACAATTATTATGAATTTTTTTTTAATAGCTCTATATAAGTTATGGTTTCATTTTACATGTCTTCACACCTTTTTCTCTCCTACAGAAAATTTACTAAAATATATAACATGTCTGCCTATTATGATCAAGAAGTTGAAAACACTCAATGGGAAATCAATAAGATTAGGGATGAAGCTCCCAACTTTTTTACTAGTATTAATTTAGTCGTAATAGAAAGCATGTATATGTTAATATTAAATAGTCCACCGGCTCTAACAAAACAACATAGTATAGTTACTGGAAATGCAGAAGTTGTACTCAGTCCTCCAATGATATTTAACAATACTTTTGGTAAGATTTTTTACTATTACTATATATGAAACTATATAATATATGCAGATTTTTATCATATTATCTTCAATATTTCAGAAACATGGATGACTAAAAACGAAGAGCTTACATCTTTACAAAGTGAAGTAGTTGCGATGATTCGTAGACTGTTCAAAATGATTGGTGAAGATGTTTTTAAGTGATCTTTTGTCTGATAGAGGACGAACGTTTGTTCAGGGTGAAGAGGTTTACTACTGTACTATCTACGTCAAAATTACAACGGGGGAGGACTGGCTCCATGAAATTGAACTTCTAGGAGACGAAAACCCAGACGGTTGGATGGACAATTCAGATTATGATTACGATGGGGACCATGAGCCTATTAAAAACTAATGGATTTTTGTCCAATATTAACGTTGAGTCTTTCTGTTTGTAAGAGTCTTTAAGTCCAGTCATTGTCGTTCTACCTTTTTTTTCTTTCATGCTTATTTCAATTTATTATGTCTTAGTTAAATTAGGTTTTACAATGTATTAAGTATTAAGTCTTAGTCTGTTTTTATTTAAATTTATTTAACTTTGCGATTACGTCCGTATGTTTTATTTTCATTTCTAACTAAAATTTTTTAGAAACAACAATATTAAAAAAAACCGTAAACAAAAGTAAGAGTAAATATTATAAAAAGTATGAAAATACATTATTGGGTTAAAGTAAAATTTGATGTGTAAATGTGTGGGGTATAATAAAATAAGAGAGAGAATGAAAGTAGAAAATGAAATGAATGTGGGATGTTTTTTGGTAAGATGAAAAAGAAGAAGATTGTGAGTGAATAAATGAGGTGGAGGATTGAAATGAGGAGAGAAGATAAGATGAAAAAGATGGAGTTGAAACCAATGTGAGTGGTCTTGCATTTCAGAAGGTATATTGCTTCTGTTTCCTTTTTCCTTTTCTTGATGATGAGAATATGAGATTTTTTTTTCAACGATTGACTTTCCTGCTTTTTTCCTAGTCTGATTACTCTACTTCTTTTTTTTTCCTAGTATATTTTTCATTTTCTTCTCCTTTTTTTTCTTAATGATTTTTTTCTTTTCATCTTATTATACTAGTATAAAGTTATGTTACTAGTTACTCCGTATTAATGTATTTCATTTACATGATTATTGATTTATATTGATTAATTTATATAGTGATCTATGTTGAATCTTACAAAAGTCGAGTTGGAGGCCCTTGATATTACAGGAAAGAATTATTTATCATGGGTATTAGATGCCAAGATGCATCTAAATGCAAAAGCATTAGGTGAAACGATAAAGGAAGGGAATAAGACCACATGTCAAGAAAAAGCAAAAGGCATGATATTTCTCCGCCATCACCTCCATAACGATCTTAAAATGAGTATCCGACAGTTAAAGACCCACAAATCCTTTGGAGTAATCCGAAAGAAAGGTATAACCACAAAAAAAACCGTTATATTACCAAAAGCTCGTTATGATTGGTTACATTTGCGTTTGCAAGATTTTAAATCTATAAGCGAGTATAACTCCGCCATGTTCATAATTACTTTTCAGTTGAAATTATGGGGTGAGAAAATTACCGATGGAGATATGCTTGAAAAAACGTACTCTACTTTTCATGCTAATAATATCGTCATGTAGACACAATATCAGGAAAAGGAATTTAAAAATTATTCTGAACTAATATCTTGTTTATTGTGGCGGAACAAAATAACGAGTTGTTGACGAAAAACCATGAATCACGTCCTAATGGCTCTACTCCATTTCCTGAAGCAAATGCGACATATTATTATAATAGAGATGATGCTAGTAATAGTAGTCGCGGGCGAGGTCGAGGACCACGGCGAGGTCGTGGACGTGGTTATGGTGGATATCTTAGAGACCGTGGAGGTTATTTCAAAAGACCACAATCCCACCCGCAGTGGAACTAAAAAGAAGAACAAAATAAAAATGAGAATGAGAAAGTGACCAATATGTGTTTTCGATGTGGTGGGAAAGGCCATTGGTCTCGCGTTTGTCGTACACCAAAGCACCTAATAAATCTCTATCAACAATCAATGAAGCAAAAGAGAAAGAATGTTGAGACAAACAAGGTGATAGACGATGGTGAAGGTGACTTTGATTATGATGATACAAACAATAGTGAAGGTGACTTTGATTGTAATGATACAACCCACTTAGATGCAGCCGATTTCCTTCCGATCAATCAGAGGAATAATTAAATAATGAAAGTATTACTATGATTTTTATGATATATCAAACTTTATAGTACCATATTTGTATTTATTTTATTTTTACTATTTACTCCGTACTTCGTAAAATTTTGGATTTTAAGATTATACTTTGTATATGTTTTTATGGTGTTTAAATATTTTATGGACATGATATTTATTTTAATAAATTTTTATTATAGTTTTAATTTACCAGTTATATTATGTATAGTTCATCGTTATGAAGTATTATATATTAATCTTTTGGCAATTTTACTAGCTTATTTTGTAACCTGAAGCTCACGAGAATATGTTGGGGGTCGTCGCGAACCCTCAATCAAACAATATTTATAACTCCGACTAATTACAGAACAAATTAATGAAGTAGTGGTAGGTCGGAATCGATCCACTGGGATGGTAAATGCGGTTGGTCAAGTCTAAGTCTACTTGTGCTTGGGATCTGAAAATTGGGGGGTTTGGAAGGATTAAAATAAGCTAAGTAAACGAACTAATTAGCTAGAACGAAGAACAATAAGGGGAAAGGCGTTAGGGGGAGTCGGGAAATCAAAACTAGGTACAAGAATCCAAGATTCCCGTCACAAGGTCGATAAAGGGGGAGCCACCTTTCAGTTTCCTTACCCAACCTAACTAAAACCCACTTTCGCGGCGAGAAAGCTATGGTCTCAAGACAAGATTACCCAAACTCCGGGTTTCCCTATATTGGCGAGGGTGAGTCAATGCTAACTGAGTTGATCAAGCTAAATCAACAAAAACACAATAATCCCATACAAGATAAATCACCATAAAATGCAACAATTTCCTTAAATCCTTGGTCCATGAAACCCAAACTCATCCTCCTCTTACCCCCTAACTAAAATCTACTCAACATTCACAATGAAACTAACAAGAGAAATAAATAAGGAAAATAAACTAGAATAATCCATACTAGAAAAGACAAGGAATTGAATCTAATGCAATAATGAAAATTTAAATAACATAAACTTAAGGAAAACAATTGCAAAAAATAGAGTAAGGAGAAATTAAAGAGAAAACTAATTAAGGAGAAGAGAGAGGAAATGAAGGTACCAACAATGGAGGAAAACTCAAAGGAAGAAGATGAAGACTAACATAAATATGAAGCTTGAAGAAGAAATACAAGAATCATGTCACCAAATCCTTGCAAACCCTTTAATCTTCAATAAAATCTAAATCTAGACTAATGTAATTGCTTGATTCAAAATGTAAAGAAAATTATATAAGCTAAAGAGAGTTCCTAGATCTAATGGAGTTCTCTAATGGAAGCTACTACTAAAATGAGGATCTATCTAATGAGGCCTAATAAAAAGGATGATTGTGACGAAGCCCAAAACCGAATTTTGCTTGTTTAGTGAAACTTCACTCTTTGGGTCTACATAGGATGAAACTTTGCCTTGCGGTTTTCTAGAGTTCTCGCAGCTTTTCCGTCGGGTGAAACTTCACCCGATGGTTTCGCCCGGTCAGTTTTCTTCCACAATGCAGAATTTGGGATGTCATTACCGTCGGGTGAAACTTTACCCGATGGGTAAAAGTTTCGCCCGATCATTTCACCCCGTCAATGATAAGTTAATCGTACACCTATCAAAGATAACCAACTACGGTCCAACTAAAAATATAGCTAGGGAAGTCGGGATCGTATCCACAAGGAGACAAATAAATTCTACTCGTAGTAAAGTTTTTCTATGTAACTAATTGGTTTTTTTTTGTTTTAACTAATCTAAAAGTAGTGAAGGAAGAAAAGTAAAGGAGAAGAAATAACTAAAATAAATAGGATGAATTAAGACGAATTAATATGGAGAGAAAACTAGGATTGTCGATTCACTACGAATCTCATATGGTCACGGTCTAGGTCACAGGTCTGTCGCAGATATTGGTCTAAGGGGTAGTGAAAAGGTTCTTCCGGTCCGCTATTCACCCTAGCATGCGTCTAAAGGCTTCGGATCATATTAGAGCAAACTAATGTGTTGTAGCAGGTCTAACTTTTACCAGGCTTCCGATCTTAGGTTCAAGTTTACCAGTTCAATTAATCAATTACGTCGACTTAATCAATCCATCTCAATTAAATGCTACAATTAACAACTCAGACACAATATCATTGACAGATCTATAAATTATTTAACGACCACATTCAATTCGCAGATCTCCTAAATCCTAGCGAAAGAAATTAGCTACTCATAATTAAATCAAGAACAACAATATTAATTAACGATTTTACTAGATTAAACATGATGAATAATAATAAAATTACGACAAGCATAAACAAAGATTAAGAATAATTAAGAACGAAGAAGAAGGAAGAAGGATTAGATTAAATTAACAAAATGAATGAAGGCGATTCGAATCTTGAAATCTTAAAAAAAAAAAAAATTAAACTAGAAGCAAAAGTAATTCTAGGAGAGACTAAGGAGAAGAAATCTAAAGAAGGGTCTAAGGAGAATAATGGAGAAGTGGTATATAAAATCTGGTCTAATAGTTTCTTAAATACTAAGTTAAAACAAAAGCCCAAAAGTCTATTAACACTAAACATAAAATTAGGAAAGTCTCGGGCTTTGTTCAGTCTCGAGAATAGTCGATCGACGATTTTGAATTGTCGGTCGACTATTGGATAGTCGTTCGACTATCATAGACCTGTTTCCGTTTTCAGCACTGCGCGCTCAAATTCAAACGTTTGTCATTTCTTTGTTACTTCTTCAAATCAGGCGTATAATATACCGTTGGAAAGCTAAGATAAGGAGCTTTCCAACGCAACTAGAATCATCTCAATTGAAGTTGTAGAACTCAAGATATTCACGTTTTAATTTGACCTATTTGGAAACGATCATTCTCTTTTCTTATTTCGCATAGTATTTCATCTTTAAGTACGATTTTTGCCTTGTTTATGCGTCCACGGGTTCAAACCTTCATAAGATGCAACATGACCACAAAGTATCAAATTCGGGGGAAAATAGTAGACAATGCTACTCGATATGCATGAAAATGCGTGCATAAAAGACGAAATAATCATATATAAATCGCACGTATCAGTCAAATTTCTTCCCGAAGACCATCAGAGGTGCAAAATGTCGTTGGGTGAAACTTCACCCGACGAAATCTCATCGGGTTAAACTTCACTCGATGGATTCTCTCTTTCTTCTCCTTGAGTTTCATTTTTTTGGCTCAGTTTTCTCGGCTCGGCGATAAACTCTCGGACGGTGTTACACTCCCATGTGCTCATATAAGCTTGGATATGCTCTCGGAAAGATTCCTATCAAAATGAATAGAAAAACTACCCAGAAACACATAAAACGCACACAAGAGACGCTAAAGCACGAAAGACTCAAATAAGGCGATAATCGCACACAAATCTCGTGCACAAAAGCAATAGGAAAATGTTTATAAATGGGTGGAAAAACGGTCCAAATTTGACACACATCAGAATATTATATTAATCAACCCCTAAGTATGACGCAGCGTACTCTATATACGCGTAAAATGGATAAATTACGCAGTTTAAAATACTCAAAGAAAGTATAATATAGTCATATTTCCGGAAGAAAAATTGACCATGTCACACATCTATCATCATTTTGTATTGGCCATATGATAGAATAAAATTATTGTGTACATACAATAGAATATAGCTACCTAAAAGTTTAGCATGATGAATATTAAAGATGTGACAAAATTGAGGTCATCCTGGTTCCTGTTACACCCGTTTTGATAAACTCGTAGTTTATCTTGAAAGAAATGTAATAAGTGTTGAACTTCTCTCGTGTATCATTGAAATATTATTTGAGGCAAGACAATATACTGAGATGGAAAATTATGTTGGAGATTTGAATACTACTTGTAGTTGGATGATGAAAATGAACATTTATGTATGGTTTAATTATGTGACATGTAGTCACACAGAATTTTACGAGTAGTTCGTGTAATCGAAGTTCATAATTTGAGTATTATGTGAACAATGTAATCTTCTAAATGAGCAATTTTAAGTCAGCAAGTGGAAAACCAACTGCGCTATATCTAGCTCCTCAATATATTATTCGATTGAAAAGAAACAATTGATTAAAGTTTATAAAATGTGAAATAATTTCTAGCTAAGGTGAATATTATTGCCCTTTAAATCTATCAGGTAATGATAGTTTTTACCACCTTAGAGGGAGATTGATAAGGATAAGCTTGTAAAAAGAACAAACAAGTAATAATTGATCCCCAAATGAACTTGAAGTTCAGTGACTTGTTAAAATATGAATATATCAATATGAGAGTCAAGAAATACTCTGTATGAATGATGATTTACATCACTTGGATATGATGACGATGATATATCAGCACCTTATCATACAAAGATATAATATTATGTAAAAAAATTGAGAAGCTTGCCAAAATCACAAAATAATCACACTTTATGTGTAGTATGAAAATAATATTCGGTTCATATATTATAAGTAAGAAAATGGTAAGCATGTGCAGTTGGTACACAAGTTTGGAGAAAAATGAATGTCCTAGAAGTGACATAGATATCTGAAAGAAAATAGATGACCTATATAAAAATATTGGTACCACGAAATATTTGGATTCAGATATCATCAAGGAATATTGATAATATAAGAAATTATATCGATATATTTTGTAACACCCCGGCCCAATCCTAGGACCGGAAATGTTAACTGCGGTAGCCCGCCAGGCTTTGTACTGGTCCCACAGACCAACACGAGTCTTTTCCAGTACATTTTGTACTCACTCATGCGCATCCCGGAAACCTTCCCAGGAGGTCACCCATCCTAAGATTGCTCCCAGTCAAGCACGCTTAACTGCAGAGTTCTTATCATGGGCAAACCAGAAAAGAAAGTGCACTTTGTCGATATGAGTAGTACTTCAAATCCCTTTAAGCAAAGCTCATAAATAGGAGCTCTTCAATCAATGTGGGGTGTTTCAATCACTCCCACTTGAAGAACGCAACGTCCTCGTTGCGCCTGGCAGCATAACCGCTGACCCAGAATCCACCCCCGCTAGGTGCCAAATGCACGGTCGCAGGGTTGCTCTGATACCATTTGTAACACCCCGGCCCAATCCTAGGACCGGAAATGTTAACTGGATAGCCCGACAGGCTTTGTACTGGTCCCACAGACCAACACGAGTCCTTTCCAGTACATTTTGTCCTCACTCATGCGCATCCCGGAAACCTTCCCAGGAGGTCACCCATCAGTAGTACTTCAAATCCCTTTAAGCAAAGCTCATAAATAGGACATCTTCAATCAATGTGAGGTGTTTCATATTTACTTTTTGGAATCGAATACAATTTGCGGGTGATATAAAATGGACACTAGTGCGGATCTTATATAAAAGTCCATCTAGATTTTCGACATATAATTTATGGATAAAGTTGAGCTCATGGACACGGAGTCCGCGTATTGATCTGAAGTCGATCGAATTATGTAATTTGCATTTGGCCTCATGTGCCAGTAAATAGAATTCATCTTTTTCATATTTGTTTCATAGATCTCTCTTATACTAAGAGAATAGGTGAGGTAGACCATGGTTATCAATGGATGCAATTTCTCTCCACAGAGGACCCCACTTCTTCCACCTCACTTTTTCTACCTCATTTTCTCTCTCTTATAAAATACTTCTATATCAATGGATTCATTTTTCTCTCCATAGGGGGTCCACTCATCTCACTACATTTATCATGCCTTATAGATTACTATTATATTATAATCCATAAGTTTTGATCATTTTTTTTAATAAAAGCGACAATTTATAAAACGAGTATTTGACATTTTTTTTCGTACTTTAAATATCTTTTTATTTTTTTATAAATCTAATTTAATACATTTTAACTAACGAAGAATTAGCGGCGTTATATAGATTTCGAATATAATTCGAAACTAAAAAAATGAGAAGAGTTTTATAAATTAGAAAATATGAATGAATAATAGAAGTTTAATGGTACAAGTTTAATTTTATTAAGATAGGATGAATAAATAAAAATTGGTAGAAGAAATGTATTTATAACACAATTTTAAGAAATAGGCGTTGAACTCAATTATTACACATAATACATTTAAGGCAACCTAATCACTAATTGCTTAATCTTTCTTCTTTTGTTCAATCCGTCAAAGTGGATAATTTTTCTCAATCCTCCTCCAAGGATTGAGGATCCATTGATGTATCATCATTTTAAATCCATCCACCCTATGGATTGAGTCCAAATCTAATTCTAACCTTGCTCTTATGTGTCATCACTATATTAAAAGTTTTCCCTCCGAAAAGCTAAATGTTAGATTATGGAAACAAATTAGTAAGGAAACAAATGAACAATTAACTCATATTTATAAAATTCTTTTTATACAAATTAGTAAGGAAACAAATAAACAATTAACTCATATTTATAAATTCTTTTTATACAAATTAGCTTACAAGCAAATAAAAAAAATAAAGAAATTGCAAGTATATATATATATATTGAGATTATTTTGCTAATTTTAATTAAAGACTACTTAGTCGATCATATTAACTAAAATAAGAAGCTTTTTTTCTCATTATCAACCTATTTATTTAATACTCCCTATTATACTAATACTAATATTAATAACATACTTTCATAATCAATACAAATTGTAATAAATTATTAAAATTTTAATTTAGTTATTGAATATTAATGCTAAAATTATATTTTAACTAAAATAATAAGCTTTTTTTCTCATTATTTTTCTCATTATCAACCTAGTATTGAATTTTAATTAAAGACTACTTAGTCGATCATATTAACTAAAATAATAAGCTTTTTTTCTCATTATCAACCTATTTATTTAATACTCCCTATTATACTAATACTAATATTAATAACATACTTTCATAATCAATACAAATTGTAATAAATTATTAATATTTTAATTTAGTTATTGAATATTAATGCTAAAATTATTTTTTTTTAAACCATGGGATCCATGCCAGTATGGAAATAAATAAACACCATTAAATTCCTATAAATTATACTCTTTTCCTATAAAATATAACTAAAATACTCTTTTTCATCAACTAATATTTTGATATGACGTTACTCCGTGCATTCTAATTTCTTAATAAAATCTCTAACTGATCTAAAGATATAAGAGGTGTATTTTGTTTCAAGACAGTTGTTTTTGTGATAATAAAAGCTTTAAATTAAATAATCAGCTAAAAATTACAGTATAAATATTATCATTAGCGTTGTAACAACATATATATTCTTCAACTTGCTGACAAGTCAAACACTTACCGACAAATGCATTAAATGAGATTGTTCAGTTATCTTTGGAAATTTGAATTATTTTCTTAAATCAAAATGTAAAGATTAAAAATGTAAAAAGTTAATAAGTTATTGATTAAATATTTACAAGTAATCGCTTAATATAAAATTCTAAATTTACCGCGCATTATTACGCGGGATCTATACTAGTTATCATTATTAGCTTAGGACATCTATCATAAAACATTGTTTATATGATATTACATGCATGCACATTATTATTGTTATTAAATGTTTTATTGCGGGATAAATATATAGAATTATACTCGTAAATGTTGCCATGATCTATGACTCCATGAAGGAGCTTGTGTTTGAGTGATCATGACATTGAGAGTAATAAATGGATTGATTATTGTATAATTATGCGTAACTTTTTCATTATGATGTGATGTTACCCTGAGTTAAAGGAGAATATTAATACTCTTGAAGAATTTATTTGAGTAATTCAATATTCTACGTATCGTTTGCACCAAAAGTTTAATTGTACTATCATCTTGACCAGAAGTTTGAGCATGTGAAAAGTAATAGGAGAAAGAAAATCTTGCAAAGTATAAAATAATATATGGTCTAGAAGTAGTATAATGATTGAAAATCATGATAGCAAGAAAATCAATAAAGTATTTCAATGACTTATTTGATAATTAGATTGATTATCCTGAAGAGATCAAAATGGAAGGATAACTACTACACTCTTTTTCCTTTCGACTAAGATTTTGTCTCACTGCATTTTACCTAGCAAGGTTTTTAATGAGGTAGATGTACTCATGACCTTCATGTTGTTGACCTGAAAAGTATTGTGGAAATGTTATGTCTAGTTATCTATTATTCATATAATGAGTTCTGAAGACACATGATGCATGATTACAAGTATATCACGAAGTTTTGTTAATCGAAGATATCAAGTTTATCAGCTACAATGGAATCTACATCGAAGATCAAGAGTTATCCGAAGATTAAGTTATGTAATGATGAGGGGGTAATGCAAGTTGTACTCTTTTTCCTTCACCATGGTTTTTCCCACTGGGTTTTCCTGGTAAGGTTTTAATTAGGCAAGATACAAGATGTTATATTTTTGGATGATTAACATCCATGGGGGAGTGTTATGATATGACTGTTATCATCTCCCGAACAATTCAACCTTTCACCAAACAACATATCTCTTTGTATCGATATCTATATATATGTATCGAGACATGTATTACGAGAAGATGAATATACAATCTCCTTGCATACAATTTACCTATCTCTTATACTCATATTCTATACTTGTACAATATAATTATATCAAATTTTAACCTATTCTATATAATTAATTATTATATATTATCTTTTTATTTGAATACGGAGTACTCCCTCCATTTTAAATTACAAATAAAGACTAATATTCAATTTAATACAACTTTTTTTTATCTTTTAAAATGAAATAATAATTATTAAAACAATTTTAATAATAATTATCAAACACTTGTTAATAGTTCTTTTTTTCGTCAGCAAAGAAAGGAAGGAGGGCCTAGTTGCGGAGGGCCATGGCAGTTAGGCCATGAGCCTCCTTGTTAAGGCCCCTAGGAATGTACGTAAAAGTTACACAATGAAAATATTTAAAAACGTCAAACTTACTACTACAATCTACCAATTGTATTATGCTAATGTCATCGGCTAATACGAATCTGCTTCTACGGTATGTTTGTGAAACAGGGCACTTGTGATTTTTAACAAGAAGATGAAAATTTTGCCATCAAGAGTCACTGGCTTGTGCCATTAGCAGTTTAGCACATCAACATTTAACCATTGGGGTTGGGCCTCTAGTGAGCATTGGGCCGAGAGCGAGGGAATGAGGGGTAATGGCTGGATTGTTGGTTGGGAGGTTGGATTCGGCTCGACTTCAAAGAAGGATGATAGGATGGGCAGGGGTAAGGATGAATCAAGGAAGGAGTAGTTCCCGACGGATTGGGGATCAGATTGAGTGAAGGGGAAAACCGATTTATCGAAGGTAACGTGACGCGAATGGATTATCTTGCCGTTGGTGAGATTTAGACATTTGTAGCCATGAAATTCATCGGGATACCTAATGAAAACACACTTAACGGAGCGAGGTGTGAGTTTGTGGGGACGGTTGGAAGAAGGGTTAGGATAGCACACACATCTAAAAACTCGGAGATGGTCATAAGAGGGGATTTTTAGAAATAGGACGGAAGTGGGTGAGTATGTAAAGGTGGGTGGCTGTTTGAAGGGCATCAACCCAATATATGGTCGGGACGGAAGCATGGAAGAGTAAGGTGAGGGTGATCTCATTTAAACGGCCTATCATGCGCTCAGCTTTACCATTTTGAGACGATGTTTTGGGGCACGGGAATCAAAAAATGAGTCTGCTTTTATCGCCAACTGTCGGAAACAGGTATTATTAGATTCGCGGCCAAAGTCAAATTGGAAGGCTTTGATTTCGCGATTAAATTGGGATTTTCACATAATTCCGAAATTTCAAGAATTTGAAAAAAGTTTCCGATTTGAATTTAATAAGGTAGACCCAAACAAATTACAAAAATTGTCGATGAGCACAAGATAATATTTTTAGCTGGATTTACTAGTTACGGGTGAAGTTCAGAGATCACTATGAATTATATCAAACGGGGCCACCGTTTGGGAATACGACTCGGAAAAAGGTAAACATTTATGTTTGCTAATTTGGCATGAGTGACAAAGTTCGGAGCGATGCTCGGTTTTATTACAAGGAAGGGAAAACTGAGTACGTAAAATATTTAAAATGTTACCCGGGATGATCGAGACAAAAGTGCCAAACATTGGAGGAGAGGGTGATAAGGTGTTGGTGAGACGGGTCAGAGTTGGATGGGTTTGGTGACACGGGGTACAGCTCACCGTCAGTGTTGCTCCTCAGAAGCGATTTCTCAATTGCTAAATCCTTCACAGAAAAACCAAACGGGTCAAATTCGACGGAAACATTATTTTCCTTCGTAAATTGACGAACAGATATAAGATTTTTAATTATTTGAGGTGTATATAAAACTTTATTAAGGTGAAGGGTGCGGGTCTTAGTATTTAGGTGGGATGTGCTGGACCCGAGAACCGGAATACTAGAAACCGACCTAAAGAGAACGAGTCGTACTATAATTAAAACGGGAAGGTAGGTTACCTGGATCAACACTCAAGTGAGAGAAGGCACCCGTATCAGTAAACCAATTTCCATTGTCAACATGTTGATGTATTGTGAGAGCCTGAAATAATTGACCCAAATCGGTGGGTAATCTTCCTGTGTCAGAAAAGCTTGACCTGGAACCGAACTCGAGGGACGATTCTGGAAACGGGCTGAATTTCAGGTCGAAGACCAAGGCTAATAAGACGGCTGATACGGTGAGACCCACCCGGGTTGAGTGGGGTAGGGGCAAGGCAAGGGCCCCCACTGGTTATACCACGGTGGGGGCGGCGACCAGGAGTTGGTGGTCGCCGGCGGTCGGGCGGGGGAAGGCGACTGAGTGCCGCGCTGCTGTCGCCGATTTGGGCGCTGCCGGATCTGACGGGGGTTGGTGGGTCACGGCTGGGCCGGTTCGTCCCAGGCTAGGTTGTCGACGGTAGTGACGGTGACCGGTGCGACCAAGGTGGCACCGGAGGGTGGTGGGATGGACCCGTCTTGGGTCATGGTTCTTTGATTTTCTAATTCAATCATGCTTCGAGCGGTCTCAAAATTAGCTAATGTCTGATTTATGTAAGCTGCTACTATATTGCACTCTTTTGGGAGACCGCAAACCAATTGGAGTACTAATCTTTGCTCGGAAACCGGTGAGCTAACTTCTTCTAATTGACAGAAAATCTCATGGAGACGTTGGCAATAAGCATCAAACGAGGCCATAACCTCAAGTTTGAGATTGACAAGTTCGGTTTCTAGACTTGCGGCGCTAGCGCCTTTGTTATTATGGAAAATATTATTGACTTGATCCCACACATCTTTGGCCGTGGTATCGGGTTTGGCATCAAGAAGTACTCGTTGTAAATATTTGTTTGATAACGTACCGTACATCCGTTGAAAGACGATGGCATTGATTTCGGACCAAGGTGCATACTTTGGGTCGGTTTTGTCGGGAGCCGGAGTGCCATCGATGTGATGGAGTACCTTGTATCCACGAGCATGGAGTGTGAATAAATTCACCCAAGAAGTGTATGAGACCTTGGTGCCATCGAGTATACGAACCTTTTGTTGGATATTGTTAACGGCGTAGACAGGGTGCATCACGGGACGAGAAGGGCTCGACGTTTCCTCATCGGACTTGGCCATGGGGTGGCGTGAAGGCGAACAGGGAAAACGGAGGACTGCCGTGGACAGTAGCTTCGTCTAGTGATGGATCGAAGGTAAACACGAGATTTTTCAGTTTTATTCGTGAACTTGCTCTGATACCAAGATAAACTTTATATTTCGATATCTAGCAAGCTATTACACCTCGGTATATATATAAAGCCGAGTAGAGAGTATGATACAATGAATTCAACTGTTGTACTAAGTACAAGGCTAATCAAAGGTTAGCACTACTAAATACGAATATGAAGAGACGATCACTAAATACAAGATATTTACCAATAAGTACTACAAACTAAAAATGCTTGTAATTGAATTGGAACGAAGGAAGGAAGTTAAGTACAATGATAATTTTGTTAGGAGGTCGGAAATCCATTTGTTATCTTTGAAAGTGAATGAAAAATATGGGGGGTGTTTGGTAAACGATCGATCCGCCAAAAAACAGCATATTGAGATGAATTAACATGTTTGAGTTCAATCCACCATTTTGCAATATGCTACTAGGACCAACATATTGTATTAACATATTAATTTTTTTTGTTTTTTATACCTCTTTATCCCTTTTCAAATTAAACCTTACCTTCATCATTCTTTAACTTTTTCACTTTCATGAATTCATCCTTCTAAAGTATTGCTTCCTCTCTTTGATTTTTTTCTATGCATAAATTTGTTATGGCGTGGGTTCTTGCACTAACTAATTTATGTTTGGTTATTTCAATTGAATCAATTTTCCGTATTTTTTTTTTGGAAAAAATGTAAAAGTATATTAAAATCACGGGTACTGTCATCCAAAAATACATACAACTTTACATCCTCACCACATCAAAACTTAGTGCAGCTGTACATTGCATATAGATTTAACATTACGCTCCTTGATCCTGAGGCGAGCCTGCATCATATCCTTCACCCTCCCCATAATCTTCTCCGGTCTCATAACATTGAGTTCATGACGAATCCTATTCCTTTCCTCCCAAATCCCATAGATAGTGGCTAGGAAAACAGCAAAACAAACATGCCTCCAGCCCAATGATTTATGTTTCCAGGCAGTGAGCCATTGCAGCACATCAGACGAGGGAAAGACAATATGCACCCACTTTTCAATGATCTTAAAGCATCTGAAACTAAATTCACACTGAAAAAAGATATGATTTAAAGTTTCAGGCGCGCTACCACATAGATAGCAACTTACTTGATTTGTAATTCCAAATCGCATAAGTCTATCAAGGGTGAGGAGCCTATTATTCGCATACAACCAGCCCATGAAACAATGCTTAGGATAAGCCATTCTAGTCCAAACCACCGGCCACCAATCCACTTTTGCCCCTACACCTCTTAGCCAGTTATAGCCATCCTTAATCATGTACTCCTTGTTCCTAGAAGCCAGCCACTAATTATCTACATATCCCGCTTTGAATTTGTTCTTAACCTGGCATAGCTTCCTCCACGACCAGCTAGATGCTTGAGTTGGTTCATAGTTGTGCCAATCCTTGCCTTTTATGTACACTGCATTAACCTATTTGATCCACAAATGGTCAACTTTACAATATAACCATCACACATATTCCCAAAAGAGCTTTGTTCCACTTGCTCCCATCCGAAATACCCAGACCTCCCTCCCTAGCAGGCTTGCAGCACCCCTCCCAAGCCATAAGAGGGGGGGGGTGATGGTAGTTCTCATGTCCATGCCAGAGATAATTGCGACAATGACCTTCAATTTTCTTCAACACGCTGTTGGGCAGAAGAAACACTCTGCACCAATATTGGTGTACCTGTGCAAGTACACTCTTCACCAGGACAAGACGACCAACGTAACTTAACTTCCTCGTATCCCATCCATGAATTCGCTTCAAAATCTTGTCCATTAGCGCTTGACAGTCCCCAACACGGATTCTTTGGGAGGAGATAGGTACTCCCAAATACCTAAATGGGAGAGCTCCCTCCGTAAACCCACGTATGCGTAAAATTTGCTTCTTGATATCATTCACTCCACTTAACACAATCTCAGATTTGCTCTTGTTCATCCTTAATCCAGAGCAACGAGCAAAATACTCAAACGTCTTCGCCACAATAGCCACCGAATCAGGATTAGCATGACTAAAGACCAACAAGTCATCCACGAAACATAGATGAGAAAGCTTGATTCTATTACAAAGTGGGTGAAATTTAAAGCTTTTCATCATAGTCATCACATTCATAGTGCGAGTAAAATACTCCATACATAAGGTAAAAAGGATAGGCGACATCGGATCACCTTGTCGTAATCCTCTCTTACCTTGGAAGAACCCAAACATAGACCCATTCATGGTTAAGGAGTACCAAGGAGTACTAACACAAATCATCACCCATCTAATCATTTTAGGAGAGAATCTCAATGCTTCAAGCATTTGCTCCACAAACCTCCATTCAATCGAATCATACGCTTTTTGAAGGTCAATCTTCATGGTGCATCGAGGCGAACTAGTTCGTCTATTATATAATCGAACAATGTCTTGACAGATCAAGATATTATCGACAATATCCCTCCCTTTGATGAAAGCACTTTGGTTGTGACTCACTATCTCAGGGACAACCTCCATGAGCCTTTGACACAGAACTTTGGTAATGCATTTATAAACCACATTACAACACGCAATAGGTCTATAATCCACTACACTTTCAGGTCTCTCCTTCTTTGGGATGAGTGTCAAATTTGTAGCATTAAATTGTTTAAGCAGCTGCCCTTTCTGGAAAAACTCCTGTACCGCCTGAATAAGAGACATGCCCACTATTTGAAACTCCTCCTTAAAAAACCCACTCGTATATCCATCCGGTCCCGGTGACTTATTCTCATGAATTGAAAATAGAGCTTCTTTAATTTCTGTCCCCAAGACTTCTCTGCACATACTGGCAGCCTGTGCTTCAGAAACCAGGTTCCCTCTTTGAACAACAGCCCAATTAATGTCAGTGACATTCTGAGTGCTACCCAAGAGCATCCCGTAATAGTCCAAGAAGGCTCTTTGGATACTATTACGAGAGTTGCAAACCCTTCCATCTAAACTTTTCAGCACAAAAATCTTATTTCCTTTCATTCTAGCTTTAATACAAGCATGAAAATAGCTAGTATTCTCATCCCCATCATGAACAACCCAATGCGCCTTAGCTTTTTTAGCCAGAAAGCTTGTCTTCGCCTCTTCCAATTCTCTAACAGATTGAGCAACCATATGCTCAAGGCGTTGGAGTTCGACATTTGCATGATCCTGATGCAATCTCTCCTGAAAGTGAACAAGGGCCAACTGCGAAAGAGCGGCAGTAGCAATCACATCACCAAAATCTTCTTTTCCAAAATCTCTTAGAGGCCTCTTCAGTAATTTAAGTTTCCTAGCCAATTGGAACATATTGGTACCTTTAACATCAGTGTCCCACACTAGTCTTACCACTCTACCAAAGTCTCGAGACTTACCCCACATATTATAATACTTAAATGCAGCTTTCCTATACACATCTTGTTTCCAGATATTGATTAAACAAGCAAGGAGAATGATCATAAAGCCCCTCTGGAAGAAATTGAATATCACAATCAGGCATATCCTTTATCCACTCCTCATTACACATAAATCTATCAATCCTACTAAACCTTCTAACCCCGTTTTCACTCTTGTTATTCCAAGTGAAAAAGGCTCCACTAGCAGGCATATCTCCAAGGCCACATTCCATAGCACATGTTTTAAAGTCCATGATATCAGCCGACTAACAACACTTCCAATCCTTTCATCTACAACTAAAACGTTGTTGAAGTCTCCCATAATCATCCAAGGTCCCTTACTGCCATCTTTAAACCATCTAATCGATTCCCACAACGGTTTTCTTTCCGCCAATCTATTCAACCTATACACAATTTTCTGTGTTTTATACGATTCTATTGATCATTACTGTTCAATCGAATGTTTATCTATCTTTGATGATTTGAATTGCTTTGTCTCATAAGCTCCAGTTGAGATTTAAGAAAATCAAGATGTATAAACTCTCCGTGATAATATTTGTTCAACTTTAATGGCTAGTAGAAGAAATCAGCAATATTAATTATTAAAACTGATGGTGTAATGTATGTTTGACATAGATTTAATCAAAAAATTGTTTATGTCCTATTTTGTCATTTTACAAAATAGTTAAACAATCCGCTAATCTAAAACATCTAATTACCAAAACACTACTTAACAAAATCTGCTAATTAGATCTGCTAGTCAAATCTGTCAATTGATTCTGCTATTCAAATCTACTTTCTAAATGTGTTTCGGCCATTATCAACCCGTTGTTTATCATAATTTTTGGTCGAAAATGTCCCCAATTTTTTTATTCCCTATCATTTCACCTTACCTCTAACGAAGGACATTTTCGTCAAAAAAATACTCCCTCCCTTCATAACCAAACACACCAGGCCATTTGCTTTTTCACATTTGTCGAGACATGTTTTACACTGTCTATATCTTTTACTTTACATTATTAAAAATCATACAAATTTGAAATTCTTAATGTACTTGTAGTGACGAATCAAACAAGATTCCACATGACTATATTTCCTCTTGTAGATTGTCGAGAATATCGAGAATTTCTTTCACTTGTGAATAGTGTCAAAATGACTTGTGGGGTGTTTGGATATGAAGAGAGGGAGTATATTTTGGAGCAATTTTTTGAACTTTTGATAGATTTTGGGAGTTATTTTTAACAAAAATTTAAAAGGGGTAATTTTCGAAAATGCTATTTTAAAAGGGAGTAATTTTTAATTTACTCAAAAAGATATGATTAAAATAAGTTTCAAATACTTAATTAATCGACATAATAAATCGGTATTCTATTGAATCTACTCTACATTTAATTAACTTGAAATATCCATTTGATAACTTTGTTACAAATAAATTATAAATATATTGGCTCAACAAAGCTGAAGTATTCTACATCAGATCACACTACATGCATGTATTTAAATCCGTCCTGGTGACGTGACTAAATTACTAAGCTCAAAACTATTGTGGCTTGTACTTGTATATACATACATACATACAATGGTGGCCTGGCACGTACATACAGTTCGCACTCTACGAATATTTTTCCTCTAACAACGGCCATTGCACGTATGTACTTAATATACTATGAGATGATAATTTTACTCAAGGACTGCGCGCTATAATGAAGCATTTGATGGTTTATATAGATAAATTGAAGTTATAATTTAAGTTCTAAATCCAATTCTTCATCCTCCTCTCTTATTGGGTGACTGCTGGATGCATTCGATTCCACCCTATTATCCCTTCCACTGTTTTGCTGAAAGTTTAATAACAAGTTGTTAGTGAGGAAATCCAGAAAATATATACTACCTCCGTCCCACTAAGATTGTCCCGTTTCATTAAAATACTCCTCACATATAATAGGGAAATAGGACAATCTTTTAGGGACGGAGAGAGTATATAGAGAGGAAGTAACTATAATTCCCATGATAATAAATCACGAATGAAGGATATATAAGATATAATTGTCATTCGTACCTCAACATGACTTAGAAGATGCCTAGTGACTAAACCTTGTGGCTGAGTATATTGATTATTTTGATCAGACATTGCGACCATGTTATTAGGGTTCCATCTATTAAAGAAAACAAAACGCAACAATTATAGTTGTTATTGTCATTTACTCAAGACGTCTTAATCTCATGATTAAGACTAGGTATACTGGAAAAATAAGTCTCAAATTCAAACATATAGAATAAAGTTCGAAAGAGAAAAAATATGCTTGTACAATAGTTAAGATGCATATATACATACCTAGGTGTCATAGATGGCTGAGATTCACCAAATCTGATGTTACCTGCCCTTTGCATGTGTTCCCCAAATCCCATCTACATTCAAATTAAATCAGCCAATATCTTCAAATGACTCAACTTAATAACATAAATCCAAGAGATCCAGTAAAACCGAACTTTAATTTGTCCATGAGACGATACATACATAGTCAGATGCACCTCGACCGTGTATAAAATATATAACGAGTATGTGCACTAAATAAAATTGAATAATATGTTTATTTAGGAATATTATTTGGAAAAAAAAGCCCTTTTTAAGAAGGGTATCTTCCAACAAAATAATAATACTTCCTCCACTGTTTAATATTTATCCTATTTGATAAATATAAGTAAAAAATATTATATTGAAATTGGACAAACGTAAAAAAAAAATGGAGTATATGTATAGTCATGTAGAGTAGGGTCTATACCATGAAGTTATTGGGATGGTTGTAAGGTGCTGCCGGGGGTGGTACGAAACCATATGGGGTTAGTGCTGCTTGATGGTAACCTGCCTGCATCCTCATTTCCTCCTACATCCATGCCAATTCAATTCAAAGAAAGAAAATTACGTACATTTAACTACCGTATTTATTTGTAAAATTATACTCATATTCTGCATGCTTTAACTCGACTCGACTCGACGTGCTCATATTTTCTCTTTATCACTTTCTATTCTACGAATGATTTCGACTTGATTTGTACAGTATTATCTAAGCAGAGTAACTAAGATTTCTTGCGATAAATCTTTCTTATATGCATGTTATAACTTTAAATTCAAACACACGTGTATTTTGACTCGAGACCTTTATTAAATTTAAATTTAAATTTAAATACTACTCCGTACGTCCGTATTAAACAAGTTATTGATCGAGCGTACGTATATGATTGAATGAATGTACCTGAAATGGTGAAGGAGAGAAAGAGGGTGCAGGGAAAGGAGGGAATTGATGTGGAGGTATGAATCCACAACTGGCCATTTGTTGGTGGATTCTAATCTTCTCTAATTGAGCAACTCCAAGACCCCTTTGTGGTTGTTTTGGCTTCTCTGCATTTCCATTTCCATTATTATTACTATTACTATTACTCGGGTTCTTGTTTTTCTTTGATGAACTAGAGGATGAAGACCCATCACTCTTTTGATCATTTCCCATGATAATAATAATAATAATAATTTTTTATTTTTTATTTTTTATTTTACTATCTTCTTTCTTCTCTTGATAAAATAATAATAATAATAATAATAATAATAATAATAATAATAATAATAATAATAATAATAATAATAATAATAATAATAATAATAATAATAATAATAATAATAATAATAATGTAGTATGTTATGATGGAATGCAAAATAGATTTGAGTCTGAATTGATTTACCCATTACTTCTTCCCCTTTTATATGATTTACTGATGATGATCTTGACTCTTATCCTTGAGTAAGTTTTGCTTGGCTGGATATCAGATTTTGAAGATTTATTGGTATATTTGTACACAATTACAACAAGGATCTTATGGGCGCTTTCTTTCTCTTTTTTCATTATACATACGCGCTATGGCAACTTCAGATTTTATTGATTTCCCCTTTAATTTTGGATTTTTTTTTTATATATTTTTGGGTCTCTCCTCCATCACATTCGCTCCCACCCGTTCAATTCTAAAACCGGATATACAGTATCAATTATCAGTTGTTAAATTGTATAAAGCTCATTGATAAACCCGGGTGAACTTCGCCACCTTTGTCCGTCATAAATACAATTAAAAAAATCTTTCACATCGATCTTGTTCACCGTCTCAACATATACCTTACGAATGATAAACTACCTTTCCATTTGAGTTAGATTTTACTTTTTTACTATTATTTAGAATTATTCTCAATTTTAATTTTTTTTGATGACAGACTCAAAGTTCAGAAGGTATAGCCTCAAGCCATACAAGTTTCACCTGAGACCTATGGGATGATGACCACATGTTTTAAGCACTAGCTTAGGCTCCAATTTTAGATGTTTGTAATATCGTCAATATATAAAAAAATACATTCATTTACATTTTTTCCCTTAATAATTGTATTGGCGCACAATTAATTTTAGAATTTATTTCGATTTATCAACGATTCGATTATTCTACAATTATTTTGTTATGATATTGAGTATCCTATTTCAATTGTATAATCTGCTCATTTTTCTATTTACAAAAAAGGTTGATACACTTCTATGTATATAGCAATGGATTTTCTCTAATAAGTTTAGAATTGGTATTCAATGATATCACAATGCATGATTCAAATATATAAGCTTTATTACCATGTTTTCAATACAACTTGTTTATTCTTTTTGGGTACAAGATCGATATTACTTGACACAAAAAAATCACTCCAATTTTAAATGATTGTCCCATTTTAATATAATAATCCTCAAATATATTCATGAAACGAAGTAATCATTTAAAAATGGATGAAGTATATATGTTAGATATTTGTGTGTTTTTAGCGAATAGATAATTTCATTCATAAATATAAAGCACACTTTAAAAAACAAACAACAAACAAAACCTCTCCTCCCTCCCCTCCCTCCAAACCCTAGAAAAAAATATCCTGCTCGTGGCTGCCATCTACCAATTTCGGTAGTGATAAGCCCCAAATTTTAATCTTTATCGTTAATTTTTAATAGGTTTTTTAGATTATAATAACTATTGACTCTCTTTTTTGGAGATTTGTCCCATCAGTTGATGGGTTTGTTCCCATATTTTTTGTGGGTTTGTTCTCTCTTTTGGAGAGGTTCAAGAATTATGTGTAAGATCATGGGAGCAATGAAATTACGTATGACGATACAATTGAGGTCAGATCTCGGTTTACTATTTGTCAAAATAGAGAAAGTTCTGAAGACTATTTCAATCAGATTCATAGATTCCTTCGCGAAAGGCTGTGTCAATCAACAACGATATATAGAAGGGTATGCAGAAACATATTACTCGAATAGCGATCTCTGTGTCAAGGATGTTCTTTATTTATTTTTTTATAAATATGTATTCAGTTCAATTTGATATCGTTTGTAGATACCGTATGATTTATTATTAATGAAATTGATCTGCACTTCAAAAAAAATAAAAATTAAGCACACATTAAAATTAAACTATTTAAAATTATTTTAATAGCTCATATGGAAGGTGAAGCTAAATAAGATGTGGTAATAATCTGGGCCAAATCATGATAATGTTATAAAGAAAATATATTTTTAACAAATATTAGGAACAATATATCATGTGGATTCTATTCCAATGAGAAAAATATAATATTGCCATGAAAAGACAAATGATATTCCCTCCCCTTCACTAAGATGTTCCACATTTCCTCTTTAGGAAAATTCACTAAGATGTTCCACTTTTCTTTTTAGTATACATCTTGTGGTTCTTATTGTTTGTGACCCCACTTTCTTTTCTTCCCATTCATTTTCCTCCACATAATTTCTCCTCATTGGTTTCTTCTCAAAATCAAAGTGGAAGATCATATAGAAGAGGAGGGAGTATTTTCTACCAACTTCAAAATTTTGTTACCTTAAATACTCTCTTGGTAATTGTATCTGCTTCAAGTTTGACTTTTTTGCGGACATAGCTAATGCTTTGACTATGTTTTTTCTTCGCATTTATAAATTATTTTTTGGGTTTTTCTACGTTGTATCCTCCTGTTTTTTCGTTTTCTACCTTATACCCCTCTTATTTTCTAAACCCTCACTTATACCCCTGTAGTTAGTTTATTTCATTAAACGTGACCTAATTACAATTATTTTACTCAAAAACCCTAATTAATTTCCATCTTCATCTCCCATGTTTTCTGTAATTCTAATTTTGCATGCATAATTTCTGGTTTTTTCTTCATTTTATCATAATTCTTTCACTCTTTATTTTAAGTGCAACATCAATGCTTTGTTTGTTAATGTAAATAAATTAATTTTGTTAGAAATCAGCAAAATATCATTATTTTAAGCTAAAGAATAAGTTGGGGAGAAAGTGGAGGAAAATCAATAAGATAAAAAAGAATAAGAAGTTGATGTACAAAATGAGGAAATGAGAAAAATTAATGAAATGGAGGAAAAGTTAGGGCAAACGGAGGGAATACAAGCCAAGGTCATCAAAACTGGTTATGTCATAGCATAGAATCACTGTCATGTCATCTACTTAATGAAGCATTAGATGAATAATTGTGATAAGGTCATGTTTTATGAAGTTAATCAACTACAGGGTTATTAGTGGGGGTTTTGAAAATGAGAGGGGTACATGGTAGAAAACGGAAAAACATGAGGTACAACGTACAAAATCCCTTTTTTTTTATTGAAAATATGTCTTCGTCAATCCTAATCTTTCAATGAAACCGCCTCATAATAAGATTATTATTGAAAGACTTCTTACAATGATCTATAGTTGTTGTTCTATTTTAAAACTTTCATATTTTATTTTTTTGGTTTCTACTTTATTATGAAATAATCTTAAACTATTTTATTGTAAAATCGTCTTACAAAAGACTTTATTGTTTTGTGAAATATCTGAATATAACAATCTAGTTATTGTTATTACTAGTATAGACCCCGTGCAATGCACGGTATTTATAAAATATTTATCGTATAAAATATTTTATTTAAGATTTAAAATAAAAAATTTATTATTTTATTTTTACTATTTATCGACGGTGTACTTTAGAAATAGGAAAATATTTTTTAAATCGCAAAACTAATCAAAATATTTGAGTAATGACTTGAAATGTACGGAGTATTAAATAACGTGTAATTAATGAAAATATTGTCTATATTTTTTATATACTCGGTTTATGTCATCTCACATTTCGAGATACCCACTTCTCTCTTTAACATACCGTAAAATACATAAATATTTATCAAAAAATGTATAATGATGAACTTTTTTTAATGGTTAGCACACCGTGATACGTTCTCAGTGTAAGACTTATATTATGTAATTTGTGAAACTTTTTTTATATGGATTTTAATTGTATATTCCGTATTTTGTACTCTCCCGTACCAAAATAATCTTTCTATATGATAATTATAATCCTCACATTTGAATAAATGAGAAGATCTTAGTGGTCTCGAGTGAGTATATACTCACTCCGTCCCGATTAATTGTTTGCCTTTGCTTTTGGCACAAAAGGGAATAGGTCCAATGATGAAGTGACATGTGAAGCCAACTTCATGAGGAGGTCAAATTACATATATATATATATATATATATAAAAACATTCCTAAAATAGAAAGGCAAAGAATTCATTGAGATGCCCCAGTATGAAATAGACAAAGAATTCATTGGGACGGGGGAGTATATCTTTGTAAAAGTTAAAGTAAATAGTTCATTTCTAAAATAAATTTTTTAATTTTTTAGATAACTGATTTTTTTTCTCAAGGTTAATGACATCATATCTTAAAATTTATCTAAGTATTTTCATAAAAAGAAGTTTTTTTGTCAATTTCTTTAACATTAATGAAAATGAATAGTTTCTATTAGTGAAATGTTCTTTTACTTCTCAATTTAAATTAGTGTATTTTTTTGAGAAAAATGTTAGTAACTGTTATTGTCTTAGAGTAGTATATAGAGAATTTTCGATGAGTTTTTATTATGTATTAGGCTTTGTAAGAGCAATCGGAATATATATTCCATTTTTATATAGTTACTGAATTTTATATCGATGTTAAGAATATGATTTTCGAATATGATCAGAAAGATATAGAATAATAATTATAACTATTTTATATTCTATGTAAAATATTGTATGGGATAGTGCAATCTCCTATTAACAAAAATAATGCAACTGTTTGGTTAAAACGGAATAAAATATGTTTTTACTTTTAAAAAAAATCATACATTCCATATTAAATATTGTATGTGATATTGTGATTTTCGTAATCAATGTAATCAATCAAATTTCCTTAATTACATACTTTCTGTGGTATATAGCTTTATATGTGATGTAGTGATATTTTAATCAGTAAGATGTTAGAGTGTAGTTGGAGAGGAGAAGTGTAACACACATGAGGTCATGGGTTCGATTTGCACATAGCTCATTTGATCAATTTTTTAATTTTTGTTAGTGGATGACTTTAGGCGGGAAAATACATGAGTTGTGTTATTTGGTTAGTGGAAAGGGGGATTTTTCAAAGTTTCGTATTTTGCTATTGTTTTTCACAGTTAAATTTGTAAATTTGAACTCAAAAAGTTATAATACAAAGCTGTTTTGTATCCCAGTATGCATCTTACTAAGAATTTATGTTTATCTCAGATTCGTTTGTGTCCGCAGAAAATTTGCTCTGATATATTGCAAATTATGGACAAATTGCTACAAAAGTGTGAGATATTGAAAGATCGTTTGGCGATTCTATGAATTGAATTGAGGAGGTACGGAAATAAATTAATCATCACTTGAGTTTGTACAAAAAAATTTGAGTTTGTAACATTATAATTCAAGTGATGGGTCTCAATTCCGACAATATATTAGAGTTTCTACAAAAAGACAACGTTTGAGGCGATAGTTACTTAGATAAAATAAATATTTTTTTTAATCGTTCTTTTTACGCAAAATCGTTTATTTGTGAGTGTGAAAATTACGTACATGTTTAATCAATCAATCAATCAATATATATTAATAAAGGATGAACTTTTCGAGCGATATGATTAGTCCAAGTTTTTTTACTATATTTTTTAAGTTAAATAAAGAATATAAAAATTTGTATATAAAAAAAAAATTCTACTCCGCGTAAGACTCGTTTTTTTTAAAATTTAAATAAAGAATATAGGAAAACAAATCCTACTCCATTTAAGACTTAAAAAATTATCACTATATAAACAGATGATTATAACCGGCAACAAAAATTGGACAGCGACAGCGTGATGAAACTCTTAGTCAATTCGGTTTGATAATTGTTTTAGTATTCATTTATTCACCCTACAAAATATAAAGTTGAAATTTTGAATTTTTTAAATAACTATTATCAATAATTATTAGGGTTATTTAACAGTAATAATACCAACTTTGGGTGGTCTTCCATAAATAAAACCAACTTTGGTTGATCTGGAAATAAACCCATGTATGAGACACATCAGACACGAATGGATTCTGGTTACCTGCTACATAGCTACTATTCTACTAAGCCGGTATCTTTTGTCGAAGATTTTGTTTGTGTATCAAGTATAAAGCTTCGTCCATCCCTATAATTAACATTAATATTGACGAAAATGCATTTTTAAGGGTTATTATTGCACAAAATTAGGGTTTAAGGAAGAGAATTTGGGTTTAGGGAAATAATCGACATTGATGTGGAATGAATAAGATGAAGTTGTGTTAATTAATGACTATGAGACCCACATAAATCTGCCGGAATCGGTCATTAATGAGGCAATTTCATTCAAGTTTGATGCGTCTCGTACATCAGTTTATTCACAGATTAATTAAAGTTTGTTTTATTTTTGGAATACCAACCAAAGTTGGGTATTATTTCTGTTAAATAACTCTAATTATTATAGTTTTAATATATTTTTTTATTTAAATAAAGAATATATAGAAATTTGTGTAGGAAAAAAATAATCAGTGATGAAATTTTATATGAATAAGAACAATAATTCGTTCGTAGATATCAACCAACAATCTTTTGAATCTTAAAAAATTCCTAAGATTATAAACTTAAATAAAATCATCTCACATCGAAAGTTTATGACGAGGTGATGAAGTTCTATATAAATAAAAGTAATCATTCATTTGTTCTTAGCTATCAACCAACAATCTTTTGAGTCTTAGATAAAGCTCATAAGATTATAAACTTAAGTAAAAAAAATTCTTACTGAAAAATTATAATAGAGTGATGATATTCTATATTACTCATGAGATTATATCACCAAACAATCTTTTGAGCAAGATGATAAACTTAAGTAAAAAATACTCTGTATCACACATCGAAAAATTGTGAGGCGGTGATGAAATTCAATATTATAAATAAGAACAATCATTCGTTTTTTGATATCAACAAAATCTTTTGGGTGTTAAAAATATCACCTAAGATTATAAAGTTAATTAAAAACTAGTATAGATCTCGTGCATTAATGCACGGTACATTTTTTAAAAAAAAGTATACTTCGTATATTTTTTGATTACATATAAATACAGAGTATCCAATTATTAACCTATTAGCTTTTCACATTTTTTATTTTTACAATTTGATTCGAGAAAATAATATAAAATATCAAAGATAATCAAGATAATCGAGTAATCTTATTTAACATATATTTTACTGAATAAGGAGTACTTTTTTTATACAAAGCTAATGATAACATTTCGTATAATTTTTATTAATCAAAAAATTGTTTTCTTTTATCATGAAACCATCATGAATGAATCAAAATACATCATCATTTATATTTCAGATCAATTATAAATTTTGTTAACAAATTAGAAGCTGATAAAATACTCCAAATATTATTAGATACAAAAAGTACTTGAATTTCATTTATATATTAAAATCAAAATTTGAAAATATTTTCTATAGTTTTTCCATAATGAAATACTTTCGATAGTGTGTGACACTTATATTTTGTTACAAAATAAATAATTTAATAATGTCTATATTTTAATAGCCCATACACAATAATAATTTATTGGAGAATTTTTCATCTAATTTACACAAATTACTCTCTCTATGTGAGGGGTATTTTAATAAAAGGGAAGAAACACTTTGATATGGAGGGAGTATTTAGTTTGACTTGAATTTATTATAATTATTTATTTTCTCGTTTATTTGTTTCCGTATTGAACTAAGAAGTGGTTTGGAAGGAAAAAATTTCATGAGAGAGTTACACCTAAGCCTTTGTTATTCTTTCAGTATTAAGGAATTATCCACATCGAAAAATTATGATGCAGTAATGATGTTTTATATTATAAATAAGAACAATTATTCATTTTCAGATATTGATCAACAATCTTTTTAGTCTTAAAGAAAGTTTAAGGACAATCATTTGTCCATAGTTATCAACCAAAAATCTTTTGAGTCTTAAAAAAAACTCTAAAAATTATACACCTAAGTAAAGATTATCCTATATCGAAATTATGATTAGGTGATGAAATTCTATATTATAAATAAGAACAGTACAATAAATGAATGAGAATCAATGAATTTTCCAAAAAAAAAACAATCATTCTTTCATAGTGATCAACTATCAATCTTTTATTTGAGTCTTAAAAAAGCTCCTAAGATTAAGAGCATATGTTCTTAGATATCAACTAACAATCTTTGAGTTTTAAAAAAAGCTTAAGGGGCCGTTTTGTTCGATCAATTTGAGTATGAGGTATGAGTTTAGAATGAAGCAAACTCATACCTTGTGTTCGTTTGACAATTTTTTCATTTCGATACCCATACCTCAAACCCTCATGGTATGGTTTTTCATATCCAAGGGAGGGGGTGGGTATGAGATTCACACCCTTGCTTGGAATCAAACTTTGTTTGATTTTCCGAAAAAATTTGTTCCAATTTTTTTTTAAAATATTACTGAAATACTTTAGTGAAAAACACTAATTAAAATACTAAAAAAATTATTTTAAAATTTTATTAATGTAACTTAGCGTTTTATATCGTCAAAAAGGGTTGTTTTTAATGAAATTTATTTAATTTTTCTTTCATGTTAAATTTTGTAGATTTTATATAGTCAGTGTTATATAAATTTTTATATATTTAAAATATAATTTTATAAAAATTAGAATTTCGGATTTGATTCTCAATCATCTAAAAAAATGAACCAAACACCGAGTATCAGGAATCAAGTTCCAACCCCATACCACCCTGGTTTGATTCCTGATTCCAATTCTATACCTTTGTGCGAACCAAACGGCCCCTAAGAGCAATCATTCGTTCTTAGTTATCAACCAAAAAATTTTTGAGTCTAAAAAATAACTCCGAAGATTATAAACTTGGTAGAAATTATCTCACAACAAAAAATTATGATGAAGTGATGAAATTTTATATTATAAATAAGAGCAATCATTCATTTTTAGATATCGATCAACAATCTTTTGAGTTTTAAAAAAACTCCTAAGATTATAAACTTAAGTATATTATCCCACATCGATAAATTATGATAAAGTGATTGAAATTCTATATTAATAAGAACAATTATTCGTTCTTAGTTATCAACCAACAATCTTTTCAGTCTTAAAAAATTCCTAAGATTATAAACTTAAGTAAAATTATCCCAAATCAAAAAATTACGATACTTTGTATATATATTTGATGCTTTTTTTGAGTGATATTATTGGTCTGTTTCAGCTCGATTCAGGAATATATCATAAATAATATAGAAAATCAAGTAAAGAATCTTTTAATTATTATAATATATATTTCATCCATTATATTAATGTGATGTTTTACCATTTAAAGTAAAAACTTTTAAGTTTCATTTAACAAAAAAATTATCGTAACAAAAATATACAAATGAAATAGTTAGATTTTGTGGTAGAAAATGTTTTCATTAGATTATAAATTTCATACATTATTTACTCGAAAAAGGGGTGAATCTATTATTACACATATAAAAAAACGTAAAATTATCTCATTTCGAAAAATTATAATGAAGTGATAGAATTCTATTAAATAAATAAGAGTAATTTTTCGTGCTTAGATATCAACAAAAGTATTTTAAATTTTAAAAAGTGCTCTAAAAGTAGTATTGTATAAACTTAAGTTAAATTGTCTCACGAAGAATTATAATATCATTTATTCTTAGATATCAACAAAGAAAATATTTTTAAGTCTTAGAAAGAGGCCTCTTACGAATATAAACTTAAGTTAAATTGTCTCACATTGAAAAATTATACAATATAATGTGATAGAATTCTACAATTAATATAAATAAGAGTAATCGTTCGTTCTTAGATATTAACCAAAAATCTTTTGAGTCTTAAAACATATTTTAAGACTATAAATTTAAGTAAAATTATCTTACATCGAAAAATTATATTAAGGTCAAAGATTTCTATTATATAATTAAGAGTGATAATTCATTATTAGATATTAACCAAAAGTATTTTGAGTCATGATTTAAAAAAAATTAAGACTATAAACCACAAATCTTTTAATTCTTAAAAAATTCTAAAAATGTATTTTTTTTAAATAATTAATAATAAAAATAAAATTATTATTATTATTATTATTATTATTATTATTTTCTAATTATGGAAATGGAGAATTTTATTGATGAATCAAAAAGCAGTTTACAAAAAATTGGTGGGTAGTCGAGATACAATCTGGGCCCCCACCCCCTTAGCTATAGCAAAGCTAAGTCTGGTAAAAATAAAAGGAGCAGCGCGTGCTCCGACATCCTGTGCTATCGAAAATTTTTGAATCCTCTTGAGTAAAATTTTTAAATTATTACGTATTATTATTACGTATTTTTATTATTTTTATTAATTTTTTTTTTATTATTATTATTTTTATTTATTTTGCAGAAAGATATCATTTCATATCAAAAGATGTGAAATTACAAGGTTTATGCAAAAAAACTATCACACTAGGAAATACAATTAACCTTCTAATTGAGCTAAGATCCTAAAATATTTAGGATAAGTAGAACCATGAAAATGAGCTACAACAATGAATTTCACATGTATAAAGAGCTGCTCAACAGGAATGCACTTGCCAGTAAAAATCCTCTTATTTCTCTCTTTCCAGATCACACTAACAACTGCTGCCAAGGTTACCCAAATCCATGGAATTTTCCAATGCTTTCTATGAACCTGATGAAGACACCATCTGATGATGCTCTTCAAAGAGGAAGAAGGCAAAACTATCCCTATCCAGGCTCGACACTGTAACCAAAGTTGCTAAGATACAGAACAGTCAAAGAAAAGGTGCCTACGAGATTCACTGGCCTGCAGACAAAGTTAGCATCGATTAACCATACAGATACCCCTTCTGGCAAACTGGTCAACAGTAGGAAGTTGATCTTTCATAGCAAGGGAAAGGAGAACTCTGTGATTAGGAACCAGCAGAGAACTATAGGCAAAGGACTTATGAATTACTGCAACCGGCTGGCTAAGTATCTTGATATAAACTTGTTTCACCCTGAATTTATAACCACTACCACAAGAGTGTAGAAAACTCTGCGCTTCCTGCACTGTCCCACAAATGTTAACAATGTAATCTCTTACAGAAATTATATTCTTCATGCTTGATGGATAAAAGTCTTTTGATGTAACAGACCAGATGGAATCATGTTGAAGAATGTAGGCCTTACACCATTGAGACCAGATGCTATCATTACCATTATCAAGTTGCCACACCCATTTGCTCATCAATGCAATATTCCATGCTTCCAAGTTCTTAAGGTTGAAACCCCCACAATTCCAGGGAGTGCAAATCTCCTTCCACTTCTTAAAAACTAATCTTCTGTCACCAGGTTGAATGCCCCAAAAAAAAACTTTACACATCTTATTGATCATTTTAAGAACAAGTTTTGGAAAAAGGACACTAGCACACCAGAAATTTTCCAACCCAAAAACTACTGAGTTGAGAAGTTAGGCCTTGCCAGCATAAGACAAATGAATTGCAGACCAGTGAGCAATAGAGTTTTGTATCTTCAGTATAAGAGGATTAAAAAGAGCCAAAGAGATCCTAGAGGCACTAAGGGGTATCCCTAGGTACCTAAAGGGGAAAAGACCAGGTTTAAACCCTGTCTGATCCAGGATGAGGTTTTGAATATCAGCAGAAACACCTCCAAAGTATATATTGGTTTTATCAGGGTTGGCACAAAGGCCAGATACAGCACCAAAGTATTGAAGAGTTTTGTTAATTACAAGGACAGAAGGAAGATCTCCTCTTGAGAAAATCATCAAGTCATCAACAAAACCAAGATGTGTAAGGCCAAGTTTTGAACACTTTGGGTGGTAAGAGACATTAGGCTCCTTAAAAATCACCCTAAGCTGCTTAGATAACATTTTCATACTTAAAACAAAAATATTAGGAGAAAGTGGATCTCCTTGTCTGATGCCACTTTCTCCCTTGAAAAAACCTTCAATACCACCATTGAGCTTAAATGAAAACCAAGGATCCTTGACACAACCCATAATCCATTTAACAAACTGAGTTGGGAACCCTAAACCAGTAAACATCTGCTCAATAAAATCCCATTGCAGAGTGTCAAAAGCTTTCCCAATGTCCACTTTAACAAGACATATAGGAGTAAGATATTTCCTGCAATAACCCTTGACCAGAGATTGAGAAAGAAGGATATTATCAAAAATACTCCTATTATGGATAAAAGCTGCTTGCTCTTCACCAATAAGGTTGGGAAGCAAACTCTTAAGTCTGATCTATTAGCTAGCCAAAACCTTAGTGATGGCTTTGTAAAATACTGTGCAGCAGGAAATAGGCCTAAAATCAAGCACACTTTTAGCACCAGCCTTTTTAGGAATCAATGAAATTAAGGTGGAGTTAGCTTGCTTAGACATTTTACCAGTTTTGAAGAAGCTAGAGGCAGCCTTATAGAAGTCAAAACCAACAATATGCCAAGCTGATTTGAAAAAACCAGCAGAGAAACCATCAATCCCTGGACTACTGTTAGAACCCATGTGAAAAATAGCATTTTTGATTTCTAAAGGTGTGACAGGGGCAATCAAACCTGCTATTAACTAAGGATTCAAACCACCTGATATAGAAGAGAGAGGAGAAACAGGAGTCCTAGTACCAAGAAGCTTGATGTAATAATCCTGTAAAGCCTTAGCAACATCCTTAGAGCCTGTTTTGAGCTCACCAGAGTCAGTAGTAATAGCACCAATCATCTGATGTGCCCTTCTTTCAGTAATTTTAGAGTAAAAATATTTAGAAGAGCAATCAGCCAATTGAATGTGCTTAATTTTTGCTCTCTGATGCAGCATAGCCAATTCAGCCTTTCTAAGATCCATGTAGACTCTGGTAAGATCTTTCTCTTTATTAATAAGAAGAGCAGAAAAAGGATCAGCTTGAAGCAATCTCTGGCAGGTCTGTAGAGCTACCTTAGCATTTTTAACTCTAGTAGCTATATTAGCAAAATTCTTTTTATGGAATTCCTGAAGCAAGGATTTAGTATTTTTAAGCTTTGCAAAAAGACAGAACATAGGATAACCAGAAACCCTAATATTCCAGGCTTCCTGGACAGTAGAGAGAAAATCAGGATGATCACACCAAGAGTTAAGAAAACTAAACCTCCTTCTAACTGTAGATCCCTGTGAAATCTTCACAATTAGAGGAGAATGATCAGAAATACATGATTCAGGGATTGAAACTGAAGAGTCAGGAAAAGTTGACAACCAACATGGGTTAACAAGAACCCTATCAAGCTTAGACCGGATCTTAGAAGAAGGATCCTGATTATTAGTCCAAGTCATTTCACAACCAGTCTCATGTAGTTCTTCCAGTTGACAATGAAGCAAATAAGCATTAAAGTCCATCATCTCCTGTAGAGAAGGAGGAGAAGCTCCACACTTTTCATCAGGAGACCTAATTATGTTAAAATCTCCTAGGACAACCCAAGGATCATAGATATTAAGAGCCTGCAAATTAGTCCATAAAGCTTCCCTATCAATGCCCTCATTAAATCCATAGACAGCACTCAGCCAGAAGGATTCTTGAGTGGAGATATTAGCAACTTTACAAGCAATATGTTTAGAGCTCAAAGTTAGATGACTAATAGCAATAGAATTAGGCTTATAAAGGAGCCAAATCCTGCCATTGTAGTGTTCAGAATAATTGGTTTCCACATTCCATTCCTTGAATTTATGTTGAATGATTTTTATAGCCTTAGGACTTTTAACTCTAGTTTCTAAAAGAGCAACCACATCAGGATTATGAACAACCAATAAATCTTGAACCTCACTATGCTTTGCAGGGTCATTGAAACCCCTGATATTCCAGGAAACAATCTTCATCAAGATTTATCAGGAGGGATAGGCTCCTTTTTCAAAACCACCATTGAACATCCTTGGTGCATTACGGGGAGCTCCTTAGTGCTAGCACCAGGGGAGAAATGGGGGATCAGTTCTGTCCCATAACCAGATCCAACACCACTCTCAAGACCCTGGGATACACTAGGGAGACCTGAGGTACCACCTAGTTCATCCCCAACCTCTACCACCTGGCTCACATGGAGCATTTGGAAAGAGTTTTCCAGTACTAAGTGATTCAAGATAGACTCCTTAGGTTTTTGAGAAGATTTCCTCTTAGACACAAGAATGAATGTATCATCCTGATATAATTTAGAAGGACATTCTGAGTGCATTACAGTTTCAACAACAGTAGGAGACACATCAGAGTTCTGAGCCTTCTGAACCTCTAACTGAATCTCACTACCATCAGAAACGGAGGTACCACCTAGCCCTGAAACTGAAGCAGATTGCTTCTTCTTTCCCATTTACAAGACTTGATTTTGTGGCCAAGCTTACCACAACCTTGACAGTAATAGGGAACCCATTCATACTGGATTTTTTTGGCTAGAATGCTCACAATAAGGAGTGTTAATGACCACATTCTCAACTAGCTCTTTAGAAACATCAACCTCAACTAAAACTCGTGCAAATGACAACTTAGCTTTGGTTGTGGTGGCTAGATCAGCACAAAGTGGTGTTCCCACCTTACTAGCAATCTTACTTAACACTGATTCAGACCAAAGAAAGGGGTCTAAGTCAGGTAGCAAAATCCAGACAGGAACTATAGACATTTTGTCCATTTCAGAAGAGAAAAGTGGAGTCCATTCCTTAAGAATCAAAGAGTAAACCCCCACCTTCCATGGACCATCCCTTAACATATTATCTATGGCTTCCTTTGATTTAAAACGGAAGGAAAACCATCCTTTCTTGTAGTATTGCACTACAGGTGGATCAATAGTTTTCCAATTCTTGTGAACGAACTGCTGCATTATCTGTAATGAAGGCTTGGACCCAATTACATTACCCATTAGGGTATTGTCCCAAATTTTAAGTTCAGAACAAAAATCCTCCAAATCAATGTCAATTTCAGTGGAATGCAAGCTATCCTCACAGAAAAAAGACTCATACCAGATTGCTTGTGTTTAGAAGCAATCTTTGACCAATTTAATCGGAAATTTTTGGCGGCAAAACAGGGTTTTCAATTACTTTGTCATTAATAGCAGAATCAATGATCAAATTAGAATTATCCGAAGTATTAGGTTCAGAATTCAGAGTTTTACCAGCTTCGACCATGGCATTGACAATTACCTCATTAAGGGTTCGTCGCGGAGCACTCTGAGATTGAGTTTCAGACTCTAATTCATCATTATTAGGCCGCACAGATGGACCGGAAGAATCTGGACCAACAAGCGGCTTCATTTGCATCGATTTCTTACTTGGACGACCAGGACCACGCTTGAATGGAGGAATGGAAGCCATGGGAAGAAAGCTTCGCTAACAGAATTAGAGTGGAAAAATGACCTAGTGAGAGAAAATTTTCTCTCACTAAGCGAATTATTGCTTTATTATTATTATTATTATTATTTATTATTATTATTATTATTATTATTATTAATATTATTATTAATATTATTATTAATATTATTATTATTATTCGGTTATTTAATGGCAATAATATCAACTATAGGGCGTGTTCCAATAATAATACCAATTATAATAAATTCGAGAATAATACATATAATTGAATTATGTTAATCAGAATAGTATGGGTGACGGGTTACCTGAATAACCCGTCCACCTTTCTTTTTCCATTTAATTTATTACTATTACTCCACCTTCCATCCACTTGCCTTCACTTTTACAAAATTTGAATCACCTGAATCACCAAGAATTGATTCCGGGTATCCTCAAATTTTCAAAACCGAGTTTAAAATTCCATATTATGTGCTTGGTTCCACACTTCGTATTGATGTAAGATCAAGGTCCTACTTGGTATTCCATATTACGTGCTTGGTTCCACACTTCGTATTGATGTAAGATCAAGTTCCTACTTGGTAGAATGTTTTGATTTTACTCAATTTTCTTGCTTCATGTCATTGCCAATTCTACATTATTGTTTTTACATTTCTTGTAATTATAAAGAATTTAATTTAATTTGTAATAAGAGTTTTCTTGTTAAGAATTTAATTAATGTAATGTAATGGTTGTTTGTTTGTACAATTTTCTTTTGGGTTTATTTTTGTGTTGGATTGTAGAGCGAGCTTCGGTCTCATTTCTCGCTCGATTTTACCGTCGTCCGTCTTACATCTCTTCTCGCTTAACTATTACTGTAGTTACTTCTTCTACTACTACTTCAACCTTCACCTTCACCTTCTTCTTTTTCTTTTTCTTTTTTCTTTTTCTCATTCTTTTTATCCCCATCAATCCAAGACATCAACTTCTTACTACCTTTCTTCTCAATCGTTGTATCATCATCATCATTCAACACGCTTCCTCCATCAACACCACCCACTTGAAACCCCTATTTTCCACCATTTTTCAACAAAGCTTTGAATATGACACTCACTTCACTACCCTTTACCAAATCTCTGCTTCTCTTTCTCCCTGTGACATTTTCTGGGTTCTTAATTTGAGCGGTTTCTGGGGTTAGGGGTGTTAGAAATAATGCAAAGTGGAATTGTTGACCATTCTTGCATAGTAAGAGCATCTCCCATTAGTAGCATATTAAACCTAATTTATTAGTATAGTTATGAATCTCATTATATTTAGAATAATGACAATTCATTTTCCATCATAAAGTGACTTTGGATACCTTTTGAGGTTAGTCTCATATGACACTTATTATATAAGTATGAGAATGATAAGACATATGAGCATATACATCAAATACTTCATCATCCAAATCTCTTGATAAATTCTGAGTATACCATCGAGTTCCCACTCCTAATGGTTGAGTACACAAATTTTTAGGAGTGTTGTGTGACCTTGGGGGACGACGCCCATTCTGATTTGTATCGTAGTCGGGGCGATTTCGTTTCTCATTCAGTGGCCTTCATACCACGACACAACAACGTATATTCTCTAGTTATATATCGCCCCTATAGTGACCCTATATTTCCAACAATTGAGAAACAAAATTATGTCACTATTATTGTGGTTGTGTTCATCACTAGTCATTGGAATTGTTTCAATTGGCTATCTTGTTTCGTTGGTAAGATTCATCTCGTTGAGGGTGAGACAACAGTTCGGTATTATGGCAATAACTCCGTTTCTAGACCTCTGATTGGGACGTGTAATATGGCGTTGGAAAGCTAAGAAGAAGGGGTACAACTCTTTAGTTGAAGTCGTGAGCTGATTCTGCCATTTACCCTTCGGAAAACGGGAGACAATGTCGTGTTAGTATGCTGAAAGTTTTTGAAGGTTTATGAGTGAATGGTATTATCTTATTTTATTATCAATATTCATCCTTGAGAATGAGGTATGGTATCTATCAGTTTAGTTCTTGTCTTCTTGTGATTCATGATGATAAACTAATTACGTTTGGTAGATGAGTATCTTTTATCGTCATTGATTGGAAGATAAATTATCTGATAAGAGTATGATGTTATGTTGTTTCTGAACATATGTTGAATGTGTTAGTCTCAATATTTCATGATGGATGATGAATTTGCACACATGTTTGTATTAGTATACAACTAAAAGGTGAATGTTTTTCTGTGTTTATGGAGAATATTATATGCCTACGATCAAAATAATTAATGTGATTATTAGTGGAGTAATAATTAATTATTAATGATTTTTGTGCAAATTATGTTGTCTTGGAAGATGACAATGTGGAGATTATATGCTTTTATGTGTAATGAGAGCAATATTTGGATTTATTATATAGCCGTTATAAATTTATTATATAGCCGTTATAAATTTATTCTATGCACTGAATATATAATATTGAATATTATTCATTAATCAATTTAAGAACATTATGTATGTTTTGCTTGAGAAAATTGAATATGTATAATATATGTTGGGATTATATATTAGTGTAGTTTTTCGTATCCTTATTAATGTTTTGAAAAGGCACGTGTGTACTTGTCTTGTAAATTATTTTGGATACATTTCGAAGAAGAATTTAACTTCACACTAGAGACGCATCAATGCTCACTCGAGTAAAATAAGCTATATGTGGGGGTTAAATATTTTATTTTTAATGACATGCATAATCTTGATCAAGTATGTATTAAATAATTGGATGAATTATTTGATAAATTAATCTAAGAATAGATTATGGAATAGATAAATTATTTGATCAATTATTTGATCGAGTCTTTATCTTTAGGTCCCGTGCCACTCAACTTTGAGCCGGCAAGGGATCAAAGTTGACTTGCATGGTTTCCGAGTCCCCATAATTGACTCGGTGGCGACTTCACAAATCGGCAACAAATTCAGTTCACTAAAAAGGTCGCCTTACCAAATGAATCGGCCTTTAAACATTTACAACCACGACTCGATCGATTCCCAAACAGAAGCACGGGTGCCCGCACCCGTTTAGTACAAGTCCGGATCGTCATCCAAATCGAGGTCCGACACCTCGCCCCGTATGCGAGATCGGACCGGCTTCCGGTAGTGAGGGGGCCGGGTGGGTGGCCGCTGCCACATGTTGAAAACCGGGTCCATCTCGCACGGGCACGCGCGGGGTGCCGGGCAGTGTGGACGGACGTCCACAGTTGTGTGTCAAAATGAAGTGGTGGAGGGGGGATTTTTATAGGTGTTTTCGGCTCTCGTCGCCCGGATGGACGCCTGAGTCCAGGCGTACCAATTCTCAGGCGCCTGGGCTTAGGCGTGTGGAGGCTCAGGCGCGACAGGTGAGGCGCTCGGGATTTTGAAGATACAGTTTTGATACTTTGCAAAACCGAGAGGTGAGCGTATAATACAATGCTTGGGGATTAAGTCTTCCCCACCTTCACCTAGCGCCGTTGCCCTTAGTGGGCCTCGGTCGTGTCCCGAGGTTCGCTTTGACGCGGTGCTGACTCGATTCGCGTTTTGGGACCGATTCGGGGTCCCGATGTCAGATGTGACTCTAATTAGTGTCTATGCGACCGTAATGACACGACTAAGGCTGTCTTGATGTTATTTTAATTTTTCCGAATAGTTATTTGATCCGTTTCATAGAAAAACTATCTAAAACATCGCGAACCCGCGTCGCGTTGCAGTCCGATCGTCATCGGGTGTTTGTTGGGCACTCTTGCAGCCACCAGGTCCAAAATTGGGTCTCTACAGAAGCTCCTACTTAGACTGAGGCTTGGACAAGGCGATAGTCAAAGTATAGCCACCCAGGTCAATCAAGGATTACGACCTGGTGGCTGTCCGGTCGGGTCGTTTTAAGTCTGTTGGACTACGTGTTGAGGCTCGCCAGCCAAGGCTTAGAAATCATACCTGACTTTCTTGCCTGTTGTCGCTTGTCGGGGCCCGGGCCCATGCTTGCCGTCTTGTTCTCAGTTCTTCATGCCCGTGTGTTTTGCCTTTTCGGATTGCTTAGGAGTTTGTTTGAACTTTGATTACTTATGACTAGTCAATTGTGGAGGTGCGAAAAGTATGTTCGCATGTATCAGCTTTCGTTTGAACAAATGTCTTCGGGATGCTTATGACCCCTCTGACACGGAAGTAAGATGAAATAAAATTTTCGAGGGCATCAGCTTCCCCTCGAACAGTCGCCTTCGGAATGCTTATGGCCCCTAAGACGCGAAAGTAAAACGGAATGTTCGAGTGTGTCAGTATCCACTCGAACAGTTGCCTTTGGGATGCTTATGACCCCTTGGACAAAACATGCTTAAGCGTGTCAGTATCCGCTCAAACTAAAATTGCCCTCCGGATAAGTCAGACCCTTTAGGCTCGAAAAATGTTTGAGCGTGTCGGTATCCGCTCAAACTAAAATTGCCTTCAGGATAACTGAGACCCGTTAGGCTCGAAGAATGTTTGAGCGTGTCACTATCCGCTCAAACTAAAATTTCCCTCCGGATAACTCAGACCCGTTAGGCTCGAAAAATGTCTGAGCGTGTCAGTATCCGCTCAAACTAAAATTGCCTTCAGGATAACTCAGACCCGTTAGGCTCGAAAAAATGTTTGAGTGTGTCAGTATCCGCTCAAACTAAAATTGCCTTCAAGATAACTCAGACCCGTTAGGCTCAAAAAATGTTCGAGCGTCTCAGTATCCGCTCAAATTAAAATTGCCCTCCGTATAACTCAGACCCGTTAAGCTCGAAAAATATTTGATTGTGTCAGTATCCGCTCAAACTAAAATTGCCCTCTGGATACCTCAGACCCGTTAGGCTCGAAAAACGCTTGAGCGTGTCAGTATCCGCTCAAGCTAAATTGCCTTCAGGATAACTCAGACCCGTTAGGCTCGAAAAAACGTTTGAGCGTGTCAGTATCCGCTCAAAATAAAATTGCCTTCAGGATAAATCAGACCCGTTAGGCTCGAAAAATGTTTGAGCGTGTCAGTATCCGCTCAAACTAAAATTGCTTTCAGGATAACTCAGACCTGTTAGGCTCGATAAATGTTTGAGTGTGTCAGTATCCGCTCAAACTAAAATTGCCTTCAGGATAACTCAGACCCGTTAGGCTCGAAAAACGTTTGAGCGTGTCAGTATCCGCTCAAACTAAAATTGCCCTCCGGATAACTCAGACCCATTGGGCTCGGAGGCGTTTGCTGATGTTCTTCTATTCAGGCAAAATCTGCTTTGTGGACTTGCCATATTTCGTGGGGGTTTGTTTCGCTTTGTTCTGATATGCACTTGGATTTGTTCGGAGTTCGTTCAGATTGGCTTTATTTTGTTTGTTTTACCACGTGAGCATTCTTGTTGGTCGTGGTCCTTATGCTTGCTTTATTATCACTTTTGTTTGGGGCTAGGTTGTGGGCGCGCTTTATCGGTATCGATTAGTAATTTCTTCGTCGTTGTTAGTTTGCTCGTTTTAAAGGATGCGTGTTTTGTGTATTTTGGATGTGAAGCCTTATTTGTTCTTGTCTTAGTCTTGTGCTGGACTAGTTGGACGCGCATTCTTCTGCGCCCCAAATCTCAGGCGCGTGGCCTCCAGCGGTCCAGGCTTTGGACGCGCGACCCGAGGCGCCCGGGATTCCGTGGGTCGGGTTTGCTTAAATCAGCGAAGGTTGGGGGATTTGGTTTATTTGTCCCAAAACTCGAACGCGTCGCCCCTTTCGCCCCAATATCGCCTTTTCGATTTTTCTAACCAATTTCCATCTCGATTTCTGCCATACGTGGGAATGTCGACCCCGGGTAAGTGTTCTTTACTGGTCTATTATCGATTTTGCTTAATTTGATTGATTGTGGGTCGATTTTGTTGAAACCCTAGAAAATCGATTTGGGTGTTTTAAATTTGCTAAGTTTTGATGTTTGTGCTTAATCTCATTGTTAAATTAGGATTGAATAGAGCTCGTTAGGGTAGTTAGAAGCTTGATAGGAGGCTTTGAGGTATGGCCATGGCTTCCTATGGTGATAAATTCGAAATGCCTAGGGTTAGGGACCGTTCTCCCGGCTATTCCCGTACTCGTTTTACATAATCTTTCTCGATTAGTGTTTGTGATGATGTGGGTGACTTCCTTGTCAATATTTGTAAGCTAGGATGGCTTCTAGGGCCTTCCGTCAAGTTTTGTGTGACTTACAACGAACCAAAAGGTGTCGTAACGATGCCGGATTTTTTCGAAACCACTTCCATTGTGATCGAGGACGAAAATAGGCGTTAGTGGGTCCTTCGGAGTTTTGATGTCTCTGTCCAAAATTTTGACCTTATTTTGACCTGTTTAAACTGTTTCAGCCTGACCTGAGGCATGAATTTTTATATTTTGTTTGGTTTTGCAGCTAGAGGTAATACCAAGCATCCCGAGGGAGCTTCAACGGTTGGTACTAGTGGCGATGCCGCCGGGACGAGCTCAATGACAGCCCGTAGGATTCGTAGAAGACGACGAAGCGTTTCTTCGCAGCGTTGTGATTTAGAGGCCATAAACGAGGTCAATTTTGATAGAGTAAGAAAGCGCAGGCTTCCCGAGACGGTTGCTAAGAGGGCTCATGTCCCAATTCCTTTACCGGAGAATGAGGAGATTGGCTACGAGGATCCCGAGTGGGCTCGGGACTAAGATGGTCATCAACTTTTGTTTCGTCCCGACATGCACCTTTCTTATCGCACAGTGCGGGGCCTGGTAAGTATCTTGACTCATGCTTATTAGTTTTAAGCTTTGAATTTCGGTTTTGATTGGGTTTGGTTTGTTTCGTTTATCCTTGTATCGTCCCGACTTGCAGCCCCCAGGTCCGATGAGGACCTTTTCGGGTTTCACGACATGCCTTGAGATATATTCTCAGAAGTTGACCCCCGTGACAAAGGGGATTATTGTGAAGACTGCTCTGGGTCCCGTGGTCGAGCAATGGGTTCGATTGGTGGGTTGCAAGACTAAGTGCAACCTTATGGTAATTAGAGCGATGGTAGATCGCTTTCACGACACTACCTCGACCTTCCATATGTCCTTTAGGGAGGTTGGGATGACTTCAGAGGACTTCGGGGTTATTACGGGTTTGCCCTGGGGTCCTGAGAGGGTTAGATGGGCTGCCGAGGCCCTAGGCTAGATAGTGATGAGGTCCGGGGCCTCATCGAAGATTGTTTGGAGCGTGAGGCTTATAGTACGCCTCATGATCTAGTGAGTTCGTACATCGCCGATCACTTTGAGAGGGAGGCGGTGTTAGAGGTTCGAGTACCCAACACGCCGGAGCAGGATACTCGGTTGTGGTTGTGGTACTTCCTAGGATCGGCCCACTTCTCGGATAAGGGCGAGAGGTTTAGCACTAGGATTCTGCCTCTCCTAGCTGATCTAAGTCCGCTGGGACGTTTTGATTGGGTAATCGCGGCTTTCGCGGAGATGACTAGCTGCTTGCAAGTCATGGTGAGGCCGTTGCAGGTGGAGTCGGCCTCGGCTTTGCCCATCATGGGCCCAGGTCTCGTGCTGGAGGTTAGTAATTGTTTCTGTATTTGTTTCTTTGGGTTTTCCTTAATTTGGTTTATATCTGCTAAAGACATGTTTTGGTTCGGGTTTTTGCAGGCCTGGATTTATTCCTACTTCCCTTGCCTGGCGCCTAAAACGGTGTGGGCTCTTCCGACCAGATTCCCGACGGGGATTGAATGGAGGCTGGCTCAGTCTAAGAGTACAACCAGCCACTACTCGTCTGAGAACGTGCTGGTGAACCAGCTGGTCCTCGAAAATGTAAGTTTCCAACATATAGCTTGTCATACTTAGTAGCCTCCAAGGGTTCAGGTTCATTAAAATGTTAGTTTTGTTTGTGTAGTTTGTGGCCCGTCCTTGGGCCGATTACGAGGGTGTGCCTGGATATGTGGCGGCGTAGTTGAGGCCTCGGAGCTACAGAAGGATGCCTCTTCCTGCGTTGTTTCGCCCAGTTTGGTATCTAGGCGAACGGTTGGTGCGTCAGTGCTTGTACGACGACTTTAGGGTGTCGGTTGATCCTCCCCAGACCATGTTTAGACCACCGACTACCGTAGAGGTCCTCGAGGGTAGACATGGAGAAGGAGGCGATGCACTTCTGGTGCCTGGTGCCTTCTATCTATCTCATGTCAGCCAGCGGCTAGCTTTCCACCGCATCGTGGTGAGTACTCGACTTTTGGTTTTAAAGCTTGATTTGTTTTATGGCTTAGTATTTATTTGTTCTCTGATCGACCTGCCTTCCTTTCAGCTGGCCGATTCGGTTGATGCTATTCAGCCCCCAGACTTCCCCTTGACGCTGCTCTGAGTAGACACAGCCGGGATAACTTTTACTGAGCCTCTGCCCCTGTGTTATGGCGAGGAGATGGATGCCGGGATAGAGTGGCACGATCTGGTATACCGGGTAACTTTCGGTTTCTGTTCTGGATTTGGGTTCTAAGAGTTAGGTTTTTGTTTGATTAACTTGGGTGGTTTCACCTTTCAGGTTTCGTCAGCTTGCCATCAGCAGTTGTGGCAGGCTGCCAACCATTTCCGGGCCTACGCTTCGAGAGTCTCCCGTGACATTTTGGGGCCTCAAACGGTGAGCGCGTGTACCTAGGGTTGATATTTTAGTTTGTTTGCATGTTTTCCTCAGGTGTGGGTTATGTTTGCAGGATACTCTCGATAGGGTGGGACAGATGGAGACTCGGGTGACCGAGTTTAAGACGGAAGTGACTGATGCGAGAGAGCTCTTGCAATCTCGGGCCGATGATATTGCTCAATTTAAGAAGCGGCTGGCTCGGTCTCAGGGCGGGACCTCCGCGCAAGGTGAGGCTAGAGGCTGAGGCTACGGGTCATGCTACGGGTGCTACTGAGGAGGTTGGAGGAGTTCCCGTGACAGTTACTCTAGACATGTTGTCGGGAATGGATGGTAGCGAGTCTCCTACCTTTGTTTTAGAGGACTTAGGTCTGGGTGACAACATTAGCGAGTTTGTAATGGCTATAGCCGCAGCTTCTAGGGGTCCTCCCTAGTTTATGAACTTGGTTTGTGTATGGATTTGTATATACTAACTTTTAGTGTTTGATTTGATTAGTTTAGTCTTGCATTTTTGTTATTATTATCCTTTCGTGAGATGGTGGCCTAAATTGACAAGTAATCACTTTACGATTGTTTTATTCGTGATTTCGTTGTTCTTTAGGATGTTTTAAAATGCGTTGGGGTTGCATGAGAGTATGAAAGCGATTTTTTTTTCGTTTTTTTTAAATCTGTTGGTTTGAGCCGGGAGTTGGATAAGATAGCACGTCGATTAAAACGTTTTGACTTGAGACGGGCGGGATGTAAGAAGTTAATGTGCTCTGACCGAGTGCACTAGAAGGCGGGTGTAGTTGTTTTGACATTCACGATGAAGCCGAAGCCAATATTTAGGCTACTTTTGAAAAAAAAAAGTTAGACCACTTTTTTGCATACTCATGACAATGCCCTATTGGGCTACTGACGCGACTTGACAATAACCGTTAAAGGCTACAACACGCATAGGTGGGGTAGCTTATCCCCCTAAAAGAAAAAAATGAAAAGACGCCTAAGTCTGGTGTGACCGATGGGTGAGATGTGACCTTGCAGCTCTTGCATAGGTATTTCGGTCTTCGAAGAGGGTTTTAGTCACCTCGGGAGGTCGTCCCCGACGTCTGAAATGTTCGGAGGTATTTGTGGTGGCAACGCGGGATCGATGTCTCTATTTTTGGGCCACTTGAGAGGTCGTCTACTTATGGATAGATGCCTGGGCCATGGCTGTCGGGTTCCGGGTCGCTTGGGCTCGGGCGGCTGGAGATTTGGGCGCTAAGGCTCGGGCGGTCCAGGCCCTATTTATGGAAATTTTCATGGTTTACTAATTATGGTGGGATTAGGGCTATATATACTGGTTAGGGGTACTTGTTTTAGACACACTAGAATATCCATACTTGGGGTCATGTCGGGTTTTGGGAATCTTTTGACCGAGTGGGCAGGTTGTTTTAAGAAATGTAATTTTGAGGTTGGTTCAAGTGACGGTTTTTCTGTGGTCAATGCGTTAAGGCAGATTAAAGTGCAGGATAACTTTTTGTTGGCATGTACTGAATTTTGGGACGTGGGAAGTCACGTTTTTGCTTTTCCCGGGGGTTGGGTTTGTCCTCTTCCTGAGGAACTTGATGCCATTGGTGGATGGTCCTCGGTTCAGCCTTGCGTGCCTTTGGGAGACGACGCTTTTGTGGAACGATTTCATCATTTTTTGGACCTTTCCTCGTTAGAGGAGGCTAGTGTTTTCTCCGGGAAGGATGGTATCGACCTAAAGTTGCTATTTAGGGCATTTTCACATATGGGTTCCTATGAAATTTCACCTCTAGCTTGTAGACGGGCTTTCAATATTGCGGTGGCTTGCTATTATCTTTTCGAGGAAGCTCTAGTGCATGATGGTTGGGGTAATCCCCGGCTTTTGGACGTTTTGATGGGGATAGAACATGGACGATCGCCCTCTCTGCTTATTTTGGGCAAGCTTGTTCTGGTTCTTGGTGCTCGTGTACGGCTACGTGGGACTTCTTTTATGGGTTCTGATGGTGGGATTTGCCGTGGATCCCGCCACCAAATATTAACCGGCTAGCACCTAATGGTAGTTAGGGTAATTCGGGTCGTGTCCACGGAGACGGTGTTGCAAGGGTTAGACTAGGTTGGCCTAAAACAAGACTATGCTACCAAACAAACACAAAGGGCTACTAATTGATGAATTAAGATGAGAAGAGAAGAAAGTAGACTAATGATGTGCTATGATGAACTAGACTACCAAATACTAACTAAACACAAGCCAACTAGCAAACTAAGAGAAATGCTAAACAATGCTAATGATCCAACTACTAACAACCTAAAGAAATGATGACTAGCTAACAAGATGAATCAAATATGGAAAAGAGGTGGGTTAGGTCGGGTTCATAAGAGTAGTAGGGTGACTTGGGTGGTCAAGGGTGTCCACATACTAAGCAAACAATGAGTAGAGGAAGACTAGCATGAGAAGCATGGCCACTACAACCCAAACAAGCATTTCAACAAACACATGGTGTGCCAAGAATGTGACTAACAATAAGGATTTACCCTTCACCCCTAATCAAACCCTAATCACCCATAATCTACCCTTAATCTCCCTACTAACCCACAAGCAATCTACTCACTCATAATCAAAGAAGAACTAACAACAATAAGAAGAGAACACAACATCCTAACCCTAACATTCATCATCAAGAACAATAACAATCAATAACAACAAACACTAAGTAAAGATTCAAACTTGATTCAATAACAATAAACAAGAGAAAAGAAAGATTATACCAACACTAGATGAAGGAAAAGATGAAATCTTGCATAAAAGAGAAACCCAAATAATCCCAAGGTTGTCAATCTTGGAGAAGTCTTCAAGTATCTTCTTAATACAAGCACTAATTAACTAAGATTAACTAAGATTAACTAAGGATTAAAGAGAGATTCAAACTAATGTGAGGAACTAAATCTAGGGTTTATATCTTGTAGAGAGGCTTAAGAGGGGCTAAACTAATGTAGGATCCATAAACAATACAAGAGGTAAGTATTTATAGGGTTACAAATGGAAGGGAATTAAGAAGAAACAAGGCGCGGCTGCCAGGTGCCCTTCCCGGCCGGGAGGAGGTGGTCCCGGTCGGGAAGGTGTCGGTCCCGGCCGGGAGGAGCTGGTCCCGGTCGGGATGGACCCAAAACAGGAGCATCCTCTTTTGTGCACCTCATCCCGGACGGGATGGCATCCTTCCCGGTCGGGATGGGTCTTGTAGGCCTCCAATATGATCTTTAGGGTTCCTCCTTGCTTCACATGGACTTCTCATCGATTCTTGGGACTCGGGATCGGGTCTCGGAGGCTCGGGATTGGGTCCCAAGGTCTCGGGGTCGATCCCAAAGCATCGAGTCATCGTTCCTTTATCTCGTTGGCTCCAAAATGTGTATGTATCGAGTCGGAATCGCTCCAACTCTTCCAAATCGGTCTCGGGAACCTAAAACGAACTAAAGGAAACATAAGAAGCCCATAAATCGCTCCCAAGGAGCGATTCCACAAGGAAATGGGACCAAAACACTACAAAATAGGCAATACAAACTACACTAATCAACTCCCCCACACTTAACCCTTACTCGCCCTCGAGTAAGCACATACTAACTACTATACTAGCCGAATGGGTATTAGCGCACCCTACGCCCTTTCAACTCACGCGAGTGCACTTAGAGGAAAAGTGCACTCCGCAAGGCAAGTCGGGTCTTGCGACAAAACTGTGGATGCAACCGGACACAAGACACATAAACAAGCAAACACACAACAAACACACAAAAAGGTTGCACCCAAAAGAAAAGAAATACCGCTTCCCTCAAACAAGCGGTGAAAGAAGCACCGGTTTAGGACTCAAAGCAAGTGGCAGCGTTCCCAAGCTAGCAATACAAACCAAGATGGACTAAACCCTAATAGTATGATGACAAAGCAACAAAAACGTTGGTAACTTACCTCGGTTCCTCCTAACCTTCTAAGAACGTACTACGGGACGATCGGCGGGATGGGAAAACGGATGAACCACGGTGTTAGTCGACACTGTAGGTAAGTGAGACCCCACCCCCTTTAGCAAAGAACCAAGAGGGTCGTCCCATATCCGAGACCGCCTAACTAGTCCAAGTAAAAAGGTGAAAATATGCAAAATGAGGGAAGACCGACTAATGCCGCTATCATCCTTCCTCGGGACTCGGTCCTTTGGTAGGCTCTTCACGGCAAAAGTCGGAAAAAGGCTTATTTTTGTGGGGATATAATCTTTTTGTGAGACGATTTTCTTTTGGCATTTTCTCTTTTCTTTTGCATTTATGCTTTGTTTGTTGCCATGCCATTTCTTTTTCTTCTTTTCTATTTTCTTTTTGGCTTTTGTGCCTTTTCTTTTTTCTTCATTCTTTTCTTTCTTTCTTTCATTTTCTTTCATTTTCTTTTCTTTGCCCTTTTGGCATGATTTGGCATTCTGGCATTTCTTTGTAACAAGAAAGAGAGGAATCAACAAGTTGCAATTTATTGGTGGATATGTGTAGGAGGTAGGGGAATGGGTAAGTCGGGACGGCGCCTTCCCTTCAAACCCACAAAAAGTGGAGAACTTGGACTAATCAAACAATCCTAAACATGGTCACCTAGAGGACGGGACTCGGTAACCAAGGCCTTTTCACACCGTGGGTGGTCATAATGGTCAAAATGCAAATCCTGTAGTAAATCCCTAGTAAGCTAGGTGGACTCAAGGTAAAGGACCAACGAATTCATTGATTTAGGGTCATTCTACTAGACTAAAGTCCAAGACTCGATTTACACCACTAAAAAGGGAAAGTAGACACTCGCACACTAGCCTCTAAACCGGGTTTTCGAAAACGGTTTACACACATGACACACAACAAAACACAAAACAAATAATCAATGAAAACGAAAGAAAAAGAAACAAAAGTAACAAAACAAGAACAACACAAAACGAACACATAGAGAACACAAACACCACCCCTATCTTCCAAATGAGCAACCAAATCAACCTCAAGCATTACAAAGCTCCTCCCGAGCACACCGCATCACAATCTCCTCCAAACTCCACAAGAGATAAAGAAGAAAAGGGGATAAAGATGTTACCGGAAGTCTCGAAAGCTCTCCAAAGCTATCGGTGATTCAAGCAACCTATAAGGGAAAGGGAGGCAAAGCACGCACACAAAACAAATATACGACACAATGACACAAGAGGAAAACACACAAAAAGGAAAATCTTTTTGATTTTTGCGAAATTTTTTCAAATTTTTAGGGTTTTTAAAGATTTTTTTCCAAAAACTAAGAAAATAAAGCTAACTACGCTAGAATATCGCCCCCCCACACTTAAGTCGAGCCATGTCCTCATGCTTGACCGTAGTGCATGGAGCACAAAAGAAAAAGAAAATAAACTACGAAAATAAAGCTAAAAATCAAAAAGTAAAATGGAGAAAAGAGTAGAATGTGTCCGGCCGGGGTGTAGTCAAGTCACCATGGGCCGAGACAAGAAAAAGATATGGATGGGGGAAGAAAATAAAAAGAAGGAAATAAAAGGAAATGGGAGGGGAGGGCTAGGTGTAATCGAGTCACCTAGCCCGGATTCCGCCTAAATCCGACTAAATCCAACAAAAAGGTGGAAGTCTTGAAAAATTTGGATTTTGAAATGACTCTCGATGTAGTCACATCATCGAGAGTCGGAAGCAAGCACACCAAGGCCTCGCAGGCCACCATGACACAAAGGATAAGAGGGAAAGGGAATAAACAAAGAAGACAAGCTATAAAAACGGAAAAGAGAGGATAGTTGCCGTACCATACGGTTACCAACTCACTCGCTCCATCGTCTCATAAGTCAAAATAGGCACTTAGCTTGTCCAAGTCGTCGTTATTCCTCTCCAATTGCGATCCGGTTCCATGGTTGGGGCACAAATGCAAAATGAGGTGGGTTTTGGATGCGAAAGTCGGTTTGAAGTGAATAGAAAGTGAGGTGAAGACATGTATGTGAGGTTTAAGGGTCATACAATGAGAGTAAGGACATGTAGGGAGGTTGGGAGGGGGTATAAAGTGGTTGGGTGGTCTCAAACAACGAAGAAAAGAGCCAACGGAGGACAGGGGGTCCATCCCGGTCGGGATGGGTGGTCCCGGTCGGGATGACCATCTCGTCCCGGTCGGGAAGACCTCATCCCGGTCGGGAAGACCTCATCCCGGTTGGGATGAGCTGTCAGTGAACCCAACTTTTGTGCACCTCATCCCGGACGGGATGACATCCTTCCCGGTCGGGATGGGCCTTCCATCCCGGACGGGATGACCTCTTCTAGGTCGGGAAGAGTCCCCAAACCCTCTATAGCTCCCAAAAGCTCGTATCGAGCTTCAAAAACCGACTTCCCTACACACAATCCAAGCTCCAACAATGACCGCTCTTCCCTAGGAATCACTTCCACTTCACACCTATCACAATAAACTCAAACAACACATCAAATTCCCTCCCTCACAATGCTCATCAATCATCCAAATAATCAAGAATTTCACAAAAGCAAACAAACTATAAGGGAAAGAGATATATACAAAGAGACGGTTCTTGTGGAACTCCGTCAAACCAAGGTGGTACTTTCTTCAATTCTTTTTCAACACCCAAAACTAGTTCCATCTCCATCAAGGGCACGAAGGAACAAGTCGAAGGCCCTAGCAAAGTCTTCAATCAAGCTAGTAACATAAGCATCCACAAACCAAGGTTCTTCATGACCTTGTCTCGACGTTCCCGGGGCATCCCGATCTACTAAGTTCAATGGCTTGAACTTGTACTTTTGATCCTTCGGTATATACCCAAACGTCCATCTATCCTCATGTGGCCCCAAGGGAGGCTCACCTTCATCCTTTTTGCTCTTCAACTTGTCATTAAACCCATGATATGGGCTCTCATCCTCCTCCAAATCGGAGTCATCATCCTCAAGTACATACGAGTACTTCTTCAAGCTTTGTCCCAACTCTCCCCCCAGATCGATGTCTTTAGTGGCTTGGATCATGTTGCATGACTCATCATTAGTAGGCGAAGTGTTTCCTTGAAGGTCAAACACTAACTTCTCTTCGCCTAGCTCGAAAGTGATCCTACCATTCTTCACATCGATCATAGCATCGGCGGTATGTAGAAATGGGCGCCCAAGAATAATGGGAGTGTTGGCATCTTCCGGCATATCGAGCACGATGAAGTCAACCGGAATGAAGAACTTACCGATCCTCACCGGCACATCCTCTAGCATCCCCAATGGTCGGTTGAGTGAACTATCGGCCATTTGGAGCGTGATAGAGGTACTTTTGAGCTCCTTCATCCCAAGTCGGCAACAAATGGAGTAGGGAATGATGCTTACACTCGCACCCAAATCACATAAAGCTCTTTCGATCTTGTAGTGCCCTATGGTGCAAGGGATCGAGAACCTACCCGGATCCTTCAACTTTGGAAGCGTAGAACCTTGAATGAGCTCGCTCACCACCCTTGTGAACGCGATGGTCTCTTCCTTGTCGACGGATCTCTTCCTAGCCAATATTTCTCTCATAAATTTTCCATATGCCGGGATTTGGGTAAGTAGCTCGGTGAATGGGACACTCACATCCAACTTCTTCACTATGTTAAGGAACTTGTCATATTGAGTGTCCACCTTAGTCTTCATTTGCCTTGATGGGAAAGGCAACTTTACTTGATATTTATTTGGCTCAATCGGGGTGGGCTCTTCAAATGACACTTTCTTTTTACCCTTATCTTTAGCTTGAAGTGTGGTTTGCTTGTCTTGTTGAGGTTTCTCAACCTCCCATAAGACTTGCTCCTCCGTTGGATTATCAAGGGTTGAGCTTTCTTGAGTTGGAGGTGGCATCTTTCTTGTCGGTTCTTGCATTGACTCTTGCTCACTCGGGAATGGGGGGGAGTCATAAGATGTACCTCTCCTTGTGGTGATGGCATTGACATGCTCAAAAGTCGGAGTTAAACCTTGAGGGGGTAATTGCCCTCTTTGTCTTGAAGAACTTCCCGATGCAAGTTGTGCCACTTGATTCTCAATCATCTTCATGTGAGTTTTCATTTCCTTGTTTTCCATTAAAATTTGATTAATGGCTCCTTGTTGTGACATTTGTGCATCCAATTGCCTCTTTTGCATTTCTTGAGTATCCCTATAGATATCCACCATTTGCTTTTGCATGTCGGAATCCCGTGGTGGTGATGATGGATTATGCGGTGTATTGGTGAGGGCTAAGGGAGTACCATAGTCATGAGTAGGAGATCGGCTCCTAGGCTTGCTTTGTTGTTGATTTCCTTGAATTGCTTGTTGTTGATGATGGCTCCCTCGGAACCCATGAGAATTGCCTTGATTAAGGCCTTGGTTGTTGCCATGGTTGTGGTTTTGATAGCCTTGGTTGAAGTTCCCTTGTTGGAACCCTTGATTGTTGTTGAATGAACCCTGGTTACCTTGCTTGAAGTTGTTGAAAGGCCTTGAGTTGCCTTGGTAACCTTGGTTGTTGTCCCTTAAGGGAGGTGGAACATAAGGACGATGTTGTTGTTGGTGTTGAAGAGCTTGTTGTTGAGGGACTTGATTGGAAGCTTGGTATTGATTAGAATAGGAAGTACCTTGCTTGAATGCTTGAAAGGCATTCACTTGCTCAATACTCCCTCTACAATTCATAGGGTCATGACCAACGATTCCACAAGTGTCACACATCCCATAATAAGGCAAAGGAGGTGCAAATCCCAAAGCATTCACTTCATGGATTGAGGCTTGGTGGGAGGAACCGATGCTTTGGACTTGAGTGAGGTGACCTTAAAGCTTCTTGTCAATGGATTCCATGTGTGTCTTCAATTGAGCCCCAAGGTCATGCTTAATTGAGTTATAGCATCAACCTCGTGCCTACCTCCTCGGTTTGCCTTCCTAGGCCTAGAGTATTGCGAATTATGCACCGCCATCTCTTCGATTCTCGCCCAAGTTTGGTCATCATCGACCTCGGTGAACCTACCATTGGATCCCATGTTAAGTATAGTTCTTGAGTCCTCATAAAGACCGTTCCAAAATTGTTGGACCAAGAACCATTGTGAAAGTCCATGGTGAGGGCATGATCTAACCAATGACTTAAACCGCTCCCAAGCTTCATATAAGCTCTCTTCATCCCGTTGTTGGAAACCGGTGATGGAGGCCCTAAGCAAATTAGTCTTCTCCGGAGGGTAGAAAGTTTGGTAGAATGCCAATGCAAGTTTCTTCCAAGTGTCGATGCCCATGGTTGCCCTATCGAGACCTTTAATCCATTGCTTCGCTTTTCCAATAAGAGAAAATGGAAATAAAACCCATCGGATTTGATCTTGTGTAACCCCGGGTTGAGAGATAGCGTCGCAATAATCGGAGAAAGTCTCCATATGTTGGTGCGGGTCTTCGGTGGGCAATCCACTAAATTGGTTCCTTTCCACAAGTTGAATGAAGTGGGTCTTGGCCGTAAAATTTCCGGCATAAGCGGCCGGTAGAGCATTGGGTCCCGGCAAGACGTCTTCCGTGAATGTAGAGTGGGAGGAAAACTTCGGCATTATTGGATGTAAGGGAGAAGATGGTGTAGACGGAGTTGATGTAGATGTAGAAGGGGAGCTAGGACTAGAATCTCCAAAGGGATTGGTGAAATTCCCTTCGGTCGTCTCTCGATATGCTTCCTCACTATCGTTTCCTTGAGCTTGTTCTTGATGGGTATTGCTTGCACTTGGTTGAGAGATCCTAACCCGATTAATCGTCCGTTGGCGAAAAGCTCGAAAAAGCCTCTCCGGCTCTGGATTAAAGAGAAAGGATTCGCCTCCCCGCCTAGGCATACACTACACACTAGAACAAACGTGAGAATACCTAGTGCTTTATGGGCACTAGGTAACGACAATAAACAAGCACAACTAGAGACAAAGAGAAAAGAAAGCTAAGAAAGCAAGAAAAACTAGAGAATATCCACAAGAGATGATAGAAGGGCACAAAGGAGGGTAACTAAGTCTAGAAATGAGCAAACAAAGTCTAAACAATGCATCGTCCCCGGCAACGGCGCCAAATTGATGGTGGGATTTGCCGTGGATCCCGCCACCAAATATTAACCGGCTAGCACCTAACGGTAGTTAGGGTAAGTCGGGTCGTGTCCACGGAGACGGTGTTGCAAGGGTTAGACTAGGTTGGCCTAAAACAAGACTATGCTACCAAACAAACACAAAGGGCTACTAATTGATGAATTAAGATGAGAAGAGAAGAAAGTAGACTAATGATGTGCTATGATGAACTAGACTACCAAATACTAACTAAACACAAGCCAACTAGCAAACTAAGAGAAATGCTAAACAATGCTAATGATCCAACTACTAACAACCTAAAGAAATGATGACTAGCTAACAAGATGAATCAAATATGGAAAAGAGGTGGGTTAGGTCGGGTTCATAAGAGTAGTAGGGTGACTTGGGTGGTCAAGGGTGTCCACATACTAAGCAAACAATGAGTAGAGGAAGACTAGCATGAGAAGCATGGCCACTACAACCCAAACAAGCATTTCAACAAACACATGGTGTGCCAAGAATGTGACTAACAATAAGGATTTACCCTTCACCCCTAATCAAACCCTAATCACCCATAATCTACCCTTAATCTCCCTACTAACCCACAAGCAATCTACTCACTCATAATCAAAGAAGAACTAACAACAATAAGAAGAGAACACAACATCCTAACCCTAACATTCATCATCAAGAACAATAACAATCAATAACAACAAACACTAAGTAAAGATTCAAACTTGATTCAATAACAATAAACAAGAGAAAAGAAAGATTATACCAACACTAGATGAAGGAAAAGATGAAATCTTGCATAAAAGAGAAACCCAAATAATCCCAAGGTTGTCAATCTTGGAGAAGTCTTCAAGTATCTTCTTAATACAAGCACTAATTAACTAAGATTAACTAAGATTAACTAAGGATTAAAGAGAGATTCAAACTAATGTGAGGAACTAAATCTAGGGTTTATATCTTGTAGAGAGGCTTAAGAGGGGCTAAACTAATGTAGGATCCATAAACAATACAAGAGGTAAGTATTTATAGGGTTACAAATGGAAGGGAATTAAGAAGAAACAAGGCGCGGCTGCCAGGTGCCCTTCCCGGCCGGGAGGAGGTGGTCCCGGTCGGGAAGGTGTCGGTCCCGGCCGGGAGGAGCTGGTCCCGGTCGGGATGGACCCAAAACAGGAGCATCCTCTTTTGTGCACCTCATCCCGGACGGGATGACATCCTTCCCGGTCGGGATGGGTCTTGTAGGCCTCCAATATGATCTTTAGGGTTCCTCCTTGCTTCACATGGACTTCTCATCGATTCTCGGGACTCGGGATCGGGTCTCGGAGGCTCGGGATTGGGTCCCAAGGTCTCGGGGTCGATCCCAAAGCATCGAGTCATCGTTCCTTTATCTCGTTGGCTCCAAAATGTGTATGTATCGAGTCAGAATCACTCCAACTCTTCCAAATCGGTCTCGGGAACCTGAAACGAACTAAAGGAAACATAAGAAGCCCATAAATCGCTCCCAAGGAGCGATTCCACAAGGAAATGGGACCAAAACACTACAAAATAGGCACTACAAACTACACTAATCAGGTTCAAAAATGATCTTGCAGGTATTGTAAGGTGCTACTTTCGTTTGTCGTTTTTTTTGTGATTGTTTTGTTTGAAACTTACTATAGCCTGAGGTTTCGACATTGTGTTGGGATTGATACAGGTTTGGCTACAGGAGAGGCTTGGCTTGGTGGACCCTCCTTGGTCTGTTAAGGGCTATAGCTATAAGGGCTTCACGGGTCGCAAGATGGTGGATACGTGGAACGCCGGCCATACCGAAAAGAAGTAGCATTCTTATTTGGTCAAGGGGCCAGTGGCCATTAGATGGACGGTTTTATGGTGGCAAATTAGTGGGCAAGTCGGGTTTCCTTTTTCGTCCTCGACTCCGGCTATGCTAATACTATCTTCACGGGACCCATTTTATGTTTATCCGGGTGAGTTGTCGAACCAAATGGGAGTGAGGCCCACACCTTCAGTTGCTACTAAGGGCGTTTCTATGTTTGATTCGTGGATGGAGAATTCTTTTAGGGAGTTTAGGGTGTCTTGGGAACAGAAATTTTCACGTCCCATCGTTATAGAGAGTGTTCGGTCGACCGATACTACGTCCTTCTGGCAGGGGGTCTATGAGCACTCGTCCGGACAGAGCAAGTCGAAGATTAGGAAGACCTCGATGCTAGAGGATAAGGAGGCTATTCAAGACGTCGCTAAGCGCCTTACCAAAGACAGTGTTACCGATCCTAGTGTCGTCAGTTCATATATACAGACCAAGACTGATGAGACTCGTATTGGAAGTGGTAGTGATGAGAGGAAAACATGGTTGGCTGAGCTCGCCTTTGGCTAGGGCGGTGGAAGTTTGTATTAAGAGGGGTCGTTGGTGAAAACCTGAACAAGCATCCCCAGATGGCGATGGAAAAAAGTTGGACCGGTAGAGCTCAGCCGTTTCATATTATGTTCTATTAATTTGTATTATGTGGCGCATTATTACTAGTTTTGTGGAGTTTTGACACGTTGTCATTTTCGGGAATAGCCGGGTTTCCAATGCTCGATGTAAAGGCCTCGACAAAGGCTCGATTTAACTGATTTTTTTATTGTTGTTAATGAGAAGCACATTTTTTTTATTTTATATATATATATATATATATATATATATATATATATATATATATATATATATTTTGTGGTAGCTCGCAACTCGATTCTTCATTTTGCCTAGAGCGCCCTTTCGGGTTTTCACTCCGTCATCGGCTCACCTTTTGTTCTTATTGCTTTTTTCTTTTTTTCTCTTTTTTTGTTTTTTTTACGGCTCGCAACTCGATTCTTCATTTTGCCCAGAGCGCCCTTTCGGGTTTTCACTCCGTCCTTGGCTAATCTTTTTTTTTTCTTTTTTTTTAACGACGGCTCGCAACTTGCTTCTTCATTTTGCCCGGAGCGCCCTTTCGGGTTTTCACTCCGTCCTCGGCTCGTCGTTTGTGCTTCGTCATTTGAATCACTCGTTAACCGGTCCGCAAAAAAAGGTTCCTGTTCGCACGTGAATCGAGTAATCGACTTTGTTACTTGGTTGGTTGTACCCGAGGAAGGGTTGCCAACGTATCCGTGTTTAGACGGAATCAAACCGTGTTCGTAGTTCTTTTAGATGTGACTGATTTGCTTTAGACTCGCTATGCCAATTATCGATGCGAATTCTTTTCTTTCTTTCTTTGTTTGTTGTTGTTTTTTGCGGGGGTTTTCACCCTATTTCGAAAATCAGGATGAGGTTGTTTGGACATTTATGGGTAGTATCGTTTGAGTTGATCCATGTTGGTTGGGGTTGAGAACTCTCGATCGTCTAGGTCGGTGAGGATCACAGCGCCCCCCGAGAGTATTTTCTTGACGAGGTAGGTGCCTGCCCAGTTTGGTTTGAATTTCCCTCTGGGATCGATGGGAAGGGGTGCTCTAATGGATTCGACTACTAGATCTCCCTCATGTATGTTTCGAGATTTCACTCGTTTGTTAAAGGCCCGTTGTATGCGTTGTTGGTAGGCTTGTACGTTGGTTAGTGCGTGTATTCTACGCTCATCTAGGAGTACTAGCTCATCGTAACGCTTTTGGTTCCATTCTTCTTCGGAGATGCCGATTTCGGCTAGTATCCTTAGTGAGGGTATTTCTAGCTCTACGGGTTGCACGACTTCAGAGCCGTAGGTTAGGTAATATGGCGTGGCTCCGGTGGGTGTTCGGTAGGATGTTTGGTATCCCCATAATGCGAAGGGTATTTTGCTTAGTCAATCTCGGTAGTTGTCTATCATTTTCTTAAGGATTGTGGTGATGGTTTTGTTTGCTGCCTCCGCGGCCCCGTTTGTCTATGTCTATAGGGTGAGGATTTGTGTCTTTGGATTTTGTATTTGTCAAGGAGTTTTTGGGTGTCAGCCTTAAAATGAGCCCCCTGATCACTGATTATTTCGTGAGGTATACCGTAGCGGCAGATGATGTTGTTTTGTAGGAATTTGACTACTTGTTTGGAGGTCAGTACGGTGTAAGAAGCGGCTTCTACCCATTTGGTGAAGTAATCGACAGCCACCAGTATAAAATAGTGTCCGCCGGTCTCGGATAGGTGTACTTTTCCTATGATGTCAATTCCCCAAGTAGAGAAGGGCCAGAGTGTGCTTATGGTGTGGAGAGGATAGGGTGGTAGGTGTTGGATGTTGGCGAATATTTGGCAATTGCGGCAGTGACGGACGTGACGTCGGCAGTCTGCCTCTAGCGTAATCCAGTAATAGCCTAGTCTCATTATTTTTCGGGCTAATAGGTGTGCACTCATGTGGGGTCTGCAGGCTCTGTCATGTATTTCTTCCATGACTCTCTCGGATTGGGTTTTATTTATGCACCTAAGGAGGACTCCTTGTGGGGTTCGTTTGTAGAGTAGTCCTTGGTTCAAGACATAATGGGCGGCTTGTATTCTTAAGGCTCTTTTATTTTTGGCGTTTGTGTCGGGTGGGTACAATTTGTTGGTTTTAAAGTCCACGATTGCTTTGTACCAGGGTTCCTCGGAGGTATCATCGGTTTCGAGATTATGGATGTAGGCTGGTTGTTCGCTTCTCTCTACGCAGATAGGCATAGAGAAAAGATGGTCGGGCATGTTTATTAGCGAGGCTAGTTTGGATAGAGCGTCGGCGAATTGATTTTCTTCACGGGGTATTTATATGAAGTCAATTTCTGTAAACTCCTGGGACATGGTTTCCTAATATGGTTTGGTATGGGGTTAAGCTTTCGCTATAAACCTTCCAGGTGCCCGTGGCTTGGTTGACTACTAGGAATGAATCTCTATGTACTCTAAGGTTCTTAACTTCTAGAGTTACGGTGGCTTTTAATCCTATTAGGCAGGCTTCATATTCGGATGCGTTGTTTGTAACGGGGAAGTCCAGTTTGACTGATATGTGTATGAGATTGCCTATCGGTTATTTCTTGGTTAGAGGGGTCAGTTGTGGGTTGGACCGAGGGTAGTTGTTTCCTGATTTCTTCTTAGGGTGAAGTTATGGTGGGCCGTTTGTTGTGGCCTTTGCGCTTTTATTTAATTGTTGTCGATAAATGGCATAGTGTCGAGTTTCAAGCAATAAAGTAAGTTATTAAAAGAAAATCAAGCGATTGTCGAGGTGTGTTTGCAAAAAGTAAATATTTGTTTTATTGATAGAGTAGTAGACGGGCTAGATGCCCGTGACTTTGTTTGATGGGGAGGTGGAGGACATGTCCCTTCATACCTCCCCGACTCGAGCGTGGAAAATATGAAAATGCTTATTATTAACCCTAGGCCGCATAGATGCACTAGACTTTGACTCACGATCGGCTATACTTCTAAAGGGGTGACTATCATGAACCGGTCACATCGCCGCATTGGTCCTGCATGCTCTCCGGGTCTCAGCGCCTGTCATAATCTTCTGAGAACGTCCCTCTTGAGCAGCGTTTAGAGGTGGTCCTTAGGGGCGGTTCGTCAAGGGGTTTGAAGTGACTGGGGATGATTACCGACGTTACTATTTCCCCCTCGGTGAATGAGAAGGTGAAGTCCGCCTTTGGCCGCTTTGCAGGGGAGAATGTTCCTGCTTCGATTGAATTATGGATGACGTGCTTCAATGTGAAGCGTGCCTTAGTGTCGTGCCCAATTCCTTGATGGAAGAGACAGTAGAGGTTGGGGTTCAAAGTTTTGCTCCGCTTACCAACTGGTGGGTCTGGGGTGGGACCTAGAGGCTTGAGTAATCCCTGGTCTATTAGGTGTTTGAGAGTTTCAGTGTACGTTGAGTTGATTTTGGTAAACTCTTTTTGGGATGTTCTTACTTTGCTGGCGATGAACTCATTTTGTATATATATTTAACCCCAACTTTTTCTTTATTTTGGTTCGTTTTATGTGTCCTAGGAGTCGTTTTTCTAACTTTTTATTCTTCTTTATTATGCCGGGTATTTTGTTTACGTTTTGTAGGAAACAAGACAAATGAAGGCGATTGAGCTTTATTTGGGCAATGACGAGAGTCGAGCCATGAAATCCACAAAAAAGAAGTGATAAAAGTTAGAGGATACTAAGTAAATACTTGAGGAAGGACGTGAAGTGAAGAAACAATAAGAAACGACAAAGAAATAAGTTGGAAAGCTCAAACAAATGCAAATCAAGAAGAAAGAGTGATCGTTAAAACAAGGCTCAACTTCAAACGTGAATATCTTGATTTCTAAAACTCGGATCGAGCTAATTTTTTTGACGTTAAAAAGCTCTTTCTCTTAGCTTTCCAACAGTATATCATACGTCTAATTCCGCGTAGTAACAAAGAAACAGCAAGCATTTCAAATTCGTCGCGCAGTGCAGAGAAACCCGAACCGGTCGGGACGAACCCAAACCGGTCGGCTCAGACCGAACCGATCGGTTTGAAGCTGTTTCGCGGGATTTTCAGTTTTTAGACTTTGTAACTTACCATAACTCTTATATTACGTGATATTCTTAACTTATTAGTTTTTCCTAATTATTTTGGAAAGGAGAAGATTCTAGACTCCTTACTATTAGTATATATACCCTCCTTGAGGTTAGATTTATGAACACTTTTTCATTCATAACTTTAGTTTAGACTTAGTATTATTATTTAGCATCAGAATTCTGCAAGCATTGTAGCGGTACTTTTCAGCTTTTAATTATTGTTCAATCTTTCAGTTCTTCGTATTTTTCCCTTTTCCCTTATTTTCATATTGATCTCTATTATGCTTAATTCTTTTGTTGTTTCATCTTTCGTTATGAGTAGCTAATTTATTCTTCTAGGGTTGAAGGGGATTTATGCTATTGAATTGAGGATGTTAGTTTAATTAATTGTTTGATTGATCATTCATATGTTATTGCTTTACTACTTGTTTTGTATCGTTGTTCGATTAGTTTGAGACGTTGAACTAGTTGAATGTTTAGGAACCCGAACCTAAGATCGAAAGCTTGGCAAGGGTAGACTTACAAGTAAGTGGGTATGATAATATGGTAAGTTGCGAGAGCCCGTCAGAATCTATCCTAATGTTGACATAAGATCCGAAAGGCCGTGTCTTTGCCCTAAATAACTGTGATTAATTGATTGAATGATTAATTAACTTTACCCAATTTAATTACATAGTGAACCGTAAGACCCTAGATCCTTTTAATACTGTTAGAACCTCGATTAATTTACATTATCGTATTAGTTTAGTTAAAATTCAAACAAACCGGAATTTAAATAGTTTAGAATCGATCAATAGATAATTAGCGATTTTCATCCGTGTCTCTGTGGATTCGACCCTTTACTTACCGTTAGCTACCTGTTAGTTGTTCGTTAGGATATTTTGATTAAGGTGATACGACTTTAGCCTTATCAATTTTGGCGCCATTGCCGGGGAGACGGTTTTGTATTATTGCTTATTGTTTGTTTTGGGTTCTTGATTATTTTGTATATATTTAATTATCGTTATTTATTTTTATTTCCTATATATATATTCCCAATTTTTTTATTTGTCTCACCATTTTGACTATCTTCTATTTTCCTCAATTTAATCATGAGTCACTGGATATTTATTGGGAAAGACTTCGATCTTTTATTTTTCAAAGTGACTATCATGTTAATGTGTGGGATATGTGTGATATGTTGTGGGCTGGTGTGGATGATGAGACACGGGCTAATATTGAGGCAAATTGCGACGGGATGTTTAACTATATGTCTTATGAGGAGCGATGGGAACTCCTTAAATTTTTAGCCCGAAACAGTGCTAAGTCAGAGGAGAGGTGGATTGCTTTCATGGCGGACTGTAAGGTGATATTGGAAAAATTAACGGCTACTCTACGTGATTCAAATTTGAGAGCTGGTCTTGCATCATCAACTGACTATGTTATGAGTACGTCCGTTGCACATGTTAGAGAGGATATTGACTTATTTGATGACGATGATGATGAACCTCTGATTTTTTTCTTTGAAAATTCATCCTCCGGACATTGAAGCTGATTTTGTTATGATTGACAATTTGATGATTCAATCTTTGACGGAAAATCCTGAGGTTTTGAGCATTGTTAATGAGCCCATTTGTGATTCAATTGATAATTCTAGTTGTCAACCTACTGACCCTTCTTTTGATATCACGGTGCCTGATGAGGCTGGTGATTTTTTTGATAATTCTTCACGAGGGCTCCTCACCGAGGCCCCTTTAGAGGATTTGATGTGTTTTGGCAGTTGTGCAGGTGAATCAAACCCTTGGAAGGTCGAGGTAGATGCTTTAGAAGCGGCACTAAATCATCCGGGAACTCTCGAAAGAGAAAATCTTGATGTATATGGGATCGTGGATACACCCGTTGAGGTAATAAATTATTCTCATCCACTTGAACTTCCTCCTAACTTCGATGCTAGTACAGGTATTCCTCCCGTTTCGTATGAATTAATTGTGAAAATAATATTGTTGATCTGAGAGGTATTAAGTTGTCTTACATGCCCGATAATTTACAATTTTATTTTCCACCATTTGTTGATGGCTGAGATTATATGTCGAGGACTTTAGGGAGTTTTCAAAGAAAGTCTGACAAGCTGAGAAGGTCCCTAACATTGATTTTATATGATGTCTTCTTTGTATCTTGGTGCTACTTATGCTTCTGTTTATCACATGCGCAGGCATTTGATCTACTCATGCGAGCCATGACCTGCTATGATTTTGATACTAATGGTTATGAGTCTAATCCACCCCATGTTTGTCGCTGGTTTGGGAGAAATTATTTGCAGCATAAATATATTGTCGGTACCTTTCCCTTTTCTCTCTTATTTTATTTTTTGTTTTTTTATTTTTGTTTTTTTTTGTGTCTTCCTTTACCCGTTATATTTTTGTCCTATTTTATTTCTCTTGGTTCACAATGAGGAGTGTAATTTGGTTTGGGGGAATATTTTGTGTTTTGTGTATTTTTCTTTTCGGTGTGTTTTAATTTAAAAAATAAAATAATAAACGTTTTTTATTTATTTATATTTTTTTTGATTTATTTTGTGTCTTTTAGTATAGAGTCATGTCCGCGATGATGACATTGCATTTGTCCCATGCTTCTCCCTAATTCTTTGCTCTTTATTGTGAATGACACTTATGTCTCGTTATTTGCTTTTGGGATTTCTCTGATCTTGTCGCCGATTATGTTTTGAATGTCAAATGAGTCAATTGACCTGTTGTCGAGTAAGCTACTTAAATTATGATATTTAGAGCCTAAACTTATGACATCCATGATCAGTTTCATATAGGTTGAGAGTAGTACTTCTTTTGAGACATGTAACATCAAATTGCATAAGCATGACATTCGTCTCTTAAATACCTGTATGCATTCGGTTTGTGATTGTGACACATGTATAAGAGGCAATCCCCTTTCTTTTATCTTATTCCCATGAACTTCACATAGCCATAATTTGACCTGTTTTGACCCGTTTATTAACTACATGTCATATTTGGCTACCCTAGTCAAGATAGTTTGGTTAATTAGACGAAATTTTTTTTGTTTGGGTGAAATTTGATACTATGTCTTGTTGATTGGAGGAAAAAAAATGAATGAAGAATGAATTGGAAAAAAATCAATCAAAGAAAAGAAAAAGAAAGGAGATAGTTGGAAGAAAACAAAAGTGAAAAAAGAAAAGGAATATGTTTTTGCTATAAGAAAATAATTGATCTCTTTGTTTTTGTAGTTGTTTGTGCAAAGCCGGTTATGAAAGGTTGAAAATAAGGTGTTTGGTACTACTTGTAATTCCTTTGATTGAAGTTTGGTAAGGATGGAATAATTCTAATATTGGTTACGGTGTACTAGCTTGGCTTTTACCTCTACATATCCAAATCATTTTGCCCCTTCTTACCCGATTAGCCTCACTTTATACCATATGTAAGTCCTCGGCATGTGTTTTGGTCCGATTGAATGTGTGTGTACGGTTGGTAGAGATTGATATCATGTTAGATTGCATGCATGTTCTTATAAGTCGCAGTTAGATGAGTGTTTTGTCTTTCCGATTTTACATAAACTCACAGTATTACCCTTAATGAGTGATGAGTGCAAACCATAAGGAATCTCGACATAGAAGGTTGTGCAAGATTAAAAGTTTGGCATTTGAATATTGATTGGAGCTTGATTTTTTAAATTCTTTTACTCTTCATCTTATGCTTTAGAATTTGTTTCTTTAGCCTTGGTGTCATTCGCTTGTTAGAGTATTAGATTTGGGATGATGCATGTTGATGAAGTTAGCTCTAAGCCATTGTTTTAAGTCTTGTCCATACTCTTTGATGATTGTTTTGGTTAGGGACAAGCGAAGGTTTGGTTTGGGGGATTTCATGAACTCATTTTGTATATATATTTAATCCCAACTTTTCGTTTATTTTGGTTCGTTTTATGTGTCCTAGGAGTCATTTTTCTAGCTTTTTATTCTTCTTAATTATGTCGGGTATTTTGTTTAAGTTTTGTAGGAAACAAGACAAATGAAGGCGATTGAGCTATATTTGGGAAATGACGAGAGTCGAGCCATGAAATCCACAAGGAAGAAGTGATAAAAGTTAGAGGATACTAAGTAAATACTTGAGGAAGGATGTGAAGTGAAGAAACAATAAGAAACGACAAAGAAATAAGTAGGAAAGCTCAAACAAACGCAAATCAAGAAGAAAGAGTGATTGCTAAAACAAGGGTCAACTTCAAACGTGAATATCTTGATTTTACAACTCGGATCGAGCTAATTTTATGGCGTTGGAAAGCTCTTTCTCTTAGCTTTCCAACAGTATATCACACGTCTAATTCCGAGTAGTAACAAAGAAATAGCAAGCATTTTAAATTCGTCGCGCAGTGCAGAGAAACCTGAACCGGTCGGGACGAACCCAAACCGGCCGGGGCGACATTGAACCGGTCGGTTCAAACCCGAACCGATAGGTTTGAAGCTGTTTCGCGGGATTTTCACTTTTTAGACTTCGTAACTTACCATAACTCTTATATTACGTGATATTCTTAACTTATTAGTTTTTCCTAATTATTTAGGAAAGGAGAAGATGCTCGACTCCTTATTATTAGTATATATACCCTCCTTGGGATTAGATTTATGAACACTTTTTCATTCATAACTTTAGTTTAGAATTAGTATTATTATTTAGCATCAAAATTCTGCAAGCATTGTAGCGGTACTTTTCTGCTTTTAATTATTGTTCAATCTTTCAGTTCTTCGTAATCGGTATTTTTCCCTTTTCCCTTATTTTCATATTGATCTCTATTATGCTTAATTCTTTTGTTGTTTCATCTTTCGTTATGAGTGGCTAATTTATTCTTCTAGGGTTGAAGGGGATCTATGCTATTGAATTGGGGATGTTAGTTTAATTAATTGTTTGATTGATCATTCATATGTTATTGCTTTACTACTTGTTTTGTATCGTTGTTCGATTAGTTTGAGATGTTGAACTAGTTGAATGTTTAGGAACCCGAACCTAAGATCGAAAGCCTGGCAAGGGTAGACTTACAAGTAAGTGGGTATGATAATCTGGTAAGTTGCGAGAGCCCGTCAGAATCTATCCTAAGGTTGACATAAGATCCGAAAGGTCGTGTCTTTGCCCTAAATAACTGTGATTAATTAATTGAATGATTAATTAACTTTACCCAATTTAATTACATAGTGAACCGTAAGACCCTAGATCCTTTTAATACTGTTAGAACCTCGATTAATTTACATTATCGTATTAGTTTAGTTAAAATTCAAACAAACCAGAATTTAAATAGTTTAGAATCGATTATTAGATAATTAGCGATTTTCATCCGTCTCTCTGTGGATTCGACGCTTACTTACTGCTAGCTACCTGTTAGTTGTTCGTTAGGATTTTTGATTAAGGTGATACGACTTTAGCCTTATCAGCTGGGTAACGCTTTGTGGGGTGTTGAGGTTATTTCTTTGTTGATCTCAGGGGATCTTGCCCGTACGGGATGCCGGGCTGACCCACTCGGGGTGTGGGTATGGTAATTGATCGAACTGGCGTTTGCTTCGCTCTCTATGCCTCCGCTTTCGAGGAAGTTGAGGCGACCATCAATATGACGGATGAAGCTAGTCAGGCGATCTATTGACGTACGGATATCATGGACCACTTCGGTCAGGGTATTAACGTCGAGGCAAAGGTTTTCGATTACCCCCGGTTCTGAGAACATGTTAGGGAATGATTTCTGCAAGATAACGTCGGAGGTCGGGTAGGATGCGTCGGATGACTTAGAGGTTCGAGGAATGCTCTTGACCGAGCGACGCGGAAATGAGACCCTTGATTCGCGCGTGTTTGCGGTCATCGTTTCAGGGACTCAGGTGCTTTAAACTATTGGTGTATTCGGCGGAGCGCCTAATAAATCTATGTCTCTAAAATGAGACGATCTGACGCAAATATTGGAGATGAGATTTTGAGAGGACTTTCTCTAAACGAGACGACCCGAAGTGTAAGACCTCGAGTAGAGGCGACCGTAGCAACTAACACAAATAGCTAATCACACGGTTGTACGACGTAATAAATTGATCGCGATCTCGGCTCAGGATCAAAGAGCTTGGATTTTTTTTTTTGAAACGGATGGTTTTCAAAAATAAACTTCTTTTTTGAAAGTGCGAGTTCGCAAAATTGTTGTGACGATGATGCGGTGCGACGTGAAAATGTGTTGCTACATGTGTGTCGAAAATTCGGCGATAGCGAAAGTGCAAAGGATGGTTTTTCAAAAGAAGCACGATTCTTAAGGGAACCGGTTTTGAAAATGATGACATTGTGCTTTTATCGGAACTCTTATTAATTAGTCAGTTCGACATTCGCAGTGTTCGTGACAGAACGTGACGTCTGTGACGGTGCTTTGGAAGGTGTGACTTAATTCTCATTATGGAATTTAGGTAGTGAATAATGTTTTTTTTAGAAAAAACTTTTAAAACAAGTATCCCGTGCTTGTCGGCAGCGTTAACTAGCGTTTTCACGGTGGGGGTGATGTATTGTGAAAAGTCTTTTGAGGGTGTAACCGTTTTGGGTTCCTTGACTTCATTGACTGAAGTTTCAGTTGTGCCAACGGTATGTGCAAGGAAGTGTTTTTTTTAAAAATAAAATGTAATAGTTTAAGGTACCTCGACCCCATTAATCGGGAGTTTCGGCGGCATTAACGGTATTTGTTGTTGGTGGGTTTTATTTTGGCCAAGGTGATGGTGCTTTTAAAAAGTTTTCAAAAATCATTTAAGGTTGGCCGAAACATCATTTGTTTTCTTTGAAAAGAGAGATGATTGATTTTTTTTGAAAACGAAGTTGGGTGCAGTTGAATATGTTGTCGTGGTTGAATCCAGATTTTTAGTGCTTTATTGGGTTATTCAAACACGCTACACATAACTAGGAATGCATACACTCATGCAAGATGCAGACATGGGTAGGTTAGGGTAGGCTACCGCCCACGAATAGCCCTTGCTTAGGTGGCGACAAGTCACCTGGGGAGGTGAGTGTCGTACCGTCTGTTCGGATCATTCGCTTAGTTTATCCGCGGGATGCGCGTTAGGCGGTCGGAGCGTCAACCGAGGATCTCCCCGCGTGTCCATAAGGATCTTACCGCGGAGAGGTCAATTGGTCCTAATATCGGTTAAGGTGGGCTTTTTAGGGGCAAAACCTGTAGTGACCACAACAGGAGACTAGGAAATGAGCTTCACCGACCTCGTTCAAGTTACACCACCGCTGGAAACTTGTTTCCAAATCCCCAGCGGAGTCGCCAAACTGTGGACGTCCGTCCGCATTGCCCGGCGCCCCACGTGCGCCCGCGCAAGGCCGACCCGGTTCTTTCGATCGGGGCGGCCACACACGCGGCCCCCTCCCGGTCGGGGGCCGGTCCGATCTCGCGTTCGGGGCGAAGTGTCGGACCTCGATTCGGATGACGATTCAGACTTGTACTAGACAGGCGCAGGCGCCCGTGTTTCCGTTGGAATCGATCAAGTCGTGGTTGTAAATTTTTAAAGGCTGATATGTTTGGTAAGGCGACCTTTTTAGTGAACTGAATTCGTTGCCGATTTGTGGAGTCGTCACCGAGTCAATTATGGGAACTCGGAAACCGTTCAAGTCAACTTTGATCCTTGGCCGGCTCAAAGCTGAGTGGCACGAGACCTAAAGATAAAGACTTGTATCCTTAAGTACTCCATGCCTGGAATGACTCTCATTGCCAATGGTTTTGGACATTCGGAAACCGTCAATTCTGAGTAAGGGGTGAGGGTATGTATTGGGAAGTCAACGCCTGATAGACATCGACACCCAATCCCGCCCGCACTATAGCGACCTCTACTAATCAATCGGTGGGCTGATAACTTCGTTTCCTAGTTGTGGCAAAAGTACTGTAACATCTTTTGTTTTAACCTTATACCTTTTGCTATGTCGATTGTTTAAGGACAAGTAAGTTTTGTTGTCGAAGTAGACGTGTTTACATTCTTTGCATGCGATTTCACGTGACAAGCAGGCCATGAAAAAATGTACATAGGAGAGTAAAGAGTACTAATGTTAGAGGTATTAGCAAATCAGTTTTAACGTGATAATTGTTGACATGACATAGGTCCAGCCCGACGCGGCCACGCGCGGGTTTGGGGAGGCGAATTAATCTCATGTGAGATGGTTCTCGGGTTGAAATTTAAATCAAAATGAAGTCGCCACCGAACTTTGTGGGAGTTCGGGCCCATTCGAACCCACTCTATATCTTGGTGGGCCGTGCACAGAGTACATCCCATTTGGATTTCAGAGTTTATGGGGTTCGTCCCTTTGCATTGCGATATCGATACCGATATTATCGGTTACCGTGTATTGAATTACTCTCGTGCGCCAATGGTTTCGGGCATCCGGAAACCATGGTTCTGAGTAAAGGGTGAAGGTACGTGTTGGGAAGCCCACAAAGGACACCCAACCCCGCCCGCACTTTAGCGGCCTCTACTAAAATATCGTTCGGTTTTTAAATACGCGCGCTAGTAATTCAGTAAAATGAAATGCAAACAGCGTTTTAACTAAACATGTGAGATATGTTTGATCTACATCGTTTAATGCACCCAAACTAACGTCAAAGTTATTTTAGCATGTGAGGTTCATTTTAGTACAATAAAACAAACAACGAAAATAAAGCACAAAAGTAGAAACAATTGAGTTAGTAACGATAGTGACGATTCATCTCCAAGCTAACCATGGTGTGTGAACCAATTTTCAAGAAACTGAAAATAGGGGAACAAATACTATGGGATGACAAGTGCCAAGCTGCTTTCGACAAAATCAAAGAAATTCTGTCTGCACCGCCAGTTTTGATGCCACCTCAACCCGGTTTGCCTCTGTCGTTATACCTAACAGCGACCGAGACAGCCATGGGGGCTATGCTGGCTCAGACAGTTGACTCCGAAGAACGAGCCATCTATTACATCAGCAAGAAGTTTTTAGAGTATGAGTGCAAATATACCATGCTTGAAAAGACGTGCTTGGCTCTAGTCTGGGCCACTAAGAAGCTTCGACACTATATGCTCAGCTATGAGGTCCATGTTCTATCCAAGATGGACCCGATCAAGTACCTCTTCGAAAAGCCCATCCTCAATGGCCGGATTTCAAGATGGACTCTAATGTTGGCAGAGTTCGACCTGAAATTTGTACCGTTAAAAGCTATTAAGGGGCGAATAGTAGCTGAATTCCTCGCTGACAGCCCGGTAACCGAAGAAGGACACACCGACACCTGGTCCTTCCCCGACGAAGATATTTTCCATACCGATGCCGAAACATGGGATTTATATTTCGATGGAGCATCTAATTTTCGAGGGTTCGGAGTCGGGATCCTCCTAATTTCACCAAGAGGGGAGCATACTCCCGTCTCCATCAAACTGGACTTTGATGTTACCAATAATGCAGCAGAGTACGAAGCATGCATTTATGGGCTACAAGCCGCCGCCAACCTAGGGATCACAAATCTCCGGGTACATGGCGACTCATCCTTGGTCATTAACCAAGCACTCCAAAAATGGAAGACTCGGAATGCTAATCTCGTGACCTACCAGGCACGAGTAAGGGATCTCGAGAAACAATTCCAAAAGGTAGAGTACATATACCTGCCCCGGGAAGAAAATCAGTTTGCAGATGCACTTTCAAAATTGGCGTCTTTACTGAACATTCCCGACCACGTGACCAGTATGCCAATTTGCGTCGAAAGACGGTCTGAGCCGGCATACATCCATGACATTGAAGACATCGAGATCACTGATCCCGAACCTTGGTACCAGGCTGTGTTAACATACCTGACCAACGGAGAGTATCCTCCCGGGACTGAGGGTCGAGCTAAAAAGGCCTTGCGAAGGCTAGCCAGCCAGTTCGTCCGTACTGATGACGGACAACTGTACAAAAAGACGGCACAGGGGGCTCTTCTCCTTTGTGTTGACAAATATAAGGCCGAGAAAGTAATGGCCGAAGTACATGATGGCGAAAATGGCCCACATATGAATGCTCACATGCTGGTCCGAAGAATAATGAGGCTCGGGTATTACTGGAACACCATGGAGGCCGACTGCCAGTTATATGTCAAACATTGCCATAACTGTCAAATCTTTGGCAATGTGCAACATATGCCGTCATCTTTGCTCTACACCATGACGTCACCTTGGCCATTCTCAACATGGGGTATCGACATAATCGGGAAGGTGAATCCCTCCGGTAATGCCGGGCACTGTTTCATTTTAGTAGCTATCGACTATTTCACCAAATGGGTCGAAGCTGAATCATATCGCATTCTCAATGCTAAACATGTCGCCAAATTTATCCAAAACAAGATAATATGTCGGTATGGAATCCCACATGAATTTATCAGGGATCATGGAACCCATTTCCAAGCTGAGACCGCGGCCCTACTGGCTAAATACAAAATTCAAAGGCACACGTCCTCGCCCTACCGTCCCCAAACCAATGGAGCAGTAGAGGCGGCTAATAAAACGATTGTCACCATACTCAAAAAGATGGCTGATAATTATCGGGACTGGCCCGACAAAATACCTTTTGCCCTATGGGGGTACCGGTCATCAATTCGCACCGCAACCGGGGCGACACCATATTATCTAACCTACGGGATGGAGGCAGTCCAACCAGTTGAACTAGAGGTACCGTCCCTCAGAATTCTGCTAGAAAGTCAAGTACCCGAAGCTGACTGGGTTCGAGCACGGTACAATTCGTTGGTTCTACTAGACGAACGACGGTCCCGCGCTCTCAACAACATCCAAATCTACCAGAAGAGGATCCAACGGGCCTTCAACAAGCGAGTAAGGCCCAGAAACATCAAAGAAGGGGATCTAGTCCTTAAGACTGTTCGAGCTTTACTACCAGTTGACCCAAGGGGAAAATTCAAACCCAACTGGGCTGGGCCATACCTGGTGAAGAAGATCCTATCGGGGGGAGCGGTAATGCTGACGGACCTGGACGGGAATGAGTTCGTCAACCCAACCAACCTGGACCAGCTGAAGCGTTACTACCCTTAGCCATTTCTCAATGTCATTAGCAATTTTTATCAAAATCGTTTATTTTACAAAAAGCAAGTCAATGAGCTAGAATTATTCATTCTACTGTCGCAAAACATCTTGAACCATTAGTCTTGGTGTAGTTCGAGATTGCAAATTTCCTAAGCTTGAACTACGTTTGGTTTGATTCTGCTAATCGCGGATACGTAGGCAGCCCCTCAAAAGGGCACAACCAATGCAATCGAGAAAAGACATGAACGCTTTTAAATAATAAACTTCCTTTTATTAATTATCACAAAAAAAAGGCCCCAATAAACTTGGGAAAATTACAAGCGCAGGAATCCAAAAAATTACAAAAAACACACGACAAAATAATAATAATATTTAAGTAATAAAAAACTAAGGACTCGGTATTTAGGGCATCTTGCCCTTCCCCTTGTCCTTGGCCTCCTTGGCCGTCCACTAACGGCGACGCGGAGGAGAGCGTTCCCGAATCACCACGGGAACCTCTTTAGCCCGGACTCATTTCTTGAAACTCGAGTCCTCATCCATCTCGATAGGCCCGAGTCGGGCCCTCACAGGCTCGGGGAGCCGGTCACGCGGACCTAATCGGTCCCGGGCCGCCAGCCTTGGCCCAAGTCGTCGCTCCAAGTCCGTCTGGGGGCTTTGCCGCCCCCGCGTGCCACTAGCACCGGCATCTTTAGCTCGAGTCTTAGTATGTGACTTAAGACCCGACTCTAATCGGACTAAGGTAGCAGGGGTCTCTCCCTCATCGAAGAATCCCCTATTGTCCTTCGCCGTCTCACGACGGACTAGTTCGAAGGCCTCATCGACCTTCAGAGCTTTACAGGCTTCCTCGGACTCCTCAGAAGTCCATTTCTTGTAAGCCCAAGAAACCCAAGCGGATTGGCAAGGGTTGGGAATAGTCCATGTAGGACGAGTAAACCATCTCTACAACCAGGTGTCGCACATAGCGTCCGTCAGTTGGAGCGAGACGCTAATAATGGCTTCAGTCTCAGGAATGCGCTGAGACGAACCGAACTGCCTCAGAATGCGGTCCGGGTAAATGTGAACTGTCCAGTCGAGGGACAGGATCACAAGGTAACGAGCTTGGTCCCTCTTGGCCAACCTCGTCAGCTTAGAAAGGAACCACCAAGCAACCGTCCACCTAATCAGTGGGCCACCATGGAACACCAATTCCTCATCCCAATAAGCTCGATTTATATGGTGATTTGAGCTTATCCGGCGCCCTCTTGAACTAATCTGGCTGCTACGGTAGTTGGGAACGCTCGGAGGAGGCTCTATGATCGATAAGCGTTCCGACAGCCAAACCTGCAAAAAGTATATACAGAATTCATGAGCAACGGAATGGTCCGCTATAGCCCACTCGATCGAGTACACCATCTGACTCGATCGAGTAAAGCTCCTTAAGAACAACCAGAAGCTCGTCAGGTGTGGCACTCGATCGAGTAAAGCATCTCACTCGATCGAGTAAGCCCTTCACAGATGGGCAGAAGCACTTTGCAGACATCACTCGATCGAGTGATAGGTCCACTCGATCGAGTGACTTACGGACCTCAAAAAAAAAAAAAAAAAAATCGCGAGACGTATACCTGCAGAATGAGGGTGCTCCCCGTCAGTTGCCGGGTTGGGTCAAGTCGCCTAGCATCCATACCCATGATGAGTTCCCCAGTGGCTAGCCAAGCAGGGCTGTGACCAGTCTCCATCTGGTCAACCACTCCAATCAGCCTAATTTGACCCACGCATGAGTCAACATCCATCAACCCCTCGAAGACGTAGCGGTGCAGCATGCAGAATGCAAAAGCCCTACGCCTGTGGGAAGGCGTAGCCCTTACATCTTGACTGTTCATAAACTTATCAGCCAAGTCGAAGAGGGAAACAGTATCTCCCCGAACCATTCGATCTGTCTCAGCATGAGACAGACCCAGGAAATCCCTCAGTCTTCTCCTCGGGTCCGGGTAGAATGGAGGGATGGCAGGACGAGCCACGGGGCTCCAACCCCCGATGGCTGCGATCTCCTCGGGGAGAGGGCATATCTCTCCCCGCGGAAACGCAAAGACGTGATGGGTAGTATCCCAAAACGCCAAACAGGCGTCCAAAAAGTGTGAATCAGTCACTAAACGCCGAAGAGGAAACAGGCTGACAATCCCCATTTGGGTCAGCTGAATTTTGTCCTCGTCCCGAAAGTGCTGGGACCAGGCAAAAAGCATTGAAGTGAGATGCTCGATACCCATGGCAGGAACTTGATTTCTCTTGAAAGACTGAGAGATTTTTTTAAGAGAAGAAGGGTTTTGATTTGAGGTGCAGTAAACTGAAGCAGGGAGACCTGTATTTATAATAAGGAAACCTGACTGTAACCTAACTAACCCTGCCTCCTCAGCAAACTGGGCCCCAACATGTGCAGGCCTGACTCCAACCCAGAATAGGAATCTAGTTGTCCCGAGCTTTCCTAAGTTTTTTTTTTTTTTCTAAAAATTCCTAAAATTCTAAAAAAAAAATTTAAAAAAAAATTTTTCCCGAAAATTTCAACAACTTTTTTCAAAATCCAGTACATTTTTCCCCAGCACGAGTCGGTGTTTTGCCTATGTGTTACATGCAATTTATCATGTGTCAGCATACAGGTACACCCCAAGACTTCAGAAGCAAGTCTCTGCGCAACTACTTCACTCCCCAACGTGAGCCCATATCTATCCCAGAATGCTACAGTCAAAGCCATGATGTATCAGCATACGGGTACTCCTACACCTCCAAAAGCGAGTTTCACTCCCCACGGAGCTATCACCGGCAAGACAGGTATGACCCTCTGCTTATGGCTGGCGAGCCCTTCACGCTAGTCTACTGGACTATAAACGACCCGACCGGAAGGCTGCCAGGTCGTAATCTGCGATTGGCCTGGTAGCTACTCTGACTTTCGCCCTGTCCAAGCCTCAGTCAGAGTGGGGGCTCTGTAGACACCCGCATTTTGCCTGCTAGTGTCTATAGCAGTTCCCGACAAACACCCGATGATGATCGGACGCAAATGTGACTTAGTATACTCGGATTTGGACCCGAAATCAATAATATCTGACATGGACTTTTAGCGGAGTAACAATCTCACAAAACAGACCTCAAATTCAGGCCCAGTGGGTCGTTCCGAGCAAAATAAGACTAATTTGGGCCAAAACCGACATCAAAAATAAATCCCGTCTTTTGGCGACCGGGTCAAAACCCGGTCAAAGACGAACCCGTCACAAAAACAGCCCAAGTACACCTTCTAGAAGCTGGCGCCCAAACTCATTTTCAAAAAAGATCACACAATCAACCAAGTCAACCCTTTCCTCTTTTATCTCGGTTTACCTGATCCACTCGATTGAGTGGATTGACCCACTCGGTCGAGTGGAGCGTCAAAAACCGGATCAGGCCCATTTTCTAGGGCACTCGACCGAGTGCACTAGGGCCACTCGATCGAGTGACCCTAGGTCGTGGGGTAAACTCTATAAATACCCCATGACCCTCACTCATTTCACAACTTTTACCAATCCACTTTTTACCTACATTCACTTCACATTTCAGCCACACTTTCTACCCTACAACCCTAAGCAAACACACACCATAAACCGAGTCCCTTGTCCCTCGAAAAACCGACAATTCATCCACACACACACACACATACACCATAACTTGCATACATCCTCGATACTCCGACGTCCCGTCACTATTCGCGAGTCCATTTCCGAGGTCTTTACTAAGCATGTATGTTGAGGGTGTCCTAAACCCCATTTCAATCTTTGTTTCTTTTATTTACGCTTTTGTATCGCTAATATTATACCTATATTAATATTGTAATTCTAACACATTAACTCTAACATCCTAACTTTTACATTTTCGCATACTAACTTTTTATTCGCGTTACTAACGTATTACTATCATACCGCGTATATATATATTAGTATCAAAAATTCGGTTTCGGAAACGTTTGACTATAATCGTCGCCTAAAATCCGTCTAATCCCTTTACGAGCAACGACGGAGGTGGAGCCCTTTCGAGGAGCCCCGCCCCAATGTACTCAAGGGCGTGACGTGATCGCGACTAATCGTAGTTGAACGCATCCGATCCTATTTTAATTAGTGCGGAACCCGTTGACACGAAAACCGACATCACATAACCCGAAAGGGTTAGTTTCGATGTCGTGACGTAGAGGGATGTATTCCGTTGCTAATTCAAATTTTCTAACGTAAATGTTTTCATAAAATCCCGACAACGGTATTATAATCGTACATGTACACAATTATAGTACCGGAGGTCAAGTTAAATTCAAATCATGCGATATTTGCATTTAATTCGACCGACCGTCGATTTTACATCCAAAAAACGAAACGAGTTGACACTCGTACAGGGGCTACTCGACCGAGTGCATAAGCCACTCGATCGAGCAGCGTCCACAAAACTGGACAGAACCTCTTTCGAGGGGCTACTCGACCGAGTGCATAGGACACTCGATCGAGTAGCGTCCATAACTCTGGGCATAATCTTTTTTGAGGACACACTTGACCGAGTCATACCATGACTCGACCGAGTGGGCCCTGTAACCTAGAAAACCGAGAGCTAAAATGCAACATTTAAGCCTCGTCCTTTTTTACGACTTTTAGTCGGCACGTGTAAAGCCAATCACGTGAATCCATTTTCCAAAACCCACGCTCATCGCGACACCTTAGACGACTTTGATCAATTTTTCGACATGATAAGTCGGGACAAGGCATCGAGGCATAGGATCGGGCTAGCATCACGCCTAGGTCCTATGTCTCCGTCCTTCGTTTGATGTACAACATAATGTGCATTTAAACGGGGTTAGTTCGTCTACACATTTCACGGTCAAGTTTACATACGTGTCCGTTCCCATCTTTTTATTATCTATTGTTCCGCTTATTTTTGTATTGGCGGGGTTGTATTTCCGCCCGTGTAATTTGTACGTTACTTATTTTTGAGTTTTATTTATTTACTTGCTTACCGCTTTATAAATGAACCTCGCATGCTAAACCATTTCGACCATAATCAAGATGCATTAAATGACGTAGTTAACCAATAACTCACATGCTTAGCCCGAAAACGCTGTTTGCATATCATTTAATCGTTTTACTAGCGCGCGCACACGAACACGAGCGATGTCTTAGTAGAGGCCGCCATGTGCGGGCGGGGTTGGGTGTCCTTAGTGGGCTTCCCAACACGTACCCTCACCCCTTACTCAGAACCTTTGGTTTCTGGATGTCCGAAACCCTTGGCGCACGAGAGTCATTCCATATACGAAAGCCGGTTTATACGGTATCGATATTGCAATGCAAAAGGGACGAGCCCAATAAAATCTGAAATCGAAGTGGGCTTACTTTGTGTATAACCCATGACGACATAGAGTGGGCTCGTATGGTTCCGAATAACCACAAAATTCGGTGGCGACTCCATTTTGACTTAAATTTCGAACCCGAGAGCAATCTCACAACGAGATTCATTCGCCTACCCAAACCCGCGCGTGGCCGCGTCGGGGTGGACCTACGTCATGTCCACAGATTTATTATGGTGTCGATGACGCGACACAGGCCTATATTGAAGAGAACTATGAAGGCATGTTTAAATACAAGTCTTATGTGAAAAAATGGGTGCTACTCCAATATTTAATCCGAAACAGTTTGGAGTCAGAGATAAAAAGGAAGGCTGAGATATTGGAGCTTAAGGCGATGATGCAACAACTTAGATATGATAACTTTAAAGGAAAACGAGCATGATGCTCCATGTAAGTTAGATACTAGAGTTAATTTCTCACATTCCACTAACTATGTTATGACTAAATCTGTTGGATCTATTAGACAGGACATATGTCCATTTAAGGAAGATGATGATGATGTGTATAGTGTTCAGTCTTACCTCGTTTCCCAAACCCCTATGATTTCTAAATTGATGCAAGATGATGACTTGCATTCCTTGGATACTTGTGAACCACCTTATTTTCCTTCGGAGCAACTTTTACACCCTTTAATCAAATACTCTTCTCATTTTGTGAATGTTGTTGTGGCAAACAATGATTGTGAGATGGAAAGTGTTATATTTGAGGAAAACACGTGTTTGGATGCTTTGACTGATGTTTTTTTGAGGATAACATTGAGAATTTTGGTTCAAGTGAATTTGAGAGTGTGTCATTTGATGTCAATTTTAAGGTTTTGGAAAGAGAGTTGAACAAAGGAGAAGCCTGTGAGCGTGAGAGAAAAGATCAAACAGACGAGAGTCGGGAAGAGAGTGTACCTTTGAATGATACTTTAAGTGAAGAGAGTTTCAGCATTGAGGATACTTGGGATTGCGAATCTGATTTCTTTGAAAAACCTATTTTAGAGAAATTTGACTTTTCCCATTGTTTTGAAGAGGAATCTCCTTCACCCATTGATTATCTTGATCTCGATTCCTTTACACCTTTACTTGAGCCTATGATTATCGATATTGAGGATTGTGAGACTCTTTTAGAAGAGGTTGTTTTGGCTCTTGGTTTCTCGTTTGATGGTTGTTTTCTTGAGAGTATTGAAGATGGTGATAATAACAACAACTCTTTCGAGGAAGTAGAAGAGTATAAGTTTGATGCTTTAATTAGTTTTGAGTTATTTGACTCTCCTCTTGTGAAATTTGTGTCAAATGATAAGACTTGGGCTAATTTTGAGATATTTGGTTTGTATGTCTTTTCTCATAAACTGCTCACTACTCTTCTTACTTATCATACTTATTATTGATCATGCTTATTAATGTTGATTCCCTATGACCACTTTGTTGCTGATTGGTCTAGCTTGTTTGACAAGCTAATGCGATCCTTGACCTATTTTTTAGGCGATTCACATAGGTTGCTAAGATGTGTTCTATATATTTTCTTTGCTCCTCTTGTATTTTTTTTGTTTTGTTGTTTTTTTGTGTGTAGGTACCGTTTTTGCGACGGAGACATCGACAATTCCGATTATGAAGAAGATGCTTCGATGCGGTTTGGGGATGTCTTCTTTATATGTATCTTGTAAGTAGTCTCATTTTTTTTCCTTTTACACTTTCATCGTCTTTCATATCTTTCCCCATATTTTTTTATGCCATTTATTATTTGTTGTACACAATGAGGGCATTGTGTGATTTGGTTTGGGGAGGGTATGCATCTGTTGTTTTCATCCATCTGCATATTTCTTGCATTTTCGCATGCATAAAAAAAATAAAAAATAAAATCACAAAAATATGTTTTTTTTTCATATAGTCGAGTCGGAATGGTTATATAATGATGATGATATTGCTTTTATGTCTTCATTAGCTTTCTTATGCCTTGCACCGTTATCGTTTTTGTATATAATTGCATGCATCAGTCTCTTGTCATTGATTGATTTTACTGAACGAATAAACTTGACTCATTCTTGGCAAACTACTTAGAATTGTAAGGAATTAGAGCCTTAAACTGATGACATTCATGATCAGTTTCTTTTAGGATTGAGAGTAGTACTCCTTATGAGACATGTAACATCAAACTGCATAAGCATGACATTCGTCTCTTAGGTACCTGTACGTTTTTGACTCGTGGTTTTGACATGTGCGAAAAAGGCAAATCATTTCTTTTAATTAATTCTCATAAGCCTCACATAGCCAAATTGACCTGTTTGACCCGTTTATCAACTACATGTCATATATTGCCTACCCTAGTCAAGCTAGTAGATTAGCTGGACGAAATTGTTTTTCCCAGGTTGATTTTGGTACCGTGATGATTGACAAGGGAATGAAAAAATAGATGAAAAAAAACAAATTTATTTGAAAAAGAAAAAAAATCAAAGAAAGAAAAAGAAAGGAAAGAAATGAAAAAAATGAAGTGAAACTAGAAGAAGGATGTGTTTTTACTATGAGAAAAGAATTGATCTCTCTAATTTCATAGTTATTGGTGGGAAGCGATTTTGATAAGGCGCTTGTTGCTATGCCTAATTTCTTGGACTGGAGTTAGGTGAGAACGGGATGTTTATTAATGGTTGGTGTAATTCTGGCTTGGCTATTAACTCCACATATCCATATCGTTTTGCCCCTTCTTACCCGATTAGCCTCACTCTATACCATATGTAAGTTCTTGACACGTGTCTTTACCCGTTAGAATGCGTATGTACGGTTATTAGAGATTGATTTCATGTGAGATTGCATGCATGCTCTTGTAAGTCACAGTTTAGGTGAGTGCTTTATTTGTCTTTTCGTTTTTACATAAACTCACAATATCACCCCTTTTGTGTGATGAGCGACCCGTGAGAGTCCGACATAGACGAGTCTTGCAAGGTTGAAGGTTCAGTATTGTTGTCATTGATAAGGCTTGTTGTATGTGGTTGTGTGCATTGGCCTTAATCGATATGCATTAATTGGTTTAGGAGAGTCAGAAGCATAATTAGCTTTGAGTTGTATACGGTTTCATTAGGATGTTTTTCTTTGTCTTGTGCTTGCTTGAGGACAAGCAAGGGTTTGTTTGGGGAGGTTTGATGCGTGCGATTTATATATGATTATTTCGTCTTTTACACACGCATTTCCATGCATATCGAGTAGCATTGTCTACTATTTTCCCCCGAATTTGATACTTTGTGAACTTGTTGTATCTTATGCAGGTTTGAACCCGTGGACGCATAAACAAGCCAAAAACCGTGCTTAAAGATGGAATCTTATGCAAAATAAGAAAAGAGAATGATCGTTTCCAAACGAGTCAATATAAAACGTGAGTATCTTGAGTTCTACACCTCCAATTGAGCTGATTCCAGTTGAGTTAGAAATTTCTCTCTCTTTGCTTTCCAACGGTATATTACAAGCCCGATTTGAAGAAGTAACGAAGAAATGGCAAGCGTTTGAAGTTGAGCGCGCAGTACTGAAAACGGAAACAGGTCAATAATAGTCGAACGACTATCCACTATAGTCGACCGACTATTCTCGAGACTGGACGAAGACCGAGACTTTCCTAAATTGATGTTTAGGGTTAATAAGAGTTTTGGGCTTTTGTTTTAGCTTAGTATTTAAGAAACTATTAGACTAGAATTCTACTACGTCTTCTATTATGTTTTTAATTCTTTAGACTTCTCTTTAGATTTCTCTTTACTCTAAAAACTTTTAGATCTAGATTTCTGAATTCTTTTTTACTCTTCCTTTAAACTCGGTAAGCTAATTTTTTTCTTTGTTCTTTCTTATTCTCTTTGTTCTTAATTCTTTCTCTCTTAATCTTATTAATTCGTTTATGCTTATTTCTCTTTAGATCTATTAGTTATGCTTAACTTATTTATCATCTTTATTATTATTGTCTTAAATTTCTCTATGAGTAGCTAATTTCCCTTGCTAGAATTTAGGGGATCTCTGAATTGAATACGATTGCTAATTAGTTTATATATCTATCAACGGTATTGCGTCCGATTTGTTAATTGTAGCATTTATTTGAGATTAATTGATTAAGTCGACGTAATTGATTAATTGAATTGGTGAAATCGAACCTAAGATCGGAATCCTGGTAAGAGTTAGACCTGCTACAACAGATTAGTTTGCCCTAATAAGATCGGAAGCCGTTAGAAGCATTCTAGGGTGAATAACGGACCGGAAGGACCTTTTCACTACCCCTTAGACCAATATCTGTGATAGACCTGTGACCTAGACTGTGACCGTAGGAAATTCATGGTGAACCGACGATCCTAGTTTTCCCTCTATATTTATTCATCCTTTACTTCTCTTCCTTCACTACTTTTAGATTAGTTAAACACAAAAATAAAAATCTCCAATTTGGTTACTTAGATAAACTTTAATTACGAGTAAAATTTATTTGTCTCCTTGTGGATACGATCCTGACTTCCCTAGCTATATTTTTAGTTAGACCTAAGTTGGTTATCTCTGATAGTATACGACTAGCTTTTCAAATTTTGGCATCGTTGCCGGGGAGACGGTTAATTTTACTTTTCGTTTTAGTTTATCTTTTGTCTCATGGAACTTTAAGTTTCTTGGGACGATTATTATTATTATTATTATTATTATTATTATTATTATTATTATTATTATTATTATTATTATTATTATTATTATTATTATTATTATTATTATTATTATTATTATTATTATTATTATTATTATTATTATTATTATTATTATTATTATTATTATTATTATTATTATTATTATTATTATTATTATCATTATTAATTTTTTTTCTCTTAGTTTTTTTTTTCTTATTTTTTTTAGTCAGTTTTATTTATTTATTTATTTAATTTTTTTATCATCATTATGACTATTTTCTACTTCCCTCAGTTTGAACATGAACCACTGCATATTTATTTTGATAGACTTGACTCTTTTATTACTCAAAATGGTTATCATGTGAGTGTGTGGGAGGTGAGTCATATGATTTTGTAGACACCCGCATTTTGCCTGCTAGTGTCTATAGCAGTTCCCGACAAACACCCGATGATGATCGGACACAAAGGTGACTTAGTATACTCGGATTTGGACCCGAAATCAATAATATCTGACATGGACTTTTAGCGGAGTAACAATCTCACAAAACAGACCTCAAATTCAGGCCCAGTGGGTCGTTCCGAGCAAAATAAGACTAATTTGGGCCAAACCGACACCAAAAATAAATCCCGCCTTTTGGCGACCGGGTCAAAACCCGGTCAAAGACGAACCCATCACAAAAACAGCCCAAGTACACCTTCTAGAAGCTGGCGCCCAAACTCATTTTCAAAAAAGATCACACAATCAACCAAGTCAACCCTTTCCTCTTTTATCTCGGTTTACCTGATCCACTCGATCGAGTAGATTGACCCACTCGGTCGAGTGGAGCGTCAAAAACCGGATCAGGCCCATTTTCTAGGGCACTCGACCGAGTGCACTAGGGCCACTCGATCGAGTGACCCTAGGTCGTGGGGTAAACTCTATAAATACCCCATGACCCTCACTCATTTCACAACTTTTACCAATCCACTTTTTACCTACATTCACTTCACATTTCAGCCACACTTTCTACCCTACAACCCTAAGCAAACACACACCATAAACCGAGTCCCTTGTCCCTCGAAAAACCGACAATTCATCCACACACACACACACACATACACCATAACTTGCATACATCCTCGATACTCCGACGTCCCGTCACTATTCGCGAGTCCATTTCCGAGGTCTTTACTAAGCATGTATGTTGAGGGTGTCCTAAACCCCATTTCAATCTTTGTTTCTTTTATTTACGCTTTTGTATCGCTAATATTATACCTATATTAATATTGTAATTCTAACACACTAACTCTAACATCCTAACTTTTACATTTTCGCATACTAACTTTTTATTCGCGTTACTAACGTATTACTATCATACCGCGTATATATATATTAGTATCAAAAATTCGGTTTCGGAAACGTTTGACTATAATCGTCGCCTAAAATCCGTCTAATCCCTTTACGAGCAACGACGGAGGTGGAGCCCTTTCGAGGAGCCCCGCCCCAATGTACTCAAGGGCGTGACGTGATCGCGACTAATCATAGTTGAACGCATCCGATCCTATTTTAATTAGTGCGGAACCCGTTGACACGAAAACCGACATCACATAACCCGAAAGGGTTAGTTTCGATGTCGTGACGTAGAGGGATGTATTCCGTTGCTAATTCAAATTTTCTAACGTAAATGTTTTCATAAAATCCCGACAACGGTATTATAATCGTACATGTACACAATTATAGTACCGGAGGTCAAGTTAAATTCAAATCATGTGATATTTGCATTTAATTCGACCGACCGTCGATTTTTCATCCAAAAAACGAAACGAGTTGACACTCGTACAGGGGCTACTCGACCGAGTGCATAAGCCACTCGATCGAGCAGTGTCCACAAAACTGGACAGAACCTCTTTCGAGGGGCAACTCGACCGAGTGCATAGGACACTCGATCGAGTAGCGTCCATAACTCTGGGCAGACCCTTTTTTGAGAACACACTCGACCGAGTCAGACCATGACTCGACCGAGTGGGCCCTGTAACCCAGAAAACCGAGAGCTAAAATGCAACATTTAAGCCTCGTCCTTTTTTACGACTTTTAGTCGGCACGTGTAAAGCCAATCACGTGAATCCATTTTCCAAAACCCACGCTCATCACGACACCTTAGACGACTTTGATCGATTTTTCGACATGATAAGTCGGGACAAGGCATCGAGGCATAGGATCGGGCTAGCATCACGCCTAGGTCCTATGTCTCCGTCCTTCGTTTGATGTACAACATAATGCGCATTTAAACGGGGTTAGTCCGTCTACACATTTCACGGTCAAGTTTACATACGAGTCTGTTCCCATCTTTTTATTATCTATTGTTCCGCTTATTTTTGTATTGGCCGGGTTGTATTTCCGCCCGTGTAATTTGTACGTTACTTATTTTCGAGTTTTGTTTATTTACTTGCTTACCGCTTTATAAATGAACCTCGCATGCTAAACCATTTCGACCATAATCAAGATGCATTAAATGACGTAGTTAACCAATAACTCACATGCTTAGCCCGAAAACGCTGTTTGCATATCATTTAATCGTTTTACTAGCGCGCGCACACGAACACGAGCGATGTCTTAGTAGAGGCTGCCATGTGCGGGCGGGGTTGGGTGTCCTTAGTGGGCTTCCCAACACGTACCCTCACCCCTTACTCAGAACCTTTGGTTTCCGGATGTCCGAAACCCTTGGCGCACGAGAGTCATTCCATATACGAAAGCCGGTTTATACGGTATCGATATTGTAATGCAAAAGGGACGAGCCCAATAAAATCTGAAATCGAAGTGGGCTTACTTTGTGTATAGCCCATGACGACATAGAGTGGGCTCGTATGGTTCCGAATAACCACAAAATTCGGTGGCGACTCCATTTTGACTTAAATTTCGAACCCGAGAGCAATCTCACCACGAGATTCATTCGCCTACCCAAACCCGCGCGTGGCCGCGTCGGGGTGGACCTACGTCATGTCCACAATTTGGCGACTCCGCTGGGGATACCTGATGTACCACATGTCATCGGGGTTCCTAGGGTGAGACTCGAAGAGAAATCGCTCGTATATTTGTGTGCGCGCATTAGTTTAATGATTCATGCATAACCCAAATTTTGCCCGGGCCGGTTACTTGTGACCGACGTCCCACTATACCACGGTGCATTCCTACATGGGTGCACTAAAGACTTCGATGGCGGAACTCACCGGGGTTTTACGGCAGGTCCTAGTTCCAAATCGGCTAGGAAGTCCGTCCCGTTTCGTGAGAATGCTATCGTTGTTGGTATAGACCCTACTTTGACCGACCGAGACTTAGTGTAAAGCATACATAAGCGTCGTTATAATGCTTGTTTGACTACGTGGTACTTGGTTTCCGTGTCATTTTTCAAAAAACTGTCATTTCAAAAAAAAAGTGCATCTTTCCAAAACACCCAAATTTTGAAAAACCCGAAATGTTGTCCGTTTCGGGACCCGTCTTTTCAAAATACCCAAACTTTCAAAAATTCGGAATGCCGCCGAAATTTAGGATCAAATGATTTGACTCAAAATATCCTTTTTCTCTAGTCGGCATGCTGCCCGTTTTAATTCAGTAATTTCCAACACCATCTCGATTTTTCTGAATTTTCAAAATTCTAATCTTGGTTTTCGAAATTCCATTTTCGAACTTTCGGAAATTCATCCACTTAATATTCAAATTTCAAACATCCGACTATCCTAGTAAACCTTCCTTATTATAGGACCTACCGTCTAGCCGTGTGTCGGGTCTTTGCATAGTATGTCGAAGGTCTATAGCGTCGAAACTCCGCTGATCCTATATCACGAGTTTCCCCCTTTCCCGAGTCCGCCTTATCCGTCAAGGCACGACCGACCCGCGTAGGGCATACCCCTACAAAGGAAAGTCCGTCCATACACTCGAGTCATAAGTCTGGGGAAAAGTCTCACGTGGATCTTCCTTCGAACGGGATTAGGCCCACAAAGCCAAAATCCTAAGGAAGTTATACCACCCATCGAGTCATCCGTCTAGATGTCTTTCTCGAGTCTCTAGTCTTCTTTCCTAGTGTCGCTCGGGATATACTTTTCCTTTCTTTTTCCAAGATCTGGGTTCAGTTTCTGATTACGCGGTGTTCTTACAGACAGGCCGCCGGCAACTAGACACGCTCGAAGAATGGCTACTTTGAACAGCCTACAAACCTCTTTGGATGCCATGGTCGCGAAGCAGACCGATATCGAAGCCCAACTAACCGAAATGAGGGCTGGCCAAGTGGCCATTGTTGCTCGCCTAGCTACGGTGGAGCAAAGGGCTCCTAATGTCGAGGCTAATGAGCCTCTAGCTGAACTAGTCAGCGCGGTGCGCCGGCTAGAGGAACAAGTCCATCTGGCTGGGAGTAACAACATTCATCGGGAGAATAGTCGAGAGTACAACCCGCTGAGTGACAAACTGCCCGCAAACCTGAACCTCACAGGTTTGCCTATGTTCGAGGGAACTGAGGACCCGTTACTACATGTGCGGGCCTTCAAGGAATTCATGGCCATCAAGGGAGTGGATTCGACCATGTTCAAGAACCTCTTTGCTGCATCCCTTGAGAAGCACCCACGGGCCTGGTACTACAGGCTAGACCCGAAAAAATACCCTACATGGGATGATGTGGCTACCGAGTTTGCTCGGAACTATGCTGATAACACCGAGATCCAAACCACAATGCGATCTCTGGAGGTTATGGCCCAAGAGCCAAAAGAAGGTTTCACTAAATACCTTCAACGCTGGAGGGCCGAGAGTGTGAAATTGGTCGATAAGCCCAATGAGAAGACTCTAGTGGAGGCTTTTGTCAAGAACCTCCTCCCTTCCTACCGGGTTCACCTCCGGTACGCTGTCATACCCAATTTCACCACCCTTACCGAAATGGGTATGAGGATCGAAGACGACCTGAGACTAGAAAGCCTCACTAAGGCCGCTAGCAAAGGGTACCAAGGGGCCTCTTCCTCCACCACTAAGCCCCAGGCTGCAACTCGCAGCATTTTTGACGCGGTTAATCTACTAGATGCCCCGTCTAAGAAGAACACCCCACCTCGGGTCTTCACTGATATAGGTACTACCTATACCTATGCCTTACAAAGGCTATCCTCCAAAGGCCTAATCCAACCGATATGCCCAACTCCTGAAGTTTCGGTCGAGCGGCGCTCCAAGAACTACAATGCTCAGGCCTATTGCCAATACAACCGCGGCAATGGGCACGACACCGAAAAATGTTGGAAGCTGAAACATTTGATCCAGGACCTAATTGAAAGCGGCAAAATCCCGCTACCCGGAGATAAGCCCAGCAACAAGGAAAACCCTTTCAGCTCCCATGCCATCTTTGCCGGGGAGGTGATTGACTGCTCTCACCTTATCTCTCCCTTCATCCCGCAAGTGAACGGGATCTGGTTTGACGACGAGGATGATATCTACCTCGCTAAAGGGGAAACCGTTCCCATCACCCCTGAACAGATTCGAGAGGCCAAAACTCGAGTCCTAGCCAGCAACAACCTTAGTCGTCCCTATTTAGCCACAAGCACTAGGGACACCCCTATCCCGACAACCATCACCGATCCACTCGGGATGGAAGTCGCCCCTGGAGAGCCGACCGCTGAAACGGCTATTGTGAAGCAACTGAAGAGAACCCGAGTTGACCTCACTATATGGCAACTCTTAGTCAGCTCACAAGAACATCGAGAAGCACTTACAAAGGCTCTCGATCAAGTCAAGATCGACTCTTTGGCTACCCTTGCTGAAATGGTAGCCACGGTCCTACCCCACCTAAAGGGTAAGGCCAAAGAAGGAGGCCCAATGATCACATTTTCCGAAACCGATCTGCCGCCATTCGGGACCTCCCACAACCTGGCCCTTTACATCACGGCGATTTGCCGGGGCAAATACCTCCCGATGACCCTAGTCGATGACGGGTCAGCCGTGAATGTCCTTCCCCTAAGGACCGCCAAAGCCCTCAGCATTACCGAGGCTGACTATATCCCGACTGCTCAAACCGTCCAAGCCTTTGATGGGAGTCCAAAGTCGGTATCTGGGGCCGTGAAGCTGACCATCATCACGGGCCCGATAGAAAAGGAGCTTGAATTTCAGGTGATTGATGTCACCTCATCGTTCAACTTGCTCCTAGGAAGACCGTGGATTCACGCAGTGAAAGCTGTGTCTTCCACCCTCCACCGTAAGATCAAGATGCCTCTACTCGACAATGTTATTACTTTGGAGGCAACCCCAATGACCGTGGCTAGCTGTAACGCCACGGGCTGCACGGACCTATGGGGGTTCGACTTTGTGGGGATGATCGAGGAAGAGTACCTCTTTAGGCCTTACTTCACCACGAGCATTGACACGATGCTCCAAAACCTAGGGTACCTTCCGGGGGCTACCTCTCGACCCGACCTTCCAGCTGGGAAGATCATCGAGGTCCTTAAAGACGAAGACTCTCACTTCGGCCTTGGCTATGCCACCACTCCGGGCAACGTTGTCCGAGCAGGAATCGAAAAGGCCTGCAACATCATGAAGGGTATCCACTTGAGCCCTTACAGCCCACGGTTGTCTGACTACCTTGTCACACCGGTATTCGGGGCTATCCAGGTTGGACTGTACCAACCCAGTGCTACGCACCTCGGGACCCACTTGGCCCGGGACTGCAACTACATCCCAGATGAGGTGTTCGCCCTCATCCAGTCCGATGGAGCGGATGATGCCGAGCCCGCGCTGGGGCTACTCTTCGGGGAAGACACCATAGCCCCGACTCCAAAAGAAGACCTGGTCAACCTGATCCTCCGCAGCAACAGGTTTGACCCAACCAAGCTGATCTCGGATGTTGGCTCCGAGACGGGAAACAGGGCCTGGAGAAAGACTGTCAAGTGGTCTGACAGTCAAGGAAGGATCTACAAGCTGGTCGCCGGAGAGGGAGACATGCCTGAGTCTGAGTCCGAGTCTGAGTCGGAGTCAGAGTCAGAGTCTGAGGTCGAGTCTAGAAAAGTCGGTGCTAGAGTCACTCCTGTAACCCCCCTCCCTTCTATCATTCCTGCTGCTAGCACTTCGGGGTCTGTCCCGAGTGCTTTACCAATTCCGCCACTGACCAATGATCAGATGGCTGATCTCTTTGAGCTGTTTTCCAAGTTTTCAATCAATAATAACAACCGTTCTGCTTACGACTTGTCTCTTTTAAATTTTGTTTTCAAAAATGATTTATGCTATGACATTGAGAAATCCGACGAACAGGTACCCCTACCTCCACATCTGATCGAGCAACTAGAGCAAAGGGAATCCCGGAATCCGGTAATTGAAGAGACCGAGTCCATAAACGTGGGAACAACCTTAGAGCCTCAGATACTTAAGATAGGGTTATCCTTAGATCCCGAGGAGAAACAACAGTTTATAAACCTCCTCCAAGAGTTCAAAGACGTCTTCGCGTGGTCCTACAAGGACATGCCGGGGATAGACCGGGAAATAGCCGAGCACCGCATACCAATCAAAGACGGGTGCAAGCCGGTCAAGCAGAAGCTTCGTCGAATGAGGCCCGAGTGGTCTCTCAAAGTAAAAGAAGAAGTCAACAAACAGTTCAAAGCCGGCTTCATACAAGTGTCCGAGTATCCGGACTGGGTTGCAAACATCGTGCCGGTTCCTAAAAAGGACGGTAAGGTGCGGGTAAGCGTAGACTTTCGGGACCTTAACAAAGCAAGCCCGAAAGATGATTTTCCGTTACCACACATCGATATACTGGTGGATAACACGGCCGATCATGCCCTTCTATCATTCATGGACGGGTATGCCGGATATAATCAAATTAAGATGGTGGAAGAAGATATGAGTAAGACTACCTTCACCACACCTTGGGGTACTTACTGTAACACCGTCATGCCATTTGGTCTCATTAATGCCGGGGCCACATACCAAAGGACCGCTACCACCTTACTACACGACATGATGCATAAAGAGGTAGAGGTCTATGTAGATGACATGATCGTCAAATCCAAAGAACGGGACGGTCACATCACCGCCCTAAGGAAATTTTTCACCCGATTGCGCAAATACAACATGAGGCTAAACCCTCAAAAGTGCAGTTTCGGGGTAACGTCAGGCAAATTACTGGGTCATATCGTTAGCCAACGAGGTATCGAGGTCGACCCAGCTAAAATCAAAGCCATTACCGAGATGCAAGCTCCTAAAACCGAAAAAGAAATAAGGGGATTTCTCGGGAAAGTCCAGTATATTAGTCGATTCATCTCCAAGCTAACCATGGTGTGTGAACCAATTTTCAACAAACTGAAAATAGGGGAACAAATACTATGGGATGACAAGTGCCAAGCTGCTTTCGACAAAATCAAAGAAATTCTGTCTGCACCGCCAGTTTTGATGCCACCTCAACCCGGTTTGCCTCTGTCGTTATACCTAACAGCGACCGAGACAGCCATGGGGGCTATGCTGGCTCAGACAGTTGACTCCGAAGAACGAGCCATCTATTACATCAGCAAGAAGTTTTTAGAGTATGAGTGCAAATATACCATGCTTGAAAAGACGTGCTTGGCTCTAGTCTGGGCCACTAAGAAGCTTCGACACTATATGCTCAGCTATGAGGTCCATGTTCTATCCAAGATGGACCCGATCAAGTACCTCTTCGAAAAGCCCATCCTCAATGGCCGGATTTCAAGATGGACTCTAATGTTGGCAGAGTTCGACCTGAAATTTGTACCGTTAAAAGCTATTAAGGGGCGAATAGTAGCTGAATTCCTCGCTGACAGCCCGGTAACCGAAGAAGGACACACCGACACCTGGTCCTTCCCCGACGAAGATATTTTCCATACCGATGCCGAAACATGGGATTTATATTTCGATGGAGCATCTAATTTTCGAGGGTTCGGAGTCGGGATCCTCCTAATTTCACCAAGAGGGGAGCATACTCCCGTCTCCATCAAACTGGACTTTGATGTTACCAATAATGCAGCAGAGTACGAAGCATGCATTTATGGGCTACAAGCCGCCGCCAACCTAGGGATCACAAATCTCCGGGTACATGGCGACTCATCCTTGGTCATTAACCAAGCACTCCAAAAATGGAAGACTCAGAATGCTAATCTCGTGACCTACCAGGCACGAGTAAGGGATCTCGAGAAACAATTCCAAAAGGTAGAGTACATATACCTGCCCCGGGAAGAAAATCAGTTTGCAGATGCACTTTCAAAATTGGCGTCTTTACTGAACATTCCCGACCACGTGACCAGTATGCCAATTTGCGTCGAAAGACGGTCTGAGCCGGCATACATCCATGACATTGAAGACATCGAGATCACTGATCCCGAACCTTGGTACCAGGCTGTGTTAACATACCTGACCAACGGAGAGTATCCTCCCGGGACTGAGGGTCGAGCCAAAAAGGCCTTGCGAAGGCTAGCTAGCCAGTTCGTCCGTACTGATGACGGACAACTGTACAAAAAGACGGCACAGGGGGCTCTTCTCCTTTGTGTTGACAAATATAAGGCCGAGAAAGTAATGGCCGAAGTACATGATGGCGAAAATGGCCCACATATGAATGCTCACATGCTGGTCCGAAGAATAATGAGGCTCGGGTATTACTGGAACACCATGGAGGCCGACTGCCAGTTATATGTCAAACATTGCCATAACTGTCAAATCTTTGGCAATGTGCAACATATGCCGTCATCTTTGCTCTACACCATGACGTCACCTTGGCCATTCTCAACATGGGGTATCGACATAATCGGGAAGGTGAATCCCTCCGGTAATGGCGGGCACTGTTTCATTTTAGTAGCTATCGACTATTTCACCAAATGGGTCGAAGCTGAATCATATCGCATTCTCAATGCTAAACATGTCGCCAAATTTATCCAAAACAAGATAATATGTCGGTATGGAATCCCACATGAATTTATCAGGGATCATGGAACCCATTTCCAAGCTGAGACCGCGGCCCTACTGGCTAAATACAAAATTCAAAGGCACACGTCCTCGCCCTACCGTCCCCAAACCAATGGAGCAGTAGAGGCGGCTAATAAAACGATTGTCACCATACTCAAAAAGATGGCTGATAATTATCGGGACTGGCCCGACAAAATACCTTTTGCCCTATGGGGGTACCGGACATCAATTCGCACCGCAACCGGGGCGACACCATATTATCTAACCTACGGGATGGAGGCAGTCCAACCAGTTGAACTAGAGGTACCGTCCCTCAGAATTCTGCTAGAAAGTCAAGTACCCGAAGCTGACTGGGTTCGAGCACGGTACAATTCGTTGGTTATACTAGACGAACGACGGTCCCGCGCTCTCAACAACATCCAAATCTACCAGAAGAGGATCCAACGGGCCTTCAACAAGCGGGTAAGGCCCAGAAACATCAAAGAAGGGGATCTAGTCCTTAAGACTGTTCGAGCTTTACTACCAGTTGACCCAAGGGGAAAATTCAAACCCAACTGGGCTGGGCCATACCTGGTGAAGAAGATCCTATCGGGGGGAGCGGTAATGCTGACGGACCTGGACGGGAATGAGTTCGTCAACCCAACCAACCTGGACCAGCTGAAGCGTTACTACCCTTAGCCATTTCTCAATGTCATTAGCAATTTTTATCAAAATCGTTTATTTTACAAAAAGCAAGTCAATGAGCTAGAATTATTCATTCTACTGTCGCAAAACATCTTGAACCATTAGTCTTGGTGTAGTTCGAGATTGCAAATTTCCTAAGCTTGAACTACGTTTGGTTTGATTCTGCTAATCGCGGATACGTAGGCAGCCCCTCAAAAGGGCACAACCAATGCAATCGAGAAAAGACAGGAACGCTTTTAAATAATAAACTTCCTTTTATTAATTATCACAAAAAAAGGCCCCAATAAACTTGGGAAAATTACAAGCGCAGGAATCCAAAAAATTACAAAAAACACACGACAAAATAATAATAATATTTAAGTAATAAAAAACTAAGGACTCGGTATTTAGGGCATCTTGCCCTTCCCCTTGTCCTTGGCCTCCTTGGCCGTCCACTAACGGCGACGCGGAGGAGAGCGTTCCCGAATCACCACGGGAACCTCTTTAGCCCGGACTCGTTTCTTGGAACTCGAGTCCTCATCCATCTCGATAGGCCCGAGTCGGGCCCTCACAGGCTCGGGGAGCCGGTCACGCGGACCTAATCGGTCCCGGGCCGCCAGCCTTGGCCCAAGTCGTCGCTCCAAGTCCGTCTGGGGGCTTTGCCGCCCCCGCGTGCCACTAGCACCGGCATCTTTAGCTCGAGTCTTAGTATGTGACTTAAGACCCGACTCTAATCGGACTAAGGTAGCAGGGGTCTCTCCCTCATCGAAGAATCCCCTATTGTCCTTCGCCGTCTCACGACGGACTAGTTCGAAGGCCTCATCGACCTTCAGAGCTTTACAGGCTTCCTCGGACTCCTCAGAAGTCCATTTCTTGTAAGCCCAAGAAACCCAAGCGGATTGGCAAGGGTTGGGAATAGTCCATGTAGGACGAGTAAACCATCTCTGCAACCAGGTGTCGCACATAGCGTCCATCAGTTGGAGCGAGACGCTAATAATGGCTTCAGTCTCAGGAATGCGCTGAGACGAACCGAACTGCCTCAGAATGCGGTCCGGGTAAATGTGAACTGTCCAGTCGAGGGACAGGATCACAAGGTAACGAGCTTGGTCCCTCTTGGCCAACCCCGTCAGCTTAGAAAGGAACCACCAAGCAACCGTCCACCTAATCAGTGGGCCACCATGGAACACCAATTCCTCATCCCAATAAGCTCGATTTATACGGTGATTTGAGCTTATCCGGCGCCCTCTTGAACTAATCTGGCTGCTACGGTAGTTGGGAACGCTCGGAGGAGGCTCTATGATCGATAAGCGTTCCGACAGCCAAACCTGCAAAAAGTATATACAGAATTCATGAGCAACGAAATGGTCCGCTATAGCCCACTCGATCGAGTACACCATCTGACTCGATCGAGTAAAGCTCCTTAAGAACAACCAGAAGCTCGTCAGGTGTGGCACTCGATCGAGTAAAGCATCTCACTCGATCGAGTAAGCCCTTCACAGATGGGCAGAAGCACTTTGCAGACACCACTCGATCGAGTGATAGGTCCACTCGATCGAGTGACTTACGGACCTCAAAAAAAAAAAAAAAAAAAATCGCGAGACGTATACCTGCAGAATGAGGGTGCTCCCCGTCAGTTGCCGGGTTGGGTCAAGTCGCCTAGCATCCATACCCATGATGAGTTCCCCAGTGGCTAGCCAAGCAGGGCTGTGACCAGTCTCCATCTGGTCAACCACTCCAATCAGCCTAATTTGACCCACGCATGAGTCAACATCCATCAACCCCTCGAAGACGTAGTGGTGCAGCATGCAGAATGCAAAAGCCCTACGCCTGTGGGAAGGCGTAGCCCTTACATCTTGACTGTTCATAAACTTATCAGCCAAGTCGAAGAGGGAAACAGTATCTCCCCGAACCATTCGATCCGCTCAGCATGAGACAGACCCAGGAAATCCCTCAGTCTTCTCCTCGGGTCCGGGTAGAATGGAGGGATGGCAGGACGAGCCACGGGGCTCCAACCCCCGATGGCTGCGATCTCCTCGGGGAGAGGGCATATCTCTCCCCGCGGAAACGCAAAGACGTGATGGGTAGTATCCCAAAACGCCAAACAGGCGTCCAAAAAGTGTGAATCAGTCACTAAACGCCGAAGAGGAAACAGGCTGACAATCCCCATTTGGGTCAGCTGAATTTTGTCCTCGTCCCGAAAGTGCTGGGACCAGGCAAAAAGCATTGAAGTGAGATGCTCGATACCCATGGCAGGAACTTGATTTCTCTTGAAAGACTGAGAGATTTTTTTAAGAGAAGAAGGGTTTTGATTTGAGGTGCAGTAAACTGAAGCAGGGAGACCTGTATTTATAATAAGGAAACCTGACTGTAACCTAACTAACCCTGCCTCCTCAGCAAACTGGGCCCCAACATGTGCAGGCCTGACTCCAACCCAGAATAGGAATCTAGTTGTCCCGAGCTTTCCTAAGTTTTTTTTTTTTTTTCTAAAAATTCCTAAAATTCTAAAAAAAAAATTTTAAAAAAATTTTTTTCCAAAAATTTCAACAACTTTTTTCAAAATCCAGTACATTTTTCCCCAGCACGAGTCGGTGTTTTGCCTATGTGTTACATGCAATTTATCATGTGTCAGCATACAGGTACACCCCAAGACTTCAGAAGCAAGTCTCTGCGCAACTACTTCACTCCCCAACGTGAGCCCATATCTATCCCAGAATGCTACAGTCAAAGCCATGATGTATCAGCATACGGGTACTCCTACACCTCCAAAAGCGAGTTTCACTCCCCACGGAGCTATCACCGGCAAGACAGGTATGACCCTCTGCTTATGGCTGGCGAGCCCTTCACGCTAGTCTACTGGACTATAAACGACCCGACCGGAAGGCTGCCAGGTCGTAATCTGCGATTGGTCTGGTAGCTACTCTGACTTTCGCCTTGTCCAAGCCTCAGTCAGAGTGGGGGCTCTGTAGACACCCGCATTTTGCCTGCTAGTGTCTATAGCAGTTCCCGACAAACACCCGATGATGATCGGACGCAAATGTGACTTAGTATACTCGGATTTGGACCCGAAATCAATAATATCTGACATGGACTTTTAGCGGAGTAACAATCTCACAAAACAGACCTCAAATTCAGGCCCAGTGGGTCGTTCCGAGCAAAATAAGACTAATTTGGGCCAAAACCGACACCAAAAATAAATCCCGTCTTTTGGCGACCGGGTCAAAACCCGGTCAAAGACGAACCCGTCACAAAAACAGCCCAAGTACACCTTCTAGAAGCTGGCGCCCAAACTCATTTTCAAAAAAGATCACACAATCAACCAAGTCAACCCTTTCCTCTTTTATCTCGGTTTACCTGATCCACTCGATTGAGTGGATTGACCCACTCGGTCGAGTGGAGCGTCAAAAACCGGATCAGGCCCATTTTCTAGGGCACTCGACCGAGTGCACTAGGGCCACTCGATCGAGTGACCCTAGGTCGTGGGGTAAACTCTATAAATACCCCATGACCCTCACTCATTTCACAACTTTTACCAATCCACTTTTTACCTACATTCACTTCACATTTCAGCCACACTTTCTACCCTACAACCCTAAGCAAACACACACCATAAACCGAGTCCCTTGTCCCTCGAAAAACCGACAATTCATCCACACACACACACATACACCATAACTTGCATACATCCTCGATACTCCGACGTCCCGTCACTATTCGCGAGTCCATTTCCGAGGTCTTTACTAAGCATGTATGTTGAGGGTGTCCTAAACCCCATTTCAATCTTTGTTTCTTTTATTTACGCTTTTGTATCGCTAATATTATACCTATATTAATATTGTAATTCTAACACATTAACTCTAACATCCTAACTTTTACATTTTCGCATACTAACTTTTTATTCGCGTTACTAACGTATTACTATCATACCGCGTATATATATATTAGTATCAAAAATTCGGTTTCGGAAACGTTTGACTATAATCGTCGCCTAAAATCCGTCTAATCCCTTTACGAGCAACGACGGAGGTGGAGCCCTTTCGAGGAGCCCCGCCCCAATGTACTCAAGGGCGTGACGTGATCGCGACTAATCGTAGTTGAACGCATCCGATCCTATTTTAATTAGTGCGGAACCCGTTGACACGAAAACCGACATCACATAACCCGAAAGGGTTAGTTTCGATGTCGTGACGTAGAGGGATGTATTCCGTTGCTAATTCAAATTTTCTAACGTAAATGTTTTCATAAAATCCCGACAACGGTATTATAATCGTACATGTACACAATTATAGTACCGGAGGTCAAGTTAAATTCAAATCATGCGATATTTGCATTTAATTCGACCGACCGTCGATTTTACATCCAAAAAACGAAACGAGTTGACACTCGTACAGGGGCTACTCGACCGAGTGCATAAGCCACTCGATCGAGCAGCGTCCACAAAACTGGACAGAACCTCTTTCGAGGGGCTACTCGACCGAGTGCATAGGACACTCGATCGAGTAGCGTCCATAACTCTGCGCATAATCTTTTTTGAGGACACACTTGACCGAGTCAGACCATGACTCGACCGAGTGGGCCCTGTAACCTAGAAAACCGAGAGCTAAAATGCAACATTTAAGCCTCGTCCTTTTTTACGACTTTTAGTCCGCACGTGTAAAGCCAATCACGTGAATCCATTTTCCAAAACCCACGCTCATCACGACACCTTAGACGACTTTGATCAATTTTTCGACATGATAAGTCGGGACAAGGCATCGAGGCATAGGATCGGGCTAGCATCACGCCTAGGTCCTATGTCTCCGTCCTTCGTTTGATGTACAACATAATGTGCATTTAAACAGGGTTAGTTCGTCTACACATTTCACGGTCAAGTTTACATACGAGTCCGTTCCCATCTTTTTATTATCTATTGTTCCGCTTATTTTTGTATTGGCGGGGTTGTATTTCCGCCCGTGTAATTTGTACGTTACTTATTTTCGAGTTTTATTTATTTACTTGCTTACCGCTTTATAAATGAACCTCGCATGCTAAACCATTTCGACCATAATCAAGATGCCTTAAATGACGTAGTTAACCAATAACTCACATGCTTAGCCCGAAAACGCTGTTTGCATATCATTTAATCGTTTTACTAGCGCGCGCACACGAACACGAGCGATGTCTTAGTAGAGGCCGCCATGTGCGGGCGGGGTTGGGTGTCCTTAGTGGGCTTCCCAATACGTACCCTCACCCCTTACTCAGAACCTTTGGTTTCTGGATGTCCGAAACCCTTGGCGCACGAGAGTCATTCCATATACGAAAGCCGGTTTATACGGTATCGATATTGCAATGCAAAAGGGACGAGCCCAATAAAATCTGAAATCGAAGTGGGCTTACTTTGTGTATAGCCCATGACGACATAGAGTGGGCTCGTATGGTTCCGAATAACCACAAAATTCGGTGGCGACTCCATTTTGACTTAAATTTCGAACCCGAGAGCAATCTCACAACGAGATTCATTCGCCTACCCAAACCCGCGCGTGGCCGCGTCGGGGTGGACCTACGTCATGTCCACAGATTTATTATGGTGTCGATGACGCGACACGGGCCTATATTGAAGAGAACTATGAAGGCATGTTTAAATACAAGTCTTATGTGAAAAGATGGGTGCTACTCCAATATTTAATCCGAAACAGTTTGGAGTCAGAGATAAAAAGGAAGGCTGAGATATTGGAGCTTAAGGCGATGATGCAACAACTTGGATATGATAACTTTAAAGGAAAACGAGCATGATGCTCCATGTAAGTTAGATACTAGAGTTAATTTCTCACATTCCACTGACTATGTTATGACTAAATCTGTTGCATCTATTAGACAGGACATATGTCCATTTGAGGAAGATGATGATGATGTGTATAGTGTTCAGTCTTACCTCGTTTCCCAAACCCCTATGATTTCTAACTTGATGCAGGATGATGACTTGCATTCCTTGGATACTTGTGAACCACCTTATTTTCCTTCGGAGCAACTTTTACACCCTTTAATCAAATACTCTTCTCATTTTGTGAATGTTGTTGTGGCAAACAATGATTGTGAGATGGAAAGTGTTATATTTGAGGAAAACACGTGTTTGGATGCTTTGACTGATGTTTTTTTGAGGATAACATTGAGAATTTTGGTTCATGTGAATTTGAGAGTGTGTCATTTGATGTCAATTTTAAGGTTTTGGAAAGAGAGTTGAACAAAGGAGAAGCCCGTGAGCGTGAGAGAAAAGATCAAACAGACGAGAGTCGGGAAGAGAGTGTACCTTTGAATGATACTTTAAGTGAAGAGAGTTTCAGCATTGAGGATACTTGGGATTGCGAATCTGATTTCTTTGAAAAACCTATTTTAGAGAAATTTGACTTTTCCCATTGTTTTGAAGAGGAATCTCCTTCACCCATTGATTATCTTGATCTCGATTCCTTTACACCTTTACTTGAGCCTATGATTATCGATATTGAGGATTGTGAGACTCTTTTAGAAGAGGTTGTTTTGGCTCTTGGTTTCTCCTTTGATGGTTGTTTTCTTGAGAGTATTGAAGATGGTGATAATAACAACAACTCTTTCGAGGAAGTAGAAGAGTATAAGTTTGATGCTTTAATTAGTTTTGAGTTATTTGACTCTCCTCTTGTGAAATTTGTGTCAAATGATAAGACTTGGGCTAATTTTGAGATATTTGGTTTGTATGTCTTTTCTCATAAACTGCTCACTACTCTTCTTACTTATCATACTTATTATTGATCATGCTTATTAATGTTGATTCCCTATGACCACTTTGTTGCTGATTGGTCTAGCTTGTTTGACAAGCTAATGCGATCCTTGACCTATTTTTTAGGCGATTCACATAGGTTGCTAAGATGTGTTCTATATATTTTCTTTGCTCCTCTTGTATTTTTTTTTTTTGTTGTTTTTTTGTGTGTAGGTACCGTTTTTGCGACGGAGACATCGACAATTCCGATTATGAAGAAGATGCTTCGATGCGGTTTGGGGATGTCTTCTTTATATGTATCTTGTAAGTAGTCTCATTTTTTTTCCTTTTACACTTTCATCGTCTTTCATATCTTTCCCCATATTTTTTTATGCCATTTATTATTTGTTGTACACAATGAGGGCATTGTGTGATTTGGTTTGGGGAGGGTATGCATCTGTTTTTTTCATCCATCTGCATATTTCTTGCATTTTCGCATGCATAAAAAAAATAAAAAATAAAATCACAAAAATATGTTTTTTTTCATATAGTCGAGTCGGAATGGTTATATAATGATGATGATATTGCTTTTATGTCTTCATTAGCTTTCTTATGCCTTGCACCGTTATCGTTTTTGTATATAATTGCATGCATCAGTCTCTTGTCATTGATTGATTTTACTGAACGAATAAACTTGACTCATTGTTGGCAAACTACTTAGAATTGTAAGGAATTAGAGCTTTAAACTGATGACATTCATGATCAGTTTCTTTTAGGATTGAGAGTAGTACTCCTTATGAGACATGTAACATCAAACTGCATAAGCATGACATTCGTCTCTTAGGTACCTGTACGTTTTTGACTCGTGGTTTTGACATGTGCGAAAAAGGCAAATCATTTCTTTTAATTAATTCTCATAAGCCTCACATAGCCAAATTGACCTGTTTGACCCGTTTATCAACTACATGTCATATATTGCCTACCCTAGTCAAGCTAGTAGATTAGTTGGACGAAATTGTTTTTCCCAGGTTGATTTTGGTACCGTGATGATTGAGAAGGGAATGAAAAAATAGATGAAAAAAAACAAATTTATTTGAAAAGGAAAAAAATCAAAGAAAGAAAAAGAAAGGAAAGAAATGAAAAAAATGAAGTGAAACTAGAAGAAGGATGTGTTTTTACTATGAGAAAAGAATTGATCTCTCTAATTTCATAGTTATTGGTGGGAAGCGATTTTAATAAGGCGCTTGTTGCTATGCCTAATTTCTTGGACTGGAGTTAGGTGAGAACGGGATGTTTATTAATGGTTGGTGTAATTCTGGCTTGGCTATTAACTCCACATATCCATATCGTTTTGCCCCTTCTTACCCGATTAGCCTCACTCTATACCATATGTAAGTTCTTGACACGTGTCTTTACCCGTTAGAATGCGTATGTACGGTTATTAGAGATTGATTTCATGTGAGATTGCATGCATGCTCTTGTAAGTCACAGTTTAGGTGAGTGCTTTATTTGTCTTTTCGTTTTTACATAAACTCACAATATCACCCCTTTTGTGTGATGAGCGACCCGTGAGAGTCCGACATAGACGAGTCTTGCAAGGTTGAAGGTTCAGTATTGTTGTCATTGATAAGGCTTGTTGTATGTGGTTGTGTGCATTGGCCTTAATCGATATGCATTAATTGGTTTAGGAGAGTCAGAAGCATAATTAGCTTTGAGTTGTATACGGTTTCATTAGGATGTTTTTCTTTGTCTTGTGCTTGCTTGAGGACAAGCAAGGGTTTGTTTGGGGAGGTTTGATGCGTGCGATTTATATATGATTATTTCGTCTTTTACACACGCATTTCCATGCATATCGAGTAGCATTGTCTACTATTTTCCCCCGAATTTGATACTTTGTGAACTTGTTGTATCTTATGCAGGTTTGAACCCGTGGACGCATAAACAAGCCAAAAACCGTGCTTAAAGATGGAATCTTATGCAAAATAAGAAAAGAGAATGATCGTTTCCAAACGAGTCAATATAAAACGTGAGTATCTTGAGTTCTACACCTCCAGTTGAGCTGATTCCGGTTGAGTTAGAAATTTCTCTCTCTCTTAGCTTTCCAACGGTATATTACAAGCCCGATTTGAAGAAGTAACGAAGAAATGGCAATCGTTTGAAGTTGAGCGCGCAGTGCAGAAAACGGAAATAGGTCAATAATAGTCGAACGACTATCCACTATAGTCGACCGACTATTCTCGAGACTGGACGAAGACCGAGACTTTCCTAATTTGATGTTTAGGGTTAATAAGACTTTTGGGCTTTTGTTTTAGCTTAGTATTTAAGAAACTATTAGACTAGAATTCTACTACCTCTTCTATTATGTTTTTAATTCTTTAGACTTCTCTTTAGATTTCTCTTTACTCTAAAAACTTTTAGATCTAGATTTCTGAATTCTTTTTTACTCTTCCTTTAAACTCGGTAATTTAATTCTTTCTTTGTTCTTTCTTATTCTCTTTGTTCTTAATTCTTTCTCTCTTAATCTTATTAATTCATTTATGCTTATTTCTCTTTAGATCTATTAGTTATGCTTAACTTATTTATCATCTTTATTATTATTGTCTTAAATTTCTCTATGAGTAGCTAATTTCTCTTCCTAGGATTTAGGAGATCTCTGAATTGAATACGATTGCTAATTAGTTTATAGATCTATCAACGGTATTGCGTCTGAGTTGTTAATTGTAGCATTTAATTGAGATTAATTGATTAAGTCGACGTAATTGATAAATTGAATTGGTGAACTCGAACCTAAGATCGGAAGCCTGGTAAGAGTTAGACCTACTACAACACATTAGTTTGCCCTAATAAGATCGGAAGCCGTTAGAAGCATTCTAGGGTGAATAGCGGACCGAAAGGACCTTTTCACTACCCCTTAGACCAATATCTGTGATAGACCTGTGACCTAGACTGTGACCGTAGGAAATTCATGGTGAACCGACGATCCTAGTTTTCCCTCTATATTTATTCATCCTTTACTTCTCTTCCTTCACTACTTTTACATTAGTTAAACACAAAACTAAAAATCTCCGATTTGGTTACTTAGATAAACTTTAATTACGAGTAAAATTTATTTGTCTTCTTGTGGATACGATCCTGACTTCCCTAAGCTATATTTTTAGTTAGACCTAAGTTGGTTATCTTTGATAGGTATACGACTAGCTTATCACTTAAAACCCCTCTGCCAGTTTTTTGGGGTGCCACTCGATCGAGTGGCCTATGGCACTCGATCGAGTGCCCCCTGTACGAACAATGGTTCGTTTCGGAAAACATTAATCTCGGATTTCCTTTAGTTTAAAATCGATAATTTATTTAAGCCGCGTAAAAATATGATATAATTTATACTCGACTTAATTTTGATACTCGCGATATGCATGCTATTATTACGAGATCGATTATCGGAAATTTTAGAAAAGACGTTATAAGTCGTTTTAAATTGAACTAGGACGAAATAATTCCCTCTGCGTTATAATGTCGTAATTGATTCTTCCGGACTATGTGACAATTATTTCGGCATCAGCGGGTTCATGCTAGCTCGATTTATTGACTAATTTTTTTAGACATAATATTCGGCTATGGAGTCGATATCGCATCTTGAGAATAAACGTTTTGTTTGTTTGGATTAGATCGAAAGTCGATTCCCTCCGCGTCACGACATCGTTATTAATCCTTGCGGATTATGTGATGTTCGATTTGCATCAACGGGTTTCGTTCTAATCTTGAAAAAAAGAATCGAATATGTTTAAGGAGGAATATCGCGATCCCATCATGCCCTTGAGTGTTTAGGGCGGGGCTCCTCGAGAGGGCTCCACCACTGTTACAACTCGTAAAGGGATTAGAAGGGTCTTATACGAAGTTCATCCTTAAACTTATTCGAATCAAAATAGTTTTAAAAAATCGATATATGCGCGATGTTGATGAAGATAAAAACGCTAGTGACGAAATAAAATAAAAAACAAAAAAGGAAGAAGAAAACGAGATGGAGAAAAGAGAAAGAAGAGAATCGGGATTTTAGTTATTAACACCCTCAACCTACATGCTTAATTATCTCGAAAACAGACTCGTATAGTATTGGCTTAGACACGGGAGCGTCGAGATGTATACAGGAGAGTTATGGTGTGTATAATTGGGAAGGGATTTGACGAGTTTTGCTCTCGGGTTTCCTAAAGGATTTCTAGAGGAAAGATCGGGGTTGTAAAAGTATAGGATTGCTGAAATTTTGGGTTGTGAATCGTGTGTAGGATTGTATAGTGTGTATTGTGTTGAGGGGGTGGGGGTATTTATAAGAAAATACCCCGACTTTGGATAGAAAAGTCCCGGTTTAGGATAGAAGGAATACCCGGCTTTGGATAAGAAAAAAATCTGGTTTTGGATAGAAAGAAGAGTCACTCGATCGAGTGGTGTGTTACACTTGATCAAGTGCCCGGTCTGACGCCGGTTCAGCGCGTTTTGTGAGCCTACTCGACCGAGTGGGCTAGTCCACTCGATCGAATGGGTCTGGCGGGTGGATGGCTTACTTAGAGATAAAGTTTTATCTCTAACGAAGAAGTTTAGTTGCTTGGATCTTTTTTGTAGCTGATTTTTGTAGTCTTTGACTTTGAGTTAGACTTTCGAAGTTTGCGTGACTGATTTTTATGTCTCGGTAATGTCTTTGACCGGGGTTTGACCCGATCGCTAAAAGACGGTTTTATCCTTGGTGTCGGTTTTGACCAAAATTAGTCTTATTTGATTGGAAATGACCCACTGGGCCTGAATTTGATGTCAGTTTGGTGAGATTTTTACTCCGCTAAAAGCTCGCACAAAATAATATTGATTCTGAGTCCAAATTCGAGTATGTTAAAGCACGTTTGCGTCCGATCATCATCGGGTATTTTTTGGAAAATACTATAGACACCTAGCAGCCAAATGTGGGTGTCTACAATAATACAGATATTAGTCATTCTCGTGGTATACCTTATCCGGTATTCTGCTTAAGATGCGTCGATCTGGCATTAATAGGGACGCATCGAACCTTATAAGGTGAGCATCGGGACTAATACAGAACCCGACCATCGTTTTGTTCAGTTTTAGCTTATTTACGTTTTGAATTCCATGTTAGGTGATTTAGCATGCGATTATAAAGTCATAAAAGCAATAAATCATACGAAAGAACTGTAAATGCGAAAGTAAATAAATCACATAGTGAGGAGTTGTACCCTCGATGTATACGCTAAACGGGACACAATGCATAGATAGTTGAGAACGGATCTCGCAACTACTCGGGTCTATTTAGAGTGTTTTAGGGTTTATGATTGAAGTTGGGACGCTACGTGTTTTAGTAAGTGTCGTGGACCTAGTGTCCACATTTGATATTATCGTAGTGCATAATAATAAAGGTGCGAGAATGTAAAGTTTTGTTTAGACGACAACCTAGTGACGATTCTACTTCAAAGGCGGATCCTCCTAACTTGCCCGGTGACTTCGGCAGAGTTCCATTACCGTTAGCACTTCCTGCGGCTATTCCGGCAGAGCTCCGCTACTACTTGTTAGTTCTGCGGCTAATCCGGCAGAACTCCGCCAGACTCGGTGTAGCTGGTAGATCACAGGCACCTCGGTATCGAGTGGAGTGCTCGAAGGTGGGGAGTAGCATCGATTTACTTTTGGGACTACGATCAAGTGGATCGTTTGCTATGGGTGTCGGAGTGCGAGCTCAAGCAAGATACTCTTTACGAGTCAAAGAGAGAAGAGAAATGAAGAAGTTTTGTGACGAAATGAAGGGGTGGAGGGGGGTATTTATAGGTGTTTTTGGCTCTCGTCACCCGGATGGACTTGAGTCCAGGCGCGCCAAGACTCAGGCGCCTGCGTTTAGGCGTGTGGAGGCTCAGGCGCGACAGGTGAGGCGCTCGGGATTTTGAAGATACAGTTTTGATACTTTCCAAAATCAAGAGGTGAGCGTATAATACAATGCTTAGGGATTAAGTCTTCTCCGCTTTGACCTAGCACCGTTGCGCCTAGTGGGCCTCGGGCGCGTGTCCCAAGGTTCGCTTGGCGCGCTGCTGACTCTGTTCGCGTTTCGGGACCGATTCAGGGTCCCGGTGTCGAAATTGACTCTAATTAGTGTCTATGCGACCGTAATGACACGACTAAGGCTGTCTTGATGTTATTTTAATTTTTCTGAGTAGTTATTTGATCTGTTTCATAGAAAAACTACCTAAAACATTGCGAACCCGCGTCGCGTTGCGGTCTGATCGTCATCGGGTGTTTGTTGGGCACTCCTCCAGCCACCAGGTCCAAATTTGGGTGTCTACAATTATTTATGAAGTCGTCTTATTATTTATGAAGTTGCCTTATAGAGATCTAATAACCTTCGTATTAGATTTCGACTTATTCCCTAACGAGGTATGTCTTAATTAATCTTTTGTGACCTTCATGTTGTTCAAAGATTTATGGGATTTATGTCATGTTAATAATATGCTAACACTTACTACATTATTTTTATATGGTTAATAATCAAACTCTTCACTCTCCCTCCTTTATCCATTTGGACTGGTTGTTTTTATCAATTTTTAAGACCATATTCATTCACACAATTCACACAATTCATTTCTTTCCATTCATTCTCATTCAACCACATTAAACAAAGAAAATACTTTTCATTTCCTCTCTTTTGGCCTTAGTTTTGAGCAGCAATTACAGCCAAGATTTGTCTCAAAATCGAGTCTTGATCGTCTCATTTTCATCTCCAAATTAATCGTCTTTCCTTTCCCTTCGTTAAGGATTCTTAGACGACCCCGAGGCCGACGAATTTATCATAGACTCGGATTTGGATTGTAGGTAACGTCGATGTTACTCGGTATTGCATGATTTTATTTGTGTAATTTCATGTATATAATTATAATTTTATTTTTGACAATATATGTATGTCATATAATCTGGAAAATTTTAAAGTCATAAAAATTTGAATGTTTCGGTATTTTTATCGCTTTTACAAGATTAACGATTAAGTTGTTATATTGCTTTGTAAAATCGTACTATTCGGCCTAAACATGTAAAATATGAGTATATTCTTTAAAAATGATGTTTTTGACTATTTTGATAATTTTGTATTTTTCTGATATTTTAAGTATCGATTATTGAATTATTACCGTTTTCGGACAAAAATGATTAAAAGCCGATTTTTAGTTCTTATACTTAAAAATTTTATTTTAATCTAAAATTTGGCGTGGATATTTTTTTTGATGAAAAATAATTTTATGAAATTTTGCATAATTTTTAGAAATTGTTAAGTGGGGGAATTAATTAAACACTTTAAATTGTCGTTTATCGTTAAAACCGTGTTTGTCATTTTAATTCCCAATTTCTGATTTTTTTTTATTGTAGAAAAACTGTTCCTAATAGTTCTTGATAAAAATGTATTTTTGTAATTTGTAGTACCTGAATAAATTATTAGGAACGACAAGTTTTATTAAGAGAATCGTTAATTGTGGAAACGGGTTTTAAAGACGGTTTTATTAAAATTTGTGAAATATGAAATTTTTTAAATCTGGAAATTTTTTTGGAAATTAATACTAAAATCATTTTTTAATTACTATTTTTATTAATCGTTATTTTTGAGATTAGACGATTAACGAGAAAGCCCATTAAAAACAGATTTTGCAGATTATGAAAAAATTATTTTTCTGGACAGAATGTCCAAATATGTATTTTAACTAATTTACGTAATTTTTATACTGTTTATTGAAGTCTTTAAATGGTATTATAAATTTTTGGGCAAAGTTACGAATTACCGATAAAATGTCATGTTTCAGCTAAATAAATTATTTTTCCAGCTATTTTGAGGCTTTTGAAATATGAAGTTAAATCACCCCTTATGATGTCCTAAATTTGTTTAAGTGTTTAATAAATAAAAGACATTAAATGATTTGTTTTGATATTTGCCGTAAAATCCTATTTATGCTTGTTTTGTCGAAACTATTAATAATCAAGGAATTTTAGTTTTATAAATTTTGGAAACAACCTAATTAGTAGTATGAAAATGTTTAAGACATTTTTAATCATTTTATAAACACTTGTACCACATTTCAGTGATTTATAAACCCGATTGTTCTCATTTTAACAATTAATATCGTTAAGGCCGAAAATATTAGTTTTATAAATCTATATTATTTATTAAAAATGTTGTGTTAGTATGAACAAATATTTTTGATACTTTGATACTCCTTATCCAATCCATTGTACCCATGTACTAATTTTAGTCAAACTTGTCAAATTTTGACCTCGACAATAAAAATTCGAATAAAAATAATTTAAATATAACACAAAAATATTTATATTTATTATAAAGTGAAATTTCCCAAAAAATTATTGTCAACAAAAAATATATTATACAAATGGAGAAAAATACGTTCAAACTGTCGCCTCGTAGACCGCAAAAAGTCAAATGAGTACAATGGACTAGATAGCAGGGAGTAAGATTCTATTTTTAGAAAGTTTCCTTTTTTTAGAATATAATGATTATTCCTTTTATCTCCATATTATTTATAATGTTTATATCTATTGAAATAATAACTTTGTTTTGGAGTTATGGAATAAGGACAAGTGTGAGGTTTAGAGTAATATATTCTGGGGTTTACATTTTTGCCTTCAACTATAAGACTAATGTATCAGGAATCGGTACATTAGTTGTTGAACTGAGTGACAGTTATCCCGAGGATTGTGTACATTTTGACCTTAATAAGCTTTGGCCTCGCAGTAAGTCATCGTCATAAGTTGAACTGGGTGAGAGGTAATCCCAGGAGGGGTGTGCATTGTCTTAAACTAGGGTCACGCATTTATAAGTCGTCATCCTATTATGGTTGAGTAGCCTGGTCAGAGACCAAAGTTTAATTTGTTTGAACTAAGTTCTTGAAGCGAGTTTTTAGTATTCTCCTAGTGAAAGTCTACCCGTCCACACTGATTCCATCCATAATGCCATTTTGAATATTTTATTATTATCGATATAATTTGGTTTGTAGGTTGGCATATGTTTTATGTTTTCTTCGAAAAACTCATTTTTATTACATTGTTTCGATATGTGAAGTTTTTCACTGAAAGCTTATTTTTATTATGATGACTTAATGTTTTCCGTTTTTACTACTTTTCTATAATAGTAATTACAGTTTTAAAATCCTGTAATATAGCTGGGAGAACGTTGACGTTGCTCCTCACTGATTGTGACAATTATGTTTTTAACATGGCAGGTATATGTGTTTCCCTTCGGGTGGGCTAGCGAGTAGTTACGGATCCTGCTTCGCGGATTAATAATTTGAACTATGGATTTTTATAACCGTTTTTATGGATTTTATTTTATTTTTCTTTTGTAGCCATTTTTATTTTATGTCTCATGCATTGACTTACCGTTGTTATTTAATTAAGACATAGTTACAGTGTGTTATAATCCTACTTCTATAGTGTTTCCCCCACTGTATTGCGTTTGAATTTCTAGGGGATTACACTCGACTCGGGTTTGACTTTGCATTTTGGGACCGATTCGGGGCCCCGGAGTCGAAATTAACTCTAATTAGTGTTGACGCGACCGGAACGACTCGACTAAGAACGTCTATACGTTTAATTAATTTTTCCGTGTAATTATTTGATTCGTTCTATAGAAAAATCATCCGAAGCATCGTAAAATCGTGTCTTGTTGCAGTCCGATCATCATCGGGTGTTTGTCGGACACTCGAGTACCCACCAGGTACAAATCTGGGTGTCTACATGAGTATGATAAGAAATTGGAGAAGACCGATACTTCGGCAGGTGTAGCCGATGAGAACATCCCATTGGAAGGCGGACAATCGTCTTTTCAGAGCTCTCGCCCTCATGCTTTGGAAGAGGCCGACCTTATTGTTCCAGAGACACTTGGTTCTCAGGCAGGGGGCGCGTCTTGATCGAGTAGGTCGGTGGGCGCCAGTTCTCTCCCTCTATAAGTTTGACTCATGTTTTAGTTCGTTGTTATGGGTCGACGCCGATACCGCCTGTGGACGGATGCCGATTATTATGTGTATTGTTTTATTTCTATTTGCTTGAAACGAATTTTTTTGACGCTCTTTTGTGAATACATCCCTTGGTGGTCTTCTAGTTGCTCCTTGCATTGATTGCATTTGTTAAGTCTTTCTGGGTTTTAGTCGGTAATCGCACCTTGGCCAGCAATGGTAAGGTTTGGCCCTTGTTCGGGGGCCGTGCCCCCTGCATACTCGGGTGTGTGTGCAGAGGGGCTTGAAATTTTTTATACAAGATCCAGTATTCATTAGGCCTTGTTTGTTGGCAGTCAACAAATTTTTTACCAACATAATTTTATGAACAACAAAACAAAAATAATACTCCCTCTGATTTTTTATTATCTTCCCCTTTGGTTTTGGGGAAGAAAATAAGGGTGTAGGAATGTGTGGTTCAAAATAAAAGAAGGAAGAGAGAGAAATGTAAGGGTGATTCTAGACCACATATTGATGGTCTAAAATGGAAATAGGAAAGAAAGGGTGTTTCAGCCTAATAAGAAAATAGGGAAGATAATAAAAAATCGGAGGGAGTAAACTATTGTAGTATGGTTTTAATAAGGTTCGAAGCCACAACCTTCATTCCAATCATCTAACACCCTCATTTCCACATCCTACCAACTATGCTACTACATGTTTGTCAAGCAATTTCAATACATGATTTATTTTTTTAACCTAAAAGTTACTTGGGCTATAGCCCATGTAAAAATGGGCTAGATCTGTCCCTGAGTTGTATTAGTAGAACCTAATGATGTGTTTCATTTGTCGCAGTTAATTGCTTAACTTAATTAGTGTTCAGTCACATACTTATCTTACATGTTTCTTGCTTGGGAAATTTTAAGTAAGATGTACTCCCTTCGTCTTATTAAGAATTAAGGTGGGTAAAAATGTGTGGTGAAAATGAAAGATGAGAAATATGTGGGATCACTACTAATTGTACCAACAAAAATCAGACAAAAGATGAATAAAGCAAAAGGTGACTGCCATTAGAGGCTGTCATCTACCAATTCCTGTAGTGTTAAGCGCTAAATTTTAATCTCCATTATTAATCTTAATTAGTTTCCTTAGATTATGAATAACTCTTGCCTTGCCCTTTTGAAGATTTGCATGTCCCCATCAATTCATGGGTTTGTTCCCATATATTTTGGTGGGTTTGCTCTCTCTTTTGGAAATGACCAAGAATTATGTGCAAGATCACGAGAGCAATGAAAATTAGTTTCTAAGTACGATGATACAATTTAGGTCAAATCTCGGTCTACTATTTGTCAAAATAGAGAATGTTCATCCGTTTGAAGACTACTTCATCAAATTGTAGACACACAGATAGATTTGGACCTAGAGGCTACTGGAGCGTCCGAGAAACACCCGATGATGATCGGACTACAACACGCGACACGATTTTAGGATGTTTTAGATGATTTTTCTATAGAACGGATCAAATAATTACTCGAAGAAATTAATCCAACATCAAGATGGTCTTAGTCGTGTCATTACGGTCGCGTCAACACTAACTAGAGTCAATTTTTCGACTCCAAGACTCCCAATCGGTCCCGAAATACGAAGTCAAACCCGAGTCAATGAATCAGAAGGAGTCGAACCTCGGTATTTGCGCTTAACGCCCAAAGGCGGGATCTAGAACCCTTGGGAAGCAAGGCATCGGCAAGACCACGAATATCTCCAGTTTGGAAACTTTTCCAAATCGAACCTTCAAAATCTTGGGCACACACAGTGGCGCGCCTGAGAATTGAGTCGCTGGAGGCCATACGCTCGAGTCCTGGGGTGCACGACGTGCTGCGCTCGAGATCTCGAAATGAGTTACGAGAAAAACTATATATACCCCACTCCTCCGCTCATAATCGACAACAACAACTCTCTCCCTCTCGAGAATTCCACACAACTTGAAATTCTCTCTTTACCGTCCCACTCCACGACATTAGGAACGATTCATTCAATCGTTATTTCTCCGATTCGCATTCCACGATTTAATACTACTCTTCGGAGTTCTTGCGAGTTCCTACTCGATAAGAACGAACAAGGGCACCTGTGTTGATCCGTTGATCGCCTCCTAATAGATAGCAGCGAAGCTCTGCCGAAATCGTCGCAGAACAAACAGGTCGAATTTACATGATCCACTTGATCTAAATTAATTCAAACATTCCTACGCTCACCGGGTTCATCCGTCCAAGTCGATATCGTCACTAGGTTGTCCTCTTAACCAAAATTTACATATCGGTTTTCAATATGCATTTTGATATTGTTGACCGATGAGGCTTCTAAATCCGTCCAACGACGCGTAAACTATCCACACTCCAAATAGTGTACATGCCTTACTTTTGTTTGGCTCAGTCAAGTGCATGTTCGACCGATCCCCTAGACCAACTCGTCTAAAATATGTAACGTCCACAACTTCAACCCTAATTACTAAAGAACCTAAACCAAATCCGAGTAGTCGTTATTAGATCTGTTCTTTATCGTCTACACATCCTATTTTGTTTAGTGTACATATCATTCTGAGGGTGCAACTCCTCATACAACATGATTTACTTATGTTTCGCACTTTACTGCTTTCGTATGATTTATCGCTTTTATGACCTTAATCGCATGCTAAATCTCACTTAACACGAAATGAAAACGTAAACAACCAACGCTAATCAAACACCTATATGAACCCAGAAAAACCGCGTCTGAACCAAAACACTCAGAACTCGGGTGCATGGAGCCATGTGCCTGAGTCCTGGGACACACCAGTTCAAAACGCCTGTCTCTGTGTACGTTTTTGTGTTAGTGAAGTTTAACTAAAACGAGCAGTGGTCCAATCCTTCATTAGTTCAAACGCTGGTAATTGCGCGCCTCAGGAGCAGTACGTACAGGGGCATGCGCCTGACTTTTGAGTCGGACGATGCCAAGCGTTTCTACTAATGTGGAACAGACGCACTTTAATCAATATACCAGGTAAGGTATATCACAAGAACGACTAATATCCGTATTATCACGGTAAAACTGATTTGCTAATACGTATACTACTTAGTACTCTCTACTCTCATACGTGCATCTTAACATGGTTTGCTTGTCACGTGAAATCGCATGCAAAGAATGTAAAAACACCTACTTCGACGTCAATTTACTTGCCCTTAAATCAATCGACGAGCTAAGGCACTAGGCTTAAAACAATGGTTGTTATCGCATTTTCACCATATTAGAACGAAGTTATTCGCCCATCGGTTGATTAATAGAGGTCGCTATGTGCGGGCGGGATTGAGTGTTGACGTCTACTCGATGTTGACTTCCCAATACGTACCCTCACCCCTTACTTGGAATCTACGGTGTTCGGATGTCCGAAACCATTGGCAATGAGAGTCATTTCAGACATGTAATGCTTAAGGGTACAAGTCTTTATCCTTAGGTTCCATGTTACTCAACTTGAGCCTACTAAAGGATTAAGGTTGACTTGAACGATTTTCGAGCATCCCATAATTGTTCGGTGGCGACTCCACAAATCGGCAACAAATTTGGTTCACTAAAACGGTTACCAGACCAAATGATCCGGCCTTTAAACATTTACAAGCACATCAATCTCAATCGATTTCAACGGAAACATAGACGTGCCCGTACATCTATCTAGTACAATTCAAATCGTCAACCAAATTGAGGTCGGACACATCGCCCCGAACGCGGATCGGACCGGCCCATCAGAGACGGGCCATGTGGGTGGCCGTCGCGGGGTCCACGTCCACACAAACCTATTTGATGTCGTTTTTAGATGTTGTATGGCTTATTATTAATAAAATTGATGTTCACTTTAAACAAAACAACAAAAAATGACTCTTTTAGATGGACGATCCAAAAAGAAAATGGTGATTGTTCTATAGAGACAGAGGGAGAACAACTTATTGAAACAAAAAAACAACTATAGTACGGAGGACACAATTGAATAGGCCAGGGGAAACTAAATCAAAGTCGTCAATTTCCATACCAAAAATTATACTAGTGTGATCTGAGTAGGTTGGTAGTAAAAACTTGTATGCATGAATTAGCTCAACACATATATGGACGTCCATACATCATGGTTTGATTAATAAGGCGTAAGCAATAATTAATCGGCGCACTTAGTTAAGTCATTAAGTTATGGTCAAAGTGTCTTATCCCTTTAGACTTGGTTGTCTCAAATGAGAGAAATATTTGCATGATATTGGTGCTTATTATCTGATCATGATCTCCTTGTAAATATAATTACTTGAATAGGTTCTTTTCAACACAATAGGCACAAATTGATGCATCTTCATCTTGAGCTTGTTACCAAGGAAACCATGCTTAAAATTAAATGGACTAGAGTGATAGCCGGAGCTCCAGATCTACTTCTTCATGATCACTTGACTCTGAAATGTGGTTGCTCGAATGCATGAAATCAATACTGTGGCGTCTGGGATCCTATAATTATGTTTACACAAACGAATAAACATTATTGTAAGCTAATGCACTATGTATATTCAAATTTTATACACCGAAATAACCATAATTTTATTTCAGATCATTTCAATTAAATTAAACTTGAGTGAATTTTATAAAGTCATACGGAATATACTTAATTAGTTGACATTAATAATAATCTTTAAATTTATATTCAAATGGTTGTATAAAACTTAGCCGTATCATATTAATGGGCGTGAATTGGGGGGCTGGTATAGCTGTAAAATCCATAAAAGTAAGTTGTACTTCATTTCAACATGAGAATAAGTCTCTCGTGAGAGACGATAATATGTTAAAATAGTGTGTCACATTGTTTTTCAAAGTAAGACTAATAAAAACTAATAAAGAAAATATTATCTAACCAAATTAAAGAAGTAAGAAAATCAAGCGAGTATAAGCCACTTTCTTCTCTTGGACTCGCCAATTTTAATTTGTCCAAAAAACACGAATCTCAAGTGAAGCAAACATGAAGTACACAGATTAATACTTAATTGCTCCATATCTTAATGTTTTTCTCTTTCAATAAAATAATGCTCACGTATATTAGAGAAAAATCGAACACTGAAATACAAAAGAAATAATAAATTCTATATAGAAAATACATATTTCTCCCTCTTTCGTTTAACCTCATTTTCTAATTTTCGGACATATATAAAAGTATACAAATAACTTTATTTTGAAGCTGTATGTAGCACTACTAAACTTAGAGGTATGGAAGGTAAAAGAAGATCGAGATCGAGTTGAAAGAAAGAAAGAGATGGATTTACAAATATACCTCAAAATAGGATGGCGAAGGCGAAGGCGAGGTCATGCCTGATTGTATAAATGTTGAGCTGTCAAATGCATGCATGGCCACTATATTAGGGTTTCATTTCGTACAAATTAAAATACATTCTGTGGTGTGCAACTATACAACTATCAAGTATGGACTCTTTCTTTGAAATATTATGGACTGATTGAGTAGTAATTTATACAGGAGATATATATTATAGCTATATATTCATAGAATATAGTTATGTTTCTCACGCTTAACTATCTTATATTTCACATTTCTTTCTCTATATGAATATGAATGTATAATACACCCGGAACTAGGAAAAGTCATCTAATTTAACAGATACGAGTAATTTTTTTGAAAACAAATCCAAATAAAACTCAATATTGTCAGTACTGTAGTTCAGATTTGATCATAATAAATTCATAATAATCTTTAAATACAAGATATAAAAAGATTTTTACCTGAATTTTAAATACCCTGTATGCCTATATATTATACTCCCTCTCATTCATTGAAATCCTACCATTCGATTAAAATATAACTCACATATATTCAAGTTATGGTATGTTTACAAAGAATGGGAGGAAGTATATATATGCTTGCTAGCTAGCTAGTTCCCTCATACGAACATGTTACGTATAATTCTCACTTACGAATAATAATTAGATAGAAGCTAAGATTATTGCATTGTATGATGATGATAACGAGTTAACGACGACAAACCTGAGGTTAGAAGTTGGCTGTGAATCATGGTACCTCATCATGTTCTCTTCTCCAAAGGTCATCTATGTCAACAGAACATGAAACGTATAATAAGAGATACGGATCGGAGTAATAAATACAGTCATTATGGACTGCTTATGGTTAATTATGTACCAGTCATTTTTTTATGTTGATTTTGTTTTGGAAGTAGAGATCAGATATGCTTTTTCATCAACTTCGATTTCTTTTAATAATGACTTCAAACTTAAGACAGATGGATAGCAGATAGATACAATTTGTAGCTAAACTGATCTATCTCATTAAAAGGGCTATAAACACATTTTGTATTGCGTAATTCACAATTACTTGTCTGTTTGATAACACTTTTAATGCGGAAGTAGTCATTGAAATAGATAGAGTATATATATATATATATATATAGTTAATTACCATGAAATTAGGATGATGAGCATAAGTAGACGAGGTTGAGGGTGAAGATTGTGAATAATTAGGATAAGATGTGGATAACTGTGGCGTCGCTCCATATGGTGCACCAACTCCTTGCATTCGCATCATGTCTTCCTGCATACAATATCAAACATGTCTTATTAGTTTAGTAAGTTAGATTGAGGTGAGGTATAAATGACAATAGGGTTTCAAATTCGAATCCTCCTCGATCCCATCTATTGTAATATCACTAAATTCTTCTACGAAGCCTTAAATAGGATATTTAGCCTATAGTAATAATATCAATAATCTACAAACAAAAACTAAATCAAAAAAAACTTTTGTATTTTGAAGCAGTACCATGTGTGTTTGATCCTCTAGCTATCTAGTACTTCTTTCGTCTTGTTCATTTGCTTGTATTTAATTAAAATATTTTTCCACAATAAATATAAAAGACAAATAGATATACAAGATGGAGGGATTATCTATATAAATGTAAATTCCGCCCACACACAACTATGTACCATTCTTGGTAATACTTATAAGTGATAGTACTCGAATCATACGATTACCGTTCTCCTTAACCCCTCTATCGCTCTTGACACAAATTCATGTTTGTCTCGTGCATATCTATCACAAAATTGCGATGATTTACATCACTCATATGCCTATATATTAAGACAAGTCAATAAGTCATTTGCTATGCAACCTGATTTTCGCTATATTTATATTATTTGTCTCGTCACATGTTAGTAAATGAATATACTCATTACAAGACTTATTATTGCTCACTTCATGGTATCTTTTCTCTATCTCAGTTTTTTTTCCCAAAGTTCTAATGTTTGACCATGATATATTGAAAACCATTAAAAAAAAACGCATATAAATAGTGTATATAATAAATAGAAAAAAAATTATCACATGTGTCTCAAAACGCAATAACCTCAAATTATTAAAACTGACAATAATCTGATTGGAAAAAGATTAAGATTTAATGTATTGTATCCCATTTTAATTACTTATTACGTTTATATATCTTCTTAGGCATGATCCATTGATGAGATCGAATTTGTACAATTTTTTGGGTGGGGTTATATGAGACCCGAGTGGGTATACTGTATACAAAATTGAGATAGAGGATCCGAAGCCAAAATTATATCCAAAAATACAAGAAGAAAATGAAATAGTGGATGTCTAAGAGGGAGTATACATATATATATCAGTCAAGAAAGCACCCAATTAACCTGATTATTAAGGGAAGGAGGATTAAAGCCACAAGCCATTTGAGTCCTCAACCTAATTTGCTCCAACTGAGCAACTCCAAGCCCTCTTTGTGGCTGCTTTGGCTTGTCTAACCCACTCTTCCTGTTTTTCCTCGACGATGATGACGACGATGATGATTTCTCGCCTCTCATGCTTGGTATACCAAAAAAGCTACTGCCCATTTCTTAGCTTTATTATTTGATCTTTAACAAGCAAATTCTTCTTCTTCTTTTGCTGTATGTATGTATGTATGTATGTATGTATGAATAATGTGTGTAGTTTTTGTTTGTTGAATTTAAACTAAGATAAGAAAATGGGGTCTCGAGAAAGCTAATAATAGCTCATATTATATTGTGTGCTTGGCCCTTATATAAGTTGTCTGTAGTTGCACTGCTGGATCTGATTTAGCTGATCTTAACGTATAAGTTTTAATATTATAAAAACTTTCAAGGCTGATATACGTAAGATTCTGTGTAAGTTGATTGTTCGTGTTCCTTGCTTTTTCTTAATATTATTTGCTGTCTGTCTCAATCTTTTTTGGTCTCTGTATTTATTATTGTGATCCCTTTCTTTAAGGACTTGGAAGTTGAAACTTCTTTTAAATTTTAGGGATTAGGTTTGTGTAAAGGTGAAGCGATTTTCATCAAGGTATATCTCCAAAACGTAACTAGCTAGCCTAGCTCCAAGTAAATTAAGTGGTGTTTTTAGTCGCCTCTCTTAAAATTTACAGAGTACAATTTTGAGTATCCCATGAAATGCGACTTTTTCTTGGGTGTTTATTGGATACTGGTCTTGTTTGAGAAACGACGATAACAAATTTATAATAGCTGGCCTGGTAACTTTAGAAGAATATGGGTAGCCGATTTTTGTGTACCAAGTTTTACTATCAAATACGGAGTAATTAATTAGATTTGCATTATTAGAAAAGTTTGTTGATAATTACGTGATCGATATATAACAATTAGGTGATTTCCATGTATAATTTAATACTCTTTCCGAGTTCCTATTATTATCCAGGCCAAATAACCAATTTGGTAAAAAAAAAAGTTGTTCAAAGGTGACGGATTAGTAAAAAAAGTATCGTCTGCGTCGAATAGGTAAAAAAGGTGGCACCCAAGTGACGAATTGGTAAAAAAATGTCGCCGGTGCCAAATAGGTAAAATAAGTGGTACCGAAGTGACGAATTGGTAAAAAAAAATTAATCGTGTTACGGGTTTAAAAAAAATTAACCGATGCAAGAAATTGGTAAAAAACGTAATCGGTGCCAAATTGTTACGGATTAAAAAAAATTAATCGACGCGACACTATTTAGAAATTAATGTTCGTAAAATAAATTAACTAGTGTTTTGGGTCGGTTTAGATTTTTTTTTCAAAGTGTGCCGATATTATTGTCACATTGGTCCGTTTTTATGGTTCTACGATACGGTGTAAAAAATCTAGACATGTCGAAACTCGATCCACGACCCATTTGACTCGAACCCAAAAAGATCCATTAATTTAGGATCGAAATCCGACTCGACCCATATTGTAACCCAACTAATTTAACGGATCTAAATTAAAATGTTCTCGTCAAAAAAATTCCGTACGGTGAAAAAAAAACAAAAACAAATTTTCGTCTAGATGACTCATTTGATTGTGATGCTGACTTATTTAGAGTTGTTTGAGTTACGATAAATATGGAGTAGACGAAAAAAAAATTAACCGTATGAAATTTTTTGATTAGAAAATTTTAGATCCATTAAATTGGTCAGGTTACAATATGGGTCGAGTCGGATTCCGATCCTAGATTAATGGGTCTTTTCGGGTTCGAGTCAAATGGATCATGTATTGAGTTTCGACATGTCTAGATTTCTTACACCGTATCGTAAGAACCGTAAACACGGACCTATGTGACAATATCGACACACTTTGAAAAAATCTAAACCGACCCAAAACGCTAGGTAATTTATTTTACGAACATTAATTTCTAAATAGTGTCGCATCGATTATTTTTTTTTAATCCGTAAGAATTTGGCACCGATTACTTTTTTTTTACCAATTTCTTGCATCGGTTATGTTTTTTTAAATCCGTAACATGATTATATTTTTTTTACCAATCCGTCACTTCAGTACCACTTTTTTTTACCTATTTGGCACCGGCGATATCTTTTTACCAATTCGTCACTTGGGTGCCACTTTTTTTACCTATTCGGCGCCGACGATACTTTTTTTACCAATCCGTCACCTTTGAGCAACTTTTTTTTACCAATTTGGTTACTTGGCCACCAGATTTTAGTGTACCAAGTCTTACTATCAAATAATTAATTAGATTTGCATTATTACAAAAGTTTGTTGATAATTACGAGATATATAACAATTAGGTGATTTCCATGTATAATTTAATACTCTCTCCGAGTTCCTATTATTGTCCCCAAAGCTATTGGGTGGAAAATAAAGAAGGGAAATGAGTGACTAAAAAAGAAGAGGAACAGAGAGAAATGGGAGAGTAATTGTGAACCACACATTGATGGCCTAAAAAGGAAAGTGGGATAAAAATCAAACTCAGCCAAAAACGAAAGTGGGATAAAAATCAAACTCAGCCAAAAAGGAAAGTGAGACAATAATAGGAACTCGGAGGGAGTATATTGTTTCAATTTGCTGCTATCTAGGTAGCACATACACTTCTCCAAACCATGGTGTTCTGTCGGACACCTGTAAAACTGTGTTTGGTTTTTAATTTATATGGAGACGTGTTGGACACGGTTCATGATATTTTGAGACGTATCTGTAGACACCCGGATTTGGACCTGGTGTGTAGACACCCACATTTTGACCGCCAGGTGTCTATAGTAGTTCCCGCCAAACACCCGATGATGATAAGACGTAAACGTGCTTTGATAGACTCGGATATGGGCTTGTAATCATGGACATTTGATTTAGACATTTTAAGGAGTACAAATCTCACAAAACTGACCCCAAATCCAGGCCCAGTGGGTCGTTTCGAGTCAAATAACACTAATTTGGGTCGAAACCGTCACCAGAGGTAAAACCGTCTTTTAGCGACCGAGTCAAACCCGGTCAAAGATATTTTTTCCCGAGTCACACATGTTGGCCGTGACACTACACGGTTTGATTCGGACTCAAACACCAAAAAATCAGCCTTCACAAATATTAAACAAATCTGTTTAAGGATAGAATTCGATCTCAAGTAGGAATTCTATCCGGAAACCGAATCAGACATCGACCGAGCATCGAAATACTCGGCCGAGATACCCCAGGACAGCCGAAATACCTCCCCCACCAGCTGAGATTTTTGGCTTCTTCACTAAGAAACGAGAAGTTTATTCCCTTACGAACTCTCGTATTTCCTATCCAAACCGGTGTTTCTTGTCACACAAGCAAGACCACCTCGGTTCCTATAAATAGGACCCTCCCTTCAACATCCAAGACATGAAAAATCAGACCGAAAATCACACCGAAAAAATACCATCAGCAACACATCGAGAAAAGCCAGCCAAAAGCGACATCCAAAATCCCGACGTTATCCGGAATCCCGAAGTCTAGTCCGTCCCACCATCCGGTCGAACCCACGTCACACACACATACAAAAACACTCCAAAAATCGACACCTTAACTCACCCACATCATCTCGACGCTCCCGTGTCTAAGCCACCGTCCGACGAGCCCTATACCGAGAACACAAAGCATGTAGGTTGAGGGTGCAAATCAAACCCGTCTCTTCCCTTTTCTCTCTCCTTCATCTGGTTTTTTTTATTATGGGTCTTGCGTCAGTCCTCTCTTTTATTTTCTAATATCGATACTACTAAAACTATTTTCATATATCAAACATTCTTAAAATACGATATCGATTCTATATAATCGAATATCGTATCAAAAAGAATTATATTAAGTTTTCGACGAAATCGTTACATCTTTTTACATTTTTTCGTTCAAAATCTTTTTTTACTTTTCGTTCAAAACAAACTTTTTCAAAAACTTTTCTAAAGTCATTCTGAATATTCGATATCGATTTCATAATCGAATATCGAATACGACGAATATCGATAATATAAACCGAGTATAAATTAATCCATATTTATACGCGATTTATAACGATTTTCGACAAAAAAATATAAAGCGAACAGACTTGCGTGCGAGTCGCGCCCGGTCCAGGCGACTCGCACACGAGCCTGTGATCCGATTCTATTTTTTTAGTTTTCGTTCGCTTATTTTTATTATTTTACGAAACGATTTCCAAATTTACATCTTTTCCAAAACTATTCCAAATATTTGATAATCGACTATCGAATATAACGAATATCGAGAATATTAAGTCGAGTACGAGTTATGCGATATTCGTACGCAATTTAATCAAAATTTTCCGAAAAACGTTGTCGGATTCAGGCCACCACGCGACCCGCATTGGTCTCGGGCGAGTCGCGCGGCTCTCGGCCGAGACCCACCTTTTTATTTTTTTTATTCTTTTTCGAACTTCGTTTTTTATACAAAACAACGTTTTAAACTATATTTTTCAGATTTCGATTTATTTTCTCGATTTTATATTTCTTTCCTATATTATTATTTCAATCGTTACTAACCCGTTTTCTCATGTTTGTAGCAAATTATTCTCATATTTTCTTTTTATCGTTTTATTAGACTAAAACGAACTCACATGCTAAATAACTTTGACGTTAGTAGTTTAACATGCATTAAACGACTTAGCAACCCATTTTATTCATTTTTCCTCACATGTCTTAGGAAAATAATCTCTGCATATCATTTCATCGTCGAACTAACGCGTGTACACCAAAATCAAACGACATCTTAGTAAAGGCCGCTAAGTGCGGGCGGGGTTGGGTGTTCTCGTTGAACTTCCCAACACGTACCCTCACCCCTTACTCAGAACCGTGGTTTCCGGATGTCCGAAACCATTGGCAACGAGAGTCATTCAATATACGATTAACCGCCCAGTCGGCATCGGTATCGATATGCTAAGGGACGAACCCGATAAACTCTGACATCGGAAATGGGTCAGGCTTTAAGTATGGCCCACTACGACATAGAGTGGGTTCGAATGGTTCCGAATAACCATAAAATTCGGTGGCGACTCCTACTTCGATTTAAAATTCTATTCGATCCATCTCATATGGAAATTCTATCGCCTCCCCAAAACCCGCGCTTCGCCGCGTCGGGGTGGACCTATGTCATGTCCACAATTTGGCGACTCGGCTGGGGATTAACTGATGTGTCACTTACCATCGGCATCCTCAGGGTGAGACTCGAAAAGAAATCGTTCGATTAGTAATGTACATGTTTTAGTTCAATGGTTCATGCATAACCCCGTTCTATTCCGGGCCGGTTACTGGTGACCGACGTCCCACTATACCGCGGTGCATTCCCACTTGGGTGCACTAAAGACTTCAATGGCGGAACTCGTTTAGACTTTGCGGCATGTCCTAAGACCAACTCGGCTTAGGGAGTCCGTCCTCAGTACGAGAAAGCCATCGTTGTTGGTATAGACCCTTTTAGACCGACCGAGACTTAGACTAAGAGCATACATGGCGTCGTTATACTGATTCTATGACTACATGCTACTTGATCTTCTTTGGTCTTTTCAAAAACCGTCATTTTTCAAAACTTACATCTTTTTCAAACCCATTCTTTTTTTTCAAAACCCGGAAAGCTGCCGAATTTAGGACTTATAATTTTGACTCAAAATAGCCTATTTTTAGCCGGTATGCTGTCCAAACCTTTTTTAAAAAAAAAGCCCGAAATCTCGGCCCGATAACCCTTTTTCTCGGTTTTCAAAAAATCGGGTCTTCCAATCCGACCTTTGCTCGGTTTTCAAATCCAAACTTTCTTTTCAAAACCCTCTTCCACTTAGGACTTCCCGTATTTAGCGGTGTCGGGTCTTGTCATAGGTTGTAAGAGTCTATAGCGTCGAAACTCCGTCGATCTTATATCACGGGTTTCCACCCCATCCCAGTCCGCCTTACTTGTCAAGGCACGGCCCACCTTCGTAGGACTAACTCCTACAAAGGGAAGCCCGTTTACACACTCGAGTCTAAAGTCTGGGGATTTCTCACGTAGACCTTCCTTCGAACAGGACTAGGCCCACTCTGCCGAATCCTAAGGAAGGCCCACCACTCATGCGTCATCCATTTAGAAGTCAGTCTCCGGTCTTCTTTATAGTCTAGTCTTTTTCTTGCTCGGGATGTACTTTTGATTCTAAGATCTGGGTCAGTTACTGATTACGCGGTGCCCTTACAGACAGGTCACCCCACACTCGAGCCATGACGCAAAAAGCCATAGATGAATTGACCGCTTCGTTGGCCCAAATCCAAGACCAACTAAGGAAAATGCGGGAAGACCAGATCGCCATTATTACTCGGGTTAGTGCCGTAGAACAGGGAACCCCCAACGCTTCGATCGACGATGACGGGCCTCTAGCTGCATTGGCCAGTGCAGTCCTCAAACTGCAAGAACAGGTCCACTTGACAACCCAAAGCTCCATCCATACGGAGAATGCTAGGATTTATACCCCACTGACCGATGAACTACCCACCAACCTCAATCTGACGGGTTTGCCAATGTTCGAGGGTACTGAAGACCCGGTCCACCATATCCGGGCTTTCAAGGAATTCATGGCCCTTAAAGGGGTCAAGTCCAACATGTTCAAGCACCTATTCGCTTCTTCTCTCGAGAAGCACCCAAGAGCCTGGTACTACCGGGTCAATCCCAAGAAATACAAAACTTGGGATGACGTGGCAACAGAATTCGCTCGGAACTACGCCGACAATACGGAGATCCAGACCACTATGCGCACCCTGGAGGTAATGGCCCAGGAACCTAAGGAAGGATTCACAAAATACCTTCAACGCTGGAGGGCTGAAAGCGTCAAAATGGTCGATAAGCCCAGTGAAAAGGTGCTGGTTGAAGCCTTTGTCAAGAACCTACTTCCAGCTTACCGGGTCCATCTCCGGTACGCCATCATACCTAGCTTCGCGGTCCTGACTGAAATGGGAACAAGAATCGAGGATGATCTAACATTGGAAAGCCTCACTAAGGCCTCCACTAAGGGATACCAAGGGGCTAGTTCATCAACGAGCAAGCCCGCCACTACTGCTGCCACTCGTAGCATTTTCGACGAGGTAAATGCACTCGATACCTCATCCCAGAAGACTACCACTCCCCGGGTATTCACCGACATAGGCACTACCTATGAAAACGCCCTTCAGAGGTTATCATCAAAAGGCCTGATCACCCCGATAGGCCCAACACCTGATATCCCGGTCGAACGTCGCTCTAAGGCCTACAACCTTCAGGCCTACTGTCACTATCATCGTGGTAAGGGGCACGATACCGAGAAATGTTGGAAACTGAAGCACCTTATCCAAGATCTCATTGAAGGCGGGAAAATCCCTTTACCCGGGGGTAAGCCCAACAACAAAGACAACCCGTTGGCCACTCACGCCATCTTTTCAGGGGAAGTAGTGGATTGCTCACACCTCATTTCCCCATTTATCCCACAAATAAACGGGATTTGGTGCGATGACGAAGATGATGTCTACCTCACCAAAGGGGAAGCTGTCCCCATCACACCCGAGGAGATTCAGAAGGTTAAGTCCAAGGCCTTAGCCACCAGTCAAGCCCTTATCATTGCCGAACCGCTTAAAGTGGAGCCTGCCCCGGAAGAGCCGACTGCTGAAAAGGCTCTTGTAAAACAGCTAAACAGGACCCGAGTTGACCTCTCTATATGGCAACTCCTAGTTAGCTCTCAGGAACATCGAGAGGCACTTACTAAGGCCCTCGATCAGGTCAAAATTAACTCCATGGCTACTCCAACTGAAATGGTAGCCACAGTTTTACCTCACCTAAAAGGCAGATCCATAGAAGAAGGCCCACTGATTACCTTCTCCAATGCTGATCTACCACCATTCGGGCCGGCCCACAACATGGCCCTCTACATCACGGTTATCTGCCGTGGAAAATACTTACCCATGACCCTAATTGATGACGGGTCGGCAGTCAACGTCCTCCCCTTGAGGACCGCCAAAGCCCTCGGCATTACCGAGGCCGACTATATTCCAACAGCTCAAACCATTCAGGCTTTTGACAGAAGTCCAAAGTCAGTAGCCGGGGCCACAAAACTCACTATCATAACCGGCCCGATAGAGAAAGAGCTGGAATTTCAAGTGATCGACGTGACTTCTTCCTTTAACCTTCTTCTGGGAAGACCTTGGATCCATGCAACCAGGGCTGTGTCCTCCACTTTGCATCGGAAAATCAAGCTGCCTTTGCGTGACACCGTCATCACTATAGAAGCCACACCTATGACTGTGGCTAATTGCAACACCTCGGGCCGCACCGATCTATGGGGGTTCGATTTCGTAGGAGCCATCGAAGAAGATCATCTCTTCCGCCCCTATTTCACAGTCCACCTCGACCGAATGCTTCAGAATCTGGGCTTTCTACCAGGGGTTACATCAAGGCCCGATCTCCCTGCAGGAAAAATTCTCGAAGTTCTGGACAATGGGAGGACTCAAACAGGCTTGGGCTACACCCTAACTCCGGAAAACATGGGTCAGACTGAAACCGGTAAGGTCACCTTCGTCACTCCAGTATTCGAGACTGCTCAGACCGGCCTATATCGGCCCACACGCCCTGGGACCTACTTGGCCCAGGACTGTAACTACATACCAGACGACATCATCGCTCTCATCCAGGCCGAAGATGCTAAGAATGCCGAGCCCGCGCTAGGGTTACTTTTTGGAGAAGAACTCGCGGTTCCAACACCGAAGGAAGAGCTAGTCAGCCTCATTCTCCGCAGTCGCACCTTTGACCCATCTGAGCTGATCTCAGAAGTCGGGTCCAGAACCAGAGCTTGGAGGAAAACTGTCAAATGGACTGACAGTCAAGGAAAGACTTACAAGCTGATCACAGGAGAAGGAGAGATGCCAGAATCTGAGTCGGAGTCCGAGTCAGAGTCTAAGATTGAGTCTAGTGAGTCTGGTGCTAGGGTCAATCCTGTAACTCCCCCTCTTCCTCTAGCTATTCCTGGTGCCTCGGGGTCTGTCCCGGGCACCCTACATATCCCGCCACTGACTAGTGATCAGATGGCAGCTCTTTTCGAGCTCTTTTCTCAATTTATGATCAATAATAACAACCGTTCTGCTTACGACTTGTCTCATTTTCAAAATTTCAAAAATTTTATGTGCAATGACATTGAGAAGCCCGACGAACAGGTATCTTTACCCCCACATCTGATCGAGCAACTAGAGCAAAGGGAATCCCGCAATCCGGTAATCGAAGACACCGAATCCATCAACGTGGGAACAACCTTAGAACCTCAGATGCTTAAGATAGGGTTATCCTTAGATCCTGAGGAGAAACAACAATTCATAGTTCTCCTTCAAGAATTCAAAGACGTCTTCGTATGGTCCTACAAGGACATGCCGGGGATTGATCGCGAAATAGCCGAGCACCATATAACGATCAAGGAAGGGTTCAAGTCGGTTAAGCAAAAACTCCGACGCATGAGGCCCGAATGGTCCCTAAAAGTCAAAGAGGAAGTCGATAAACAATTCAAGGCTGGGTTCATACGAGTCTCCGAGTATCCAGATTGGGTTGCAAACATAGTACCAGTCCCTAAAAAGGATGGTAAGGTTCGTGTCTGTGTAGACTTTCGGGATCTTAACAAAGCAAGCCCGAAAGACGATTTTCCATTGCCACACATCGATATACTGGTGGACAACACAGCAGATCATGCCCTTCTATCATTTATGGACGGGTATGCGGGATATAATCAGATAAAAATGGGAAAAGAAGATATGGATAAGACCACCTTCATCACACCATGGGGTACTTATTGCTATACAGTTATGCCATTTGGTCTCATCAATGCCGGGGCCACCTACCAACGAACCGCCACGACTTTATTGCATGACATGATGCATAAGGAAGTGGAAGTCTATGTGGACGACATGATCGTCAAATCCAAAGACAGGGACGGTCACATCACCGCCCTGAGAAAGTTCTTCACCCGACTTCGCAAATACAACATGAGGCTAAACCCTCAGAAATGCAGTTTTGGGGTAACATCTGGCAAATTACTGGGTCATATCGTTAGCCAACGAGGTATTGAGGTTGATCCAGCCAAAATCAAGGCCATCACCGAGATGCAGCCCCCTAGAACCGAAAAAGAGATAAGAGGGTTTCTCGAAAAAGTCCAATACATTAGCAGGTTCATCTCAAAGCTAACCATGGTGTGTGAACCGATCTTCAAGAAGCTGAAAATAGGAGAACGGTTGCTATGGGATGACAAATGTCAAGCAGCCTTCGATAGAATCAAGGAAATCTTGGCCTCACCATCGGTCCTAATGCCACCTCAGCACGGCTTGCCTTTGTCGCTATACCTAACTACGACAGAGACAGCCATGGGGGCTATGTTAGCTCAAACGGTCAATTCCGAAGAACGAGCCATATACTACATCAGCAAGAAGTTTTTAGAGTACGAGTGTAAGTACACCATGCTCGAAAAGACATGTTTAGCTTTGGTCTGGGCCACTAAGAAGCTCCGACATTACATGCTTAGTCACGAGGTGCAGGTGTTATCCAGAATGGATCCAATCAAATACCTCTTCGAAAAGCCCATCCTCAACGGCAGGATATCAAGATGGACCCTCATGTTGGCAGAATTCGACCTAAAATTCGTACCACTGAAAGCTATCAAAGGACGAGTAGTAGCCGAATTTCTCGCTGACAGTCCCATAACCGAGGAAGGACACATCGACACTTGGTCCTTCCCAGACGAAGACATTTTCCACACTGATACCGAAGCATGGGATTTGTACTTTGACGGGGCAACCAATTTTCGAGGATTTGGAGTCGGGATCCTCCTAATCTCACCAAAAGGGGAACATACTCCCGTATCCATCAAACTAGACTTTGACGTCACTAACAACGCCGCTGAGTATGAAGCATGTATCCACGGGCTACAAGCCGCCGCCGACTTAGGGGTCACAAACCTCCGAGTACACGGTGATTCATCCCTGGTCATTAATCAAGCGCTTCAAAAATGGAAAACTCGAAATGCTAATCTCGTGGCCTACCAAGCACGAGTACAAGATCTCGAGAAGCAATTCCACAAGGTCGAATATATATACCTACCTCGGGAAGAAAACCAGTTCGCCGATGCACTCTCAAAACTGGCATCTTTGCTAAACATTCCCGATCATATGACCAGTATGCCGATCTGTGTCGAAAGACGATCCGAGCCAGCATATATCCACGACATCGAAGAAGTCGAGATACCCGATCCCGAGCCGTGGTATCAAGCTGTACTGACATACCTAGCAACCGGGGAATATCCACCCGGAGCTGACAACCGAGCCAAAAAGGCCCTGCGAAGACTGGCAACCCAGTTCATCCGCACCGACGATGGGAAACTCTACAAAAAGAAAGCACAAGGGGCTCTCCTTCGATGTGTCGACAAAACCAACGCCGAAAAAGTTATGGCTGAAGTCTATGATGGCGAATGCGGTCCACACATGAACGCCCAGATGCTAGCCCGGAAAATCATGAGGCTCGGTTACTACTGGAATAGCATGGAAACCGATTGTCAACAATATGTTAGACATTGCCATAACTGTCAGATTTTTGCCAATGTACAACATATGCCACCATCCTTGCTATACACCATGACGTCACCATGGCCATTTTCAACATGGGGAATCGACATAATTGGAAAGATAAACCCCTCGGGAACCGGAGGACACTGCTTCATTTTGGTAGCAATCGACTATTTCACCAAATGGGTCGAAGCTGAATCCTATCGTATTCTCAACGCTAGCCATGTTGCCAAGTTCATTCAAAATAAGATAATATGCCGGTATGGGATCCCTCATGAATTCATTAGTGACCACGGGACCCATTTTCAACCCGAAACGGCAGCCTTGCTAACCAAGCACAAAATTCAAAGGCATACATCTTCACCCTACCGACCTCAAACCAATGGAGCGGTAGAAGCGGTTAATAAAACAATTGTCACCATACTCAAAAAGATGGCTGATAATTACCGAGACTGGCCCGACAAAATACCATTTGCACTTTGGGGATATCGAACCTCGATTCGTACTGCGACCGGGGCAACACCGTATTACCTTACATACGGCATGGAAGCAGTCCAACCTGTTGAGTTAGAAGTGCCATCACTCAGAATCCTACTTGAAAGCCAAGTACCTGAAGCTGATTGGGTTCGAGCACGATATGACTCGCTAGTCCTTTTAGATGAACGACGATCTCGTGCCCTCAATAATATTCAATTCTATCAAAAGAGAATCCAACGGGCTTTCAACAAAAGGGTGAGGCCCAGAAACATCAAAGAAGGAGATTTGGTCCTCAAATCAGTTCGAGCTTTATTGCCAGTAGACCCAAGGGGAAAATTCAAACCTAACTGGGCTGGGCCGTATCTGGTAAAAAAGATTCTATCAGGTGGAGCGGTAATGCTAACAGATCTAGACGGGAACGAGTTTGTCAACCCAACTAACCTGGACCAGCTGAAGCGCTATTACCCTTAACCCACCTTTCTCAATGTCATTTGCAAAAGTTTATTTAAAAGACATTTTTTCAAACTTTTAAAGACAAGTCAAGAGCTAGAATTATTCATTTTACTGTTTCAAACATCTTGAACCAATAGTCTTGATGTATTTTGAAATTGCAAATTAATTCAGCCTGAACTACGTTTGGTTTGATTCCATTTATTATGGATACGTAGGCAGCCCCTCAAAAGGGCACAACCACTGCAATCGAAAAAAACAGGAACGGTTCTTTCTTTATTTAAAATAATAAAATTACAAAAAAAAATCACGAAAAATAATATTAATACTTAAATAATATAAACTAGGGCATTTTTCCCTTTCCTTTGCCCTTAGCCTCCTTTTCGGTCCATCGGCGTCGAGGTGGGGGTGAACGCTCCCTGATCACCAAGGGAACCTCCTTAGCCCGGGCTCGTTTCTTCAAACTCGACTCCCCGGTCACCTCGTTATCACGCGGGCCTAGCCTGTCTCGGACCGCCGTCCTCGGTCCGAGTCTTCCCTCCAAATCACTAGCACCAGTCTCATTAGTCTGAGTCTTAGGTTTTGACTTGGAATCCGACCCTGATTCAACAAAGGTAATGGGAGTCTCCTCGAAGAACCGCCTATTATTTTTGGCCGATTCTCGGCGGGCCAAATCAAGAGCTTCTTCGGTTTTCAAAGCTTTACGGGCCTCCTCGGATTCTTCAGAAGTCCATTTGCGATATGATTCAGAAACCCAAGTGGTTTGACAAGGACGAGGTATAGTCCATATGACACGGGTGAACCAGCGCTGTAACCACGTGTCACACATAGCGTCCGTCAATTGGATCAAAACGCTAATTATTGCCTCAGTCTCAGGGATCTCCTGAAACGAACCGAACTGTCTTAAGATACGGTCCGGATAAATATGGACAGTCCAGTCTAAAGACAAAATCACCAGGTAACGGGCTTTATCTCTCCTAGCTAATCCCGTCAGTCTTGAAAGGAACCACCAAATCACGTTCCATCTGATCAAAGGCCCACCATGAAATGTTAGCTCTTCATCCCAATATTTTTGAGTTACGGGATGACTTGGTCTTATTCGGCGAGACCTTGAACCAATCTGATTGCTCCGATATTTGGGTATATTCACCGGGGGCTCCATGATCGACAGACGCTCGAATAACCAGGTCTGCAAAATTTTCGAAAAGTCAAAAACTTTCGAAAAATAAAAAAAAATCGAAAAATTCGGAAAATTCGAAAAAATTCAAAATTTAAGAATTTTCGTAAAAATTCAAAAAATTCGGCAAAATCGAAAAATTCGAAAAAACCGGAAAATTCGGGATTACCGTAAAAATCAGGAAAATCGGGCAATTATTCGAGGAAAAAGATTAAATACCTGCAAAAGACGGATGCTCCCTGTCAATTGCTGATTCGGTTCAAGCCTCCTAGCGTCAAGACCCATAATAATCTCCCCAGTTATCAGCCAAGCTGGGCTGTGACCTGTCTCCATCTGATCAACTATGCTGATCAGCCTGATCTCACCTAAGCATGAGTCAGCATCCATTCGACCTTCGAAGGCGTACCTATGCAGCATACAAAAAGCAAAGGCCCTACGCCTGTGGTAGAAGTAATTCTTTCACCCACTGGGTTCATAAATTTATCAGCCAAGTCAAATAAGGAAACTGAATTTCCTTTCACCATACGGGCTGTCTCAGCATGTGACAACCCTAGAAAATCCCTCAGCCTCCTCCTTGGATCGGGATAAAATGGGGGAATAGCAGGATGAGCATTAGGACACCACCCTCCAATAGCTGCTATCTCTTCAGGAAGAGGACATATTTCTCCTCGAGGAAATGCAAAAACATGAAAGGTAGTATCCCAAAAGGCTAAGCAAGCATCAAGAAAATGCAAATCTACCCTAAGTCGCTGAAGTGGGAATAAAGCCACAATTCCCATTTGAGTTAATTGGACTCTATCTTCATCTCGAAGATCCTGGGCCCACGCATGAAGCATTGCGGTCAAATGGTCAATACCCATCGCGAGAATAGTTTCTTTTATTTTATCCTAAAGAGTCTAAGGGATTTTGAGATAAAAGAAAGGATTTGGGTGGGAATATGAAAAATAAAGGGGCCAAAGCTCTCTATTTATAATAGAGAATATCCTTCTTCCTAGTCATCACAGGAATAGGATTCTACCAATTTTTTCCTTCGCCTAGGCATACAAGGAAATTCCAAATATCCGTGTCAGAATCCGATTAGGAATCAAAGTCATTCCAAGCATCCTTATTTCCAAACTTTTCAAAAAAAATTCGGCCTTTTTATTTTCAAAATTTTCGAAAAACAATCTTTTTCCCCAGCACGAGTCAGTGTTTCGCCTAAATGTTACATACAAATTATGTCAGCATACAGGTACACTCAAGACTCCCCAAAAAAAATTCTAAGTTCCCCAGTGGAAAAGCTCATGCAAGCTCCCGCGCAATTCTAAGACAGGATATATCTGCACACAGGTATACCCATAGCTTCCTAGGCAAGCTCCCGCGACATTATCAGCATCAACTCAGGTATGATTCCTATTCCGTGGCTGGCGAGCCCTTCACGCAGGTCTAATGGACCCTAAACGACCCGATCGGAAGGCTGCCAGGTTTTAATCCTTGATTGACCTGGTAGCTACTCTGACTTTTGCCTTGTCCAAGCCTCAGTCAGAGTGGGGGCTCTGTAGACACCCACATTTTGACCGCCAGGTGTCTATAGTAGTTCCCGCCAAACACCCGATGATGATAGGACGTAAACGTGCTTTGATAGACTCGGATATGGGCTTGTAATCATGGACATTTGATTTAGACATTTTAAGGAGTACAAATCTCACAAAACTGACCCCAAATCCAGGCCCAGTGGGTCGTTTCGAGTCAAATAACACTAATTTGGGTCGAAACCGTCACCAGGGGTAAAACCGTCTTTTAGCGACCGAGTCAAACCCGGTCAAAGATATTTTTTCCCGAGTCACACGTGTTGGCCGTGACACTACACGGTTTGATTCGGACTCAAACACCAAAAAATCAGCCTTCACAAATATTAAACAAATCTGTTTAAGGATAGAATTCGATCTCAAGTAGAAATTCTATCCGGAAACCGAATCAGACATCGACCGAGCATCGAAATACTCGGCCGAGATACCCCAGGACAGCCGAAATACCTCCCCCACCAGCTGAGATTTTTGGCTTCTTCACTAAGAAACGAGAAGTTTATTCCCTTACGAACTCTCGTATTTCCTATCCAAACCGGTGTTTCTTGTCACACAAGCAAGACCACCTCGGTTCCTATAAATAGGACCCTCCCTTCAACATCCAAGACATGAAAAATCAGACCGAAAATCACACCGAAAAAATACCATCAGCAACACATCGAGAAAAGCCAGCCAAAAGCGACATCCAAAATCCCGACGTTATCCGGAATCCCGAAGTCTAGTCCGTCCCACCATCCGGTCGAACCCACGTCACACACACATACAAAAACACTCCAAAAATCGACACCTTAACTCACCCACATCATCTCGACGCTCCCGTGTCTAAGCCACCGTCCGACGAGCCCTATACCGAGAACACAAAGCATGTAGGTTGAGGGTGCAAATCAAACCCGTCTCTTCCCTTTCCTCTCTCCTTCATCTCGTTTTTTTTTTATTATGGGTCTTGCGTCGGTCCTCTCTTTTATTTTCTAATATCGATACTACTAAAACTATTTTCATATATCAAACATTCTTAAAATACGATATCGATTCTATATAATCGAATATCGTATCAAAAAGAATTATATTAAGTTTTCGACGAAATCGTTACATCTTTTTACATTTTTTCGTTCAAAATCTTTTTTTACTTTTCGTTCAAAACAAACTTTTTCAAAAACTTTTCTAAAGTCATTCTGAATATTTGATATCGATTTCATAATCGAATATCGAATACGACGAATATCGATAATATAAACCGAGTATAAATTAATCCATATTTATACGCGATTTATAACGATTTTCGACAAAAAATATAAAGCGAACAGACTTGCGTGCGAGCGCGCCCGGTCCAGGCGACTCGCACACGAGCCTGTGATCCGATTCTATTTTTTTAGTTTTCGTTCGCTTATTTTTATTATTTTACGAAACGATTTCCAAATTTACATCTTTTCCAAAACTATGCCAAATATTTGATAATCGACTATCGAATATAACGAATATTGAGAATATTAAGTCGAGTACGAGTTATGCGATATTCGTACGCAATTTAATCAAAATTTTCCGAAAAATGTTGTCGGATTCAGGCCACCACGCGACCCGCATTGGTCTCGGGCGAGTCGCGCGGCTCTCGGCCGAGACCCACCTTTTTATTTTTTTTATTCTTTTTCGAACTTCGTTTTTTATACAAAACAACGTTTTAAACTATATTTTTCAGATTTCGATTTATTTTCTCGATTTTATATTTCTTTCCTATATTATTATTTCAATCGTTACTAACCCGTTTTCTCGTGTTTGTAGCAAATTATTCTCATATTTTCTTTTTATCGTTTTATTAGACTAAAACGAACTCACATGCTAAATAACTTTGACGTTAGTAGTTTAACATGCATTAAACGACTTAGCAACCCATTTTATTCATTTTTCCTCACATGTCTTAGGAAAATAATCTCTGCATATCATTTCATCGTCGAACTAACGCGTGTACACCAAAATCAAACGACATCTTAGTAAAGGCCGCTAAGTGCGGGCGGGGTTGGGTGTTCTCGTTGAACTTCCCAACACGTACCCTCACCCCTTACTCAGAACCGTGGTTTCCGGATGTCCAAAACCATTGGCAACGAGAGTCATTCAATATACGATTAACCGCCCAGTCGGCATCGGTATCGATATGCTAAGGGACGAACCTGATAAACTCTGACATCGGAAATGGGCCAGGCTTTAAGTATGGCCCACTACGACATAGAGTGGGTTCGAATGGTTCCGAATAACCATAAAATTCGGTGGCGACTCCTACTTCGATTTAAAATTCTATTCGATCCATCTCATATGGAAATTCTATCGCCTCCCCAAAACCCGCGCTTCGCCGCGTCGGGGTGGACCTATGTCATGTCCACATGGTGGTTGCAAGAGTGCCCAACAAACACCCGATGACGATCAGACTGCAACGCGATGCGAGTTTGCGATGTTTTAGATAGTTTTTCTATAGAACGGATCAAATAATTACTCGGAAAAATTAATTTAACATCAAGACAGCCTTAGTCGTGTCATTACGGTCGCGTCGACACTAATTAGAGTCAATTCCGACACCGGGACTCCGAATCGGCTCCGAAAAATACAAAGTCAAACCCGAGTCACGCGTCGGACCGAGCGAACCTCGGGATGCGAGCCCGAAGCCCACTCGGCGCAACGGTGCTAGGGTTAAGTGGAGACTTAATCCCTAAGCTAATGATAATATACGCACACTCTCGGTTTTGGAAAGTATCAAAATCATATCTTCAAATTCCCGAGCGCCTCGCACAAAGCGTCCTAGGCTTCACACGCACAAACTCAGGCGCCTGAGTTCTGGTGCGCCTGGACTCAGGCGTCCATCCGGGCGACGTGAACCGAAAACAACTCTAAATTCCCCCCTCCGCCCCATTCATTCGACACAACTTCTCATTCTCTTCTCCCTTTACTCATTACGAGTTTCTCTCTCTTGGGCTCGTACTCCGACACCCAAAGCAAACAATCCATTCGATCGTAGTCCCAATAAGCAAAATCGATGCTACTCCTCACCTTCGAGCACCCCATTCGATCTTGAGGTGCCTGTGTTTGACTAGCTACCCCGAGTCTAGTAGAGAAAGCTCTGCCGGTTTAGCCGCAGAACCAGCCACGGTAACGGAACTCTATCGAAATCACAAGGCGAGCTAGGATGATCCGCCCTTCGAAGTCGAATCGTCACTAAGTTGTCATCTAAACAAAACTTTACATTTCTGTACTTTTATTATGCACTACGATAATGTCAAACGTGGACACTAGGTCCACAACACGTACTAAAACACGTAACGTCCCAACTTCAACCATAAACACAAAAATACCCTAAATAGACCCGAGTAGTTCCGAGATCCGTTCTCAACTATCTATGCATCGTGTCCCGTTTAGCATATACTCCGAGGGTGCAACTCCTCACTATGCGATTTACTTATATTTCGCATTTACCGCTTTCGTATGATTTATTGCTTTTATGACTTTATAATCGCATGCTAAATCACCTAACACGGAATTCAAAACGTAAAAAAGCTAAAACTGAACAAAGCGATGGTCAGGTTCCGTATGTGTCCCGATGATCACCATACATGGTTCGACGCATCCCTATTAATACCGAGCTGACGCATCTTATACAGAATACCAGGTAAGATATACCACGAGAACGTCTAATATCCGTATTTTCACGTTAAAACTGACTTGCTATACGTATAATATTTATTATTCTCTACTCTCCTACGTGCATCGTCTTTTCATGGCCTGCTTATCACGTGAAATCGCATGCAAAGAATGTAAACACAACTATTTCGACGACAAAGCTTACTTGTCCTTAAACAACCGACGTAGCAAAAACATAGGGTTAAAACAACGAATGTTACAGTACTTCCGCCACGACAAGGGAACAAAGTTATCAGCCCACCAATTGATTAGTAGAGGTCGCTACGTGCGAGCGGGATTGGGTGTCGATGTCTAGTGGACGTTGGCTTCCCAATACGTACCCTCACCCCTTACTCAGAATCGACGTTTTCGTGATGTCTGAAATCATTGGCAATGAGAGTCATTCCAGGCATGGAGTGCTTAAGGGTACAAGTCTTTATCTTTAGGTCCCGTGCCACTCAACTTTGAGCAAGCTAGGGATCAAAGTTGACTTGAACGGTTTCCGAGTCCCCGTAATTGACTCGGTGGTGACTCCACAAATCGGCAACAAATTCGGTTCACTAAAATGGTCGCCTTACCAAACATATCGGCCTTTAAACATTTACAACCACGACTCGATCGATCCCAACGGAAATATGGGTGCCCGCACCCGTCTAGTGCAAGTCCGGATCGTCATCCGAATCGAGGTCCGAGAGTTCGCCCTGAACGCGAGATTGGACCAGCCCCCGACCGGGAGGGGGCTGCATGGGTGGTCACCGCTATGAAACAGGGTCGATCTCGCGCGGCCGCGCGCGGGTCGCCGGGCGGTGCGGACGAACGTCCACAGTTTGGTGACTCCACTGGGGATTTGGAAACAAGTTTCAAGCGATGGTAACTCGAACGAGGTCGGTAAAGCTCATTTCCTAGTTCCCTATTGTGGTCACTACAGGTTTTGGCCCTAAAAAGCCCACCCTAACCGATATTAAGACCAATCGACCTCTTCGCGGTAAGATCGTTATGGACACGCGAAGAGACCCTCGGTTGACGCTCCGGCCGCCTAACGCGCATCCCGCAGATATACCAAGCGTATGATCCGAACTGCCGATACACTCCCCAGGTGACCTGCCGTCACCTAAGCGAAGGCTATTCGTGGGCGGTAGCCTACCCTAACCTACCCGTGTTTGAATCCTGCATGAGTGTACGCATTCCTAGTTATGTGTAGCGTGTTTGAACAACCCGAATAAAGCATTAAAATCTGGATTTAACCACGACAACATATTCAACCGCACCCAACTCCATTTTCGAAAAAAGAAAGAACATCTTCTTTTCAAAACTGCCTTTTCAGCGCCGATACTCAGGCCAAATTAGAATTATTTTCAAAAGCCTTTTAAACACGGTCATTATGACAAATTTTACACTCACTACTTTCAAAAGACCCTTTTGAGTGCTATCACCTTGGCCAAAGTAAAACACAAGGACCGTTAATACCACCAAACTCCCAACTAATGGGATCAAGATACCCTAAACGGTTACATTTTATTCAAAAAAAAACATTTTCTTGCACATACCGTTAACACAACCAAAACTTCAACCAATGAAGTCGAGAAAACCAAAACGGTTATACCCTCAAAACACTTTTCATAATGCATCACCGCCATCGTCGAAATGCCAATTAATGGATACGACAAGCATGGGTCACACATTTCAAAAGTTTTTCTAGAAAAAAAAAGGGAGGCACTTTCACCACCTAAATTCTGTAATAAGGATTTAGTCACATCTTTAAAGCACCGTCACGGACACCATGTTCTATCACGAACACCGTCTCCACCGCACATATCGATCTAAATAACTAATAATAGTCTCGATAAAAGCATGACCTTATCATTTTCAAAATCGGTTCCCTTAAGAACCGTGCTTCTTTTGTAAAACCACCATTTACACTTTTGCTATCATCTAGTTCTCGACGCGCACGTAGCAACGCTTTTTCACGTAACAAACGATGTCACTACACCATCATAACACCGATTATAAAAACCCTCCCTTTCGAAAGAAAATGTTTTATTTACAAAAACCCGATCATTTAAAAAAAAACATCCAAACTCTTTGATCCCGAACCGGGATCGCGATCAATTTCTTACGTTGTACAACCGTGTGATTAAATGTCTGTGTTAGTTACTAGGGTCACCTTCGTTCGAGGTCTTACATTTTGGGTCGTCTCATCTCAAGCCTCTTTAAATCTCATCCCCGAGATTTGTGTCAAATCGCCTCGTCCCAGAGGCATAAGTTCATTAGGCACTTCGCCGAATACACCAAGAGTCTAAAGCACCTGAGTCCTTAATTGATGACCGCAAACACGCGCAAATCAAGTGTCTCATTTCCATGTCGCTCGGTCAAGAGCATTCCTCGAGTCTCTAAGTCGTCCGACGAATCCGCCCTGACCTCCGATGTTATCTTGCAGAGATCGTTTCCCCAACATGTCTTCAGATCCGGGAGTAATCGAAAACCTCCACATAGACGTCAATACCCTAATTAAAGTGATTTATGATGTCCGCACCTCAATAGACCACCTGACTAGATTCGTTCATCACATCGATAGCCGGCTCAATTTCCTCAAAAGTGGAGGCACAGAGAGCGAAGCAAATGCCAGCTCGATCAATTACCATACCCACATCCCGAGCGGGTCACCTCGATACTCCATACGGACAAAAACACCTGAGGCCAACAAAGAAATAACCCCGATGCCTCACAAAATACAACCCAGCAAAGCAAGAACATCTAGAAACGAGTTTACCAAATTCAACTCGTCGTACACTGAAACTCTCAAACACCTACTAGATCAGGGGTTGCTCACCCCCCTTTGGGTCCCACTCCGGCCCCAATAATTGGTAAGCGAAGCAAAACTTGGAGTCCTAATGCCTATTGTCTATTTCATCAAGGAAATGGGCATGAGACCGAGGCATGTTTCACACTGAAACATGTCATCGAAGACCTAATCGAGGCGGGAACATTCTCCCTCGCAAAACGACAAAAGACAGACTTCACCTTCTCGGTGGCCGAGGGAGAAATAGTGACGTCGGTCGCCGTCACGAGTCACTCTAAACCCCTCAACGAGCCGCGTCTAAGAACCGCCTCCTAACGCCGCTCAAGGGTAACGTCCTCGGAAGGCTATGACAGACGCTGAGACCCGGACAACATGTGGGGTCAGTGTTGCGATGTGGCTGGGTCATAATAGTCGCTCCCTAGGTGCAGCAGGTCGGTCTTAGTCAGAGTCTAGTGCGTCTATAGGGCCTAGACTTAATAATAATAAACGTTTTTTCTATCGAGTCTGGAAGGTACGAGGGGACCTGTCCTCCACCTCCCCTTTTGTCAAACATCATCTCGGGCACCTAGCCCGCTTATTATATCAATAAAATAATTTCTTCTTTACAAACATGCATCGACAATCGCTCTATTCTTTTTAACGCACCTTATCGCTTGATACTATGCCATTTATCGATAACAATTAACTAACGCGTAAGGGCTACAACAAACGGCCCACTTAACTTCAACCTAAAAAAAGAAAAAAAAAAGATCAGGAACAATTACCTGAAGCTCAACCCACGACAGACTCCCTAACCAAAAAACACAACACGAGAAGCATCATACATAACCAACAACCGATAGGTGACCATACACCCATATCAGTCAAAATAGACTTCCCAGTTACCAACAACGCAGCCGAATACGAAGCCTGCCTAATATGGCTAAAGGTTGTCTTCGCTCTAGGAGTTAAAATCCTTAGATTACACGGAGACTCATCCCTAGTAGTCAATCAAGCCACGGGCAAATGAAAGGTCTATAGTGAAAGCCTAACCCCGTAACAAACCAAAATAGAAACAATATCCCAGGAGTTCACCAAAATCGACTTCATACACATACCCCGCGAAGAAAACCAATTCGCCGACGCCCTATCCAAATTAGCCTCATTAATAAACATGCCCGACAACCTCTTCTCTATGCCTATCTGCGTAGAAAGGAGTGAACAACCCGCCTACATACATAACCTCGAAACCGACGACGCCCCCGAAGAACCCTGGTACAAAGCGATCCTAGACTTCAAAATTGACGGATCCTACCCACCTAACACAAACACCAAAAACAAAACAGCCTTACGAATACAAGCCACCCACTACGTTCTAAACCAAGGACTACTATACAAACGAGCCCCACAAGGAGTACTCCTTAGATGCATAAACAAACCCCAATCCGAGAGAGTCATGGAAGAGGTACATGACGGGGAATTGAGAGCCCATATGAGCGCACACCTATTAGCCCGAAAAATAATGAGACTAGGCTATTACTGGATTACCCTAGAGGAAGACTGGCAACGTCATGTCCGCCACTGTCACAACTGGCAAATATTCGTCAACATCTATCCAACACCTACCGCCATACCCACTCCACACCATAACAACACCCTGGCCCTTCTCTACCTGGGGAATTGACATCATAGAAAAGGTACATCCGTCTGGAACCGGCGGACACTGTTTTATACTGGTAGCCGTTGATTATTTTACCAAATGGGTAGAAGCAGCCTCTTATACCACCTTAACCCCCAAACAAGTAGTCAAATTCCTACAAAACAATATCATTTGTCGATGTGGCATACCCCACGAAGTCATCAGTGATCGGGGGTCTCATTTCAGGACCGACACCCAAAAACTCCTAGACAAATACAAAATCCAAAGACACAAATCCTCACCCAATAGACCTCAGACAAACGGGGTCGTGGAGGCAATAAACAAAACCATTACCACAATCCTAAAGAAAATGATAGACAACTACCGAGATTGGCCAAACAAAATACCCTTCGCATTATGGGGATACCGAACCTCCTACTAAACACCCACCGGGGCCACACCCTACTACCTAACCTACAGCTCCAGAGTCGTGTAACCCATAGAGTTAGAGATACCCACACTAAGGATACTAGCCGAAAGCGGCATCCCCGAAGAAGAATGGAACCAATAACGTTACGATGAGCTAGTACTCCTAGGTGAGCGTAGAATACATGCACTGTCCAACATGCAAGCCTACCAACAACGTATACAATGGGCTTTTAACAAACGAGTCAAATCCCGAAACATACATGAGGGAGATTTAGTAGTCAAATCCATTAGAGCACCCCTTCCCGTCGATCCTAAGGGAAATTCAAACCAAACTGGGCGGGCCCCTACCTCGTAAGGAGAATACTCACGGGGGGCGCCGTAATCCTTACTGACCTGGACGGTCAAGAATTCTCAACCCCAACCAACAAGGACCAACTCAAACGATACTATCCATAAACATCCCAACAACACCTTCCTGATCTCTTACATAAGGTGAAATCCCACGAAAAACGCTTAAAAATGATTCGCATCGATAATTGGCATAACGAGTCTAAAGCAAAATTACTCACATCTAAAAGAACTACGAACATGGTTTGATTCTGTCTAAACACGGAAACACATGAAACCCTTCCCGGGGTACAACCAACAAAAATGACAAGATCGATTACTCGATTCGCATACAAACCAGAACCTTTTTTTTTTCTGCGTTCCGATTAATGAGTGATTCCAATGACGAAACACACACGACGAGCCGAGGACGGGGTGAAAACCCGAAAGGGCGCCCCGGGCAAAATGAAGAAACGAGTTGCGAGCCGTCGAAAAAAGAAGAAAAAAAAGGCAAAAGAAAATGTGAGCCGAGGACGGAGTGAAAACCCTAAAGGGCGCTCCGGGTAAAATGAAGAATCAAGTTACGAGCCACCTCAAAACAAAAAATGATGAAAATAATAAATACAAAAAATAAATGTGCTTCTCATTAATAAAAAAAAATCAGTTAAATCGAGCATTTGTCGAGGCCTATACATCAAGCACCCAAAATCCGGTCATCCCGGAAAACGACAACGTGTCAGAACACCGCAAAAAACTAGTATTAATACGCCACATAATATCAACTAATAAAACATAGTACAAAACGGCTGGGCTATACCAGTCCAACCTCTTTCTCCCCTCGTCATTTGGGTGCGCTTGTTCGGGTTTTTCACCATCGACCCCTCCTAACACAAGCTTCTACCACTCTAGCCAAAGGTGAGCCCAACCAATTATACTTCCTCTTATCACTTGCACCTTCAATACGAGTCTCGTTGGTCTTGCCCCGTATAGATGAACTGACGACACTAGGATCGATAACGCTGTCTTCGGTCAGGCACTTAGTGACATTTCCTCGAGTAGCCTCCTTATCTTCTGGCACCGCGGTCTTCCCAACTTTTGACTTGCTCTGTCCTGACGGGTGTTCATAAACTCCCCGTCAGAAGGAAGTAATGTCGGTCGGTTGAACACTCTCTATAACAACGGGACGTGAAAATTTCTGTTCCCATGACACCCTAAACTCCCTAAGCGAATTCTCCGTCCACGACTCAAACCCAAGAACACCCCCAGTAGTCTCCGAGGTAGTTGGCCTCACCCTCATTTCGCTCGACAACTCACCCAGATGAATATAAACCGGATCCCTTAAAGATAATATCAACATAGCCTGAGCCAAAGATAAAAAAAAGGAAACCCGTGTTGTCCACTAATATGCCAGCACGGGACTGTCCACCTGATAGCCTCCTGCCCATTGTCCAAATAGGAATGGCATTCTTTTTCGGCATGACCAGCGCTCCATGCCTGCACAATCTTGTGACCCGTGAAGCCTTTATAGCTATAACCCTTAACGGACCGAAGAGGGTCAACCAAGCCGAGCCTTTCTTATAGCCAAACATGCAGAAACCATAACCCAATGTCGCATCTTTGAACTAAAGTGGGTTTTAAAAAAACAACAAAAATAGCATCCCACATACCTGCAAAATGATTCTAGAACCCCGAAAAGAAGCCCGATGCAGCCGGGCACGAGCATCAAGACCTAGAATGAGCTCGCCCAAAATGAGTAAAGAGGGCGACTGCCCATGTTCCATCCCCATTACAACATCCAAAACCCTAGGATTACCCCAACCGTAATGCACTAGCGCATCCTCGAAAAGATAGTAACAAGCCACCGCAATATTGAAAGCCCGTCTACAAGCTAGTGGTGACGGGAACCCATCTGTGAGAACGTCCTAAATAGAAACTCTAGGTCAATACCATCGATCTCTCCCGAAAAAAGCATTAGCCTCCTCTAACGAGGAAAGGTCCAAAAAGTGACGAAACCGTTCCACAAAAGCATCATCTCCCAAAGGCACACACGGTCGAACCGAGGACCACCCACCTATAGCATCTAGCTCCTCGAGAAGAGGACAAACCCGACCCCCAGGAAAAGCAAAAACATGCATTTTTACGTCCCAAAACTTAGTGCATGCTAACAAGAAGTCATCTTGCGCCTTAACCTACCTTAACGCGATAACCACAGACAAACCATCGCTTGGAAAAACCTCGGGATCACATTTCCTAAAACAACCCGCCCACTCGGTCATCAAAAGATTCACGAAACCCGACATGACTCCAAATAATACAAGGAAGCTATAGACACACTATGGGTATTTTTAGTATGTCTAAAACAAGCACCCGCAACCCGTATATATAGCCTTAATTAATCCCACAACAATTAGGAAACTACAAAAATTTCCATAAACAAGATCTGGGCCGCCCAAGCCCAAGTGCCAAAAGATCCAGCCGCCCGAGCTCAGGTGACCCAGAATCCAACAGCCCGAATCCGGGCGTTTGTTCCCCAAGATACCAGCACCCCTATAAGCCAAACACCAAGACATCAACCCCGCATTATCACCACAATTACCACCTGACACCTCGGACCTCAGGAACGACCTCCCTAAGTCGCTAAAACCCTTTTCGAAGACCAAAATACCAGCGCCAGATTAACGAGGTCATACAGACAACATATTTCACCCATCGGATCCACTAGACTTAAACGTTTTTTTTTTTCGTTTTTTTAGGAGGATAAGCTACCTCACCTAGGCGTGTTGTAGCCTTTAACGGCATCGTCAGTTCCCATCTGTAGCCCAATACGACATTGTCATACAAAAAGTGGCATAACTTTTTTTTCAAAATTTGGCTTAACTTTTTATTTTTGCATCATTCTAAACATGAATGTTGAGACAATTGCACATGTCTCCCAACGCACATTCGGTCGTAGCGCGTTAATTTCTTACATTTCGCACGTCTCGAGTCAAACAATTTTTAATCGACGTGCTATTTGATCCAATTCCCGGCTCAAACTTACGCATTTCAAAAATCCGAAAAACCATTTTCGTATTCTCAGGCAACCCTAATGCACTTAAAACGTCCTAAACTACGATGAAATCGCAAACAAACTTGAAATGATTACTTGTCAGTTTAAGCTAGCATTTCACAAAAACAAGAACATAAGACTAAACTAATCAATCCGAATACTAAAAGTCTTAAAAAAATATATACAAAATATACAAATCCATACACAAATCGAACTCATAAACTAGGAAGGACCCCTAGAAGCTGCGCCTATAGCTATCACGAGCTCACCGATGTCGTCATCCAAACCTAAGTTCTCCATAACAAAGGTAGGAGACTCACTACCATCCATCCCCGACAACATGTCTAAGGTAGTCGTCTCGATAATCCCTCCAATGTCCTCGGTAGCACCCGTGACATGGCCTTCAGCCTCGGTCTCGACCTCCATCTCCATCTTACCCCCTAACCTAGCCTCTCCCTGCGCTGAGGTCTCGCCCTGAGTCCGAGCTTGTCGCCCTTTAAGCTGGGCAATCTCACTTTCCCGGGACTGCAGAAGCTGTCGCCAGTTGGCCGCCTCCGCCTCGAGCTCGGTCACCCGAGTCTCCAGCTGCCCCACCACGTCTTGGGTATCCTGCAAATACACCCATACCTTAAGTAACATACAGACAGTCTAGAAAACCAACCCTAGGTACACGTACTCATCGACCGAGGTCCCGAAGTATCACGGAAGACCCTCGAAACATAGGCCCAGAAGCAGTTGGCAGCCTGCCGTAGCCACTGATGGCAAGCTAACGAAACCTGAAAGGCAAAACAAGACGAGTTAGCTAAACAAAACTAACCCTTAGAACCCAAACCCAAAGCAGAAACCGAAACTTACCCGGTATACCCGGTCGCGCCACTATATCCCGGCGTCCATCTCCTCGGCAGAACACGGGGAGAGAGGCTCAGTGAAAGCCACCCCAGCTGCGTCTACCCTAAGCAGCGTCAAGGGGAAGTCTGGGGGCTGAACAACATCAGCCGGATCGGCCAGCTAAAGGAAAAGCAAACCGATCAAGGAGCAAATAAACATTAGGCCATAATGCAAAACAAGCCCTAAAACAAAACCGAGTACTCACCACAAGGCGGTGGCAACCTAGCCGCTGGCTAACATGAGATAGATAAGAGGCGCCGGGCACCAATGGCGCATCACCTCCTTCTCCATCCCTACCCTCGAGAAACTCTGCGGCGGTCGGTGGTCTAAACATGGTCCGGGGAGGATCAACCGGCACCCTGAAATTGTCATATAAGCACTGACGCACCAACCATTCGCCCAGATACCAAACCGGGCGAAACAATGCAGGAAGGAGCATCCTACTGTAGCTCCTAGGCCCCAAATCCGCCGCCACATACCCAGGCACACCCTTGTAATCGGCCCAAGGACGGGCCACAAACTACACAAACAAACCAACATTTCAATAATCCTAAACCTTAGGGGCTACTAAATAAAATGAGCCGTAAAGAGAGAACTTACGTCCTCGAGGCGCAGCTGGTTCACCAGCACATTCTCCGACGGATAGTGGCTCGTCGTACTCTTAGCCTGAGCCAGCCTCCATTCCATCCCCGTCTTAGGTGCGAAGCAAGGAAAATAGGAATAGATCCAAGCCTGCAAAACCCCAAAAATATCCTTAACGGAACTAAACCAAATTTGGTGAAAAGAAAAAAAACGAGGACAAAGACAATCACTAACCTCTAGCTCGAGACCTGGGCCCACGATGGGCAAAGTCGAGGTTGATTCCACTTGCAATGGCCTCACTATGACTTGCAAGCAGCGAGTCATCTCCGCGAAAGCCGCTGTTACCCAATCAAAACGTCCCAGCTGATCTAGATCAGCCAGGAAAGGCAAAATCCTAGTACTAAACCTCTCGCCCTTATCAGAGAAGTGGGTCGATCCTAGGAAATACCACAACCACAGCCGGGCATTCTGCTCCGGCGTGTAGGGTGCTCGATGCTCTAACACCGCCACCCTCTCGAAGTGGTCGGTAATGTACAAACTCACCAGAGCATGAGGCGTACTGTAAGCCTCACGCTCCAAACAATCTTTTATCAATCCTCGGACCTCATCGCCATCTAACTTAGGGCCCTCGGCAGCCCATCTAATCAACTCCGGACCGTAGGGTAAGCCCGTAATAACCCCGAAGTCCTCTAAAGTTATCCCGACCTCCCCAAAGAACATGTGGAAGGTCGAGGTAGTGTCGTGAAAGCGATCTACCATCGCTCTAATCACTATAAGGTTGCACTTGGTCTCGCAACCTACCAATCGGACCCAGTGCCCGACCACGGGATCCAGACCTGTCCTCGCGATAATATCCTTTGCCGCGGGGGTCAGTTTTTGAGAGTAGATCTCCAAACATGTTGTGAAACCCGAGGAGTTCCTCATCGGACCTAGGGGTTGCAAAATTAAGATAACATAAGCACAAACAAACCAAACCGACCCGAACCAAAATTCAAAGCCTAAACCAATAAGCACAAGTCAAGATACTCACCAAGTCGTTCAAAATACGGTGAGAGATGTGCTAGTCGGGACGAAATAACAACTGATGGCCGTCCCAATCCCGAGCCGACGGAGGATCCTCGTAGCCAATCTCCTCGTTCTCTTGCACGGGAATCGGGACATGAGCCCTCCTAGCAATCGTCTCAGGAAGCCTACGCTTCCCTACACTATGGAAATCGGCCTCATTGATGGCCTCTGGATCACGACGCTGCGATGGAACGCTTCGTCGTCTCCAATGAATCCCGTGGGGAGTCAGTGAGCTCGTCTTGGCGGTCTCACCACTAGTGCCAGTCGAGGGAGCTCCCTCGGGACGCTCGGTATCATCTCTAGCTACAAAACCAAACAAAAATACAAAAATCCATGCCTCAGGTCAGGCTAAAACAGCTCAAACAGGTCCAAATAGGGTCAAAATTTTGGATAGAGATATCAAAATTCCAAAAAAACCACTAGCACCCATTTTTTACCCCGGTCACAATAAGAGTGGTTTCGGCAAAATCCGATATCATTATGACACATTTTGGTCTGTCGTAAGACACACAAAACCTCACAGAATGTCCTAGAAAGCATTCTAGCTCACAGAAGTCGACATAGAAAACATCCACAACATCATAAACACTAATCGAGCAAGATTACAAAGGGCAAGTACGGGAATAATCGGGAGAACAGTCCCTAACCCTAGCATTTTGAGTTTATCCCATAAGAGACCATTAATGCACCTCAAGACCTCATATCAAGCTTATAACTATCTTGACAAGCTCTATTCAACCCTAATTTAACAATGGAATCAAGCACAAACATCGAAACTTAGCAAATTCAAAACGTCCAAAGCGATTTTCTTGGGTTTTAACAAAATCGACCCATATTCGACCAAATTAAGCAAAATCGACAATAGGCGAGTAAGGAACGCTTACCCGACGTCGACATATTCGTGTATGGCAAAAATCGAGACGAAGATTGGTTGAACAAATCGAGAAAACGAGATTGAGGCGGAGAGGTGCGCGCGTCTGAGTTTTGGAATGACTGAATCATTCGTCCTCCCTTCGCTGGTTTTAAATGGGTCTGACCCACGAAACCCCGGGCGCCTCAGGTCGCGCGTCCGTATTCTAGACCGATGGGGGCTAGGCACCTGAATATCGAGGCGCAGCAGGATGCGCGCCTAATTACTCGACTCAAAACTAAAGCAAGAGCAAATGAGACACGTTATTCAACATCCGCACAACACGTGTTCATGAACCAAGCAAAATAAGCAACGACGATATAATTACTAGCCGATATTGGTAAAGCAAGCTTGTAAACTGACCCCGAACAAAGAACGATAATAATAAAACAAGCATAGAAACCTCGACTAACAAGAATGCTCACGCTCGAGCACGTGGTAAATCAAGCAAAACAAAGCCAATCTAAAAAAAATCCGAACAAATCCAAGCACATAACAAATCAGAACAAAGCAAGGCAAATCCGAACAAAGTAAGACAAGTCCGCAAAACAAATTCAATTTACCCAAAATAAATAAATACCAGCAAACATTTTCGAGTCTAAAGGGTCTTAGTTAACCTGAAGGCAACAACAACAGCAAATTTGAGCCTAGCAGGTTCATAGTTATCCTGAAGGCAATTTGAGTTTGAGCGGATACTTACACGCTCAAATATTTCCGAGCGTAACGGGTCTTAGTTATCATGAAGGCAATAGCAACAACAAATTCAAGCCTAGTAGGGTCTTAGTTATCCAGAAGGCAATTTGAGTTTGAGCGGATACTTACACGCTCAAACATTTTCGAGCCTAACGGGTCTTAGTTATCCTGAAGGCAACAACAACAGCAGATTCACGATCGAGCCTAGCAGGGTCTTAGTTATCCTAAAGGCAATTTGAGTTTGAGCGGATACTTACACGTTCAAACATTTTCGAGCCTAACGGGTCTTAGTTATCCTGAAGGCAACAGCAACAGCAAATTCGAGCCTAGCAGGGTCTTAGTTATCCTGAAAATAATTTGAGTTTGAGCGGATACTTACACGCTCAAACATTTTTAAGCCTAACGGGTCTTAGTTATCCTGAAGGCAACAACAACAGCAAATTCGAGCCTAGCAGGGTCTTAGTTATCCTGAGGGCAATTTGAGTTTGAGCGGATACTTACATGCCCAAACATTTTCGAGCCTAGCGGGGTCTTAGTTATACTGAGGGCAATCTGAATTTGAGCGGATACTTACACGCTCAAACATTTTTAAGCCCAATGGGTCTTAGTTATCTTGAAGGCAACAGCAAACATCAATAGTCTTTAAGCCTAATGGGTCATAGACATCCCGAGGGCAAAATTTTTAAAATTTTCGAGCCTAATGGGTCATAGGCATCCCGAAGGCAAAACCTTTTTTCAAAACTTTTAAAATTTTCAAGCCCGACGGGTCGTAGGCAAACTCTTTTACATTTTTTAGCCCTACGGGTCATAGGCATCCAGAAGGCAAACTTTTTTTAAATCCTCAAGCCCGACGGGTCATAGTCATCCCAAAGGCAAACTTTTCTTATTATCAAGCCCGAGGGGTCATAGGCATCCCGAAGGCAAATTTTTCTTATTATCGAGCCCGAGGGGTCATAGGCATCCCAAAGGCAAACTTTTCTTATTATTGAGCCCAAGGGGTCATAGGCATCCCGAAGACAAACTTTTCTTATTATCGAGCCCGATGAGTCATAGGCATCCCGAAGGCAAACTTTTGTTATCCTTGAGCCTAATGGGTCATAGGCATGCTGAAGGCAAAAGTTTTTAAAATTTTCGAGCCTAATGGGTCATAGGCATCCTGAGGGCAATTTTTTTTAATTATTCGAGTCTGACGGGTGGTAGGCATCTTGAAGGCAAATTTTCTAATTGTTCGAGTCTAACAAGTCATAGGCATCCTGAAGGCAAACTTCTTTCAAATTTTTGAGTCTAACGGGTCATAGGCATCCTGAAGGCAAATTCTTTTCATATTTTTTTGAGCCCGACGGGTCATAGGCATCCAGATGGCAATCTTTTAATCTAATTTAACGAGTCATAGCCATTCTAAAGGCAAAGCAAACATTTTCACGCCCAACGAGTCATAAGCCTTCGAAGGGCAGTCCAAAGTTGAGCGAATTCTCACGCATCCGAAAATCGAAACACATGAATATAACAAAACCATGACAAAATAGCAAGCACGGACTCGAGCCCCGATAAGCAACCACAGGCAAAGACGTCAGGTTTTTTTTCTAAGCCTTGGCTGGCGAGCCTCAAATACGTAGTCCAACGGGCTTAAAACGACCCGACGGGACAGCCACCTGGTCGTAATCCTCGATTGACCTGGGCGGCTATAACTGTCACCTTGTCCAAGCCTCAGTCAAAGTGGGGTATTCTGTAGACACCTAGATTTGAACCTGGTGGCTGCAGAAGTGCCCAACAAACACCCGACAACTATCGGACTGCAACACAACGCGAGTTTGCGTTGTTTTAGATAGTTTTTCTATAGAATGGATCAAGTAATTACTCGGAAAAATTAATTTAACATCAAGACAGCCTTAGTCGAGTCGTTACGATGGCGTCGACACTAATTAGAGTCAATTCATCCGACACCGGGACTCCGAATCAGCCCCAAAAAATACAAAGTCAAACCTGAGTCATGCGTCGGACCGAGTGAACCTCGGGATGCGAGCCCAAAGCCCACTCGGCGCAACGACGCTAGGGTTAAGGGGAGACTTAATCCCCAAGCTAATGATAATATACGCACACTCTCGGGTTTAGAAAGTATCAAAATCGTATCTTCAAATTCCCGAGCGCCTCGCACAAAGTGTCCTAGGCTTCATACGTACGAACCCAGGCGCATGAGTTCTGGTGCGCCTGGACTCAGGCGTCCATCCGGACGACGTGAAACGAAAACAACTATAAATACCCCCCTCCAACCCCATTCATTCGACACAACTTCTCATTCTCTTCTCCCTTTACCCATTACGAGTTTCTCTCGCTTGGGCTCGCACTCCGACACCCAAAGCAAACAATCCACTCGATCGTAGTCCCGATAATCAAAATCGATGCTAATCCTCACCTTCGAGCACCCCCCCCCCACTTGATCTCGAGGTGCCTGTGTTCGACTAGCTACCCCGAGTCTAGTAGAGGAAGCTCTGATGGATTAGCAGCACAACCAGCCACGGTAACGGAACTCTACCAAAATCACAAGGCGAGCTAGAAGGATCCACCCTTCGAAGTTGAATCGTCAGTAGGTTGTGTCATCTAAAAGAAACTTTACATTTCTTTACTTTTATTATGCACTATGATAATGTCAAACGTGGATACTAGGTCCACAACACGTACTAAAACACGTAACGTCCCAACTTCAACCATAAGCACAAAAATACCCTAAATAGACTCAAGTAGTTCCGAGATCCATTCTCAACAATCTATGAATCATGTCCCGTTTAGCGTATACTCCGGGGGTGCAACTCCTCACTATGTGATTTACTTATATTTCACATTTACCGCTTTTGTATGATTTATTGCTTTCATAATCTTTTAATCGCATGCTAAATCACCTAACACGAAATTCAAAATGTAAATATGCTAAAACTAAACAAAGGGATGGTCGGGTTCCGTATTAGTCCCGATGCCCACCATACATGGTTCGACGCATCCCTATTACTACCGAGCCGACGCATCTTAAGCAGAATACCAGGTAAGATGTACCACGAGAACGACTAATATCTGTATTATCACATTAAAAATGACTTGCTAATACGTATAATATTTAGTATTCTCTACTCTCCTACGTGCATCTTTTCATGGCCTGCTTGTCACAAGAAATCGCAAGCAAAGAATGTAAACACAACTACTTCGACGACAATGCTTACTTGTCCTTAAACTACCGACGTAGCAAAAACATAGGGTTAAAACAACGGATGTTACATCACTTCCGCCACGACAAGGGAACGAAGTTATCAGCCCACCGATTGATTAGTAGAGGCCTCTACGTGCGGGTGGGATTGGGTGTTGATGTCTAGCAGACGTTGGCTTCCCAATACGTACCCTCACCCCTTACTCAGAATAGACGGTTTCCGAATGTCCGAAACCATTGGCAATGAGAGTCATTCTGGGCATGGAGTGCTTAAGGGTACAAGTCTTTATCTTTAGGTCTCGTGCTACTCAACTTTGAGCCGACTTGGGATCAAAGTTGACTTAAACGGTTTTCAAGTCCCATAATTGACTCGATAGCGACTTCACAAATCGCCAACTAATTTGGTTCACTAAAAACGTCACCTTACCAAACATATCGGCCTTTAAACATTTACAACCACGACTCGATCGATCCCAACGGAAACATGGGTGCCCTCACCCGTCTAGTACAAGTCCGGATCGTCACCTGAATCGAGGTCCGACACTTCACCCCGAACGCGAGATCGGACTGACCCCCGACCGAGAGAGGACCGCGTGGGTGGCCGCCGCGATGAAATCAGGTCGGTCTCGCGCGGGGTGCCGGGCGGTGCGGACCGACGTCCACAATATCGAACACGATTCATAATATTTGGACACTCGTCGGACATACGTAGCGTTGTTTATGAGTTTCCGGACTTTGGACATGTTCCGGGTTGGAAACAATCAAATCCAAATCGGGTTTGGATCTAAATCTAATTGTATTTTTGGATCTTGCTTTAACCTTCACGTCTCACTTTCTTCCTCCCTATGATCAGACTTTTCTAGTGAAGTGGGTCGCCCACTGAGCAAAGGGAATGGGAGAAAATATTGGTCGCAAGTCCTGGGCTGGTGCATTTATCACGGGCGCGAAAAGTTTTCATTTTCTGCATTTGGAAGTTAAGTCTTTCGCATCGGCCAACATGGTGGGCCATTAGTATCCAACCCTCAACGCTTTATAGGCGAGGTTCCTTTCTCCAATATGGTGCCTTCAGATCCCTAAATGGATGTCGTCTAAAACCTCAGTTGCCTGCTTTGCTCCCAGACATTTGAGCAGGGGCGAGGAGAAGGATTTCCGATACAGCTCATCATTGATCAGTATGTACCATGCTGCTTTTGATGGCATTCTTTTTTGCTGCGCAAGGTCTACGGGTAGAGTACCCTTCTTCTTAAACCGGATGATCGGCGCCATCCAGCCTTCGGATCCGGACTCCTCGACCACATTGATCTACTGGAGGTCAGTTTTTGATTTCTCCTTCACTACGTCAACCTAGACCGACCTTCTGATGTCTTTGTAGGCTAGAGCTATCTAGCTTGGATAAGGCATCAGCTCAGTTGTTTTGCGACCTGGGGACTTGCCTAACTTCGTAGTATTTGAGCTTTGACAGCTCCTCTTTCACTTTTTCTAGATATGAGACCATAGCCAGATCTCTGGCCTCATATTCCCCGTTGATCTGGCTAGCAATGAGTTGGAAGTCCGTGGCTAAGACTATTCTCTCTGCTCTAACGGCCACGGCCAGATTAATTCCTGCTAGCACAGCCTCATATTCTGCCTCATTATTTGATGCTGAGAAAGTGAACTTGAGCACATTCTAAAGGTCGACTCCCTCTGGTCTTATCAGTACGACCCTTGCCCCCGTACCATTGGCCGTGGATGATCCATCTGTGAACACCAGTCGTTCCCCAACGGGGGGGGGGGGGGGGGTCGTCTTCCTCTGAGTGGGACCATTCGGCGAGGAAGTCGGCCAAAGCTTGGGCCTTGATGGCGGCTCTGGTTTGATAGGATATGCTAAGGACGCTAAGTTCGATACCCCATTTTAATAGTCTTCCTGATTTTTCGAACTTTTCCAGGACCTTCTCTAGGGGCTGATCTGTGAGTATAGTGACAGGGTGCGCATCAAAGTATGATCAAAGATTTCGTGCCAACACTACAACAAGGTATGCCGCTTTTTCGACCACGGGTAATTTCTCTCGGCTGGCCCGAGGGCATGACTTACGAAATAGATGAGCTGTTGAGTTCCAGCTTCCTCCCTCAGGAAGACTACACTTACCAATGTGTTGGTAACGACTATGTACAAAAACATTTTTTCGCCAATCACCGGCCTAGCCAAGGTCGGTAGCCGCTTAAGATGCTTCTTCAGCTGCTCGAACGCTTCTTTTTTGTTCGGCTTCCCATTTAAACTGTTTGTTACTCTTAAGAATTTTGAAGAAATGTGTTGTTTTATTGGCCGACTTGGCTATGAGCCGCCCAAGGCGGCCATTCGGCCGGTTAGCCACTGAATATCCCTAATTGTTTTTGGTTCTGGTAAGTCCTGAATGGCTTTAACTTTTTCGGGGTTGACATCTATTCCTCGGGCACTGACCAAGAACCTGAGAAACTTTCCCGACCTGTCTCCGAAGGTGCATTTCTTGAGGTTGAGTTTCATTTGATAGGCTCGGAGTGAGGTAAAAGTGTCTCTCAAGTCCTCAAGATGTTGCTCGTCCCCCTTGCTTTTCACTATGGCATCATCCACATATGCTTCCAAATTTATGCCCTTCTGGTTCCGGAAGACCTGATCTACCAAGCGCTGGTGGGTGGCACCTTCGTTCTTATGACCGAAGGCCATCATCTTATACATATACGTCCCAGCACTCGTGATGAATGTGCATTTCACCCTGTCTGGTTCCCATAGGTAGACTTGGTGGTACCCTGAAAAGGCATCCAGGAAGCTTAGCGTTGAATGTCCGCTCGTTGCGTCGACCAGCTGGTCGATCCGTGGCAGGGGTTAGCAGTCTTTCGGGCAAGCCTTATTGAAATTGCCGAAGTCAACACACATCCTCCATGCCCCCGAGGCCTTCTTTACCATGACAACGTTGGCTAGCCTTTCCGGATAGTCACAGGTTTCGATGAAGTCGGCCTTCAAGAGTTTTTCAATTTCCTCCTTGATGGCCTGGTCCTTCTCGAAGGACATGTTTCTCTTCTTTTGCTTGACCGTTTGGCGTTTGGATCAACGTTCAATTTATGCACAATATGGCTTGGATCCACTACCCCCGGCATCTTGTCGGCTGAGTATGCAAAGACATCCTTGTTGTCTTGTAGTACTTTTATCAACTTCTTTCTGTATGATTCTTCCAGATCGGTGAGCTCCACCAGTATGCTCTCTCCCCCAGGTTCTAGGCGGTCAGCTGGCTGTTTAATGATTAGTTGTTCGACCGGGATCTCATCTTCTCTGATGGGGGAGATGCACATCTTCCTTTTACCTTTTCGGTCAGCCTCATGGCCATGGAAAGCTACTGAGTAGCACTGGCGGGTTGACTTCTGATCTCCATATATCTTTCCCTCAGGTCCAAAGTCAGGGACATAGGCCACTATGAGCGCTCGAATAGAAATGGCGGCCTCAATTTCGTCCAAGGTGGTTTGGCCTATCAGGGTGTTGTAGGCTAATTTTGCATCGACAATGACAAACGATGCCCTGACATTGCGAGCCGAGATTCCTTCCCCGAACGTAATCGGCAGCTCAATGGTGCCCATGGGGACGACACCTACACCACTAAACCAGTACAAAGATCCCGGGGCGGGCTTTAGACCTCTACGACTCATTTGACACTCAATGTCCCCTGATACCACGTGTATGACTAGCCGATCCTGCTTTGACCCTTCCGGTCTTTCGGAAGATGCCTTCTGACTTTTCGCTCTGGCAATGTAGGTGGACAACCAGTCATTCCTGATGATATTTTCAATTTCATCTTTAAAATGTCGGCATGCATTCCTCAGTGGTGTGTCTTATGCTATCGTGGAATGTACAGAATTTCTTTGGGCCGCCTTTAGGGTGTTGGGGCTTGCTCGGACGATTCCATTTGGCTGCTTTCTTCTCCAAGTCGAAGATCTCAGCCCTCGATTTATGGAGGGCGGTATAACTACTGTCAAATTTGGGTTGATAGGGCACTCGTTCCTTCCTAGGGGTGTTGCTTTCCTCTCCTTTCGGCCTGCTGGCTTACTTGCTTTTGCCGCGGGTGTTCTGTGACGTACCCTGAGCTCGATTTGACACCGGTGAGGTATCATGCAGGCTGTGAAACTCTTCCTCGAGCATAAACCCTTCGGTTATCTTCCGAGCTCTAGAGAGAGACTCGGGCTGAGCGTAGATAAGTTGGTTCTTCAATTCTCTGATACAACCGAATGGGTCAGTGCATAGGCTGCAGTAGGATCGTCGCTCTCCCTCACTTGCTGGAAGACGAGATCAAACCTCTTCAAGTAGTCGCGGATAGACTCACCTTTCCTCTACTTCAACGTCATAAGGTCAAAACCCGTAAGCCCGCGCCTCTTATTCCCGGCATACTGGTGTAGGAAGACAGTGGTCAGCTCTTGGAATGTGTAAATGGACCCTCAGGGGAGGTCTCTGAACCAGTCTTGATCGAACCCCGCGAGGGTTGTCAGGAAAATCTTACACCACGTTGCATCCTCTACATTATACATCCCCATATGACTTTCATAGGCAACCAAATGGTCTTCGAGGTCCGTGGTTTCATTGTACCGAACCGTTGGCATTTTGATTTTGGGGATGGGGCATCCCTGGACGTCGGGATGCAGCGGAGTCTTGATAGGCCTGCCCAAAATTCTTGTCCGACCCCCCTCTGACTAGTAGTTATAGGTTCCCTGATCCTCCCACCTGCTCGGAGTCGGGGTTATATTGCTTAGGGGGCGGTGTTGAAGGAGTGGCTATGCTAGCTTACAGCTTTGTTCTGCCTTTCTGGGGATCAGCACTGGAACTTCGAGTGTTTACCTTGAGGCAGCGGTTCAAACCTCATCTCTAGGCCTTCTCTGGTTCCCCCAGCTTGATGGTGCCTCGACTCGGGCGGCGGCCCTTGTTTAAGCCTAGCTTGCATGCTATTGGACACGCCCTTTGTCTTTGGACGCTTCTCCGCAGGATTTATCCTGTCAAACACTCCGACTCATTTTGGATCCAGACGTGTTGAGACATACTCGCGTGGTTTAAGCCACTGCTGCATGCCCTGAGACAAGGATCCTCACTCCGCGGAGGCGGTTGATTCTGTAGTGTGTGCCAATCCATCCGGCCTAGGAGGCTCCTGCTTTGGTGAGATGATTTGCAGGCGTCTCTTAGCTTGGATGTATCCCCTAGTTGTTATCTTCGCTTTCCTTTGGATTCTCCTGACGGCGGTTCGTTTAGTTCCACCTGCAAGCGCTGAGCTTGGGAACTCAAGGCGCCTAGGGGTCGTTGCTAGACTGCCGACCATATCCTCCGAAGTTACATCTTTATTCAACATCGTTGTAAAGAAGCTAGCGGCCTGCGCGGCTTGGGCAGGTGTTAGCGCGAGGTTTATCCCCCGCTCTGCCTCATATGCCCTCGCGGCTCCTGCCCCCTTTCTCGGAATACCATAGGTCGTGGCCTGCCCTCCACCCCAGGGGGCGGGGGCTGGAACGACGTCTCGCGGCGTCCTCGGCATGCCGTATCTTTGGGTCTGCCCCGTCGGATTTGTTCCCGTATTGACTTCTTTGATTTCGTGCATATTTTCTAGTGACTTTTGTTCTCTGAGGATTTAACTCTTAATCCCCACAGACGGCGCCATATTGTTCCGGGTTGGAAACAACCAACTCCAAATCGGGTTTGGATCTAAATTTAATTGTATTTCTGGATCTTGCTTTAACCTTCACGTATCACTTCCTTCCTCCCTAGGATCAGACTTTCCTGGTGGAGTGGGTCGCCCGTGTCTGCGCAGGAAGCAAACAGGACCTCGGAGGTGTCTGAGAGAATCCTCTCTGATGCCTAAGTAAGCCTGTGAAATGCACTTAAAGAACCTTGTTCGTGAGGAACAAGGTGGCGTTTTTAGAGAGAGAATTCAGTGAGAGAAAATCAATTACCCTCAAATGAGTGAACATTGAGAGGTATTTATAGGTTTCCTCAAGAGAGAGAGAGAGAGAGAGAGAGAGAGAAAAAGGGGCACGTGATTTAAGCGCGCCCCTTACCTTAGGCAGGAATAGGAAGGGTCGGCCTCGGGGAGCACCCTCGGGGTCGGAACGACCGAGGGTCAAAGGCGTCCTAGAGAGGGTGCGCGAGGGCTCGGCCGGCCCGACCGGGGGTCATACCCTAGGATCGGACCGAAGGTCAGAGGATTGGCCTCCCCAGCGGCGTACCCTTGGGGGGTCGGTCAGATGGATCCGGCCTGATGCCCTAGTGTCAGCCCTGCTGGGGTCTGGACCTTCCTAGAGACGGGTCGGACCTGGATTTCTGACTGGCGGGTGACTTCTAGTAGGTGGCTGATCTAATCAGGACAATATTTTATGTTCATAGCGGTTACTTGATGTTATAAACATTCAACGTACGAATAAATAATTATCTAATTATAATATTATTATAGTAGTACAACTGTTTGAAATTTTTATAATTTGATGTTTAACTTTGAGTTTACAAGACTTTAGTTTTTGGTTTGTTATTTTATGATAATTGGGAATTTTCAAGTAACCAAACCTATATTTTAGTTATAAAAAAACTTCGAATTCTCTTTTTTTTTAATGAACTTCAGATTCTCTTTGTTTAAATATAGGTACTTGTTTTTTTCGTTGTGTCCATGTCCCACAAAATTTAGAGCGTCATGTCACGTGTCGGATACATCTCTGTGTCTGTGTCCATGTCGGTGCAGCCTAGGCAGCTATTACGACCATATTCAAAGATAATTGTAATACCCGTCTTTTATGTCATCTCGGGAGTACTAAAGAAGTTAGGTCGAAGTCGGGAACAAGCTTAATTAGTTGGATACTTTAGGCAAATTAGGAGTGTGATGGACAAATTTAGGGGTTTCATGACCATGACAGACACGGGATAGGTTTAGATACGGAAAAACGTCGGTAGCTAGAGTCGTCTCTCTATATATATATGTATATGTCGACACACCATTAAGAATAATGTATTTAGTTTTTTATCTATGAGACCAAAGTAAATTCGTAAATAAGTGTAGTAGTTATTATAGAGACGAAATCAAGTGAGTGACAATTTTAGTACTTCCTCCATTTTTTTATATATTCTCATCCAATCAATATATAGGTGGAGTATTATATTAATATGAAAAGATATTAAAAAAATGGAGGAAGTATATAATTTAAATTCTTAGCTACGAAAATAAATTATTAACTAAATTTAGTTGTCAGTTGTTGCTATCATGTATTTTTTATATTTCGTATGATATGTGTGCGATTGTGAGTTGATTAATTATTAATTTTAGTAATAACTTACAATCCACATTTTAATGATTAATTCTACCTTTAAGTATACATATACATTCATTGCCCAAATAAATACAAATCTTCAAGTGATTTAACGGTTTGAATCTTAGTCAGGTATTTCAAGGTTATGGGTTCGATTCCTCTTGCGAACATAAACCATCGACTTCTATATAAGGGGCGGTGGTACGGTGCATGGACGTACATTCCTGGTTTAGCGAGCTAGGGGCGGCCCTACGCGTTGTGTTCGGTATTCAATGTGGTGTGGTGGGCTAGCTAGGGTGGTGTGGTGATGTCGCAGGGTATGACGTGTATTTATTACTTTTGTGGTCATTTTAGATACTAAAAAATTACGTCACTAATTTTGCTACAACTGAATCAGTCTCTAAGTTCGTCCCTAAATTAGCTACTATACAATTTACGGTCGCTAATGTAGCTACTCGAACTTTTGTCTCTATTATTGTCTCAAAATTTGCTACTACGCTTTCATCGCTAAATTGGTAGCTAATTCTGGTCGCTAATTCAGTAGCTAAATTAGCGAGAAGGTGTTTCGCTTGCTTTGTAACGTATTGGGTAATGGTCGTATGTGTTTGTACATTGGCTTTTGATGATTGAATTTATCGTCTATCCTACCAACAAGTAATAACCAACGAACCTAATCCTTGATAGCCAGGGTAAGTTGAGTCGATGTCCATGGGGACAGTAATTCCAAACTAAAGAGTGCTACGATGTTAGACTAAGTTCTAAGATAACGACGAAGACGATTGATAGTGATTGAGTCTGGAGTAGGCTAAAATCTACGATGCAAACGATACGAACAAAATATCAAGAAGGAAAACAACCAATGATAAAAGGAGGTAAACTATTAGATCAGAGATAAAGGCTAAGGTTAGGTTGGGTTCAAAGCTGCCTAGGTAAACAAGGGAATCGAGGGTATTGGTGGAATTCTAGTGCCTAAGCAAGTCGTTGCACTCGCGTCTAAGACAAATCCAAGAACTCATGCTATGCTATTACACACAACAATGAGGTCTCAACTCAACGAACTGCAAAAATCAAATAAGAGAAGGCAAGGAGACAAGCATGACCACTACTAATCTAACAAGCATTTCAGCAAGCAAGAGGAGTGCAAGCAAGCAACAAGAACAACAACTAACACCATCACTTCACCCTAATCATCCATTGATGACATCTAATCCCCATACTAACCCTAGTAAAAATATACTCAAACATTATTGAGGAATAATCAACATCAACATTTGAAACAAAAACTCAATGAAAGCATTCTAATGATTGAACAATGGAAATTGGGCATAAAAAAGATTAAACTAATTAAAACTAGATTGAAACTAGAGAAGGTAGAGAAGAAGAGAAATATACCACTTGATGTTAGAAAATATGAACTAGGATTAAAAAAAAAAAAGTAGAAAATCCAAATCTTAAACCGAAATAGATGAAGAACAAACTAAGTTAAGCTAAGGATAAAGGATGATTATTAAGAAAGGATTAAAGAGTTTTTTTAATCTAATATGTACCTTCCATTCAGCCCTATCCAGCTCTTGAAAGCGAGAATGATCAGCCCAACAATTAAGGAACCTAAAAGACCTAGCAATATTTTCTCTAGTACAAGGAATCACAATAATTAAGAGTGAATGGTCGGACACCCTGGCTCAGCTGAAATAGAATAACAATTAGTGGCATGTTGGAACCAAGAAGGATTTCCCATAGATCTATCCAACCTAGCCCATACAACATCATCCCCATGTTGGAGATTCCACTAGGTGAAATTAGCATCCGTGCTAGGAATGTCCCTTAAGAGGGCATCATTGACGGAGTCAGCAAAGTCATTTATGTCATTATATTTTATAGCACCCTTACCGATACACTCAGCTGCAGACAGGGCACATTAAAGTCCCCGCTACAAACCCAAAGAAGAGTAAAGTTACAGTTTCGCAGAAAATGCCAAAGCGAATGCCAACAAGAAGCATCATTAGAGCCATACACAGCTGTAAAAAAGCCCTTCAAATTTAGAGAGAGGAACTTGAATTTGCAATGCAAAATTGGGCATCCTCCTCCAAAATATCCAAGAAAGTAGTTCGGGGCTTCTAAGCCACCCAAATTCTTTCATTTCTGTGACTTCTGTAGTTTGAAAAACCGCTATAGTAACTAAATCTCTTACGCTCAATTTTTTGGTAACTTTTCTCCTTAACTCTTATTTCAATGATGGCCACAATATCAACCTTATTCGCCAACATGAGGCTCAGAACCTCATGTTGTTTTAGGGGCTCATTCATGCCCCTAATGTTCCAAGTGATGATTTTCATCGAAGCTCCCACTACTAGGAGGTTCCCCTCCCAATAGCACATCAGCATTAATAGTAGAATCAGTTCTCATTCCCTCCAGCATCCTGAATTAATTCGATTGGATAACAGGAGGGACAAACATTTGCTTTGAAGTGGGGTTTTTACCCTTTATGATAGTGGTGAAACAATCCTCGTCCTGTAAAGGTTCTGGTGCAACCTCAACTTAAGACTAAATTACAGACTCCGATCCTTTGGTTTGTAAGCTTTATGATTAAGGCCTAGTTTGGTTCATCCGTTTCCCGGAGGAAGTTGCATTTCCTATGATGTTACTCCCACATCAACTTCCCAGGAATTTGTGATATTTGTTTGGTTGACATCCCGGAATTCACACTTCCCATGAATTGAATTCACATCTTGTTTGGTTGTCTTGACCTATTCCCATGATTTTGTTTATAATGATTATTATGCCCTTTATTAATCAAGGGTATAAAACTTATGAAATACGAGTAACTTTTTTTTAAAGGAACTTATAAGATAGCTGAAATTGTCTTCTCCATGATATGCAGTCGTAACCAAATTACATCATCGGCATTTAAAAAAAGAAACATTATTTTTAAGAAAACTTTCTGAGTTACATTACCATCATTGTTCCGGAAAAATCAATAAAGAAGTTTTGAGTGGAAAACAGTAGATAGAGAGTTGAGTGAAAAATTAGGGTTATAACGTGGGAAATATGATGAGTGCATAAGGTATAAAAGTCATTGACATAAGTCGGGATGTGGGAAGTGCAACTCACCAAGAGGGGGCTTGGTGAGCAAGTTTTCACATCATCCAGGAACTGCAACTCATGGTGGAAATTTGAGTTCCCCAAATTTTTCATTTTTGGGGTAACCAAAAAACTCCATGAAATTGCATTTCATGGGATCTCCCACTTCCCGGAAAGTAGGAGAGTAACCAAACGAGACTTGAGTCTACATTTCTCTTCCATGTGGCCAAGTTTCTTGCATTTTTTTATAAAAATATGACACCCATTCATACTCAATTTGCTGAAGTGTCTAACCAAAAGGTGTGTTGAGCAGCACCTGTGAAGGGAGATCTTCAGCCACATTAGCTTCAATATTGTCATATTATTTCTTCTAAATGTTCGGATGATTTTTTATTATGAAAATAATAGCTTGTTATTTTTTATGACATATTATAGTAGTTTTTATATTGAAATGAACATTTTGGAAACTAGTTTTTCTCTTAGTGTGTGTGTGTGTATGTTGGGTTTGTTGATGATGACTACCCTATTTACTTTGTATTTTCTTAGTCAAACTTTTCAGGTTGTGCTTAATCGAGAATTAGTTGATGAATGTTGAGAATGATTGATTGAAGATCAAGACAAGCTACCCAAAGAATCAAGAATGTCAATGAGTGTCACTTTGTAAAGATAAGAGTTTTTGGCACATTGTAGTAAGTTCAAGTAGCTAGCCAACCTAACTGTATGTCATAGTTTGGTTGACTGTTACTTCAGTTTGACTCATTAAAAAAATAAAAGATTTCAAGTTCCAAACTTTCTATCTTCTTAAATCTTTTATTAAATCTGATTTTGAAATGTGAAGTGTTAATCAAGCAATAGTTTTTATTTTAATAAAAACCATTTTCCAAAGTTATCCTCAATTTGGTTGAATAGCTTTTTATAAACTACCAAAAGGTAACTTGTTTCTTTCCCAAACAAGTCATTGCCTAAAAAATTGGTATTTGTCATTTCCTTCTTGTTTCAACCTCAAATATGATCTTACACTTATTTTTGGAAAATGTTAGAGTTGCTTTCCTTTGCTTATTCTTCCATAAGTTTGATCTTTCATGCAATTCTTGTAGAGACAAATCTTTCATCACTTTAAAAAAGGTTTAACTCTCTTAAGAGCTAACTTGTCCATTATAAATAGAGGAATCCTTCTTCTTTACTTCCTAAGACTTTCAGCACAAATCTCACATATTGCAAATTGTTCATCAAAAGTTTTAATCTTAAAACTCTTTGAAAAATATTTTCAAAGTCTTCAAAGTCACAGTCGAACGAACTGCTACATAGAGTCATGAATACTCTTGTCTAACTTGGTTAGATTGTAATCTTGTAACTTTTCTAAGTTATTAAGAGTCGTGACCGGAGTACGTCATTGGTGAGTTAGAGACGGAGTAGTCTCGTAAACTAAAAGTTGTTGCCGGGGTAGGTTATTAGTCGTGACCGGAGTAGGTCATTGGAGAGTTTAGAGACGGAGTAGTCTTGTAAACTCGAGAGTCGTAACAAGAGTAGGTTATTGGTAGCTTTTTATTGTAAGAGTTTAAGTTTTTGGAGTAGATTACTTAACTTTATTAATAAAAAAGAGCATTGGACGTAGGCCTTTAGAGTGTTGGCCGAACCAATTCAAAAACATAATGTGTTCAATCTTCTCGCTTTATTTCCGCTGCATACAACGTAGAACACATGTCGTTATAGCTTCGCTTTAATTTGTTCGTGGATTAATATTAACTTTAGTAGTGTTTTTCAAAGTAATTGTAACAGTCGATATAGTGTAATATTTCTTTGTAACATTACCTTTGGTTAAGAGAAATAGAGACAGTTAGATAACAATCTACTATACTGTAACTAAGTTCTGTGGCTTAATCCCTTGCCAAGGCAAAATTGTTACAGTCAGACTGATAGTTACATTTACCTGTCTTCACTTCTTTGTCTACTTAGTCCTCCACTTAGTCTAACTCTCTTTAATTAATAAAGTTGGAGTTAAAATTTTAAAAGATACCTAATTCACCCTCTCCTCCTCTTATGTACTTGGGATCCATAAATTTTTCCATATATATATATATAGAGAGAGAGAGAGTAGAGATCAAATAAGGTCACCATGTGTCAGTAAGTCTATATTAAAGTTACAGATGACATACGATAAAGTTGCATTTGTTTAAAATTGATATGTAACTATAACATTCAGCTCTTTTATCACTTCAAGTGATAAAGTGCAACTTTATCACTCATCTCGTGTAACTTTAAACACTTTTTGTATAACTTTAACACTGGAACATATGACCTTAAAATAGTTGTTGATTTTGAACTTATGAACTTATGACCTTAATATATATAAAAGGATTTGTTTTTGTTATTTTGAAAGTCACTCATTGTATTCTTTCACCTTGAATTAATAACGAAGACTAGATAACTTTCTTTAAAAAAAGACATTTATTAAATGTTTGCTGATCTTACTCATGATCTTCCATGTTTCCTTTTTGGACTGGTTTGCTTATCTCCCTTCCTTTTCTTTTAATCAATTCTTTTTTCTTTTTTCGATTCTTTATTATTTCCTTTACACAAAATCCTGTCATATTTCTGTTTTATGTCTTACTTTTTCTTACTTTAAACAATTATTTATTTATTTCTTAATTTTCGTGACCTAAAGAAAGTGGAAGATCACGATAATATGAGGAAGTATGATATATTAAAATTCGTAATTAGTGATTAAGTTATCATTAATGGTTTTAACTAAGGTTTGATATTGGTACGTGACACATTAATAATGACACAGTATATATATATAATATAATATAATATAATATATATATATATATATATATATATATATATAGAAGTGAGATCAGGTGAGTCCCTTATTATGTTTTGAGTCCTTGAGTCCCAATATCAGCCATTGATTCATTGTTAGATCAATGGTGTAGATTTATTCACATAATTAAGGTAATAACAATAATATCTTTCAAATTATATTTTTTTCTCTCTCCTCCCTTAATATCTCCCGCCTATCTCTCAATTTTTTTTTTGTCAAACGTTTCAACTTCCCACTTTCACCGCCTATCTCTCCTTCTCTGTCAGGCTCATTCATTTTTTCACCGCTTCCTCTATTTTCCATTTACTCTCTCTCAATTTTCTTACTAAATTTCACCGCTTCCTCACAACAAGCGAACTTATTTTGATTTCTGGAATACTCCCGCCTTCTTTACTGTCTTCATCATCTTCTCATCCTCGCTCATCTTCGCTCAAATCGTCTACATTCATCAACGACTGAGCTGCACTATTTTTGAACTCTTAACCTAAGGTAAATTAGGTTTTTTCCTGTGGTTTTTATTTACTTTTAGTGTAGTTTCTGGGTTTTTTCGTTGTGCTGATTACCTTTAGTTGTTTTTTCTTTATTTCTCTCATTTTCTACCTAGAATGCACGGTTGATTAGTTGTTTGTTTCCGTTTTTGATTATATGCGTCTTCTGTTTTTCGTGGCTCCCCTGCATGGTATTTTTGTTACTTTAATGAACGTTGTATGTTACTTTAATTATTGTCATATGTTATTTTAAGGAATAACATATATAACTAACCTTACCCTTCTATTATTTGATTTCTAAACCTAAAGTAAATTGGGGATTTTTCTGTGGTTTTTAATTACTTTTAGGGTAAATTTTGGGTTTGTTCGGTATGCTGGTTACATTTAGTTGTTTTTGTTTTATTTCTCTCATTTTGTACATAGAATGCATGGTTGATTAGTTCTTTATGTCCGATTTGTTTTCCATGGCTCCCCTGCATGTTATTTTCGTTACTTTAGTGAACATTGTTTGTTACTTTAGCTGGTATCACTCGTTATTTTAAAGAATAAGCTATATAACTAACCAACCCTTCTATTGATACCGTATTACCTGCAGCTTTTTGTAATGTATGTGTTTCTTGTTACTTTAATTCATGTATGTTGTTACTTTAATGCTTATTTTTTGTTACTGTAATTCGTTTCCAGATGGCGAAAGGAGGTAAGATTCTCGCTGATGGTGTGAAGGATGGTCAGGTCAAGAATCAAGCTCGACGGGCGATGAAATCGGCTGTCAAGCCTTCGAAGTCGAAGAAGATAGCTACCGAAGAGTCTGGTGAATCCAACGTTGACCGTTTGCCGTCAGTCAGATGCAGCTCGAAGCTCCTCGTTGATCTGATATCTAATTTAAATCAGAGGCAGCGTGAGGCGCTTAAAACAATCGGTTTTGGCGGTGTACTTGAAATGCACCTTAGTAGTTTCCCTGTAAAGTTTGCCACTGACTTTATGTCTTTATTTAGTGACGACTCGCTGATTTTTCGGTGCGGGAGAAATCAGTTCCTGGTAACCAAGAACGATGTACATGACTGCTTCCTCCTTCCAGTTGGACCGGACCCTGTTGAGCTGCTGCCGATGGGTCGATCGAAGGCAGCTAAATCTGAGTCCGTCGTGGAGCTGAAGAGGAAGTGGAGGGCTGATTTTAATGTCGCAAATGACGGTGATGCGATCCCTCTCTCAAAGGTCCTTAAGAAACTACAGGAGGATGTAGAGGGTGGCGACATGTTTTGTAGGTTGTTCGTTCTCTACAGCATGTCGGTATTTTTCAACCCGACGTCCAACCATGGTGTTGATCTTAGACTACTGAAGGCGGTGCAAGATGTACAGCGGATTAAAAACTTTGACTGGTGCACGTTCATCTTGGAAGGACTGGCGCGGGCGTGTGAGGATTTTGTGCTCAATAGCCCATCATATCTACTTGGCTGTGTGCCGTTTTTAATGATAACCTACTTCCAGCGGTTTGACTACCGCAATCTCCCGTGCCCGTGCGATCTCCCTTTGATCAAGCACTGGGATTTTCAACGAATGATTCAACGTTTGGCCGGCGAGTTTATTGGTGGTGGGCTGGGATTGCTTACCCTATCTGATGTTAAGTACCCCCGTTGTGTACGTATTTTGACTGGGGGGGACGCGCCGTCGCCGCTGAGGATTACACAGGACCGTCACGCTGATGATGGTACATTGCCTGGTCAAGAGGGCGATAAGTTCACCACCATCAAACTTCCTCGGGGCCTTGAAGATGATAGTGAGCTGAGGACCAAGGCTGTCGACGTAAGTGATCATGTCATTAATTTGTTAATGAATCTATATGTGTCTGACTTGGAGAATCAGTAAGGATTTTAAATCTGGGATGTCTGTATATCTAACATATCTTCCGCTACTTTAGCAAGTTATTGACGTTACTTTAGTGAACTATATGTGTTACTTTAATTCTTACAATCCGTTACTTTAACCTCCATCATCTACATTGCTGATCCAGCATATATGTGTTACTTTGATCTATACCATCTCTTACTTTAATTAGTGTTATCTGTTACTTTTAGTGTCCACCATTAAGGGTGTAAATCTTGGATGTCTGTAAACTTGCATATAATATTGGGTGTATCTTTTTTTACTTTAGCATATAATCGACGTTACTCTAGTGAACATTGTGCGTTACTGTAATGTTTATAGTCCGTTACTCTAGTGAACATTATGCGTTACTGTAATGTTTACACTTTTATTGAAAGATTTTTGTTAATTTAGTTTATACTTTAGCGTCCACTCTCTTTTCACTACACAGTTATTGTTTCTTGCAGGATGTCCATCACATTCATCTGATGATGGGTAGGAATGCTATCGTATTCCATGATTGGTGGGTCTCACATGCTGCGAAGATCAGGAGGATTACATCGGGCAATCCATTACCCGAAGATCCGGTGCCTTCACAAGCATCACAGTCATTCTGGGGAGGAGCAGAGCTACACCGGGTGGTTGATGAAGTCTGTGAGGCGTTGCGTCGTGCTAGGGATTTGTCGTTGCAGGGGCCGGTATTTGAGGCCAAAAATTCAAATCAAGGTGAGGAGGACTATCTTAACATTCAGCCGTACTCGACGGCTGAGATTAACGAGGTTATTCAGGAGGAACTGAATTTGGACAGTGAGCGCCAGTTAGTTCTTTCTCTGTGGGATATTGACAGAATTAGGGATGTGGAGGTCGGTGAGTGTTTGTCGGTGGTGGTAGACGGAAGGAAGGTCTTCCACCCATTCTTTTTTCATTCTGAAACGCAGCTGGTTTGCATGCAAGTCGTCGATGAGAGGCTTGGGTGCTCTTGTGACTGTGATGTCCCAGATCCTGACCAGATTACGCTGTCGGACTTCCTGTGTCGGGATAGCAGGCTTTTCAGGTCTGTTTTGTCTGTCAGGAAAGACGTAATCGATTACGTCTTCTACAAAAATGAAAAATACATTGCATCGTGAGTGGTCTACATCTTCTATTTTTTTTAATGCGTTTTATCGTCGTTTTTGTTAAATGTTTCATAGTCCGTTTGAATAATTGCAGAGAAATGATTGTGAGGTTTAGTGACTTTTTTAACATTCCCCGTGGTGAGTTGGCCACGCTGGCACCCGGAGAGCAGCTTTCGAATGCTGTAATTGACTGTTGGTGCATACTTATGAATCGCTTGGCAGCTGCTCAGTCTGCACCGCGGCGGACATCACGTTGCTTCTTTGGTGTCAGCCACAGTGTAAGCTCTCTCATTCCCTTTCTCATCCAATACAATAAGTGCAACATCATCAACAAAATCTAGTAATATTAATATAATGTCATCATATCAGTTGATATAAAATATTTATACAAAAAAGTGTGTTACTGTGGTTCTATGGTTCTGTTACTGTAAGGCACTTTGTGCATTACTCTAATGAAAGCGACCTGTTACTTCAACAAATGTCATGCAGGATACAGCTCTTCAGATTTGGAGGAACAGAAAGGGTGGTGTCTCTGTGGACATGAGCGAGGCACTGTTCAACTTCTGGAACATATGGATCGAGGAAAATGAAGGGAATCTCGATCTAAATTCTGATCTGGTATTTTTTATTTTAGGCCCTATGTTTTGTAAGCTCCCACCTCTATTATAATTACGAACGCGATACCCATTTCCCACCTACAGGTATTCATTCCGGTGCTGTCGGAAAACAACGACCATTACAGCTGCGCGTGTATCAATTTTTTGTCACAGCGCATCGAATACCTTGATAATAGGTCCTATGACGCGGGGGAGTTTGAAAGTCTTCCTTACGTTGGGATCGCACGCCTCTCAGTAAGTCTGGTCATTTTGTTGTGTATATTTGCCGTTTGTTATATATAAATCGTCGTATATAAACATGGCATAAAAATGAATGGTGTTTCGTCATTTTCTCATTCTCATATGTTTTTATTTTATCTCATTGAATATCATCAAGGCCGAAGAAATGGGTAAGTATATGGTTCAAAGAGGCATCACCAAGGGGGCCAGTGTCTCTTCATTCCCTCTCGTCAACGTACCGTTCAGATGGCAGGGCAGCGGGTTCTCGGCTAATGATTGCGGCGTATACCTCATGATACACATGATGTTGTACGCCGGTGTGGAGTTCGACTGTCCTTTGGGGACCTGCGAGGCGAACAATCTCTATAGGGCAGAAATTGCCGCGACGCTGTGTCTCTGTGACTTTAATAAGGAGAGGGACGTGTTGATATCGCGGGTGTCCTCCTTTGTAACTGATAAAGCCAACCATGCCATCAGTAGGACTGTGTCAGATGTTGCCACGTCCGTCAGTGAGTCTGGGAAGAGGTCAGGAGAGGCGATCCCTGACGGTAGGCCCCCTAAAAAGAGCCGTGGGCCACCATCCACTCCAAGGACACCCGCTGCAGAACCCGCCCATCAATCACCGGACACCACCGGGTCATTATCTGTTCTTGGTAGTCGTGCTAGGGGTGACGGGGACGGCTTAGGATGCTCCATTGACTGTGGTGTTGCGGATCCCAGTGTACCGATGGCATGTCTGTTCCTCTCAAACAACAGGACCCTGCTTGGAAATCTACCCGTCATGCGGAAAAATGTCGTGGACTACTGCTTAATTCAGCACAACAATTACAACAACAGGTAATAGCACGAACGCTACACATATCGTCAACATATTGTTGTCTAAATTTTTGTCATCTATATGTTGTTTTCGCGATGCCTAACGATCCGTTCTGAAAACAGCAAAATGGTTGCGGAGTACTCACCGTTGGCCGTGATGACTCAGGGTGATGTGATGTCCATGCTTCCGGGTGAGGACATGTCGTCATCTGTTGTCGAGTGCTGGTCAATGCTTATGAACAGCCTCGCTGCAAACGGCAGTGGGTCGGGTAATTCCCCGAAGATGGCGTATTTTGGTCTGCGACAAACGGTATGTATTGAATTAACTGCGCATGGAATGTATAATCAATCAGCAGAATGTAACAGATAATATTGACTAAAGTAACAGATAATATTGACTAAAGTAACAAATTCTTTCTATTAAAGTACCATCAAATATGTCACAAGAGCAATAATGTAGATGATACAGGTTAAAGTAACGGATCTCATGAATTGAAGTAACACACTTTTTGAGCTAAAGTAATGTCAGTTGCAAAGTAACAGAAGGATCAATGAACCACAATGACACCAACCACTGCATTGAGTTAATTTTCACCACAATTACTTTTGTATTTGATTACATTTCTTTACAGGATGCGGTAATGAGGATTGTTGCCGAAGATCCGGACAGTCCGTCCACTCAGAATGCAGATGCCTTGATGGAGCAATGGCATATATTCAGGAGTAATTGTGGTGGTACGTTGCAACTGGACGCTGAATTGTTCTTTGTGCCCATCAACGTCGACGGGTACTTCTCCTGCGTAGTAATCAACCGAATTAAAAAGACAGTTGATCTCCTCGACCACTGTCGTTATACGGCAGTCAGAGAAAGAGACCTCTTTGCATGCATCAAGACAATTGTGAGCCTCTCTTTTATTCATTTAGTCATTTTTTAGTCACAATCTTTGCGCGCCAACGAGCGATTTCCTTGACTTTTATCACCAATGACATTCAGGTGGGGAATATGAGTGACTTCCTTGACTTCTATAAAGTACCTGGTGCGGAGGAAATTGTGGCGTACAAGTTCCGCACGGTTAAGCTTGGTTGGCAAGACAAAGTCAAGAACAAGGATGAGTCAGGGACATTTCTTCTGATGCACATGCTATTGTACGAGGGACGTGATTTCTTACATGAGGACCTCGGCAGGAAGGTAAACAGAAGGTACCTGGTGGTTCAGCTTGCAGCCACACTTCTCCTAGCAGACCTGAATAGCGCCCGGAAGCGGTTGATTGCTGATGTGAAAAAGTTTGTGGCAGCCAGGCCAAAATTAATTGAAGAATCGAAGGCTAAGGCTCTCAACACCTATAAGCGAGGAAAGGGCCGTAAACAGTAGACCGTAAATGGTTGGATTAACTAGTACTTTCGTTTAACGAAAAACATAACCGTCGTTTAGTACAAGGTTTTGACAAATTGTGTTGTCAGAAAAACAGTTGCTTTCATTCTGTCACATTTCTATGTTATTATATACTTTAAACCTTGTTACCCTAACTTGTGTTGTTTGTTACTTCAATTAATGACATTTGTTACTTCAACTCTAATATATTTCACCATGCATCATGGTCTCTTAATTCAACGCAGGATCAACACAGCATCATACTCAAACAAAATTGTAATGCCTTCTTCATTGAGTACTCCACAAACAAATAGAAAATGAATAACTTCTGTAATATCTGTAATTCGACCAACATTATTCCTCGTTACTCTAACTCATTTAGCATGTTACTCTAATGAATATTGTATGTTATTTCAACTGAATCTTACTCTAGTAAAATATTAATCCAAGGAATGAATATCTGTAATACAGTCAACTCTTTAAAAATGAGTTAGGTTTTCCGTGTTACTTTAATTCATCTAGCACGTTACTTTAATGAATTATGTGTGTTACTTTAACAGAAACTTACTCTAGTCATGATATTCACCAAAGAAATAATATCTGTATTTAAATAAAATCTTTGAAAAGTGTTACTGTAATTTATTCAATTAGCTACTGTAATATTTAGGCTACGTCGGTCTAAGAACCACAGATCTCTAATTAGAATTCTGGTTCATCTTCTGCATCCTCCTCGTCCTCATCCTCTGATTCTGATTCTGATTCTGATTCATCGTCGGATGGTTCGACTGTCGCTGGCGGTCGTTTTGCAAAGGGATTGGGGCAATTCCTCTTGTCGTGATGCGCCATCTGCTTACAATTGTTGCACATGCGCTTGGGCTTCTTTGCAAGTGCAACGGATTTCGCTTTGCTTGATAACAACCTTTTGCCGCTACCTTTTGTCTTGGAAATCTTCGGCGGGAGTATCGTTATCTCTGCTGTTGACGTACATCCCAGCATCTCTTCCAATTCCTGGGTTTTATTCAGTGTCTTGCTACCCCCAATCGGCTTAAGCTTCATTCTGAATTCGCTGATCAAAGCGCACATGCTCTCCACATCTTCTTTACTAGCAGACCGTAGGATACCCATCGTCTCATGAACCTCCGACCACAGTTTAGACATCTCTATCTGCTTTCCGTCTATAATGTCAATATCATCGCCTTCCAGACCGTCGTCACCGACGCGCGAATTGCGCAGTGCATCCCTTGACCACCTTCTCGCAACGTAGTTGTCGGGTATACTTGTCAGTCCCTTAGATGAATATATCCAAATTATGTGTCGACACAGTATTCCCCGTAGGATACCCATCGTCTCTGCAGGATGTTATTAAAACATTAGGACTATCAGAACCAACACCCTCAAACCGCGTTACTTTAACTCATATCTTGTGTTACTGTAATTCACACCTTTTGTTACTTTAACACACAATATCACGCAGAACAAAAGCATTCTGTGCTGGATCCACAAAATACAAATCGGTTACTTTAATTAATGTTGTGTGTTACTCTGATTTATTCATTCTGTTACTTTAACTCATAAATCCCGTATAAATGATGACAACGATCAGGCCATTTGCGTACCTTGTTTGTAGTTGACCAGGAATTCTTTACCCCTGGTGGCATCCCTCACTGTAGTTAGTTCAATCCCATCCCGTTCAGCAAATCCTCGCACAGTGCACGTCCCCACTGAACCGGCCACCTCCTCTTGGAATTCATCAAAAATCGCGTGAGTGTACACCCTTGTTGCGTGCTGTTCTATCAGGAGGTGGGTCATTGTCTTCGGCAGAGATTGTAGATTCTCGCTGTCAAGCTTCTTCTGGTTATACCTCTGCTGTTCCATTGCGCTCTCGAACCGCATCCAGAATTCAACCAACGTTCCATGCTGGTTCTCAAACCGTTTGAAAAAACTGTTTTCGCTCTTCGATCTCTGTGTCGTTCGCATTAAGCCACCCATCTTCAGATCCCTACAGTGTGCCATGACCCACTGCTTCCTGATCGAGAACGTAGTTGTGAACCATTGAACATCGCCCACGTCGTGCTCCTCCATTATTTCCATCCACCGCTCGTCGAATGCTGCTGCATCGATGTCCTCATCCCACACTATTGCATTCAGCTTCTTCAGGAATTCCTGGTAGTCAGCCCTCGAGGCACCATATTTAGTGGGTACCTTATTCATTATATGCCACATACAAAACCGTTGCCATGCTGTTTTGAACATCTTCGCGAACGATGCTATGATCCCCGGATCCTGGTCAGTGATGATGTATGAAGGTTCCTTGCCACCCATGGCCTTCAAGAACCTTTCGAACACCCAGTTGAACGATTCATAGTCCTCGTGCGCAATGAGAGCGCCACCCAAAGTCACGGATCGCTTGTGGTGATCGACACCAGTGAACGGGGTGAATATCATCTTATATTTGTTCGTCCCGTATGTTGGGTCGAATGAAACTGCGTCACCAAACAACCTGTAGTTCCTCCTAGCAACGCCATCAGCCCAAAATACCCTGCTCAGACTACCGTCGTCATCCAGGTCGTAATCAAAAAAAAACCCTCCCGATTGTCCGCCATACATCTGAAGCGATCAATGAATAGCTGACCATCTCTCTCATGGATGAAGCACTTTATATCTCTGCCAAAGTTTTTGAAGTCGACCAAGCTGGCACCTACGTTTGCGAACCCTTCAACCTGTTCCTTACACATCTTGTACGTCTGCGTGGCACCGATCTTCAGCTGAAACAATTCTTTTATTAAAGTAACGTGTGACAACAGTTGAAGTAACAGTAAGACGGCATTAAAGTGACCCGTTGATTAACTGAGCTAGACATTTTTTTTTAATTTACAGACGGCATTCATTAAAGTAACGGATGCCATGAACCACGGTAAGACAGCATGTGCATTACAGTAACAAAATATTACCCATGGCGCGGTGTACTAAACACAGTGACTTGAACTTATATAATCAAACCCGCAAGAAGCTACTCAATACGTACCCGTGAATTGTTCAGAATCATTTGCTTGTGGTACTTCGTGAGGTTTCTTGATAACTTATGAAATTCCCTGTCTTTTGTTGAAATGAGCTCGTGGTTGTGTCCACTGTGAAAAACAACAATTTTCATAGGTCCGCCATTGCTGAACAACTTAATTCTTGCCATACAGCCAATACGACGGACCTTAGTTTTCCTTTTTGGTTCCTTCACAGTGACTTCCTCTGCCGTCTCCTTGACCTCTTCCCCCTTTGACGTCGCCTCCTTGGTCGCCGCATCTTCGCTGACTTTCTTTTTCTTGTTAAAACCCTGCCTGTTACATACCAGCAGCTTTGATTTAATCTCACCACCCCGCCATCTTTTTGTTGTGTACCTCCTGACATCGAACCCGCAGGCCAATGCGTAGATTTTATAAAAGTTTACCGCCTCTTCCTGGTCTTTGAATATCTGCCCTACGTATGGCGTGAAACTCTCACCTACATCCCTGCACCATTCGTGTGCCGCTGCGTCATCTGAAAAGCAAACCACTTTATTGAGTAACTGATGAAGGTCACTGAAGTAACGGGTGGTGTGCATTAAAGTAACGGCTATTGTAAACTAAAGTAATGCTATTTAGATTTCATTCACATTTTTTAAAAATTATTTGGAGTATTGCCTCCATGGTGTCTACAATGAGCGTAGAATCTGATAATAAGGAGTATTGCCTCCATGGTGTCTACAGTATAAATCAAGGACAAAAAAATTACGGCTTATTTGTTTGACCGGTTGAATATCAGCCATGGAGGGAGATGTCTTCAGCGGCAAAAGTTGGAAGATGAATGACTTGACGTCTATTATAATTCGTTTACTGAACTTGTGTATTTGGATTGTAGGTTATTCTTATTGGATGTTGTTGACTATAGTAACGCAGTATGTTCCTCTGAATGGGCAGTTAATATTTTTATTTTGTTTCCTATTTTGTTGGGAATCACGTCCCACCATTATAGGAAACAATATCTTTTTAAATCATTATTTTAATACGGCGGTTTCATATATCCCAATTATTCTCTAATGCGCTACAATAACAGATTGTGAGAACTAAAGTAACAACCAGTGTAAATTAAAGTAACGGACCATAAAAGTAATACAATTTTCATATTAAAATAACAGACTCTCTGAACCAAAGTAACACAGTATGTGAACTAAAATAACCCAACATATGTATAACGTAGAAAAGTAGAAACTAAAAATTCAGTATCATCTTAATGACTCCCTACAATTTAGGAAACAATATCTTTTTTGTTTATTATTTTAATACGGCGATTTCATATATCGCAATGACTCTTTAATGTATTACAATTTTAGGCGTGAATAATTAAAGTAACCACTTGGATGAATTAAAGTAACAGACACTCTACACCAAAGTAACATTGCATGTGAACTAAAATAACAAAAGAAAAAGTGTGTGCAGATATCTTTTCATCATAAGGCAGTTCATTTTAAACAGAATCTGACAATTTGCTATCATTTTAAACAGAAACTGGAAATTTAGGAACTACAATGTATATACTAACCTCTTGTTTTTCCTATGATTTGCGTATCGGCCATTGAATGAAAAGTAGAAGGCGACTATTGATTGAGTGTCTTCCCGACTGTATTGAAATAAACTCTACCTTCGCAATATGAGGCCGGTGACTGGATGAATGAGGTTTTGATTGTGTTATTTTGTAGAAAGAACAACGAACAACAGGGAGAATTAATTGAGTGAGCGAGAGAGAGATGAAAATTAAGCGATGGAAACGAGAGGATGAATGATTGAATGTGTGTGAATGTTACGTTACTATAATATTCTCCTTCCTATTTTGTTGGAGCAGTATCTTCCTTTTTTTTTTTATTAATCTAGTGATTTATCTCGTCCCTTGATTCATCTCCCATCCGACGGATGGGAATGGGACTTAGGGACTCAATATATATAATGGACTCATAGGAACCCATATATATATATATATACATATATATATATATATATATATATTCGTAAACAAGCTCACCACTTCCCCAATCCCGCAAACCAGATTTATTGTCCGATTTGTCACTTTTTAGTCTCTGCGTCTCAGAAGATAGTTTACTTTTGATTTATGCACAAACATTAAGGTGGTAAAGGTAGTGAGGGAAGAATTATCGTTAGTTTGTTAAAAAACGTAGAGGGTAAAACTTATTAAAAAAAAAGTGTAAGCTATTGACTTACACATCCAAAAAAAAGTGTAAACTATTGGCTAGGATGGAGGAAGTACATATTTTAAAATAATTGTTTCATTGTAATTTTATTTTCATATCATCTTTTTTTTTCATAATCGGTTTTTAAATTCTTGTAAAGTAGAAATGCCCAATAAAAGTGGGATAAAACGAATATTATTTATTTATTTTTTTGATTCAACGAATAGCGCATTTAGTCGATTTGTAATATAATTAAGGGAGGAAAATTCGAATTTGAGACACATTATCTAGATTATCTAGATTATCTAGTCTTAACCTAGGTTGCATCGATACGGACATGGAAACGTATCTGACGCAACATGTGACACGACGCTCGAAATTTTGCAGGACACGGACACGGTGAAAAAAATAGTACCTATATTATTTTATTTTTTTGATTAAAATGTAAATATATTAAAGAAATCGAATAATTACAACCAAAGCTATCCAGCCAAACATATTTGAGAACCACCCGAATGATGGCCTCAACATGATTACATAATTTTATCTATCCACTTTCTATCTGTACTAGAGATCTTTCCTTTGAGCTGTTGTTTTATTCTTAATCTCGTGTCTTGTATTATGTTTTGAACGCATCTTTCTGGTCGAATCATTACTTGCTCCATTCTACTGCTATTCCTTTGTATCCGGATGTGATATATAGCAGCACAAATAATTCTGTTTAGTATCCCCACTCTAAGTTTAGAGTACCTCCTGTGTTTTCTCCAGGGCTGGTCATTACTCATCGATATACCCGTCCCTGTCCACGTCTGAAGCCCCTGGATTATGCGTGTACTGTACGAGCAGGAGAAGAAAAGATGTTGAGCCGATTCCACCTCTCGCGTGCGGAGACAGCAATCCGAGTCCGTACTGATGTTTAGCCTATGTAGTTTATCTTTGGTGTTGAGGCCATTGTTGTAGTATAACCAGGACACAAAGCTGTGTTTGGGTACTACCCATTTGCTCCAAATAAAATGGCTCCAATTCACATCTGGGGTCGCCAACACCATCTAATTGTACCCTTTTGCAGCAGTATACATCTTGCCCGACCTTTCATTTCATTCATCATTGTCATAAGCGGGCTGTAGCAGATTCTTAACGCTACATATCTTCTTCCATGTCCAATTTGAATCAGCCGGAGGAGAGTAATTTGTCCAGGTTGTTCCTTTGAGATAGTTACAATGCACCCATTGAACCTATAATTTGGTTGGACAGTTGAAAACCCACCAAACCAGTTTCCTGATAAGAGCCTTGTTCCAAATGCTCTCCACTTTCAGTCCCAGACCGCCTTTCTTTTTGTCCTTGCAGATTTTTTTCCCATGAAACCCTCGGGGTTTTAGAAAAATTGGCTCCACCGTCCCAAAGAAAGTTTCTACATATAGTCTCAATCTTTGCGATAATTCCTTTGGGCAAGACGGACATAGCAGACCAATATGAGTGTAGCGTTCTAAATACCGACTTAACGAGAACTGAATGCCCAGCATAAGAAAGTTTTATCGTGCCCAGCCTCATTATCCTGTCCAACATCTCGTCAATAATTGGCTGACAATCATTAATGCTTAATTTCCCGGGTTTGATAGGTATCCCGAGATACCTAAAAGGAAGGGTACCTTCAGCACATCCCGAGAGATAAGTAACCTCCTGTCGGATTTCGCTCTTAACGCCATTGAAAAAGTCACTAGATTTGCCCTTGTTCATTTGAAATCCTGAAGCCTTAGAAAACGTAGAAAAAGTTCTGAGAATCACCAAAATAGAGTCGATATCCCCTTTACAAAATAAAAAAAGATCATCCGCGAACATCAGACTGCTTAGTTTCATTTCCTTGCAAAGCGGGTGGAACTTGAACTTCATCGTCGAGGTGGTAAAATTGAGTAATCGAGATAGATATTCCATGCATATGGTGAATAAAAGAGGAGACAAAGGGTCCCCTTGTCTCAATCCTCTATTCCCCTTGAACCACCCAAATAGCTCCCCATTGAGACTTAAAGAATATGTTACAGTAGAAACACATTCCCGAACCAAATTGCAGAAATGATCAGGAAACTGTAGCTCCTTCATCATCTGAAATAAGCATTCCCACTCAATAGAATCATACGCTTTTTGGAGGTCGATTTTAAACAGACATCTCGGGGATACGACCTTCCTCTTATAAAGTTTCACAATATCCTGACAAATAAGAATATTCTCGATAATGCTTCGCCCTTTGACAAATCCACCTTGAGTAGATGAAATCAGATGTGGAAGAACACAAGCAAGCCTTTTGCACATAATCTTCGATATGCATTTATACACAACATTACAGCACGCTATAGGCCTAAATTGTTTAACAGACGTAGGGCAAGGTACCTTTGGGATCAGAGTAATGTTGGTAGCATTCAATTGCTTAAGAAGTTTACCATTTATGAAGAATTCCTTGACAGCCGCGATCACATCTTGACCCACTACATCCCAGCTATGTTTGAAGAAAAGACTCGAATAGTCGTCCAGACCCGGTGCTTTATCGTTTGGGATGTTAAAAATAATGTCTTTAATCTCCTCCTCAGTCACTGGTGCAATTAAAATCTCCTTATGATGTTGATCACATTTATTGCCCATAGCCACGACTTTCGTATTGATTCGTACAGTGGCCTCACTCTTTCCAAGTAACTCTTCATAGAATCTTGTGAAGCTACCTTGTATACCCGCACTATCAGTATGTGAAATTCCGTTCTGATCTTCAATTTGTAAGACCTGGTTTTGCCTCCTTCTGGATTTCAGCATTCCATGAAAGAATGCTGAGTTGGTATCTCCTTCCACACTCCATGTCACCTTAGATTTTTGTTTCAGGAAATCCATCCGAGCTTCTTCTAATTGGTTATAGGTATCCCTGATTTTGCACTCCAGCTGAATTAATGCAATGTTATTAGGCTGAATACCCAATTGCTTCTGTATATGCACCATCTTAGTGTAAGCTAAGTCAGCATTCTGTTCTATGTCAGTAAATTGTGCCTTATTAAGCGACTTCAGTGCCTTGAGCTTTTTCACCAGTCTGTATGAATTTGTACCGCTGATATGACCTTGCCATCCTTTTCTCACAATGTCATTAAAGTTAGAAGATTTGGTCCACATACTGAAGAATTTAAACGATTTGGGTCTTCTTTCAATGTGGGTATTATCCTGAATCAGGCAAGGTGTGTGGTCGAATTGTCCTTCAGGAAGAAAATTCGTTGTAACATCAGGGAAGCAATTCAACCAATCCTGGTTCACTAACAATCTGTCGAGCCTACTATACACTCGATCTTCAGGTCGTTGTTTATTGTTCCAAGTGTATAAGGCCCCTATTGCAGGACTGTCAATCATCTCACATTGATTTATGCATTGTTTAAAAGGATCTGCCTCAACCGTAGAAAAAGAACCGCCAACTCTTTCATTTTCATGGAGCACACAATTGAAATCTCCTCCAATGGCCCATGAAGAGGAAGTCGCTTGTGCAATCCTTTTTAAGTTATTCCAGAGGGATTCCCTTTCATAAATGCCATTGTAGGCATAAACAAAGGTAGTGAGAAAGCTATTTTGATGCAGCTTGGATGTCACTTTCACATGTATGTATTGTGCATCATACTCCATAAATTGAACATCACATAAATGCGGCTGCCAGAGGACCCAGATCCGGCCTCCCGGGTGATTGGAGGTATTAGTCAAAATACTCCAATCTTTGAAAAAATCCATCACTTTATTGACATTCTTCTGCTTAATTTTGATCTCTAGAAGCCCAAACAAGGCAACTTTATTCTGAGTAAGAAACTTATTTATCTGAACTTGCTTCTTACTTTTATTCATTATTAAACGAAGAGAATTTTAAGTTTTTTTATAACTAAAAATATAGGCTTCGTTACTTGCAATATCGCAATTATCATATCGTAGAATAACAAAACAAAGTTTTGTATCAACTCAAAGTTAAACATCAAATCATAAAAACTCAAACAGTTTTACTACTATAATATTATAGCTAGTAGCTATACCTGTGCACCGCACCGGACTATGTTGTTTTATGTCCTTTGTGATTAATTCCTCTATTTGATGTATTGCCCAATATTTATTTATATATATTTTTTTGTAAATCTTACACCTTATTGGTAACTTTATTTACTTGCAAAGTCTTTATAATATGATAAGAACAAATGCAATAATGCATTATTTGAGGTTAATGTAATAACTTATTAGTGTCATTACCAATGACCTACTAGGCAGGGTGGTACATTTTTCAGACCGTCTCCAACTCAGTTTGAGTTTCTAGAAGCATAAGACAAAATGATTAAATCAACCCAATTACATTAAGCTATAGGTGTCATCCATAATAACTAATAAATCTATATTTTTTGAACTATTACTGAAGAAAGTAAACATCTTGCTTGATTTTGATTTTGTTTCTTCTTTGTTTTTCTCTCGCCTCTGTTGTTGGCTATTCAAATCTTACTTATTTTTTCGATGATGTCTATTGTTGTGAATGCCTCTTTAACTAGCACTTCAGACCTTTTAACTGGTGTGTTTACCGCAATTTCTAATCCTCTATCATGTTTTCCTAGGTTGTCGTCTTGTGGTTGCAATTGTAAAACATTGTTTTAGTTAGTACTCCGTATTATATAGGTAGAGACATATAGTTTGTTGTTGTTGGGTCATAATCTTTCTTATTACCTTCGAATTTTCATCATTTTTTTCTACCAATGTTATACTTGGTGGATCTTTTCTCTTCTCATGTATTTTTTAATTATTTTTTTCCTAATAAGTCATTCACATTATTATTATCGGAGTTAATCTTCGCAGTACGCATTTTACTCGACGCAGTACTTTTACCCATATTTTTCCATTGCATACCCTTATCAGAAAACAAACATAATTTCATTCTTCTCTCACCCTCTCTACCCTAACCCTAAAAACCGTCTTTTTTTCAATTATCATTGAATACCTCTAAATCTAACTACACATTCATTCAATTTATTAAATTTAATAGATCACCGATACGATTTTGATTGAAGAACATGTATCAATCATTAATCATTAATTATCATTACTTATTGAAATTAGGGTTGTTTGTTTCAAAGTTCAAAATAATCGGTTTTTTGTTTATTGTTATTGAAATTAGGGTTCTAGCAAACACTATACTTTCAAAAAAAATTGGTTTAGAAACTCAATTCTTGGATTTAATACTTTAATACTGGGTATTAAAGTGGAAGCATGCAATCGGATAGTGTAGCACAGTCATGAACTGAGTATATACCGAGTGTTAGAAATCAAATTCTGGTCTTCTTGAAGGGTTACTTTTTCATTGTTTTGTACGGAGACTTGTGTACTGTGATTTTTTCTTCATATTTCTGTATTGCGTCAAAATTGAAAAAAAAAAAAACATGTTTATTCCGTGATAAAAAAACGTATTGTGTTGATAAAGTTAAAAAAAATACTTTATATCAAGGATTAAAGTAAATGTATTGCATGAAATTTTAAAATAAATGTACCGCAAAAAATGTACTGCGTAAAAGTAAAAAATGTACTGTCTTGAGTAAAGTAAATATGGAGAAGAGAAAAACAGAGGAAAAACAAAAAGGATGAATTTGAGGGAGGGGGAAGTGAGAGAGGCAAAATCGGAAAAACGGTACTGCGTCGAGTAAAATGCGTACTGTGAAGAACAATACTCATTATTATATGAAGAGAGTTTATTACCTTAGTAATTTGCGAGTTTTGTAGAAGTGATGACAACCACCCTGTCATCATGCACATCTTTTCTAGCGATTTCTTCAGTAATGAGGTCTAATGCATCGCCTTAGTAGGCCACATTGATTATTTGTTTGCATGTATGTAGCTATTTAATTATACTACATACCATATATTAGTTCAACACAAAAACTTCTATGAGACGGTCTCACAATAATTTTATCGTAAAACTTCTCACATGGGAGGTTAGTATTAACTTACTAACTCTATGTGAGAGGTCCCACGATAAAATTATCGTGAGACCGTCTCACAAGCGGCTTATTGTTCATTTAATCACTACTATGGTTTTAAGATGTCAAGAATAAAAAAAACTTATGCAAGAAAATTACAATTGAATATTTATGTTACTCCAAAGCTTCAAATCTTTCAATGTTGGTTGGTGAGGGGAATTGGGTTATTGTTTTGGTTATTGCACACTTGTGTGGTATATTGAGTTTCTTGCTATCTAATTAGTGTTGAGTTCACTATTGGTGGTTAACGAACGATTATAGTGATGAGGGTAGATGAAATGAAATGGAAGATGAAGGACCTTAGAGTAAGTTAATGATACCTTTTTTCTTTTTCTTTTTTAAATTAGTGGGTGGTTTTAATTTTATGGTCCAATTAGATTAATACATGTGGATTGATTAGGAGGTGGAATGAGGCAAATGATGGATGAAGAATATTTTGTTTGAGTTTTAATATAATATATATAGATTAGATAATTATTTAGTCTTATGTTTTGTGTTATAGCATCAAGTAACCGCTATAAACATATAATATAGTTCTTTTACTAAATTTCGGAAACTCATAAACAATGTCAAGTCTGTCCAACGAATCTCCAAATACTATGAACCATATCTGACACATCTCAAAATATTATGAATCGTGTCTGGCATGTCTCCAAATAAATTAAAAACGAACACGATTTTATATGTGCCCGACACGTATTGTCCTGTGTTCGACATGTGTCGGTGTTCAACACGGACACGACGGTTTGTAGAAGTGTCTGTGCTACCTGGGTCTTAAACCACTAGGCTAGTCACACTTTAATTGATTAATCACCTATCTTCTATTCACTAAAACAAAAATCAATGGGCAAAAATGACTTTTCAACTTTCCCGCATAAATTTTTTTCACAATTATGGAAACTTTGATTCCTAATCAAACAATTTTATTTCTACTTTTAATGCTCAATTTAACGAATTACTACAAGATAGACAGCATACTCATATGTTACAAGTTTTATTAAAAAAAATGAGTTCAATCCCTCTTATACTAAGAAGATAGAGAATACTAAAGGAGTGATGAGGTATCAACACCCCCTTCAATATTTTCCCGCTCAAATTATTATCACCTCTTAGTGGACTTTTGTCATTTTAATTATGCGTTTGGTCTTCTACGAATGACCCAAACTACATAATCTCATTATTTATGTGTCCATTACTTTTTGCTCTGAAATAAAGTGTGTCATTACTAACAAAAAAGCTTATCACTTATTAATTAAAAGGATTAAAATACTATACTCCGTAAAATATTAAAAGGATTAAACATATTATGTTTATAATTTAGGCTTAATTATTTTATTATGAACAAATCCTAAATTAATTGAACAAGTTCATCTAGAATTTATCTTTCAATACCTAAATAAGAAAAATAATGATATTTGACGAGTTTATTGGTAACCCATTAATTTTAATAATGACAAATAAAAATATTTGTTGTATTGCACGTATATATTTATAAAAATTTAGTATAAAATTATGTCATTAAATTTCTTTGGTAAAATTCCTATGAGAATAATTTTCACTAAAAATAGTCATATTTTGATAAATATTGTAAAGAGAGGTATGGATGTCCCGAGAAGCATGAACGACATATATTAAAAAAAACAAAGGTAGTATTTTCTTTGGAATAAACATTTCATGATATTAGTTAAGGTCCCTATTTTAATTAGTTTAAGGTCCACATTTCATTCAAATTCAAATGAAGAACATGAAAAAATAATGAAACTTAAAATCAAAATTTATTAGTATATATAATTAACTCAGAATTAATTTTTTATATATACCATGTTGGGCACGGGTCTATCTAGTGATATAACAATTATTTTTAATTTTTTTTTGTAACTTACAATATTAAAGTTAATTAGTTTTTTAATGACACGCCATCGAAATGGGTCAACCTAAATTTTGATCCTAAATTAATGGATCATTTTGATTTTGCGCAAAATGGACACGGGTAAAAAATTTAAGGTCAATGAGCCAAATTTACGACTCAAGACGAAATTTACTAGAACTGTTTTCTAATTTAAAAATTCTCTATTTAATCATAATCCACCAAAATTTAGAAACAAATTAATTTATGAAAAATATTCTACTAAACGCTAAATCTAGAAAGTTCCGTGTAATCTTTTGAAGTATAAGTATGATGATGATTAAATACGATAAGAATAATAATGTAGAATTTGATCTAAATAAATAAAAAATCTTCGACGTAAAATAAGTAAAACATAAGGTATCCATTATTTATTACTTATATTCTTTTATGTCATAAATTGGATACAATATAATTTGATCTATTTGTCAGCTATACTTCAAGAGTACTCTGTATTATTATTTTATAGATAACATATAAAAACAAAACAAAAGCGGGAACAATATATATATCTATATTCTATTTACTATATGACTGAACATATTACTAATTTTTATAACTTCATTATCGTAATAGAATGTTACATTTCCTTTATACCGAAAAAATAAGGTTGGAAGATTGGTTTCATGCTTACAAATAAAATGTACCGAGTAAATAGTAAAGTTTATCCAAAACAAGAAACGTTACCTAAAACAAGAAACACACTATAAAAAAAAGTGTAAAAGCATTAACTTAGACAGAAGGATCATAATTTTGTCATGTCAAACTCTTTGTATACACAAAGATTAACAAAAAACAATCGTGCATAGGCACGAATTTTGCACTAGTTATTAATTAATTAACTATTGATACACGTCTTCCATCGTATCACACATTGACACATGAGAATGGCCACAATGGACCAACTAGTTTTGCAGCTGGCAAATTAACCTAATCCATGTTAAAGCAGCTAGACCACAAAAGATTGAGAAAGTTAATTATAGTTGATTAATAAAAGACACACATTAAGTCATCATTAACGATCTTTCGTCGCCATTTCTGTTTGGATAGTGACATTAAATAATACTCCACGGCAATTTAAAACGCAAGTCTCTCCCATGGTATATATGGTGAGAGAATATCATATCTATTGAAGATTTTCAGCACATGCCAAGTATCTATTTATTTTAAGGACTACCAGTACTATTTTATTTCATCTGTTTTGCCAATGTTAATTGGAACACTGGAGACAAAATATTAATAATTCGGTCATTATGTTTCACCTCATTTCACGAAAATTTGTGAGTATTTTGATGAAAGGAGACAAAAAATAGTGAAAGGCAGGAGTATATAAGAGGGTTTTATGTTAACTTTATCGTTAGACATCTCACATGGAAGATAGGTCACTTCAGTTCGGTTTAACTCAATTATTATTATTAAATATTTTTATTGTTATTCTTATTTTTTATTATGGAACATAATCAACCAATCAATCAATCAATATATATTAACAAAACAGGAACTTTTCGAGCGATGTGATTGGTCCAATTTTTTTAATATATTTTTTAAGTTAAATAAAGATTATGAAAAATTGTATATGAAAAAAAAGACTCAATTTTTTAAAAAATTTAAATAAAGAATATAAGGAATTTGTATAGGAAAAAAAACAATTCTACTCCATTTAAGACTCAAAAACTTATTACTATATAAATCGACGATTATCATCTCATAAGGCAACAAAAATTGGATAGCGACAACGTGAAACGCTTAGTCAATTCTGTTCGATAATTATTTTAATATTTATTTATTCACCCTAAAAAATATAGAATTAAAATTTTGAATTTTTTAAACAATTATTATAGTTTTAATATATATTTTTTAATTTAAATAAAATAATAAGAGCAATAATTCGTTCTTAGATGATAACAAACAATCTTTTGAATCTTAAAAAAGTTCCTAAGATTAAAAACTTAAATAAAACTATCCCACACTTAAATGAAATTATCCAAATCGAAAAATTATGATGAGGTGATGATATTTTATATAAATAAAAGTAATCATTCGTTCTTAGACCAACAATTTTTTGAGTTTTAAAAAAATCTCATAAGATTATAGACTTAATTAAAAAATTTCAATACCAAAAAATTATAAGGTGATGATATTCTACTATATTACCCCTGGGATTATAAACAAAACATATCATTCGTTCTTATATATCAATCAACAATATTTTGAGCCCTTTTATTTGAGTCTTAAAAAAACTTTTAATATTATAAACTCTGATGAGGTGATAAATTTTCATGAGGTGATAAATTCTACTATATTAATAAGAGCAATTATCTATTCTTAGATATCAACCAAGAATTAAAAATTATCCCAAATTATCTCAAATTCAATGTAAATAATAACAATCATTCATTCTTAGATACGGAGTATCAATCAATAATATTTCGAGTCTTAATAAAAAATCACCTCATCGAAAAGTTATAATAGGAAAAATATGATGGGGTGAAGTGGTGAAATTCTTTAGTATATATATAAAAGTAATAATTCGTTTTTAGATATCAAAAAACAATTTTTCGAGTTTTAAAAAAAATTCCTAAGATTTAAAGTTAATAAGTACTGTAAAAGTTATCCACATCGAAAAATTATGATGGGCGATAAAATTTTGTATTATAAATAAGAACAATCATACGTTCTTAGATATCGTCACTAAAAATCGGCTCGTGCATCGCACGGGCTTTCCATCTAGTATATATTAATAAAGTAGAAAATTTTCGAGCGATATGATTGGTCGGAGTTTTTTAATATATTTTTTAAGTTAATAAAGAGTATAAAAATTTGTATATGAAAAAAAAAAAATCTAACTCCACCTCAAACTCGATTTTTTAGAAATTTAGATTAAAAAAAAACATATGAATTTGTATAGAAAAAAACAATTCTACTATATTTAAAATTTAAAAGTTATCACTATATAAACCGACGATTATCACCTCATAACACAACAAAAGTTGGACCTCATAAGATTATAAACTTTAAGTAAAAAAATCCTCTCATCGAAAAATTATAATAAGGTGATGAATTCTATATTACTCCTAATTTAAAATAAATAAGAGCAATCAATCTTTTGAGTCTAAAAAAGGCTAAAATATGATAAGCAGAAATGATGAAACTCTTTATTATAAATAAGAGTAATAATTTGTTTTTAGATATTAAGAAACAATCTTAGTCTTAAAAAAGTTCTTAAGATTATAAAGTTAGATAAAAATTATCTACATCGAAAAATTATGATGGGTGATGAAATTTTGTATTATAAATAAGAGAAATCACGTTCTTAGATATCAACCAACAATCTTTTGAGTTAAAAAAAAAAGCTTAAGAGCAATCATTCGTCCTTAGATATCAACTAAAAATATTTTGAGTCTTAAAAAAGCGATCTTATGAATATAAACTTAAGTTAAATTGTTTCACATTGAAAAATTATAATATAATGTGATAGATTTTTATTATATACATAAGAGTAATAATCATTCATGTTTAGATATTAACCAAAAATCTTTCGAGTCTTAAAAAATCTCTTAAGACTATAAAGTTAAATACTCCCTCCGTCCCAAAATGTTTGTGGAGTATTATATAGATAAGAGTAATAATTCATTATTAAATATTAATAAAAAATCTTTTGAGTCATAAAATGAATTTAAAAAGAATTTTTAAGACTATAAACCAAAAATCTTATACTCTCACCGAGTTCCTATCATTGACACGTATTCTTTTTTGGGCTGAGTTTGATCTTTTACTCACTTTTCATTTTAGGCCATAAATGTGTGGTTCACTTTTCATTGACACGATATCCATTTTTCTCTCTTCCTCTTTTTTTTTGAACCACTCATTTTCCCTTTCTTATTTTTCACCCAAAAGTAAATGGGTCTAGCAACTCGGAGGGAGTAATTCTTTAGAAATTTTAAAAATATAAAATTAAAATTTTAAAATAATTAATAATAAAAATAAATTATTATTATGATCCTAATACAAGTAGATATATTTTCTTTTCATTTATTTTATCATGATACTGAAGAGTAATCGTTCGTCCTTAAATATCTGTTAACGAACTAATTCAACCAAAACCTTAAGGTGATGGTTGAGGCTCAATTATATTCTATTATGCCTCCCTCACTCGAATACCCGTCGGGCTTGAATTGATGAGTGGTTAATGTGCACAGGCTCCTCCGTACCATGTGCCGAGATTCCACTTGAGAGTTCGAGATATTGAGAGTTTGTGCACTAACTAACCACTTTTCAAGTCCGATGGACATTCCAGAAACGTAATAGAATATAAATATAATAGTCGGACCTCAACCATCGCCTTAAGGTTTTGGTTGAGATGGTTCGATTAACAATATCAACAAAAAAATTATCACATCAAAAAATTATAATAAGGTGATGAAATATCACCATGTATTACTCCCTCTGGTCATTATTTATCGCCCTGCTCCTGGCCTTTTGCACATAAAATAAGAAATTAATATAAATGGGTAAAGAAATGATGGTGGGATGGTGAAAAATGAATATAAAATGGTAAGGAAATGAATGGTGGGCCTCAAAGTGTAAAATTAAATGGCATTTCTTGTAAATAAAGAATAAAAAAGAATAATACTGTAAAAGGGTAAGATATAAAAGAAAAATGGAGAGAAAAATAGTGACCGACGAGGGAGTATAGATAAGAGTAATCGTTCGTTCTTAGATATCAACCAAAAATTTAAGAAAGTAAGATTATCAACCACATCGCATGCATGATGGTAAATTGTTGGGTGGAGTTCAAGAAATCAAATCACAAAAGTAACCAATAGAAAGAGAGTATATTTGATAAATAAGGACATGAACCAAAAATTGTGAGTCATAAAATGAATTTAAAAAGAATTTTTTAGACTATAAACCAAAAATCTTTTAATTCTTAAGAAATTATAAAAATACAAAATTAAAATTTTAAAATAATTAATAATAAAAATAAAATTATTACCTATATTATTAGTATTATTATCCTAATACAAATAGATATTTTTTTTCTTTATTTTATTATGATAAATAAGAGTAATCGTTCGTCCTTGGATATCAATCAAAAAATTAACCCACATCGAAAAATTATAAGAAGAAAATTATAAGAAGGTGATGGAATATTATATTATAAATAAAAGTAATTGTTTTTTTTTTGCAAGAAAAGGTATGACTCTTATTCATCCATAAGGGTAAAAAAGAGACTAATCTTACAAAAGTATATCCCCTACCGAGATCAAACACCGTCTAATGAGACAAACTATGTAACTCCAACCTTCTATTTTTTAACCGAACTAAAACCTCAAAAGTTATTTGGTTTACTAGCAATTTATAAGGCCTTTCAACTCCGGTAAAAATACGCACATTACGTTCCATCCACACTCGATAAGCAGCAGCCCCAAGCGCACTACAGTACCAGTCGCATTTCCAGTGCTTTCTTCTCCGTCGTGCAGCTATCCACAACAACTCTTTCCTCATATCGTTAGACCTTTCCGACATTCCTAACCAATCCTTAATCTCACGCCAAACCTCCTGTGCATAGCGACATTGAAAGAATAGATGGTCATGAGTTTCATTATCAACCTTACAAAGAATGCATCTATTAGTGATATAAATTCCTCTCTTCCTCATATTATCTATTGTTGCTAACTTCCGTTGGCTAGCAATAGAAGCAATTATCCCATGTTTTGGTAATATTATGCCAACTGCATACCCGGGCAGCAGTTGCCTCGGCAGTCCCCTCCTTCTCCCTAATTTCATCACGTATTTTCAATATGCTATTGAAACAGGCAGTGTATCTATCCTGCTTCCGGATCTCCCAAACTGTTTGCCCCTGCAATATATAAGTACGCACCCATTTCCCCCAAATTCCGCCTTCTTCATTAAGGATTTTCCAAAGCCAGTGGCTAATTAAAGCTTTATTCCAGGCCGTAATATCTTTAATATTGAACCCTCCCTCATTCCAAGGAGCACACATGCTTTCCCAACTCTTATAATAATTACCTCGATCCTCCTTCCCTCCATCCCAGAAGTATCTTCGACACAGCTGTATTAGCTTCATGCGGACATTCCCAGGTAAGAGAGTATTACTACACCAATAATTCAATATGCCAAAATGCATAGAGTTAATAATTTGGACTTTGCCAGCATAAGTTAAGCATCTAGCAGACCAATGACTTAGAACATTCTGAACTGCAGTAATAAGTCCATTATAATGCACCAATCTATTATTAACATCATTTAAAGGTAACCCCAAGTATCGACAAGGAAAACATCCCTGTTTAAACCCAGTAGCATTCAGTATTTCTTGCTGAATCTCCACCGTGACCCCCCCAAAGTATATATCTGTTTTATCTCTATTGACATGAAGGCTTGAAACTTTAGCAAACCTATCCAATTCCTTCAAAGCAGCTGTAACCGAAGGCACATCACCCCGTACAAAAATCATAAGGTCATCCGCGAATACAAGATGATTAAGTCCAATCCTTCCACATTTAGGATGAAAAGAAACCTGCGACTTCCCAATTATGTTTCTAAGATATCTAGATAAAACTTCCATACTCAACACAAATAGGTAAGGAGATAGGGGATCTCCTTGTCTAATACCACTATTACCTTTAAAGAATCCATGGGAAGTGCCATTCATCTTGATTGAAAACCACGAACCCGTAATGCATCTTTTAATCCATCCAATTAGCTGAGCCGGAAAATTAAACTCTAATAGCATCGCTTCGATAAAGTCCCATTGTAATGAATCAAAAGCCTTGCGTAGGTCAACCTTCATTAAACATCTTGGGGTTAAATATTTCCTCCCATATCCCTTAACTAGCAGCTGCGATAGAGCAATATTTTCATGGATGTTACGACCTTGAACAAACGCTGCTTGTTCAGGACCAACAATTTCGTGAATAACCTGCTGCAGCCTTTGGGTAAGGATTTTTGCTATTGTTTTGTACAAGACAGAGCAACAGGATATCGGTCTGTAGTCTAGGACTGAACTGCAAGTTGCCTTCTTAGGGATAAGAGTGATTAGCGTTACATTTGCTTGCTTGATCAGTCGCCCCTTCTGAAAAAACTCCCAAACAGCAGTAGTAAAATCTTTCTTTATAATAGGCCAAGACGCCTGAAAAAACCCAGACGAGAAACCATCTTGACCTGGGCTCTTATCCACTCCTATTGAAAAGACAGCTTTTCTGATCTCCTCTTCGCAAGGAATGGCAGTAAGAGCCTCCCAATCATCTTCCTTTACTGTAGGACCTTGCAAGGCCCCCATCTCCGAAGTTTCAGTGCGCCTTCCTAAAAGATCAGTATAATATTCAACAAAACCGCTTGCTACCTCTTTCAACCCTCTTCTTTGCTTCCCATGTCTAACCTGAATCTCGCCGACCACCTGCTGCTGTCTTCGTTCTCGCAACCTGGAATGAAAGTACTTCGTTGAATCATCATCCAAGATCATACTTTCCATTTTCGCTCGTTGTTTCAAAATACAAATTTCAGCCTGTTTTAGAACTTTCCCCTCTGCCTGCAGCACTCTCTCTTCATGTATTAACATAGCATTCATAGGATCCCTATGCAAATTCAATTGACAACTCTCAAGGGCAGCATCTAATTCCATAATTCTTTCCCGAATATGAGAATAGGTCTTCCTGTGCATCTCTTTTAAAGCCCATTTAACCTTTTTCAGCTTAGCATATAGACAATACCCGGCAGTACCATAAACCTCCGTATTCCAAGCTTCCTTAACAATGTCAAGAAATCTTGGATTAGCAACCCAACAATTAAGAAAACTAAACCTCCTCTTAACTTTGTCCTCTGCAATTACATTGACTAAAATAGGGGAGTGATCCGAGACCCCGACCATTAGATATTGAGCATTGGAGTTTGGAAATTCCGTAGCCCACTTATCATTAATTAAAGCTCTATCCAACCGGGAATAAACTCTCGACAAAGGGTCCTGGTTATTAGTCCATGTGAACGCACTACCTTGACCACTTAATTCACCCAACCCACATTGATAGATACAAGAATTGAAGTCCTCCATATCCACTTCATCAGGCAGGGTTCCTCCAATTTTTTCCTCAACATTCCTCATAATATTAAAGTCTCCAAGAACAATCCAGTTTGTAGTACCCTTGCTAATGTCAAGCAACTTATCCCATAACTCTTCTCTTTTATGTGCCTCATTGAACCCATAAACTATAGTAATGAAACTCTCCTTACTAGTAGCATAAGAAAACGCCCTACAGTGCATAAATTGCTCATGCTCAATAAGTATAGAAACACCGACAATAGCTTGATTCCAGATGGTCCATATCCTACCGTTGTAATGATGCTTGTAGTTACATTGGACAGTATAATCCCGAAACTTACTATTAATGATATCCATAGCTTTCGACTCTTTAATTCTCGTTTCCAGTAATCCCATAATATCAATGCCTCTAGCCTTCATGAGATGAATAACTTCGTTTTGCTTGTAAGGCTCATTCCCTCCTCTAATATTCCAGGTACTGACAATCATTGCTTATCAGGTGGTATTGAATCTCCTATTGAAGGAAATAATTCCTCCACTGTCATGTTTCGTGCTATATTCTCCTCACCAGGTTGCAAAATAGCATACCTGTTTGGGGTATGTAGTAATAGTAACTTTTCCGTCCCCTCATTCAACCCATAGTTTGGAGTGGAGCCTTTCACCTTAAGGCCTACCCCGGAGCATCCTTGACGCCTTACAACATGAGTAAACCCATCCTCAAGATCAGTGTGAATGGCATGACCTAGCCCATGGCATTCTGAGTCATCATCATTCACTCACTGTCTTTGAGATGGCCTTAATTCTGTTGAGGTACCGCCTAGCTCCACGGGTCCTGAGCCAGTGATAATCAGGCCTCCATCCGACTCTTTCTCAGGGGGTCCTTGATGCGTTACAGGGTCAGGATGAACTTGCATCCGTTCCTCTGAGGTACCACCTAACCCCTGAGAGCTCACCTTCATCGGAGTATACCTCACTGAGGTTCCTCCTTCTCCAGCTTTCTTTGCTTTTTCTTTCTTACAAGTACTCTGAGTATGCCCCAGCTTACCACAAGAGTTGCAGTAGAAAGGAATCCATTCATAGTCTATCCTTTGGATAGATTTCCCAAGTAATGGAATGTTCAATGTTACTGATTCTTGTAATTCCTTTGATACATCGACCTCCACCATAACTCTCGCAAAAGATAAGCGTTCTTTGTAAGTTGTGGTTGTATCAGCATATAATGGTGACCCAACTTTGCTTGCCATCTTACTTAATACCTGTTCAGACCACAGAAAAGGGTCGAGATCAGGAAAAAGAACCCATACCGGCACAGTAGATATTCTATCCATTTCTTGAGAAAATAAGGGACTCCATTGCTTCAGTATTATTGTGTTTCGCCCCATATGCCATGGCCCTCCTCTTAGAATTTGATCCATATCCTCTTTATTCCTGAATCTGAATGAGAACCAACCTCGCTTAAAGTATTGAACCACAGGATAAACATTATTCCAGTATTTCTGAGCAAAATCCGTCATCTGTTTCAATGTTGGTTTAGCCTCAATGACGTTCCCCATTAGCGTGAATTTCCAGAACTTCAATTCATTCTCAAAATCCCCTAACTATATGTCGATCTCCTCAGAGTTCGCACTTGCTTCATCAAAATATAATCCCATACCCTTCTTCTGTTCCTTTACCTTCCCTACCCATGGAGTCTGACTAGCCGGTGGTACTTGATTAGGTTCCTTTCTAGAGTCAAGTGCTTCCTTCCCAGCCTCACTACCCGATTCAGAATTTAGAGTATTTAATGTAATTCCAGGATTAAGAACTGTTTCATTACTCTTACCGCCCTCAGTGACCTCCGCTTGTTTCTGGGTTTCAGTAAATCCCCCAGATGCACTCCTACCACTAGGATTCAAAACTGATTGTAACGCTAAATCAATAAGATCGTTAACATTACATTGTTTTTGAAGCTCCTGATCTTGATCGGTTGATTGATGCTCTTCCCCTGTCTCAGTTGAAAAAGAACCGGTACTGTTAGAATCTCCATGATCGTGTTTATCGGATTCTCTATATTTACGTGGTCTCCCTCGACCCCTTCCCGTGCCGGCAGGCGGTTTCTGCATCTCGATCGGTGATCGCCAGAGAGGAAGCTCCTCTAGAGAGAGAGAAGAGAGAGATTATTAATAACGAGCAATGACGAGCACACCGAGTACAGATACAAACAGCAAAGCCTAGCAGCACAGTAGCATTGCAGCACAACCTCGTTACAGAATGAAGAGACATGATAATACAAAGCGGGATTCAAGATCGGATTACACCACCTAGCGCAGCTAGCGACTACAGCTTTTCATCATCATCGGATTCATCTAACCTATTATTAATAAAAGTAATTGTTCGTCCTTAGAGATCAACCAAAAATTTAAGAAAGTAAGATTATCAACCACATCGCATGGTCTTAAGACTCTAACGTGGTGATCGAATTATCTACAATTATAAATATATGAAGTCATAATTTTGAACTTTACTATCATTTCAAATGCATTCACAATTGTACTATTATAAATAAGCAAGGGTATGCATCGTTACTTTAAGCGACAACATTCATTATTATAACTTGTGCGTTGATGACAAATTTGTTTTTAATCACATGTTTCATCGTTGTTGACTGTAATATGTTCCATTTTACCCAATGAATATTTATATCTACGTATATTAATGTGCAAGGTACTTTAATTAGTCTTTTATTCTAACTACAAAGCACCATATATAATGACTATAATTTAATTTGACATTTACCGTATATATTATCTCTGATTCCTTGAAACACATTTACGTATATGAATAATATTTCTTTATCATTAGGCCTACTCTTAACCTCGACTAACTCTCTACTGTTCTACAGTTTCACAAATTATGCAATCATCCAACTTAATTGGTATCCTCGTCACTAAAAAGCGGCACTGTGCATCGCACGGACTTTCCATATTGTATATATTAATAAAGCAGAAACTTTTCGAGCGATATATGATTTGTTCAAATTTTTTAGTATATTTTTTTAAGTTAAATAAAGAATATGAAAATTTGTATATATATGAAAAAAAATCCTACTCCACTTAAGCTCGATTTTTTTTTAATTTAAATAAAAAATATAGAAATTTGTATAGGAAAAAAAACAATCCTATTCCATTTAGGACTCAAAAAATTATCACTATATAAACCGACGATTATCACCTCATAAGGCAACGAAAATTGGACAACGACAACGTGAGACGTTTAGTCAATTCTGTTTAATAATTGTTTCAATATTTATTTATTCACCCTAAAAAAATATATAATTAAAATTTTTGAATTTTTGAAATGATTATTATAGTTTTGATATATTTTTTAAATTTAAATAAAGAATATATATATAGAGAGAGAGAAAGAGAGAGATATTTGTGTACGGAAAAAATAATCCTACACGAGTATTATGATGAGGTGATGAAATTCTATATAAATAAGAGCAATAATTCGTTCTTAGATATCAATCAACAATATTTTGAATCTTAAAAAAAGTTTAAGAGTAGTCATTTGTTCTTAGTTATCAACAAAATATCTTTTGAGTATTAAACAATGCTTCGAAGATTATATACTTGAATAAAAATTATCTCACATTGAAAAACTATTATGAAGTGATGAAATTTTATATTATCAATAAGAGCAATCATTTATTTTTAGATATCGATCAACAATCTTTTGAGTCTTAACAAAGCTCATATATTTGATTTTTTTTTCGAACGATATGATTGGTCTGTGAAATACTATATCATAAATAAGAAAAAACTTTCATTTTTAGATATTAACCATAAATATGTTGAATCTTATAAGTTATAACAGCTCTTAAAACTATAATTTAAGTAAAAATATCTCGTATCGAAAAATTATATAATAAGTTGATGGAATTCTATTATATGGAGTAATTAGGAGTAATTATTCGTCTTTAAGTTTTTAAGGCTATAAACTTAATAGAATTTTATCCCACGTTGAAAAATTATGTCAAAGGTGATGAAATTCTTTATCGTAAATAAGAAAAATCATTCGTTTTTAGATATTAACAAAAAATCTGTTGAGAGTATAATAATAAGGTGATAAAATTTTATTATATAAATAAAAGTAATAATTTATCTTTATATATTAACCAAAAATCTTTTGAGTCGTAAAAAGAGTTCTTAGGACTATAAACTTAACAAAACTATTCTCACATCGAAAAATTATGACGAGTTGATGAAATTCTATATCATAAATAAGAGAAATCAATCGTGTTTAGAGATTAACCAAAAATCTTTTGAGTCTTACAACAACTCTTAAGATTATAAATTTAATTAAAATTATCCCACATCTAGAAATTATAATAAGGTGATGAAATTCTACAAGAATAATCATTCATTCTTAGATATTAACAAAAAATATTTATGGAAATAATGAGCGTACATCATCAGTGTACTTACCCGTTTTTGGAGGTTCCTGCACCATTTTTCCCAACCCAAACCCGAAATCATCCATTCATCATGTAATCGATCAACTTAGTGTCCTTATCAACGTCACTAACAACCGATCGTGCATCGCTATATTTGACTATAATTTATTACTAATAGTATGATTAATTCAAGAGTTATATTTTAAAGAAAGTGAGATAAATCAAGAGATTTATATTCGACAATTTGTAGAAATTTTCTTGAAGTATTGCACAATCTTACGTGTACTTAGTTAATCGTCTGAGCAATTTTTTTTAAATGAAACTAATCCGATAGTAATCGAATTTAGGAGTTATCATTCTAATCTTCTATTAGATCAACTATTTATACATTTATTATATTAGAAATAAATACGTGTCATTATACTGTCATGAAATTTAATTACTCATATCGTTATATTCATGACAACGTATAATACATTTTATACATATCTATGTCAAATTGGCTCTCTTACTTTACATAGATACGTGAATATTATTTGTCATTTTATTTATTAGTTACTCCGTATTACATTTATAATAATACTCCGTAGATAATATTGTTGAATGCAAAACTACGTGAAATATAAATGAATATTGGTACCAATATGTAGTTGAAGACTTGAAGATGTACTTGTGTGCGAGGTACTTAAATTAGTCTTTCTTACTACAATGTATGTTTATAATTTAATTTGACATTTACCACAGATATTACCTATCTCGAAACACAATCACGTATGTGGATAATATTCGTTTACTATTATGCATACTGTGGACATGCCATAGGTCCACCCCGACGCGGCCACGCGCGGGTTTGGGGAGGCCAATGAATCTCCATATGAGAATGGATCGAATTGAAATTTAAATCGAAGTGGAGTCGCCACCGAACTTTGTGGGAGTTCGGGCCCATTCGAACCCACTCTATGTCGTAGTGGGCCGTGTACGAAATACGGTCCATTTCAGATGTCAGAGTTTATCGGGCTCGTCCCTTTGCATTGCGATACCGATACCGTCACTACCGGTTATCGTGTATTGAATGACTCTCGTGCGTCAACGGTTTCGGGCATCCGGAAACTGAGGTTCTGAGTAAGGGGTGATGGTACGTGTTGGGAAGCTCACAAAGGACCCCCAACTCCGCCCGCACATTAGCGGCCTCTACTAGGATATCGAATGATTTTTGAATACGCGCATTAGTTAAACGATGGAAATGCTTATGCAAACATTGTTTTCCTTAAGCATGTGAGAAATTGAATGGGTTTCTATGTCAATTTAATGCAACTAAAATCTTAACGTCAAAGTTGTATTTTAGCATGCGGGTTCATTATGTGCAATAAAATAAACAAAGTAAATTGACAGAAGAACAAATGGTTAGTAACGGTATAACGGTATTAACGGTTTTCATAAATATGGAATAATGTAAATATGAGGATGCTTGGTTTTGAAAGAGTGATGTTTCACGTGATAGATGATGCACGTGTTGACTTAAGTCATAAAAAAATGTTAACGAGACTCGAATGGCCTTGTAGGACTCACGGTATTTGTCGTGATAAGGCCACTCTATCGAGTCATTGAAGGACTCGACCGAGTGGTCCTGGGGAAAGGCTCCTGTCTCGTGTTTTAGACCCTACTCGGTCGAGTTATTGACGAACTCGGTCGAGTACACTGCCACTCGATCGAGTCATTGCGAGAGTCGACCGAGTGGAGGTTGTAAAATATTCTGTCTCGGTTTTTGGGGTGCCACTCGACCGAGTGGGCTAGTCACTCGATCGAGTGCCCCCTGTACGAACTAGGGTTCGCTTGCGATTTGCTATTGAATTTGAAATTGCTTTTGATTTTGCTAATTCGATGACTTTGTCGAATCGGGCATAAATATTGATTAATTTGTGCTCGATTCGTGTGTATGATACTCGTCATATCCAACGTGCGATTATTGAATCGTCATCGGCTATTAGAGCGGGATAAAAAGGTTGCTGTAAGTGGTTTTAAGTTAACTAGCACGATATGAGTTTTCTCCGCGTTTATTGATATCGTAATTAATTCAATCGAATTAGAAGACATCTACATTAGCATCAACGGAAAATCGAATTGATTAAACTATTTGACTAGATCGTTAGATTCGACATCCAATTATGGAATTGATATCGAATCTAAAAGATCGACGCTTTGCTTGAATTGGAAAAAACTTGATTCCCTCAGCTTTTCCGACATCGTAACGAATCCCTAGGGATTATGGGATGTCGGATCCGCGTCAACGGGTTTCGACCCTTATTAAAAGATGCTCGATTTGAAAGATAGTTTTGTAAATGACGATATGTGCGATTAGATAATAACGATGCGAACGAAAACAAGAAAATATTGTTTAAGTTGACTCGTGTCAATAATCAAGTGCTAGGGTGTCAGGATAAGCGACCGGCAACGCTGTGTGCAGTACACTTGTATATTCGGGTTTCCTTATTCCGACATCCTTTGCACTCGACACAAATCTACGAGTTTTTTAGTGTCTTTTAATACTAATAATACTATCAATATTAATGATATTATGATGCGATAAAAAAAAAAACGATCCTTATGACGATAAATGACGCGAGGAAGGAGAAGAAGAGAGAAAAGATGGAATTTTGCACCCTCAACCTCCATGTTTCTTATGCTCGGACGGAACTCGTGGTGGCGGCTTGCGCGGGAGTATCGAGTATGTAGGCTAAGTTGTGGTGGTTAGGGTTTGAATTCCTAAAGCTAGGTTTAGGGTTTGCTAGTGTAGTATTAGGGTTTCGAAAAGGTAGAATTAGGGTTTCGAAAAAGCGTGTTGAAGTGTGTGCATGGGGATGCTTATATAGGCAAAGCTATGTGCACCCGACTAGGGTTACTCGACCGAGTAGCCCCTGGACTCGGTCGAGTAACTCAGTGCACCTGCATTCGGGCCTGACTAAGGGCCCACTCGATCGAGTGGGCTGAGCACTCGATCGAGTGGCCCAGCTGGGTTGCGCGGGTCAAATGTTTTGGACCGTGGATTGGATGTATGATGGGCTTTTGTATTTGGACTAGCTTTTTGATGTTTGAGAGGCTGTTTTGTATGTCTCGGAAACAACTTTGACCGGGGTTGACCCAATCGCTAAAAAGTCGGTTTTATTTCCGGTGTCGGTTTTGGCCCAAATTAGTCTTATTTGACTCGGAATGGTCCACTGGGCCTGAATTTGAGGTCAGTTTTGTGAGATTTGTACTCCATAAGTGCTTAAGCCAAAAACTAATGGTTTTGAGCCTATATCCGAGCGCGTAGAAACACGTTAGCGTCCGATCATCATCGGGTGTTTTTTTGGAAACTACCATAGACACCTGACAGTCAAAATGCGGGTGTCTACACATATTAACTTGATGTCATTATCAACATCACTAAAAATCGGCACGTGCATCGCACGGGCTTTCCAACTAGTTTGTATTAAGATCGAAACAAATTACAAGAACTTAGTGGGAAGTCGAGATACTATCTGGGCCTCACCCCTTCTGCAATAGAAAAACTAATCCTAGTAACAATGTGAGCAGCAGCACGACCCCTTTTACAAGAATTCAGTGGTAAGCCGGAATATTATTATTATTACTGTTGTTGTTGTTGTTGCTGTTGTTGTTGTTGAAAATAGGGGCTTGATTTTTGGTAAAGTGTTTTTCCACTATCCCACATTGAAGAGAGTATATTGATGTTTATATACTTCACTAGTCTTTCCTTCTCAAACTAGTGGGTGAAGAAGGACTTTTACATGGGCTTGGAAGGTGCTTAATCCAGTTCGCGTGCGCGCGCCCTGCCTGACTCGGGTTGGGTCGGGTCGGGATTTGGTAAATCGCTTTCGGCGGGCCCCGTCAAGATTTTAGGCCCAATAAGAGTGGTTTTGTTCTTTTGTGTCTAGGTTCACCCTTAGCTACAGTTTTGGTGTAGTCAAAACTGTGTTAATGAGCATTGATTCATTTTAATAATTGATTCAATTTTAATGGTCGTGTTAATGGCTGATTATTACACATTAAACCACTACAATTCTCTGCTCATCTCGTTGGCTATAAAAGGGCGCCCTCGGGTACACTCCAGAACACACAACTCTCAACTTCTTTCTTCCTTTCTCATCTTCTTCTCTCAATAATTCTGGGTAAAGTAATTACGATTACTGTTCGTTCCAAGTGTCGGGTTTCGAGTGGGCGATTCCGGGTACTGTAGTGTTAAAGGAACTACCGACAACTCCTGATCGTCACCACGGTCGTGCCGAAATAGTTTTCAAGGCAATGACTCTCATACCACGGCGCTACAATAATTCGGTTCTAGTTTATGTCCCTTTTCCATTGTTACTATTTTATCAACCAACAATTATTACTCCCTCATTCTCAATAGTTAATTCAAATTTGCTTTATAAAGAAAATATAAGGTAGGTAGAGAAGAGTTAATGTTTGTTTATTAAAAAATAAAAAAAGTAAATCGTAAAATTTATCAAAAAAAGTGTGAAGTAATGACTGATACACCCAAAAGAGAAAAATGTGAACTATAAACGTGGATGGAGGGAGTATTAATTTTTTTTTTTTTTTTTTTTTTTAAAAAAAGTATTAAACATCGAAACAGATTACAAGAAGTTAGCGGGTAGCCGAGATACTATCTGGCCCCCCACTCCCTTAGCGATCGCAAAACTAACTCTAGTGAAAATATGAACGGCTGCACGCGCTCCAGCATCCTGTGTCATGACGAACTTCTGAATCCGTTGGAGCAAGGTAACAGCATCCGTGTCATGGCTTATTATTATTATTATTATTATTATTATTATTATTATTATTATTATTATAAAACGGAACTTGTAATAACATCGAAACAAATTACAAGCAAGAAGTTAGCAGGTACCCAAGCAAGATATTATCTGGCCCCCCACTTCCTTAGCGATCGCAAAACTAATCCTAGTGAAAATATGAACTGCTGCACGCACTCCAGCATCCTGTGATATAGCAAACTTCTGAATCCGCTGGAGCAAAGTAACAACGTCTGTGTCGAGCTCATCGAGAGAGGAGAAGGAGAAAGGTAAGAAACCATACCCAATCGCCGTGTAGCGCGCCTGATACTTAGTACATTTACGACTAGACCTGCCAGGACGGGTCAGGTTTTGGTCGGGTCGGGTTCGGGTCGGGCCACTATCGAGTTATTAAAATCGGGTTGACTTCAGGTCGGACCAGGTCATTTCGAGTTCGGGTCGTTTCCGGGTTTGGTATTTTCTACTTTTTTGGAGATATCGATTCGATTTCTGTAATAATGTCTGGGTCAATTCGAGTTACGAATCAAACTCAAGTCTTCTGTTCGAGTGTTGGGTTCGAGTTGGCTTATTCGGGTCAGGTCAGTTTTGCCAAGTCTACTTACGACGAGCAGCATCAGAAACGACCCATTCAGGCTCAAAAGCAGCCAAGCCAGACTTGGTCAAGGGAGAGGACCCAGCCAGATCAACACAAACATCACCCCCTTGTCCCACGAGTAGAGCAAAAGGTTGGCAGGTCGTAAGGGTTTGTCGTTATCAACGCAGAGACCAATTTCCACCTCTTTGCCCGCAGAAATCCCTGTCCGAAAGCAAATATCCAACAGCGTGTCACGGACAAGGTTAAAGTGGTGTTTAATCTCCAATGTACTAGCACAAGACACCGCGTGATCACCAAAAATATCCTCAATGAAGACCTTGGAGCAGGAAGAGCAAGACCCGAAAAGCGGAAACAAAGGGACTCCCAAGCGATAGCTAAGCACACTCCAATACGTTCGACCATTCATGGTTTGTCCAAGCTCAGTTATAGGGACAACCCTCAACCAGTCAGAAGCATGATCACCCTGCTGAGATTTCCACAAGGTAACCTGTCGAGTAGTTAAGGAGAAAATAGATTCTGTTGTTGTAGCAACCCACATGAACTATATATCTGTCAATTTCCTCATAAGTTTTAGGGCATCGATCTCAGAGGGGTTAATCAAGAAGTCAGAACCGGTAGCCTCATTAAAAACACACAAGGCAAAATCAAAAGCAAATCTAGGGACGATGACGATCCCGGAAGGACGAAGAAGCTCAGCTTGAACCTCGGCGGACTGCAGACGAGAAGAAGGAAAGGCATAGTGCAAGGCATCAGTAGCAGCAAAGACATCGACCCTCCCCCCCCCCCCCCCCTCCCCCCGAAAGGGAAAAGGGAGGGTGGCCAGCTGCCATTGCCACACCCCGAAATCGGGCCCAAATGCCGTGACAATACGCTCCAAAATAGATAGGAACACATTGTCGAAAAAAAGATGGGTCGAATCAAAAGCACGGGGTGAACAAGTATGCAGCGCAATGCATAACTTAGAAATACCTGTGCAAGCCCGAAGAAGAAGTAACTCGCATTGAGGATCCTCGATCTTCGCAACCGAGTCCATGAGCTCTATAGTACGAGAAACCCTCTTCGAAACAAGAGCATCACTAAAACTTGGGCACACGCTAATGTAGACACCTAGATTCTGACCTGGTGGCTGCAGGAGTGCCCGACAAACACCCGATGACGATCGGACTGCAACGCGACGCGAGTTTACGATGTTTTAGATGATTTTTATATAGAACGGACCAAATAATTACTCGAAAAATTAATTCAACATCAAGACGGTCTTAGTCGTGTCATTACGGTCGCGTCGACACTGATTAGAGTCAATTCCGACACCGGGGTTCCGAATCGGTCCCGAAACACGCAAGGTCAAACCCGAGTCAACGCGTCAGGCCAAGCGAACCTCGAGACATGCGTCCGAGTCCCACCCGGGGCTTGAGCGCTAGGTCAAGAGGGAACTCTTAACCCCCAAGAAATCCTAAGATACGCATAAACTCCGTTTAGGAAAGTTTCGAAATCGGATCTTCAAAATTCCAATCGCCCTCCTCCAGGCGACTGAGTATTCCTACGCACACCTTCACGCGCCTCATTTCTGGTGCGCCGACCACCAGGCGTCTGAGTAGTTGATTTGAACTGCGAGAAAAACTATAAATACCCCCCTATTCCGCTAATTTCAACACACAATTCAATTCTCATCCCTCTCCTCCTCTTTACGAGCTTCTCCTTCTAACTTAGCGTCGCACTCCGACTCTAAGTACGATCCACTCGATCGTTTGTTCCCGATACTCGAATCAACACTACTCCTCGTAGTTCCTCGAGTCATTGGCTCAATTTGAACGAAAAGAGGCACCTGTGTTCGACTAGCCACCTCTAGACACCGTAGCGAAGCTCTGTCGGATTTGCCGAAGGAAACTAGGAGGATCCGCCTTTGAAGTCATATCGTCACCAGGTTGTCATCTAAACACAATTTTACATTCTGTCCTCTTTATTATGCACTTCGATAACATTGAGTCTGACTCGTATGGACGCTTGGTCCATGGCACGTCATAAACATACGTAACGTCCACAACTTCAACCGTAAGCACTAAAACACCCTACTAAACCCAAGTAGTTCCGAGATCCACTCTCAATCATCTACGCATCGTGTCTCGCTTAGTGTACACTCCGAGGGTGCAATTCCTCACAATGTGATTTACTTACATTTCGCATTTACCGGTTTCGTATGATTTACCGCTTTTTTGACTATAATTGCATGCTAAATCACCTAACACGAAATTCAAAACGTAAACAAACTAAAACTGAACAAGTGGTGGTCGGGTTCCGTATTAATCCCGAAGCTCACCCCTCACATGGGGTTCGACGCATCCCTATTAATACAGAACCAACACACCTTAAGCAGAATACCAGGTAAGGTATACCACAAGAATGACTAATATCCGTATTATCACGTTAAAACTGATTTGCTAATACGTATAATATTTAGTACTCTTTACTCACATATGTGCATCTTTTCATGGCCTGTATGTCACGTGAAATCGTATGCAAAGAATGTAAACACAATTACTTCGACGACAAAAACTAACTTGTCTCTAAATAACCGACGTAGCAAAGACATAGGGTTTAAAACAACGGACGTTATCGTACATCCGCCACAATTAAGGTAAAAAGTTATCAGCCCACCGAATGATTGGTAAAGGCCGCTATGTGCGGGCGGGATTGGGTGTCGATATCTAGCGAATGTTGGCTTCCCAATACGTACCATCACCTCTTACTCATTATCTACGGTTTCCGGATGTTCAAAACCATTGGAAATGAGAGTCATTCTAGGCATGGAATGCTTAAGGGTACAAGTCTTTATCTTTAGGTCCCCGTGTCACTCAACTTTGAGCCGGCTAAGGATTAAAGTTGACTTAAATGGTTTTCGAGTTCCCAAAATTAACTCGGTGGTGACTCCATAAATCGGCAACGAATTCGGTTCACTAAAAAGGTCGTCTTACCAAACATATTGGCCTTTAAACATTTACAACCACGTCTTGATGGATTCTAACGGAAACACGGATGTCCGCATCTGTCTAGTACAATTCAAATCGTCAACCAAATCGAGGTCCGACACATCGCCCCGTACGCGAGATCGGACCAGCCCCAAGACGGACGGGGCCGCGTGGGTGGCGGCCATCGCTACTAGGGGTCCCGAGCGAGCGCGGGCGGGGCGCCGGGCAGTGCGGACGAGCGTCCACAGTTTGACGACTCCGCTGGGGATTTTGAAACAAGTTTCCAACGGTGGTGTAACTTTAACGAGGTCGGTGAATGTCATTTCCTAGTTCCTTTTTTGTGGTCGCCACAGTTTTTTGCCCTGAAAAACCCACCCTAACCGATATTAGGACCAATCGACCTCTTCGCGGTAAGATCCTTAATGGACACGCGGAGAGACCCTCGATTGACGTTCCGACCATCTAAGGTAGTCACACATTTCGTGGATCGGCCAAGCGGGTGGAACAGAGCGAACGGGATGACACTCACCTCCTCCGGTGACCTGTCGTCACCTAAGCAAAGACTATTCGTGGACGTAGCCTACCAAAACCTACCCGTGTCTGCATCTTGCATGAGTGTATGCATTCCTTGTTATGTGTAGCGTGTGTGACAATCCGAATAAAACATTAAAATCTGGATTCAACCACGACAACATATTCAACCGCACCCAAACTCCATTTTCGAAAAAGGACATCTTCTTCTCAAAACCGCCTTTTAAACGCCGCCACTCCGGCCAAATTGAACTTATTTTCAAAAGACACCTAGCGCCATCACCCTGGCCAATTTCACACTCATCGCTTTCAAATACCGTCTTTAGCGCCATTACTTTGGCCAAAATAAAACTCATCATTTTCAAAAAACAATGATATACCGTTACTATTACCAAACTCTCGACCAATGGGATCAAGGTACATCATACTATCACATTTTGCTTTCAAAACAATCCCACACACATATCGTTACTATCGGCAAATTCCCAACTAAGGGGACCAAGGCACCTAATACGGTTACATTTTGTTTTCGAAACGTTTTTGGACATACCGTCAACATCACTGAAGTTTCAATTAATGAAATCAAGGGATCTAAAAACGGTTATACCCACGAAACATTTTCTTACACACACCGTCACCGTCGCCAAAATCCTAATCAATGGATGGACAAACACGGTCGCACATTTTCAAAATTTTCTAAAAGGCACTATCACCACAAAAATTATGTATCAAGAATTTGGTCACACCTTCAAAGCACCGTCATAGACACCACGTTCTCTCACGAACACCCTCTACACCGCGAACTTCGAACTCCTAACTAATAGTAGTCTTGATAAAAATGCGACGTCGCAATTTTCAAAACCGGTTCTTCTACAACCGCACTTTTACAAAATCACAATTCACTTTCCTGCTATCGTCAAGTCCTCAACGCACATGTATAGCAACACCTTTCGACACACCACAAACGATGTCACTAAACCATCGTAATACCGATTTCACAAAGACTCCCACTTTTGAAAAGTTTGTTTTCAAAACCCATCCATTTTCGAAAACATCAAAACTCTTTGATTCTGAGCCGGGATCGAGATCAATTCCTTACGTCATGCAACCGTGTGATTAACTGTATGTGTTAGTTATCAATGGTCACCTCTGTTTGAGGTTTTATATTTTGAGTCATCTCTTCTCGAGAAGTTCTCTTCAAAAAATCTCACCCCGAGATTCGTGTCAAATCGTCTCGTTCTAAGAGATTCGAGTCTATTAGGGGTTTCGCCGAATACACCAAGTGTCTAAAGCACCTGAGTCCCTAATCCGATGACCGCAAACACGCGCGAATCATGGGTCTCATTTCCGTGTCGCTCGCCTATGAGCATTCCTCGAGTTCCTCACGTCGTCCGGTGGATCCGTTCTGATCTTTCGATCCTTTCCCACAGAATCACTCCCCAACATGTCCGTAGATTCAAATATCGTCAAAAGCATCCGCAACGAAGTTAACACCATAACCGAATTGGTTTGCAATGTCCATGCTTCGGTAACCCGTTTGGCTTCCTTTGACCGTCACATCGATAGCCGCCTCAATTTTCTTGAGAGTGAGGACACGGAAAGCGAAACAAATGCCAATCTGGGTAATTACCACGCCCAAGAACTTACCCAGGGTAGATCATCCCAATGTTCCGCCTAATCGAAACTTCCTAAAGTCGATACGGGAAAAACCTCAAGACCTTATAAAATTATTTCCAACAAAGTAAAGACATCACGAAGAGAGTTTACCCCAATTGACTTATTTTACACCGAGACTCTCAAATACTTAGTCGATCAAGGACTACTCTCACACATGGGTCCAACTCCGGACCCACCGATCGACAAATGACCCAAAAAATGGAGTCCTAATGCCTATTGCCTATATCACCAAGGCAACGGACACGATACTGAAGCGTGTATTGCATTGAAGAACGCGATACAAAACATGATCGAGGAAGGAACATTCCCTCCCTCAAAACGACAAAAAGCGGATTTCACCTTTAGGAACACCGAGGGAGAGATAGTCACATCCATGGTTGTCACGAGCTATTTCAAATCCCTCGACAGTCCATCAACTGAAATAATTCCAAAACACCCATTAAGGGTCGCATCCCCAGAAGACTTCATAAGGATCTAAGCCTAAGAAGAAAGCCCCGAGCCTAGGTCAATGTCATAGTAGGATCAAGTCATAGTATTGTTATTTCCCTTCTAGAGTCATTGTTATGTTGAGTCTGAGGTACGAGGACATGTCCCGACCTCCCCAGTCCTGTCTAAATCACTCCTTTCGGAGTTTATCAATAAAAGCAATTCTTTCTTCTCTATTACGAGCCTCGACAATGCTTGATTTAAATAATAATGCAAATACTTTTGCTTGTGACTCATCACGTTTAAACAACATGCCATGCAATTATCGACTCCTCAAAACAATGAGGAAATGCATGAACCGAGATCCCGTGTTCTCTTTTACCTATTCCATTTCTGGTATAGAATGCCACAAACTATCCCTTAGAGTGAGCATTCCTGAATCCTATGACGAATCTAGATAGTCTCTTAGCTTGTGATCAAAGACGGAAGGCAAACCCATTTCCCAGAATAAACATTCCTTATATAAAGACCGACCAATTCCTATCATAGGTGCTAGTCTGACAAAAAGAAAAAAAAAGTCTGAAATGGCCAAAAGGAGCCAAATAAAAAAAGTGAAACCAAGGCCAAGCCAAACCGGCCCAATTCAATGATCAAGACCGAACTCAATGGTCAAAATAAAATCGCAGTCATCCAACTCGATTTCCAATACGAGTTCGAACAAAGAGTAAAAAAAACAACAACAAAGAGATGAGTCAGCTAGCACCAAATATTAGCCTCCCTGCATTACAACCCTTAAGACTTTCCCGAGACACGTGTTAAGAGATAGTTAGGAATTCTGAGGATTCAAGCTCAATAGGATAATCCCAACCATTAGGGCCAGACATGGGAAATCAGATCCCACGTAATTAATATCCCGCTTGATTGAAGCTTGAGTCACTTTTGCTTAGCTTCCCCTTTCCTACCTCATTACGAAACCGTAACCTCATAGCCCTAACTTCACAAAAATCAGCTCCAGATTTTGATCCATCAAAACCACTTACTACCTAGCTCCACATTCCAAAACCATCCAAGCCAGTCGCCCTGACCTAAACGTGGTATCTCGGTAATTGTCAATTTTTAAGGGGTCACGCCCGATCACTTCACCTTAGTTCTTTAACTAGGGTGAAAACCCATGCAATACACTCTAAACATCTCACATCGATAATTGGCATAACAAGTCTAAAGCAAAATAACTCACATATTATGAACTACGAACTTGGTTTGATTCCGTCTAAAAACGGATACGTAGGCAACCCTCCCAAGGGTACAACCAAAACTGAAAAAATTGATTACTCGATTCATATGCAAATTGGAACCACCATCACACGCTCCGATTAACGAGTAATTTCAATGACGAAGCACACTAAACAAAAACGACGAGCCGAGGACGGAGTGAAAACCCAAAAAAGCGCTCCAGGCTAAATGAAAAATCGAGTTGCGAGCCGTCAAAAAAAAAAAGAAAGCAAAAAAGAAGAGCAAAAAAAAAGCAAAAACAAAAGGTGAGCCGAGGACGGGGTGAAAAACCGAAAGGGTGCTCCAGACAAAATGAAGAATCGAGTTGCGAGCCACCACAAAAAATATAAGCAAAAAAATGTGTCCTTCTCATTAATGCAAAATTAATTAAATCAAGCCTTTGTCGAGGTCTTTAGATCAAGCGTCCCTTACTCAGATACTCTGGAAACGAGGCAACGTGTCATGCAGAACCTCACAAAAAGTAACACTAATATCATTTAATACAACATAATACTAATGGTTGGGCCCCATCTGTCCATCTTCTCCTTACCGTTTGGGTGCGCTTCTTCGAGCCTCTCACCACAAGCCACTTCAATGCAAATGTCAACCCTTTCAGCCAATGGTGGGTCCAACCAATCTCACATATCTTCTACACATGCGTCTTTAATACGAGTATTGTATGTCTTGACCCACTTTGACGAATACTAGGATCGGTAACGCTATCTTCGGTCAGGTGCTTAGCGACATTAGCCCACATAGATTCCTTATTCCGTACTTCAGCCATCTCCACAATCCTAAACTTCTCTCCAATATCTAATAACCCCAAGCAATAAGAATGATTTCCTAAACCAGTCACCTCCTTTCCCAAGGCTTACAAGCACAATACATAAACAAAAGTTCCCTCGTAGGAAGCGAATGATCCATTTTCGTCCATCAGATCCACCAGTTGGACGTTTTTTAATTTTTCAGGTGGATAGGCTACCCCACCTAGGCGTGTTGTAGCCCCAAGTGGCATCGTCAATTTCCGTTTGTAGCCCAATACGGCATTGACATTAAGACATAAAAAATGGTCTAACTTTTTCTTTTTTTACTTCATTTTGAACATGAGCATCGAAACGATTACGCTCTTCTCCCAGCACCGAACATGCACTCGGTCAAAATATTTTAGCCACGAAGCGCTTCTTGCACATTTTGCACGTCTTGAGTCAAACATTTTAATCGACGTACTACTTGATCCAACTCCCGGCTCAATCTAACACATTTTAACCATCCTGAAAATCATTTTCGCACTCCTATGCAATCCTAATGCATTCAAAACATCTTAAATTACGACTAAACCATGAACAAACCAAACATGAAGTGATTACTTGTCGTCCAAGTCAACGTTTCAAAAAACACAAGACTAATAAGTCAATCAAAGTACTAAAGGTCTAGAATATACAAAATATACAAAATCCAAATATAAATCGAGTTTACAATCTAGGGAGGACCCCTAGAGGCCGCACCTACAGCCAGTACAAGCTCACCGAGACCGTCATCAAAATATAGACCCCTCAGATCAAAGGTGGGAGATTCGGTAACACCCATACCCGTCAGCATATCCAAGGTAGCCATCTCGAGAATTTCTCCAACATCCTCTGTGGCACCCATAGCCTGACCCTCAGCCTCAGCCTCCCTCTCCACTTCGATCCCGACCCTGGCTTCACCTTGTGCCGAGGTCTCGCCTTGAGCTCGAGGCAACTGCTCCTTAAGCCTAGCGATCTCGTTTTCTCGGGATTACAGAAATTGTAACAGCTTGGCCTTAGTCGCCTCGAGCTTGGTCACCCGAGTCTCCAGCTGCGCTACCATATCCGGAACATCCTGCAAACACAATTACTCCTTAGGGAAAGACACAACTAGCCTAGAAGACCATCCCTAGAAAAAACGTTACATACCGATCGAGGTCTCGATGTATGGCGGGAAGAGGCAACAGACATCCTCGACGCGTAGGCCTAGAAGCAATTGGCGGCTTGCCACAACCGCTGATGGGAAGCCGACAATACCTGGAAACGAACCATACAAACTAGTTAACAAAACCCAAACCTCGAAGCCGAGTTCAAGGCAAAATTCCAAAGCTTACCCGGTACACCCGGTCGCGCCACTCCATCCCTGCCTCCATCTCCTTCGAAGAACAATGGGGAAGAGGCTCTATAATGGTCACCCCAGCCGTGTCCACCCTGAGCAGTGTCAAGGGGAAGTCTGGAGGCTGAACAACATTAGCCAGATCGGCCAGCTGAAGGGGAAGCGAACCGTTCAAAATGCAAACAGATAATAAACCGTGGGATGACACAAACAAAAAACCAAATGCTCACCACGAGGCGGTGGCAAGCTAGCCGCTGGCAGACGTGAGACACATAGAAGGCACTAGGCACCAATAATGCATCGCCTCCCTCTCCATCCCTATCCTCACGGACCTCTACAGTAGTTGGAGGCCTAAACGTGGTCCGAGGAGGGTCAACTGGCACCCTGAACTCCTCATACAAGCACTGGCACACTAACCTCTTACCCAAGTACCACACCGGGTGAAACAACGGAGGAAGGAGCATCCTCTATACCTCCTAGGCCTCAACTCTGCCCTCATGTACTTGGGCAAACCCTCGTAGTCAGCCCAAGGACGGGCCACGAGTTACATAAACAAAACAACATTTTAAACTCCTAGCCTTGGGGGTTACCAAAGAAAACAAGTAGTAAGAGGGAAACTTACATCCTCGAGGCGCAGCTGGTTCACCAGCACATTCTCTGATGAGTAGTGACTCGTCGTGCTCTTAGCCTGAGCCAACGTCCACTCAATCCCTGCCGAAAACCTGGCCAGAGGAGTAGGCACCATCTTGGGTGCCAAGCGAGAAAAGTAGGAATAAATCCAAGCCTGCAAGACCCTAGATATTGTCAGCAAAACCAAACTGAACTAAGCGAAACCCTGAAACCAAGTTCAAAGACAATAACTAACCTCCAATATGAGACCTGGACCCACGATGGGTATAGCCGAGCCAGAATCCACCCTCTGCGACCTCACCATGATCTGTATGCAGCAGATCATCTCCCCGAAAGCTACGGTCACCCAGTCAAAACGTCCAAGCTGACCCAAGTCAGCCAGGAAAGACAAAATCCTAGTGCTAAACCTCTCGCCCTTATCCGAGAAGTAGGTCGACCCTAGGAAGTACCACAACCACAAACAGGCGTCCTGCGCCGCCGTGTTAGGCACTCGACCCTCTAACACCGCCACCCTCTCAAAGTGGTCAATAATGTATGAACTCACTAAAGCATGGGGCGTACTATAAGCCGAAGGCTCTAAACAGTCCCCAATCCAACCATTAACCTCATCGTTATCCAACCTAAGGCCCTTTGGAGCCCACCTAATCATCTCGGGACCACAAGGTTGCCCTGTAATAACCCCGAAATCCTCTAAAGTCATCCCGACCTCTCCGAACGACATGTGGAATGTCGAGGTCGAATCATGGAAGCGATCAACCATCGCTCTAATTACCATAAGGTTGCACTTGGTCTTGCAACCTACTAACCGAACCCAGTGCCTAAACAAGGGGCCCAAAGCCGTCCCCGTAATAATCTCCTTAGCCGCAGGGTTAAGCTTCTGGGAGTAAATATCTAGGCATGTTGTGAAGCCCGAGAAGGTCCTCATCAGACATAGGGGCTGCAATCCGAGACGACACAAGCATAAATAAACAAGCTAGCGTAAATTAAAGTCAAAGCTTGAGCCAAACCACTCACCTGGCCGTTTATGACACGGCTGGAGACGTGCAAGTCAGGGCGTAGCAGCAATTGACAACTGTCCCAATCCCGAGCCCAAACGGGATCCTCAAAGATGGTTTCCCCACCCTCATCAGCAGGTCTAAGGACATATGTCCTCCTAGCAACCGTCACAAGCAATCTACGGCTTGTGACCCGATCAAAACCAGCCTCATCCACGGCTCCTGGCTCAAGGCGCTGCGAAGGAGCGCTCCGTCGTCGCTTATGAGCCACTCGGGGAGTCAGAGAGCTATCCCGAGGGAGCCCCTTCGGCTGGTACTAGCGGTGAGGCCAAACAGGTCTAAATAAGCTTAAAATTTTGGATAGTGATATTAAAATTCCGAAAGACCCACTAGCACCCATTTTCGACCCGGTCACAATAAAAGTGGTTTCGAGAAAATACGGCATCGTTACGGTATCATTTAGTCCCTCGTAAGCCACACAAACTCTCACAGAATGACCTAGAGTTCATCCCGACTCACAAAAATTGATACGTGAGATACCTATACCGCCAAAAACAATAATCGAGCAAGATTACAAAAATCAAGTACGGAAATAATCGGGAAATCAATCCCTAAACCCTAGCAATTTGGTTTTCACCCATAGGATGCCATTAAAGCACCACCAAGCTTTCATCTCAAGCTAATAACTACAGTATCAAGCTCTATTCTATCCTAATTCAACAAAGAAACCAAGAGTAAACATCGAAACGTAGCAAAACCGAAATGCTCAAATCGATTACTTTAGGGTTTAACAAATCGACCAACAACTACACTAGTCAAGCATAAATCGACAATAGGTGAGTAAGAAGCGCTTACCCGGAGTCGACATGATCGAGTATGATGAAAATCGAGTCGAAAATCAGTTGAGCAAATCGAAAGTATGAGGATGAGACAATGTAAATCCCGTGTTTGAGAAGTCGGACGAATAAGGTTAAACCCCCTCTATCGTGACCTTTAAACAAAAGCAGAGGACAAAAAACTGGACCGCCTGGACTCGGGCGTCCGAGTATTAAGGCGCGGGGGTACTGGCGCCCGTGTATTAAGCCGTTGGGGGCTAGGCGACCGATTCTTAAGGCGCCTCAAAACCAGCGTCTGATTCTATAGTCTAAAGCGAAAGTCAGATGACCAAAACACAATAATCAATACCCTAGGACGCACTCACGTACTAAACGAAATAAACAATGACGGTACAATTCACTCATCCTGGGCAGATCGGGTAAACCTTAAAACCCCTTTTAACCAAACAATTAAAGTCAATCCCCAGCGGACTAAATAAACCTTAAAACACTTTTAACGGGAGGATTCAAGTCGATCCACATCTCCCCAGTAGATCAAGCAAACCTTAATACCCCCTTTGACCGGATAATTGGAGTTAATCTATCATTCCCCATCAGAATAAACAAAAATCTTCGGCTAATACGACAGACCGTACTAAAACCTAGATAGGGCAACCCTAAATACGTTATCCTAGCAAGAAAATCCCACGAAGCCGACACAACCCGTCATGGAAACCCGTAAAAATTCCCCAGAAGCATCCATTGACCCGAAACGACCAAAGCAAACACAAACCTTTTGTCATAGCGAGTCCCTAAGCACTCGAAACCTGTTACCCTAGCGAGTCCCTAAGCACTCAATCCAAAACCAGTCCCTAAGCACTCAGTCCTAGCGAGTCCCTAAGCACTCGAAACCAGTTACCCTAGCGAGTTCCTAATTAAGCACTCAAAGCAAAACGAGTCCCTAAGCACTCAGTCCAAGCGAGTCCCTAAGCACTCAATCTAAGCGAGTCCCAAAGCACTCAACCTTAAACGGGTCCCAAAGCACTCAACCTTAAACGAGTCCCAAAGAACTCAATCTTAAACGAGTCACAAAGCATTCAATCTTAAACGAGTCACAAAGCACTCAATCTTAAACGAGTCACAAAGCAGTCAACCTTAAACGAGTCACAAAGCACTCAATTTTAAAATGAGTCACAAAGCACTCAATTTTAAATGAGTCCCAAAGCACTCGAGCCTAACGAGTCCCAAAGCATTCAAAAGGCAAAAATATAAATTCGTGAGCCTAACGAGTCCCAAAGCATTCAAAAGGCAGATGTAAACCCGCGAGCCTAATGAGCCTCAAAGCATTCAAAAGGCAAACATAAATTCACCATCCTAGCGAGTCCCAAAGCACTCAAAGCAAACTATTAGTCTAAACGAGTCTCAAAGCACTCAAAAGGCAAACATAAGTATATTCACCATCCTAGCGAGTCCCAAAGCACTCAAAGCAATCTATTTGTCTAAACCAGTCCCAAAGCACTCAAAAGGCAAACATAAATTCATCATCCTAGCGGGTCACTAAGCACTCAAGGCAATCTGTTATTCTAAACGTGTCCCAAAGCACTCAAAAGGCGAACATAAACTCACTATCATAGCGAGTCCCTAAGCACTCAAAAGTAAAACCCATTATCTTAGCGAGTCCCTAAGAACTCAAATCACATCCCCAGAGGAGTACCTAAAGCAAAACCAAAACCCAAAATCAGCGTAATCATCCGCCAAGGATATTAAATCAGAACTAAGACGCCAATAAAAGACTTAAGCAAAAGGTCCACGTGAAAGACCAAAATTACTAAAACATTTAGGTTGTCAACGTAGTGAGTTGGGATCGATTACCATGAGGGCCTAGTCAGCCGATGCAGCTTTTAGGAGGCCAGGGGCCGGAAGGTAAAGAGGTCGACCCCTTGCGGGCTTCCTCGGGATTGACACGTGACACGGCGGAGTATGCAGGCCTTCTTCGTGGCCGCGTAGACCGAGGTCTGGTAGCTGGCCTCCTCACCATGAATAAACATTCACCTCCGGATACCCCTAATTACTCTTTGAACATGTCTTTATCGGTATGTATGTGCCTTGTAGCACCTGTATTCCACATCCAATTAGACAAATTGCAAACTTTTTTAACTTCAGACCTGATCGCGTCTGACATCATTTGACTCATGCATCTTAGACTATGTTTATTGGAGGTGGAAGAAGAGGTGAAGGAGGAGGGTGAAAGGTAAAGTATTAAGAAAAAATTGATAAGAATGGTACCACCTTTGTAACATCTTTCACAAATGATATCACCTTCCAATACTCCCAAAATGATATCATCTTTCTACATTAGCTTCTTAAAACAGTTCTCCTATAAAATTGACTTGTAATAGCAGGTAACGTAACTTGCATTTTAATATGAATGTCGAATTTCATGGACAGTAATTTTATCATCTTAATAACCATTACAATAAACTACTATCCATTTTTTTTGTAAGTCATTGGAACAAATTTTTTTTGTAAGTAAAAAATTACCGTATCACAAGCAAAACTATTTAACCGTATTTATTTATAGACAACTCCTAAAAAATTACGAAGTGTAATTTATACTTCTATACGCGATATAGTAACGACGGTCCGTCGTATTCCTAAAAATACCAAATGATAGTCTCGGACATTTCCGACTGGCTGTCAAATGACGTCGACGACTTGTCAAAATTCAAACAACAGTCCGTTGTTTTCCTACGTTGGCTCATCAATGACCTTTTTCTGCCCATAAATGACAGTATCGGGTCAGGGGGTCAGCTACGACTCCGACAATAACGTAGACCCAGACCCATTTTTTTAAAAACGAGATTTGTACCTGATCCAAACTCATAGGGTCTGGAAAAAATGAGACCGAAACCCAGCTCATTTAGGAGTTTGGACCATCGAGATAGAACCATACACATACCGATCCGGTCTCCGGGTGTCCAAAATATTGGCGACCGGTCTCCGGTCCAGTCCATACTTTGTTTTAAAAAAATTTACGACTCTGTCTAATCCAACCCGGACCTTAAGGAGTCTGGCCCGGTCCGGGTCCCCTTCGAACCGGTTCGGTCTTCGAGTTTGAATTTTTTGGGATGATCGATCTTCGGGTCTATCCGATCTTGTATGGTCTCTGTTTGGATCGTAAACACTCATAGACCCATTTAGGCCCGAGCCGCTAGGTGTTGGTCTGGTCCTAGACCCACGGTCATTTTGGGTAATATTTCGGGTCCGGTCCTAGAAATATTAATTTAGGAAAATTGGTCGGAAAATTGGGTATGAAAATGAGTAATAACTAATTAAAGTGTAGGTTTAGTAATTTATTAACCTGTTGAGCAGGTAACAGGTTTTTGGTACTACTTTATAAAATGGTGTTAAAAGGTGGCATCATTTTGGGATTATTGAAAGGTGGTATCATTTGTGGAACATGTTACAAAGGAGGTATCATTCTTATCAATTTTTCCTATTAAGGAAAAATTGGACCCAAACCTTGTTTTAGCTCAACTAGGTGAGAAGATGACCTTCCCCCACCTCTCCTTTCACCTTGCCACCTGTTAATTTCTAATAGATCTTATGTTTTATATTTGTTATAAATTTTGCAACAGATATATTTTAAAAAATATTTTATAAATAAAAATAAATATATTACCAACAAGGCAACAATCATATTTTTTCATGATCTATAAATAGAGATTAGTTTTGATATACTTTTATTCAAAAAAAATTGTTCATTTTCTGTCTTTTCTAATTACTCTAATCTTCAAAAAAAAGAAAACTAGCACTCAATTTTTTTACATATATCTAATAATTTATCTCATAATCGTTTTTTTAAAAGAAACGTTTTTTTTTAAAATACGAGTAATAAAAATGTAAATTCGTAAAATGCCGTACTATTTTCCATCGACGTAAATATAAACAACTTTGTAAACAAAAATATTGATTGTTTAAAAATAATTTTTTTAAATTTAGGTGAAAAAATTAATAAAGAATAATATATTGTATATGTGTAAGATCATGGTGAAAGAAAATGTGGATAAATGTGGAAAAGTTAGGGTGAGTTTGATAAAAATAAGTTGTGAATAAAGAATAGCAAAATATATGTTGGAAGGACACCAAGGATAAACATAGTTTAAGGCAAATTCTTGTTTGTAACGGAACTATCCATCATAAATGTGTGACGGGTCAAATAATACTCATTTGGGGTAGATAAAGACAAAGTCATGTGCACTCACTAACCTTGTCTTTTCTAACCAAATGGTATTTTGGTCCCATCATCGATTTGTGACAGATATATCCGTTATAAGAGAGATTTACTCCAGTCTTAATGGGCTGGAGGTTTGTTAGTTGTTTTGTCTATGCTTGGTATTAAATCTATTCGGACATGCAAGATTTTGATGCATGACCAGGTTTCCTTCCACAGGTTAGAAAATATGTATAAAGTGATTAAAAAACTTGAGGAAGGGAAGCTTAATGATGAATTAAGAGAGTATGTAGTTGGTGAGGTCAATCTTGCTTTCCTAGCTTAAGGAGATTCCAATCTTGCTTTCCAGGCCAGTAGAGGCAGTCTTCATTCATCCCCCTATACCTGATCTTATGATATGAAGGTGTACCGTACCAGCAGATTGTGTAATCTGATTTTGCTTCTTTTCACTCATCACATCCATATATATGAAATTAGTTTAAATAATAATGGGACCCTGGACTGATGGCCTTTTTCCTTAGTCTTTTGTGTTTAGAATTAGCTATGTGTATCAGCACACATGTGCTTCCCAAGATCGTCATCACTCCTCTGATTCTCAAGGAACAACAACAACAACTACATATAATCTACGGACAAAATGAGAAAAGTTGTAATGATACAATTATAATTTAGTGCAGCTACTTTTTAAGTCTGTATCTTTTGTTCATCTTTCTTAACCCACAAATATTTTTTTATAATTTGAGAAGTCTAACCCACAAGTATTTTTTATATAAGAGATTTACGAAGTGTTAATTAATGATAGATTAATGATTGGGATGAAAGAATATATACTTCATTTACACTACTAATTCATGTAACACTTGTCTTTCTTGTGACGGATATATCCGTCACAAAGTATAACAAGTCAAATATCACCCACATGACTAGATAACACAAAATCAGAATGCATCGAAAATAACAAATGTTTTGTCTTTATCTAACCAAGTGAAAAATATTTGACCTGTTACAAGTGATTAATTTCATTAAACGTAACATAATCACAATTTTTCCTACCAAAAAAATCTATCTATGTCTCCTACGTTCTCTCCAATTTTAATTTTCAAACATAATTTCAGATTTTTTCTTCATTTTGTTATAGAGTAATTCTTTCACTCTTCTTTATTTGTCTTTAAAATTCATGATCATACAAATCTATGTTTTCTTTGTTAATGTAATTGAATTAATTTCGTTAGAAATCAGTAAAATATCATTATTTTAAGCAAAAGAATAAGTTGAGAAAAAAGTGGAAAAAAATCATTAATAAGGTAAAAAAGAATAAGAAGTTTAGGTATAAAATGGAGAAAATGAGGAAAAATAATGAAATAAGAGGGGATAGTGGAGATAAAACAAGTCAAAAGTTGTCAAAACTAGTTATGTCATAATTTAGACATTGTCATGTCATCTAATTAACGGAACATTAGACAAATAACTGTGATTAGGTCACGTTTCATGAAGTTAATCAACTGCAGCGATATTAGTGGGAGTTCAGAAAATAGGAGGGTACATGATAGAAAACAAAAAAATAAGAAGGTACGACGTAGAAAAACCATTATTTCCGATGTAATCTAACCACGTGCATGCCGACCTGGGCATAGTCTGAAGGGGCGACGGTCCGGGTTCCAAGTTAAAGAGGGCCCCAAAAAGTCTGAATCTCTGTTGTGTAATTTACATATGAGTATATTATGTGTTACTAGTTCTACTTTGGTAACGGTGGTAGTGCGTGGAGGCCCCTTTTATCCAAAAGGTTATTGGTTGGACTCTTGATCCATGCATTAACTTTTACTTTCATTTACTCTTGAATTTTTTACAATTCCTTGTTTTTTTTGCTTTTAAAATTGTGTAGACACCCACATTTGGCCGTGATAAGCTAATCGTGTACTTATCCAAAAAATAACCAACTACGGTCCAACTAAAAATATAGCTAGGAAAGTCGGGATCGTATCCACAAGGAGACAAATAAATTCTACTCGTATTAAAGTGTATCTAAGTAACAATTCGGGGGGTTGTAATTTGTGTTTAACAAATCTAAAAGTAGTGAAGGAAGAGAAAATTAAAAGAGAAGAAATAACTAAAATAAATAGGATGAATTAAGACGAATTAATATGGAGAGAAAACTAGGATTGTCGGTTCACCATGAATTTCTTACGGTCACGGTCTAGGTCACAGGTCTGTCGCAGATATTGGTCTAAGGGGTAGTGAAAAGGTCCTTCCGGTCCGCTATTCACCCTAGAATGCTTCTAACGGTTTCCGATCTTATTAGGGCAAACTAATGTGTTGTAGCAGGTCTAACTCTTACCAGGCTTCCGATCTTAGGTTCGAGTTCACCAATTCAATTAATCAATTACGTCGACTTAATCAATTAATCTCGATTAAATGCTACAATTAACAACTCAGACGCAATATCGTAGACAGATCTATAAACTAATTATCAATCATATTCAAATCATGGATCCCCTAAATCCTAGCAAGGGAAATTAGCTACTCATGGAGAAATTTACGACAACAATAATAAAGATGATAAATAAATTAAGCATAGTGAATAGATCTAAAGAGAAATTAAGAATAAAAGAATTAATAAGATTAAGAGAGAAAGAATAAAGAACAAAGAGAATAAGAAAGACAAACAAAGAATTAGATTACCGAGTTTAAAGGAAGAGTAGAAAAGAATTCATAAATCTAGATTTAAAAGTTTAGGGTAGAGAGAAATTTAAAGAGAATAGTTTAAAGAAAAGTCTAAAGAGAATTAGAAGCATAAAAGAAGAGGTTGTAGAATTCTAGTCTAATAGTTTCTTAAATACTAAGCTAAAACAAAAGCCCAAAAGTCTTATTACCCCTAAACATCAAATTAGGAAATTCTCGGTCTTCCTTCAGTCTCAAGAATAGTCGGTCGACTATTCTGAATAGTCGGTCGCCTATTTTGATAGTCGTTCGACTATTATTGACCAGTTTCTGTTCTCAGCACTGCGCGCTCAACTTCAAACGCTTGCCATTTCTTTGTTAATTTTTCAAATCGGGTGTGTAATATACCGTTGGAAAGTTAAAAGAAAGATCTTTCCAACACAACTGGAATCAACTCAATTGGAGGTATAGAACTCAAGATATTTACGTTTTAAGTAGACCCGTTTGGAAACGATCATTCTCTTTACTTATTTCGCATCAGATTTCATCTTTAAGCACGAGTTTTGCCTTGTTTATGCATCAACGGGTCCATACCTGCATAAGATGCAACATGCAACATGACCACAAAGTATCAAATTCGGGGAAAAATAGTGGACAATGCTACTCGATATGCATGGAAATGCGTGCGTAAAAGACGAAATAATCATATATAAATCGCACGTATCAAACCTCCCCAAACCAAACCCTTGCTTGTCCTCAAGCAAGCACAAGACAAAGAAAAACATCCTACTGGAACGTATATAACTCATAGAGGAGTATGCTTCAAAGTTACCCAAACCAATGCGCAACGATTAAAATTAATGTAAACAACCACATACAACAAGTTTGACCAATGACAACAATACTGAACTTTCAACCTTGCAAGACTCGTCTATGTCGGACTCTCACGGATCGCTCATCGCACAAAATGGGTGATATTGTGAGTTTGTGTAAAAACGGAAAGACAAAGCACTCACCTAAACTGCGACCTACAAGAACATGCATGCAATCTAGCATGAAATTAATCTCTACTAACCGTACATACGCATTCTATCGGGTATAGACAAGTGCCAAGGACTTACATATGGTATAAAGTGAGGCTAACCGGGTAAAAAGGGACAAAAGATATGGATATGAGGAGGTAAAAGCCAAGCTAGTATTCTTTACACCCATCGATAATAAACATTCCGTTCTCACCAAACTCCAGTCGAAGAAATTAGGCATAGCAAAAAGCGCCTTACCAAAACCGCTTCCCACTAATAACTATGAAATTAGAGAGATCAATTCTTTTCTCATAGAAAAAACACATTCTTCTTCTAGTTTTACTTCATTTTTCTTTATTCTTCCCTTTCTTTTCTTTTCTTCTTTTTTTTCATTCAATTTTTTTCTTTCATTGAATTTTTTCTCTTTTTTTTTCATTTTTTTCTCAATTCATTTTTTTCCAATTCCCTTTTTTTCTTTTCCAATATCTTGGTTCCAAAATTAACCCGAAAAAAAAAATTCCGGCCAACTAATCTACTAGCTTGACTAGGGTAGGCTATATATGGCATGTAGTTGATAAACGGGTCAAACAGGTTAATTTGGCTATGCAAGGCTCATGGGAATTAATTAAAAGAAAGGTTTTGCCTTTTTCGCATATGTCAAAACCACGAGTTAAATGCATACAGGTACCAAGAGACGAATGTCATGCTTATGCAGTTTGATGTTACATGTCTCATAAGGAGTACTACTCTCAACCTAAATAAAACTGATCATGAATGTCATCAGTTTAAGGCTCTAATTCCTTACAATTCTGAGTAGTTTGCCAACAATGAGTTAAGTTTATTCGTTCAGTATCGTTAACCAAAGATGTAAGAATGTTGCATGTAATTATGTACAAAAATTCTAACGGCGCACTAGCATAAGCAACTAAATGAAAACATAGAAGCATTATCATCATCGCTACATAGCATTCCGACTCAACTAAGACTTGACTAAATGCAAAAACATATTTTTGCAAGAAATATGCAGATGGATGAAAACAGACAGAAGCATACCCTCCCCAAATCAAATCACACAATGCCCTCATTGTGTACAACAAAAAAATAAGAGACAACAAAAATACAGGGAAGAAATGCAAGACAGTGGAAGTGAAAAAAAAATAGAGAAAATAAAAGAACTACTTACAAGATATGTATGAGCAGAGACCTTCCCCAAACCGCTCCTTAGCATCAAAATATACCAACTTCGTCATTTTACTTAAAAAACACATCAACGCCCTAAGTAGCATGTCATATTCCTACGCATGTGAAATATGAAAGCAATTATAAGCACATAATAAGATATAAGTATCAAATGTCAAAAGTATGGAATGAAACATCTTATCACAGGGTGGAGGACCAATTTCCACATGAAGTACTGCACTATTCCTCTGGTCCGCAAGACATGGAGCACCAAAGTTAAAATAAGAAAACAAAGTGTTAGTGGTCGTAGGAAAATGGTCAAAAATTGGCAGCAATGGGGCTGATAAGCATAAAGATGGAAAAAGGAGTGGAATAGGGGGAACTAAGCCCAAATCCTTAGAAGGAGAGAGGATAACGGGCAAAGTAACCAATAATGGTTCATCTACAATGTCGTGCTCATACTTGTCCCATCCAACCTCGATTTTCAAATCAGAAGGTTCTTTATGAACCTCATCACACAGATTCTCACAAAATGGAACCAAGGCACTCGTGTCATAACTTTCGTCACAACCTATCTCATTGTCAAAACAAGGTCCCTTAAACATAACCGCATTATTAGTCTCACCAATGGGTTCATCAATAGTCAAATAAAGTGAAAAATCGGGCTTCACACTTTCTTCAGCTAACCAGTCAAAGTACTCTATCACCTCTTCACTGGACTTGCTTTCAAAATCCTTACAAGTGGAAAATATATAGGCTTTTGTAGAGTCTGTCATACCTTTAATGACTGTAAGAACAAGTGTTTCATTAGTGAAACGAGCGGATTTGAGAGAGCTAAGCCAATCGCAAAACCTCTCCATATAAGCTCCAAAAGTCTCATCGGGTTCATGTGAAAAATATATAATAATCCTCATGGAAACGGTGAGAACGGTCTCATGGAACTGGAGTTTCCTAAGACAAAAGATAAACTAAAATAACAAGCAGAAATACACCGTCTCCCCGGCAACGGCGTCAAAATTTGATAAGCTAATCATGTACCTATAAAAAATAACCAACTACGGTCCAACTAAAAATATAGCTAGGGAAGTCGGGATCGTATCCACAAGGATACAAATAAATTCTACTCGTATTAAAGTTTATCTAAGTAACAATTCGGGGGGTTGTAATTTGTGTTTAACAAATCTAAAAGTAGTGAAGGAAGAGAAAATTAAAAGAGAAGAAATAACTAAAATAAATAGGATGAATTAAGACGAATTAATATGGAGAGAAAACTAGGATTGTCGGTTCACCATGAATTTCTTACGGTCACGGTCTAGGTCACAGGTCTGTCGCAGATATTGGTCTAAGGGGTAGTGAAAAGGTCCTTTCGGTCCGCTATTCACCCTAGAATGCTTCTAACGGCTTCCGATCTTATTAGGGCAAACTAATGTGTTGTAGCAGGTCTAACTCTTACCAGGCTTCCGATCTTAGGTTCGAGTTCACCAATTCAATTAATCAATTATGTCGACTTAATCAATTAATCTCAATTAAATGCTACAATTAACAACTCAGACGCAATATTGTAGACAGATCTATAAACTAATTAGCAATCATATTCAATTCATGGATCCCCTAAATCCTAGCAAGGCAAATTAGCTACTCATGGAGAAATTTATGACAACAATAATAAAGATGATAAATAAATTAAGCATAGTGAATAGATCTAAAGAGAAATTAAGAATAAAAGAATTAATAAGATTAAGAGAGAAAGAATAAAGAACAAAGAGAATAAGAAAGAACAAAGAAAGAATTAGATTACCGAGTTTAAAGTAAGAGTAGAAAAGAATTCATAAATCTAGATTTAAAAGTTTAGGGTAGAGAGAAATTTAAAGAGAATAGTTTAAAGAAAAGTCTAAAGAGAATTAGAAGCATAAAAGAAGAGGTTGTAGAATTCTAGTCTAATAGTTTCTTAAATACTAAGCTAAAACAAAAGCCCAAAAGTCTTATTAACCCTAAACATCAAATTAGGAAAGTCTTGGTCTTCCTCCGGTCACGAGAATAGTCGGTCGACTATTTTGAATAGTCGGTCGACTATTTCGATAGTCGTTCGACTATTATTGACCAGTTTCCGTTCTCAGCACTGCGCGCTCAACTTCAAACGCTTGCCATTTCTTCGTTACTTTTTCAAATCGGGCGTGTAATATACCGTTGGAAAGCTAAAAGAAAGAGGTTTCCAACGCAACTAAAATCAACTAAATGGGATTTATAGAACTCAAGATATTCACGTTTTAATTAGACCCGTTTGGAAACGATCATTCTCTTTTCTTATTTCGCATCAGATTTCATCTTTAAGCACGAGTTTTGCCTTGTTTATGCATCAACGGGTCCATACCTGCATAAGATGCAACATGACCACAAAGTATCAAATTTAGGGAAAAATAGTAGACAATGCTACTCGATATGCATGGAAATGCGTGCATAAAAGACGAAATAATCATATATAAATCGCACGTATCAGGCCGTTATGTGTCTGGCAGTTTCCAAAAAACACCCGATGATGATCAGACGCAAACATGACTTAATACAATCGATTTTCGGACTCGGAATCAATAGTAGTTGGCACGAGCTTTTAGCGGAGTAAAAATCTCACAAAACAGGCCTCAAATCCAGGCCCAGTGGGTCGTTTCCTGTCAAATGAGACTAATTTGGGTCAAAACCGACACCAAGGGTAAAACCGTCTTTTAGCAACCGGGTCAAACCCCGGTCAAAGACGTTTCCGAGAAATAAAAATCTGTCACGCCATTTCAAAAATCTGACTCGAAGTCAAATACTACACAAATATCCGCTACAAAGTAGGAATCCTTTCCTATCCAAACTCGGAATCCTACTCCATCTAAAACGGGTGTTTCTTCCCATGCAAGTAACCTTTTCCTATCCAAAGACGGAATCCCACTTCATCTCAACCGGTTGTTTTCTTCCTTTGCAAGATATCAATCTCTTATCCCAAGTCGGTATTTCATCCTATAAATACCCCACCCTTGCACACACAATTGATACACACAATTCCCGACATCAATTACAACATCCACGACAATTAGAATTCCCGACACACATCAACAATTCACAACACAACAATTACAATCCTGAAATACACAAATTACAACTCAGAATTTCAGCAATACTAGGCATATTATATTCCGATCTTTCCTCTAGAAATCCTACAGGATTCCCGACCAGTTACAACCCGAAATTCTAGGCAATTTTAGGCAAACCAGATACAAATCCGAGTGCAAAACTCGTCAAATTTTCTCTCTAACCATACACACCATAACTCACCTATATCATCTTAACGCTCCCGCGCCTACGCCGCTACTACGAGTCCGTTTTCGAGATAATTGAGCATGTAGGTTGAGGGTGTCACAAATCCCGCTTTCTCCTTTTTTTTCCCCTTCCTTTTCTTCTCTTTCTCTCATCCGTCCATCTTTTTCGGGTCGTTGTCGCGTTTTTTTATATTTCTTTTCTCGTTACTAATATCGATATTATCGTACTATTTTCAATAAAGCGTCGTCCCTAGGATTCGATATCGACTCCATAGTCGACTATCGGATCTAAAGGTATCAATCATTAAATCATGTTAAGCATAATCCCGTTGAAGCCGAGTAATGATCACATGGTCCGAAAAGACTAATTACGACATTACAACGTGGAGGTATTATTTCGTCTTAATAACATCCAAAACGATTTCTAAACAACTTTTTTTTAAAATCCACTCTAAATATTCGATATTGATTTTATAATCAAGCATCGAATAATACGAGTATCAATATTTAAGTCGAGTATAAATTGCATCGAATTTTTATGGGACTTAACCAAATTATCGATTTTCAAAACCGAGTCAGAAACCTTTATTCGAGACCACTCGATCGAGACCTTCAATAACTCGATCGAGTGGCTCCTGTTTTATCAAAACCATGAGTTTTTCAGCATCATCCGAGTCCCGATAAAATATTTTTATGACTTCGGTCAACACGTGTCATAAAATTTTCAAAACCATGCATCATATCATATTTACATCTTTTATTCAATTTGCAAACCGTTACTAACTTGTTTGTTCATGTTTTCAGCGATTTATTTTATTGTTTGTTTTATTATACTAAAACGAACTTCGCATGCTAAAACAACTTTGACGTTAATTTTAGGTGCATTAAATCGACTTAGCAACCCATTCAAATTCTCGCATGTTTAGGGAAAACAATGTTTGCATATCATTCATCGTATTACTAACGCGCGTATTTCAAAATCAAACGATATCTTAGTAGAGGCCACTAATGTGCGGGCGGAGTTGGGTGTTCTTTGTGAACTTCCCAACACGTACCCTCACCCCTTACTCAGAACCATGGTTTCCGGATGTCCGAATCCATTGGCACACGAGAGTCATTCAATACACGATATCCGATAATGTCGGTATCAGTATCAAATGCTAAGGGACGAACCCAATAAAATCTGACATCCGAATGAGCCATACTTTGTGCATGGCCCACTAAGATATAGAGTGGGTTCGAATGGGCCCGAACTCCCACAATGTTCGGTGACGACTCCAACTTCGATTTAAATTTCAATTCGACCCTTCTCATATGGAGATTCATTCGCCTCCTCAAACCCGCGCGTGGCCGCGTCGGGGTGGACCTATGTCATGTCCACAAATTGTCTATATGGCTATATTATTCCAGATCTTTTTTTCCAAAAATGTCTAACAATATTTTTTTAATAGTCATGTGCAAAGTATAAAAGAATAAAAAATTAATAATTATATGAATCTTTAACATAGAAATTGTTTCAGTTATAAAATTTGTAGGTGATTTAATTTGTTAACTTTATAAAGAACATCTTTAAAAAAATACTGTAATGAACATTGCTACAAATATTTTATTCATACAAGCGACTACGTTTTTGTTTTTGGTTTTACGAGGATTTGTTTTATAATTTTTTTATAGTAATTTTTAATGCAATATTTACGGGACGTAAATTTGAAAGAGTGTAGGTAGGTATAATGTACGGAGTAATATTTATGAATTGTACTATATATTACACTCACGAAATCTAACATATTGTAAACAACTTCAAATTAGTATAGCGCCTCCAAATAATAACTACTACATGACCTCCAAATACCATTTGATCACTGTCCAGTTTAGCTCATTCATGAAATATTGTTAATACTGTGCTAGAACTGTTTGTTATACGAAAATCATAACAATTTGTACATTATTGATAAATTTGTTCCTAAGTAAACATGTACAGAGTAATTAATGAAAATTATGTTTCCAAATGAAAGCGTTAATAAGATGGTATAATTAGATAATGAAAACAATCAATCATGACTATATATATTTGGAGGACCCAATTACAATATTTTGCCTAGGACCTCAGAAAGTTCAGGACCGACCCTAACCACGTGTAATAAGATATAATCATGAAAAAGCATTAATCCATAGTTGAAAGGTCGATTCTTTTAAAAATTTGCCATAAATAAACAAAAATATAAAAACATGTATGGACTATTATTGTTCAGATACTGACATATGTGATTTTTTAATTTTTTTTTAAAAATAATGCTAAATAATAAATTAATTGTCATTATTTCGGATCAGAATCAAAACTAATTATCAAAATGGAGCTCTGAGAGGTTCGGTTTGAGGCTCGTGTTTAGGCAGTGAGATCGTAAAGTAAAAAAATCACGAAAAAAAAAAACTATTTTTGCCATTGGAATTGGCAAGTTTTTGTGTCTAATCCACTGTTAACACTAATTAATACTACGGAGTACTATATTATTGATATCATTATTCACATACAAGGCTTCTATAGTGTTGCAGGTGGTAGGAACATTTATGCAATGCTCAAGATATTCTTGATTTGAACCTTCTTGCGTGCAATTTCATGATTAAATTTCTAAAAAAATATTTAAAAAAATATTTTTTACCTTCATCCCAAGCGAGACCTAACTTCACCTAAGTAATGCATTACTCCCATATGAGTTAATTGTTCTTCCCTCCTATCTTCTTTACACCATAAAATGTCACAACTAAGCATCAATCTCCTCCATTTTCTAGTGCATTTTAGTTTTATTACAACTGATTTATTACCTACATTCCAAGCGAGTCCTTACAAACTGTTTTGGTAAAAAATATACCGGGTCTACGATTTAAGTTTGCGGGTCAAAGCAATCGTCCTATAACTACGGGTCGGTGAAATCGAGATAAAACTAGAGAACGAGGAACAACGAAAGAAAATAACGACACACAAAGTTTGGTGACGCGGAAACCCGATGTGGGAAAAACCGCGGGGGGAGTCGGAATCCCACCAAAGTTTTACTACGAATGAAAAAGGATCAAGAACCGAATACAAATAGGAATGTTTTATCTATAATTGCTAGAGTTTTGGTGTTGTGTGCGTTGGAGTTGGTGTGCTGGGATGCCCCCTTCCTTCTTCCTCTCTTTCCTTTATATATGGCCCCTCCTCCTCTGGTGTCTTTATGGCCCCTTTAATGTAGAGCAATTATTTCTCTTCAATGCCAAGTGACCGTTATGACCGTTATGCCAACTCATTATTCTCCTCCTTCCCTTTATGTTGCTGTTGACCGTTGCCTTTCTTATCCATCAGAATCTTTTCATTTAATCCCTTCTTAATTACTTGAGATTTGGCCCTTTAACTCTCCTCAGCTGTTACAATCTTCTTCTGGATTCTTTCCTGCTCAGCAGGAGAGTTTCCTGGCTTGTAGAAGTGTTTGTTGCCTCCTTCTCTCTTGGTGTGGGCTGAATTTTACCTTCCATGTGTTGGGCCTTCTTGACTAAATGGACCATCGTTTTATTTGTCTCATGCTTCATTTGACCCATTATTTTGTTTTGTCTCGGGTTTGTTTGGTTTGACGTCTTCCGATTATTTTGACCTCCGTCTTTTAGTTTCTGACCTTGACTTTTCATCCGTGAACCGTGGACCTTTTTGTTATTGACCTTTGACTTATGACCCTTTGACCGTCCACTCGTAGCATGCCACGTTGCATTCCGAAAGTGCAAATTTTTGGCCCGAACAAATGCCCCCAAATTTCCGACTAAGCTCATCTTAGGCGGGAATTTCCGCTTGCCCCAGTTGTAGGCAGTTGGCTCTGCTTCAGCTGGCCTTGCTGGTTCTAGGAGAAGGCGTGATCTGTCCCCTCTCTTAGAAATTACTCCTGCAGAGAGTGGACCTCTGGTGGCAGACCTTTCCAAGTCTACCTCTTATTCTGCCTCCAGATCCGTTGATGAGGTTTCTGCTGAAGTGGTGCTCAAATTTCCTGAAGGCTTTGGTAAGTCTGCAGAGGATATGACTTTCCTGGATCATATGCTACTTCCTGGTCCCAGGTCTGTGCTAGAAGAAGGTTCTCTGAAGGAGTTGAACTTGGTTCGCAGATTTGTTGGCGGAGGAATCTGGTTGTAGAGAAGAAGTGACTGGATGAGGAATTTCTTGTGGCGCCTGTCCTGGATGCTCTTTCTGATGTGGAGGCGGAGGATCTGATGGAGTCCGCTGATTTCTCATTGCTGATCAGGAGGCTGATGGGCAAGAGAGCGTGGACCAGCAGGATGTCGTTGATGACCCCGGGGGATATTCTGTTGCTGTTCATCAGAGACCCAGGTTTCTGCAGGAGAATCTGCTACAGTTCCGCCTCCACCAGAGGAGAATGTCCAGGCTGTGGACCCAGTTCTGCTGGAGTGATGGTACTCCTCCTTTGTTTTCGGCTTGTGAATCCTGCATGGCATGAACTTCCGATTTGTTAGTGTTTGCAAAAAATTCTGTAATGACTTCGCCTTTGCTCAGGGGAGCGACGTGTGTTAGTGTTTTGTGGCACTTCGTGCCTTAGCAGAAGGTCGCAAATGTTTGCTTTGGATCGTGATTGTTTCCGTCTGATTGTAATCGTTTGTTGTAGTTTTGTCTAACTACCTTCTGTTGTATGCATGCCTTATGTTTGTATGGTCGACCTTTGATATAGTGGTGGCCTGGGGTTTAGTTCGCCCACTCAGTCGGAGGTGCCACGCTTTGCGTGGGTGCTAAGTGGCGCAGGAGACTGTAATGTCCCGGTTGTAGGCACTTAGTCACAGACGCACGCCCTCTGTAGAAATTGTACACTCCACCAGATTAGTCACCAGCACTTAGTTTGAGAAAACTGACAAAAATTTGGCAAAGATAGGAAACACAATATTTGAAGACATATGTGGAAGCAAAAAATCGAATTTCGAAAATATATGGAAAGAGAAAATTAAATTTCGAAAATGTACGCAATAAGAAAATCAAACCTTAATACCAAAGAAAATTGAATTTTGTCGACACACGTAAAAAGGAAATCAAAATTTTATCTGATTTAAATATGCGGGGAAAAATTTGAATTTTGTTAAAAGAAAGAAAAGAAAACAGAAGAATGATAGGAAAATTTAAATACGTGTTTGCGAGGTTTGAAAAGATTAAACCTGGGTTCTGGTGGAGGTGCACCTAGCAGAATAGATGCCACGTTTCTGACGGCTGTAGCCCATGTTTCTGGCGGCAGTGACCCAGATTGCTGGCGGCTGTGGCCCACTCAGAAGAAGTATTTCTTTAGGTGTACGACGTTCCATGGCTTTTGGATGATCTTCCCCTCCATGGTCATAAGTCGGTAGGCTCCGTTCCCAACTACTTTCTCTATTTGATAGGGTCCTTCCCAATTGTAAGCGAACTTTCCTGCTCGCTGGTTCCTGGTGTTCTGGAAGACTTTTCTGAGGACTAGGTCTCCTTCCTGCAGGATTCTGACTCTGACATTCTTGTTGTAACTTCTGGCGACTGTTTGTCTGTAGGAGGCCATCCTTATTTGAGCATCGGTTCTGAGCTCATCTATAGTATCCAAGCTGCTTGCCATCTCTACCTGGTTCCTGTCTTCGGTTATGCATCCGTATCTATGAGTAGGCACTCTCACCTCTGAAGGGATGACCGCCTCAGCACCAAAGACCAAACTGAAAGGTGTTTGTCCTGTAGCCACCTTGGGTGTAGTTCTGTCAGACCACAGCACCAAGGGGAGTTCTTCTGCCCATCTGCCCCCTGCCTCCTCCAGCCTTCTCTTCAGGTTGTCTATCACAATTTTATTGCTAGACTCCGCCTGACCATTAGACTGAGGGTTTCTGGGGGTAGACTTGCTTAGTGTGATGTTCCACCTGGCGCAGTAGGCCTCCATCTTGTTGCCGATAAACTGGGATCCGTTGTCGCAGATGATCTCTGAAGGAATGCCAAACCTGCAGATAATGTTACGTTTTATGAAGGATATAACCTGCTTCTCAGTCACCCGAGGGAATGCTTCTGCTTCTATCCACTTGGAGAAGTAGTCAGTCATGGCCAACATAAAAACCTTGTTTCCTGGGGCTCTCGGTATCTTGCCAACAATATCCATCCCCCATTTCATGAAGGGCCAAGGAGAAACTACTGGGTGCAACGGCTCTGCTGGCTGGTGATTGACCGGTGCATGTCTCTGGCAGGCGTCACATTTCTTAACATATTCCCTCGCGTCCTTGCGCATTGTTGGCCAATAGTAACCTTGGCGGAGTGCTTTGTTGGATAGACTCTTGCCCCCTGCATGATTTCCACACTCACCACTGTGGAGGTCATGCATAACCACCTCTGCCTCCTGCTGACTTAGGCACCTCAAGTATGGTCCAGCGGCTGATCTTTTGAACATGACACCATCAATGAGGGTGTACCTGGACGCTTTCATTCTAAAACTTCGGGCTTCCTTCTTGTCTGCTGGCAGGATATCGTTTTGCAGCCATTCTTGGTAGGGTTTTCTCCAGTCTGGGATTCTTTCTTGTTCTGCTGAGGTGCTGCAGACTCCTGCCTCCTGCAGCCACTGCAATCTCTGGTCTGGTGAATTGTCCTCCTGCCTTAGCATCTGGTGTTCCTGTGTGCCTGTCCAAACTGCTGGCTCCAGTACATGGACAATGGGTACAGTGGAAACTACGCCTGGTTTGAAGGTTGCCCCCAGAGTGGCTAGAGCGTCTGCCTCCACGTTCTGGTCCCTAGGGACTTGGCTGATTGAGAAGGCTACGAACCTGAGGGAGAGCTCCTTTGCCACTTCAAGGTAAGACACCATCTTGGAGTCCTTAGCTGCATACGAACCATTCATGTGATTGACTATTAGCTGGGAATCGCTGTAAGCCTCTAGGCGCTTGATTTTGAGGTCTAGAGCCAGGTGGAGACCCAAGATTAGAGCTTCATATTCTGCCTCGTTGTTTGTTGTTCGGAACTCGCACCGTACTGCTTGGACTATGAGATCCCCCTGAGGAGACTTCAGAACTAATCCTGCTCCAAATCCTCGCATGTTGGAGGCGCCATCTACATTTAGCTTCCACACCTGTTCGCCTTTGTCCTCCTCAAGGAGGAGGATGTCTTTCTCTGCCTGTGTCTGCAGTGCTGGGCTGAAGTCGGATACGAAGTCTGCTAACGCCTGGGACTTTATCGCTGTTCTGGGGACAAATTTCAAGTCGAAGCCGCTCAAGTGTATAGACCACTTGGCCATTCTCCCTGATAACTCAGGTTTTCTCATAATAGTTTTTACTGGATAATTTGTTATTACGGAAATAGCATGCGATTCAAAATAAGGTCGAAGTTTATAAGATGCTGTAACAAGTGCAAGTACGAGTTTCTCAAGGGATGTGTACCTGGTCTCTGCAGGAAGCAGAGACTTACTAACATAATATACTGGGCATTGTGCTCCTTCGTGCTCACATACTAATACCGCTCTGACTGCTACCTCGGTTACTGATAAATACAGGAAGAGTGGTTCTCCAGGTTCTGGTTTTGACAGCAGAGGTGGAGTGCTGAGGTAGTGCTTCAGGTCACTGAACGCCTTCTCGTGCTCTGCTGTCCAATCAAACCTTTGGGCCTTCTTCAGGATATCATAGAACAGCCGACATCTATCTGAAGACCTGGAGATAAATCTGCTCAGAGCAGCAATTCTTTCAGTCAGCCTTTGCACGTGTCTTGGCTTCTGTGGGGATTTCAGCTGGAGGATGGCCTTGATCTGCTCTGTGCTAGCTTCAATTCCCCTCTGGGTCACCATGTACCCTAGAAACTTCCCACATGACACTCCAAATGTGCACTTTGAAGGATTTAACTTCATCTTGTATTCCCTCAAGGTGTTGAAGGTATCCTCCAAGTGTGTTGTATGTTGCGAAGCTTGCTTTGACTTGACGACCATGTCGTCAATATATACCTCCATAGTGTCCCCAATCTGTCTCCTGAACATCTTGTTGACTAGTCTCTGGTAGGTGGAACCTGCATTCTTCAGACCAAAAGGCATTACATTGTAACAATATATACCTCTCTCAGACCTGAAGGCTGTTTTCTCCTGGTCTGCTGGATGCATCTTGATCTGGTTGTATCCACTCCATGCATCAAGAAAGGTTAGCATCTCGTGGCCTGCTGTAGCATCTACCATGGCATCTATATGTGGTAGGGGGAATGGATCTTTTGGGCATGCTTTGTTTAAGTCGGTGAAATCGACGCACACCCTCCACTTGCCATTCTTCTTTGGGACCACCACCACGTTAGATAACCACTCTGGGTACTTCACCTCCCTGATTTTTCCAGCAGCCAGCAGACTGTCCACCTCCTGATTTATGACTTGATTTCTCTCTGGAGCAAACTTCCTTCTCTTCTGCTGGACTGGTTTGTAGCTTGGGTCCACGCTTAGCCTGTGAGTGATTACGCTCGGATCTATACCTACCATATCATCATGCGACCAAGCAAAACAATCCATGTTAGTTTTTAATAATTCAATGAGGTTTTGGCGGATATTACCTGTGCATTCTGATCCGATTAACACTTTTCGCTCTGGATGTTGCTTGTCCAAGTTGACTTCATCCAACTCCGCCTGAGGTGGCTCTACGTACTCCTGCAGAGGCAGATGAAGGCTCTGTAATTGCTATGCTGGGGGGCTCGCCGTCTTCTTAAGGGCTACCCTGTAGCAGTCTTTGGCCTCTCCTTGGTCTCCGGTGATCTTATGCACTCCCCAGGGTGTAGGGAACTTCAAGCACTGGTGGTAGGTGGAGGTGATTACCTTCATCTCATGAATCCAAGGCCTTCCTAGAATCACGTTGTAGGTGGAGGGTCCATCAATGACTAGGTACCGTACTTGCTTGTTCACTCCTCCGGCATAGGTAGGAATGGTGATCTCTCCCAGAGAATGCTTGGTCTCACCACTAAAACCCACTAAGAGAACCGCCTTCCTCGCTAGATCCTTCTCGCTAAACCCCATATTCTGGAGAGTTTCCAACATGATGAGGTTGACTGAACTCCCTGTGTCCACCAGAATCTTCTTCACGGTGCAATTCCCTATAGAGAGGGTAATTATTAAGGCGTCATGGTGCATCTCTGGAGTAGCTTCTGCGTCAGTTTCGCCAAAGGTGACAGCTGGAAGATCCCTGCAACTGATTCTGCAGGAGTGCTCGGGTCTGTCTCCTCTGGTCTGAGAGGCATGTCTCTTGGCTGCTGAGTAGGTCAACCCGCATAATTCCGATCCTCCTGTTATCACATTGACAATTCTGGTACATATTGGAGGTGGAGAAGGCAATACCTGATCTGCTGCATTTATTCTGCTAGAGTTTCTGGACATGAGGTGATCCAGATTCCCCTGATCATACTGGAATTTAACCTCTCTCCTGAGCTGGACACACTCATCGGTATGGTGTCCGATATCGTCATGGAATTCGCACTTCTTGTTGGCGTCTCTTCGGTCATTGGTGTACTCCTGTCTCCTGGGCCACCTGACTCTGCGCCCTAACTCCCTTAGAGCCTTGAGCACCCCATCAAGGTTGGTAGAGAACCCATACTCACTTACTTTAGGTGGCAATCCTGGATTGTCCTTCCAGTCTTTCTCCTCGGAAATTTTGCTCACGTTCCTGTCATAGGGCTTTGATCTTTCACCCCTCTTTTCTGCTGGCGCCTTTCTGGTGACATAACCATACGCAACCCTTCTGGGGCCTGAATCTTCCTCTAACCTGATGGCTGCCATTGCCTTAGTCTGCACATCCTCGAATGTGGCACATGGGTACTTCGTGAGGTCTTTATAGAGGTCTGAATCCTGGTGGAGCCCTTGGCGGAAGGCTTCTATGGCGGTGGGCACATCACATCTGGGGATGGTGACTTTCTCCTTGTTGAATCTGTTGAGGAAGTCACGTGTAGATTCTTCGAACTTCTGCACTACCCGATACAAGTCACTAGTCTGCTTCTCTGGTTTTCTGCTGCTGGCGAACTGCTGGTTAAAGGCATTGACCAGGTCAGCGAAGGAGGTGATGCTTCGGTTAGGCAGACCAACGAACCAATGGAGGGCTGCTCCTGACAGAGTGGAGCCAAACCCCTTGCACATGCAGGCTTCCTTCAGGGGCCCCGTAGCGGTCACCACCATCATCTTCTGTTTGTACTGGTTGATGTGATCTAGGGGGTCTGCAGTGCCATCATAAAGCGTCATGGCTGGTGGCATGAAGCCCTTGGGTACAGCAACACAGGCTAGATCGTCGATGAAGGGTGAATCTGCATAGCTGTCCCTAGCTGCTCTCTCCAGGGGGCGTGGCATTCCAGGAATCTTGTTGATCAGGTCCCTCAATTCCTTCAGTTCCTGGCGTTGCTGATCTGCTGTGCTGATTGTTCCTGCAAGAGGGTTAGAGACAGGAGGAGAAAAGTTGAAAGGAGTACTCCCTGCATAAGGTCCTCCAGGGTGTTGACTACTAGGAGGAGGAGGTAAAGGTGGTGCTGCTGTCACAGATCTGGGCTGCCACTCTGACGCCTGCTGGTTGAGGGTAGGTGTTGTCCACATTCCTCCAGAGGGCTGGTTGTTGGATAAGGTGGTCATCTCTGGTGGAGTTACAAATTGCCATCCTGGCGTCTGGTGGACAGGGGTGCCTGCAGAAGATAGTGAGTTAGTTTCTCGACTTTCGATGTTGGAGAGAAAGTTACCTGTGGTAGGAGATCTGCCGGGTGTAGGGCCATAGGTCAAGTAACCCAACCCTTGGGGTTCAATAACCGGGCTTGGTGGAGCCAATCCTAGCTCCAGTCTGGTGACCAACTCTGAGGGGACCTCTCTGGTGGTCTTCCTGCCAGCTGCTGATTCCCTACGGGTGCTGGGTTCTCCCCTAGGCACCAGAGGCAGCATCTCTGGTGACATCTGGAGCGATGCAACTGGGGTCTTGTCTGCTGCTGAGATCCGAGCCTTGATATCTTGGTTGTCCTTCTGCAGGGTTTCTACTGCTTGGCGCAGAGCATTGATTCCCTGGAGAATACTCTGCATCAGGTCTGGTGACCCCGCTCCACTGGAAGCTTCTTCTACGAATCCTCCTGGAGTCAAGGTTCTGGTTGGTACGCTTTCTTTCCTGGCCCTGGAGGAGCTGGTGACCCCAGAGGTTTTAGGCGTCGGAGGGGGCCTAGACACTGGCAACGTGGGTTTCACCGCTTGGCTGGTGGGGATACCCAAGGTGAGGGGTGTGAAAACCAGCTCTGCTGATCCTGGGGACAACCTTCCTCCAATGGGCTGAGTTGATGCTCCTTGACTGCTGGACGAACTTTGGCCAGATCCGGTCATGGTGACACGAGTTTGCTTCACGGTAGGGTTTGGCTTATAGGAAATGATCACTTTTCCCCACAGACGGCGCCAAATTGTTTTGGTAAAAAATATACCGGGTCTACGATTTAAGTTTGCGGGTCAAAGCAATCGTCCTATAACTACGGGTCGGTGAAATCGAGATAAAACTAGAGAACGAGGAACAACGAAAGAAAATAACGACACACAAAGTTTGGTGACGCGGAAACCCGATGTGGGAAAAACCGCGGGGGGAGTCGGAATCCCACCAAAGTTTTACTACGAATGAAAAAGGATCAAGAACCGAATACAAATAGGAATGTTTTATCTATAATTGCTAGAGTTTTGGTGTTGTGTGCGTTGGAGTTGGTGTGCTGGGATGCCCCCTTCCTTCTTCCTCTCTTTCCTTTATATATGGCCCCTCCTCCTCTGGTGTCTTTATGGCCCCTTTAATGTAGAGCAATTATTGCTCTTCAATGCCAAGTGACCGTTATGACCGTTATGCCAACTCATTATTCTCCTCCTTCCCTTTATGTTGTTGTTGACCGTTGCCTTTCTTATCCATCAGAATCTTTTCATTTAATCCCTTCTTAATTACTTGAGATTTGGCCCTTTAACTCTCCTCAGCTGTTACAATCTTCTTCTGGATTCTTTCCTGCTCAGCAGGAGAGTTTCCTGGCTTGTAGAAGTGTTTGTTGCCTCCTTCTCTCTTGGTGTGGGCTGAATTTTACCTTCCATGTGTTGGGCCTTCTTGACTAAATGGACCATCGTTTTATTTGTCTCATGCTTCATTTGACCCATTATTTTGTTTTGTCTCGGGTTTGTTTGGTTTGACGTCTTCCGATTATTTTGACCTCCGTCTTTTAGTTTCTGACCTTGACTTTTCATCCGTGAACCGTGGACCTTTTTGTTATTGACCTTTGACTTATGACCCTTTGACCGTCCACTCGTAGCATGCCACGTTGCATTCCGAAAGTGCAAATTTTTGGCCCGAACACAAACAATTAGACATATATAAAATATGTTTTACAAAATCAAATCTGTCACAGTCGTTGTATATGTAATTGACTTGATGTTAGTGATTTGCAGTCACAATATTTTTCCGTCTCAATTATTTATGTTAGAATATGAAACTTCTCCCACTTAGTGCATAAGTTAGGAAACTCCTTCTAATGAATTCATGCATTAGGATAATAAGTTATGCAATTACTTTAGAAACTCATATTACATGCATTAATATGAGTATGCGTTTAAGGTGTATAATCACCTATATAAAGCACGCATATGTATTACAAATTAATATATCAATTAAAATAATAACAACAAATCAATTAATATTAATCATCTCATTTTCTCATTCTAAATTACTCTTGCATTTCTTACAACTTATTTATCTTTTATATTATTTGTTAAAAATAGCCTTTATATATTAAAGCAAGCACCGGTGCAAATGACGTGGCACTACTCATAGTTGAGCATTTCGAAATACTCAGCTGCGGTGAATTCAAGCTAAATTTGGAAAATTATGCTTGGGAAAATTATTTAAAAACAATTAATCTTTTCCATAATCATAAAGTAAATCAATGAATATATTATATGATTACAAAATCATTCAATATCTTTGACATATTTGAGAAATATTTAAACTCTAGGTATCACTAACCCATATCTTGATTTTTTTTTCCTTTTTTAGTTTGATTTGTTTACATATGTAGACTTTTAATTTACATATATACTCCGTATAATTTATCACCCAAAATTAAATATAATTGAAAACTTTTCTTTTGGTCGTACAATTAATGGTACTAAATTAATTAAAATCTTGAAATGTAGTAAAGTTAGTTGTTTTTGTTCATAAGTAAATGTATTTACATAATTACAACTGGATCAGACAAGAATATCGTAAATGCTAAAGGTTAAGCTTTATTACAATTGAGCAAATGTGATGGTTCATTTTTTTATTAGCTATAAGCCTATAACTCATTTGATAGAACAAAAGTGCAATAAATACCAGTTCGTGCCAAAAATTTGCACCTTCGGAATACAATGTGGCATACTACGAGTGGACGGTAAAAAAGTCAGAGGTCAAAGGTCAAGATGCCGAGGGTCAAAGGTCAAAGGTCGGAAGGTCAAAGACGGAAGTCAAAATAATCAAAAGTCATCAAGTCAACCAAAATCCGAAATAATATACGATGATGAGCCGGATAAGGCATGTACTAAGTGAAGCAATGGGCCGCACCACCAAATAAGCCCAGCAAACATAGTCTAGCTATAACATCCTCACCCCACACAAACAAAGGAGAAAGGGAGAAAAAGGGAATCCCTACATTGGGGGAAACCCTCCTGCAGACCAGGAGAGAAAGGAGGAGGAGAATGTAACTGCTGGGGAGAGGATTAAATGCCAAGATATCAAGCAATAAAGGGAATTGAAGGCCAAGATCCCCAACAATAAAGGAGGTAACGGCTCTTAGGGTTGGCAACTATAAAAGGGAAGGAGAGGGAAGAAGAAGGTAATTCCAACCCACAATCACTGCACATCAACTCCAAGCCTACCGCATAGCAAAATACTCATCAACATACACAGATTACATGCATACCCATATTTGTATTCTTTTCTTCATTCCTTTTTCCATTAATAGTGAACTCTTGGCGGGATTCCGACTCCCCCCGCGGTTTTTTCCACATCGGGTTTCCGCGTCACCAAACTTTATGTGTCGTTTTCTTTCTTTCGTTGTTCTCCGTTTAATAGATTCGATATCTCTTCGTCAACCCGTAGTTATAGGACGATCGCTTTAACCCGCAACCGAAGTCGTGAACCCGGTAAATTTTTACCAAAACAAATTGCCGCACACCGTGGAGCCAAGTGATCATTTCCTATAAGCCAAATCCTACCGTGAAGCAATCTCGTGTCGTCATGACCGGATCCGGCCAAAGTCGTTCCAGCAGTCAAGGAGCATCCACTCAGTCCTCAGGAGGAGGATCGTCTCCAGGATCAGCAGAGCCAATTCTCACACCCCTCACCCTGGCAATCCCCACCAGCCTGACGGTGAAACCCACGCTCTCGGCGTCTAGGCCCCCTCCGACGCCCAAAGTTTCTGGGGTCACCAGCTCCTCCAAGAGCAGGAAGGATAGCATACCAACCAAAACCTTGACTCCAGGAGGATTCGTAGGAGAAGCTTCTAGTGGTGCGGGGTCACCAGACCTGATGCAGAGTATGCTCCAGGGAATCAATGCTCTGCGCTAGGCACTAGAAACCCTGCAGAAGGACAACCAAGATATCAAGGCTCGGATCTCGGCAGCAGACAAGACTCCAGTTGCATCGGTCCAGCCGTCACCAGAGATGCTGCCCTTGGTGCCTAGAGGAGAGCCCAGCACTCGCAGAGGGTCAATGATTAGCAGGAAGACCACCAGAGAAGTTCCCTAAGAGTTGGTCACCAGACTGGAGTTAGGAATGGCTCCACCAGGCCCAGTCATTGAACCCCAAGGGTTGGGTTACCTGACCCACGGCCCCACACCCGACAGATCTCCTACCGCAGGTAACCTTCTCTCCAACATCAAAAGTCGATAAACTAACTCACTATATTTTGCAGGACCAGGCGCCAAGATAACAATTTGTAACTCCACCAGGGATGACCACCTTATCCAGCAACCAGTCCTCTGGAGGAGTGTGGACAGCGCCTACCCCCAACCAGCACACACCAGGGTGGAAGCCCGTATCCGCGACAGCAGCAAGACCTTTGCCTCCTCCTCCTAGCATTCAACACCCTGGAGGACCTCATGCAGGAAGTACTCCTTTCATCTTTTCTCCTCCTGTTTCTAACCCTCTTGCAGGAACGGTCAGCACAGTAGATCAGCAGTACCAGGAACTGAAGGAATTAAGAGATGATCAACAAGATTCCTGGAATGCCACGTCCCTTGGAAAGAGCAACTAGAGACAGCTACGCAGATTCACCCTTCATCGACGATCTGGCCTGTGTTGCTGTACCTAAAGGCTTCGTGCCACCAGCCATGACGCTTTATGATGGCACTGCAGACCCTCTAGATCACATCAACCAGTACAAACAGAAGATGATGGTGGTGACCGCTACGGGGCCCCTGAAGGAAGTCTGTATGTGCAAAGGTTTTGGCTCTACTCTGTCAGGAGCAGTCCTCCATTGGTTCGTCGGTCTGCCTAACCGAAGCATCACCTCCTTCGCTGACCTGGTCAATGCCTTCAACCAGCAGTTCGTCAGCAGCAGAAAACCAGATAAGCAGACCAGCGATTTGTATCGGGTGGTGCAGAAGTTCGAAGAATCCACACGCGACTTCCTCAACAGATTCAACAAGGAGAAAGTAACCATCCCTAGATGTGATGTGCCTACCGCCATAGAAGCCTTCCGCCAAGGGCTCCACCAGGACTCAGATCTGTACAAGGATCTCACAAAGTACCTGTGTGTCACGTTTGAGGATGTGCAGACCAAGGCAATGGCAGCCATCAGACTGGAAGAGGATTCAGGCCCCAGAAGGGCTACGTATGGTTCTGAGCATGTCAACAGAAAGGCGCCAACAGAAAAGAGGGGTGAGAGATTGAAGCCCTACTCCAGGAATGTAAGCAAGGTTTTCGAGGATAAAGACTGGAAGGACAATCCAGGATTGCCACCCAAAGTAAGTGAGTATGAGTACTCTACCAACCTTGATGGGGTGCTCAAGGCTCTGAGGGAGTTAGGGCGCAGAGTCAGGTGGCTCTGAAGACAGGAGTACACAAATGACCGAAGGGATGCCAGTAAGAGGTGCGAATTCCATGACGACATCGGACACCATACCGATGAGTGTGTCCAGCTCAGGAGAGAGGTTAAGTTCCAGTATGATCAGAGGAACCTGGACCACCTCGTGTCCAGAAACTCCAGCAGGATAAATGCAGCAGATCAAGTATTACCTTCTCCACCTCTAGTATGTACCAAAATTGTCAATGTGATCCCAGGAGGGTCAGAATTATGTGGGCTGACTTACTCAGCAGCCAAGAGACATGCCTCTCACGCCAGAGGAAACAGGCCAGAACACTCCTGCAGAATCAGTTGCAAAGACCTCCCAGCCGTCACCTTTGATCAGACTGATGCAGAATCTGCCCCAGAAATGCACCATGACGCCTTGATAATCACTCTTTCCATAGGGAATTGTACCGTGAAGAAGATTCTGGTGGACACCGGGAGTTCAGTCAACCTCATCATGTTGGAGACTCTCCAGAATATGAGGTTCAGTGAGAAGGACCTAACTAGGAAGGCGGTTCCCTTGGTAGGTTTCAGTGGTGAAACCAAACACTCTCTAGGAGAGATCACCATTCTTACCTACGCTGGAGGAGTGAATAAGCAAGTGCGGTACCTAGTAATCGATGGGCCCTCCACATACAACGTGATTCTAGGAAGACTTTGGATCCATGAAATGAAGGCAATCACCTCCACCTACCACCAGTGTCTAAAGTTCCCTACACCCTGGGGAATGCAAAAGATCAGTGGAGACCAGGGAAAGGCCAAGGATTGCTACAGAGTTGCCCTTAAGAAAACAGCTAGTCCACCAGCATAGCAATTACAGAGCCTTCACCTGCCTCTACAGGGGTACATTGAACCACCTTAGGCGGAGATAGATGAAGTCAATTTGGACAAGCAACACCCCGATCGAAAAGTGTTGATCGGATCAGAGTGTACGGGTAGTATCCGCCAAAACCTCATTGAATTATTAAAAACTAACATGGATTGTTTTGCTTGGTCACATGATGATATGGTAGGTATAGACCCCAGCATTATAACCCATGGGCTAAGTGTGGACCCCAGCTACAAGCCAGTCCAGCAGAAGAGGAGGAAGTTTGCCCCAGAAAGAAATCAAGTCATAAATCAGGAGGTAGACAGTCTGCTGGCTGCTAGAAAAATCAGGGAAGTGAAGTACCCAGAGTGGTTGTCTAACGTGATGGTGGTCCCAAAGAAGAATGACAAGTGGAGGGTGTGCGTCGATTTCACCGACTTGAACAAAGCATGCCCGAAAGATCCATTCCCTCTACCACATTTAGATGCCATGGTAGATGCTACAACAGGTCATGAGATGCTAACTTTCCTTGATGCATGGAGTGGGTACAACCAAATCAAGATGCATCCAGCAGACCAGAAAAAGACAGCCTTCAGATCTGAGAGAGGTATATATTATTACAACGTAATGCCTTTTGGTTTGAAGAATGCAGGATCCACCCAACAGAGACTAGTCAATAAGATGTTCAAGAGACAGATTGGGGACACGATGGAGGTATATATTGACGATATGGTCGTCAAGTCAAAGCAAGCTTCACAACATACAACGCACTTGGAAGACACCTTCAACACCTTGAGGGAGTACAAGATGAAGTTGAATCCTTCAAAGTGCACGTTTGGAGTATCGTGTGGGAAGTTTCTAGGGTACATGGTCACCCAGAGGGGAATTGAAGCCAGCACAGAGCAGATTAAAGCCATTCTCCAGCTGGAGTCCCCACAGAAGCCAAAAGATGTGCAACAGCTGACTGGAAGAATTGCTTCTCTGAACAGATTTATCTCCAGGTCTTCAGATAGATGTCGGCTGTTCTATGACATCCTGAAAAAGGCACAAAGTTTTGATTGGACAGAGGAGCACGAGAAAGAATTCAATGAGCTGAAGCACTACCTAAGTACTCCACCACTCCTGTCAAAGCCAGAGCCTGGAGATCCTCTCTTCCTGTACCTGTCAGTAACCGAGGTAGCAGTTAGTGCAGTACTGGTGAGGGAACACGAGAGAGCGCAGCATCCAGTCTATTATGTGAGTAAGTCTTTGCTTCCTGCAGAGACCACGTACACATCTCTTGAAAAACTCGTACTTGCGCTTGTTATAGCATCTTATAAACTTCGACCTTATTTCGAGTCACATGCTATTTCTGTAATAACTAATTACCCACTAAAAAAAAATATGAGAAAACCTGAGTTGTTAGGAAGAATGGCCAAGTGGTCCATACATCTGAGCGGCTTCGACCTGAAGTTTGTCCGCAGAACAGCAATAAAGTCCCTTGCATTAGCAGACTTCATATCCGACTTCAGCCCAGCATTGCAGTCACAGGCGGAGAAAGACATTCTCATCCTGGGGGAGGACAAGGGCGAACAGGTGTGGAAGCTGAATGTAGATGGAGCCTCCAACATGAGAGGATCTGAAGCAGGAATAGTTCTCAAGTCACCTCAAGGGGATCTCATAGTCCAAGCAGTACGGTGCGAGTTCCAGACAACAAACAATGAGGCAGAATATGAAGCTTTGGTCCTAGGTCTCCAGCTGGCCCTAGACCTCAAAATCAAGCATCTGGAGGTATACAGTGATTCCCAGCTAATAGTAAATCACGGGAATCGTTCATATGCCGCAAAAGATTCCAAGATGATGGCCTACCTTGAAATGGCGAAGAATCTATCCCTCAGATTCGTAGCCTTCTCAATTAGCCAAATCCCGAGAGACAAGAATGCAGAAGCAGACACCCTAGCCACCCTGGGGACGACATTCAAGCCTGAAGTAGTCTCCACCATACCCATTGTCCATGTCCTGGAGCCAGCAGTTTGGAAGGGTACACAGGAGCACAAGATGCCTGGTAAAGGAGAAAATTCATCAGACCAGGGGTTGCAATGGTTACAAGGGGCAGGAATCTGCAGCACCACAACAGGACAAAAGGAAATCGCAGATTGGAGAAAACCCTACCAAGAGTGGCTGCAAAAAGACACTCTGCCAGCAGATAAGAAGGAAGCCAGGAGCTTTAGGATGAAGGCATCTAAATACACCCTCATTGATGGTGTCATGTTCAAAAGGTCAACTGCTGGACCATACCTGAGGTGCCTGGGTCAGCAGGAGGCAGAAGTCGTTATGCATGACCTCCACAGTGGTGAATATGGAAATCATGCAGGGGGCAGGAGTCTATCCAACAAGGCACTCCGCCAAGGCTACTATTGGCCAACAATGCGCAAAGATACTATAGAGTACGTCAAAAAATGTCACACCTGCCAGAGACACGCACCAGTCAACCATCAGCCGGCAGAACCGTTGCATCCATTAATTTCTCCTTGGCCCTTCATGAAGTGGGGGATGGATATTGTTGGTAAGTTACCAAGAGTTCCAGGAAACAAAGTCTTCATGTTGGCCATGACAGACTACTTCTCCAAGTAGATAGAAGCAGAAGCATTCCCTCAGGTGACTGAGAAGCAAGTTATATCTTTCATAAAACGTAACATTATCTGCAGGTTTGGCATTCCTTGAGAAATCATCTGCGACAACGGATCCCAGTTTATTGGCAACAAGATGGAGGCCTACTGCGCCAGGTGGAACATCACACTAAGCAAGTCTACCCCCCCAGAAACCCTCAGTCTAACGGTCAGGCGGAGTCTAGCAACAAAAAATCGTGATAGACAACCTGAAGAGAAGGCTGGAGGAGGCAGGGGCAGATGGACAGAGGAACTCCCCTTGGTGTTATGATCTGATAGAACTACACCCAAGGTGGCTACAGGGCAAACGCCTTTCAGCTTGGTCTTTGGTGCTGAGGCCGTCATCCCTTCAAAGGTGAGAGTGCCTACCCATAGATACGGTTGCATAACAGAAGACAGGAACAAGGTGGAGATGGCAAGCAGCTTAGATACTATAGACGAGCTCAAGACTGATGCTCAAGTAAGGATGGCCTCCTAAAGACAGACGGTCGCCAGAAGTTACAACAAGAATGTCAAAGTCAGAGTCCTGCAGAAGGGAGACTTAGTTCTCAGGAAAGTCTTCCAGAATACCAAAAACCAGCGAGTAAGAAAGTTCGCCTACAGTTGGGAAGGGCCCTACCAAATAGAGAAAGTAGTTGGGAACGAAGTCTACCGACTTATGACCATGGAGAGGAAAATCATCCAAAAGTCATGGAATATCGTGTACTTGAAGAAATACTTTTTCTAAAGGGGCTACAGCCGCCAGCAATCAGGGCCACTGCCGCCAGAAACGTGGCATCTATTCTGCCAGGTGCACCTCCACCAAAGCCCAGGTTTAATCTTATCAAACCTCGCAAACATATATTTAAATTTTTTACTCATTCTTCTGTCTGCTTTGCTTTCTTTTCGCAAAATTTAAAATCTCTCCCGCACATTTAAAAACGGATAATCTTTTGATTTCTTTTTCAATGTTCGATTTTCTTCTGGCACATATTTTCAAAATTTGATTTCTTTCTTCATATGTTTTCGAAATTCGATTTTCTTCCGCATATGTCTTCAAATATTGCGTTCCCATCTTTGCCAAATTTTATCAGTTTTCCCAAACTTAGAGCTGGTGACTAATCTGGTGGAGTGTACAATTTCTACAGAGGCGTGTCTTGTGACTAAGTGCCTACAACCGGGACATTACAGTCTCCTGCGCCACTTAGCACCCACGCAAAGCTTGGCACCTCCGACTGAGTGGGCGAACTAAACCCCAGGCCACCACTATATCAAAGGTCGACCATACAAACATAAGAGATGCATACAACAGAAGGTAGTAAGACAAAACTACAACAAACGATTACAATCAAAAGCAAACGATCACGATCAACAGTTAAAAACAAAGTACCACAAAGTATTCAAATAAACACTTTGCTCCCCTGAGCAAACACGAAGGTACTACAGAAAATATTTTACAAACACTAACAGAAGTTCCCACCACGCAGGGTTCACAAGCCGAAAACAGAGTACAACAAAAGAGGAGTAGCATCACTCCAGCAGAACTTGGTCCACAGCCTGGACATTCTCCTCTGGTGGAAACGGAACTGTAGCAGATGAATAGCAGCAGGACCTCTCCCAGGATCATCAGCAGTAGCATCCTGGTCCATACCCACTCGCCCATCAGTCTCCTGGTCAGCAATAGGAGAATCGACAGACTCTTTCAGATCCTCCGCCTTCACGTCAGAGAAAGCATCAGAGTTAGGCGCCTCAACCTCGGTATGCTGATCCTACCAAGCAAGAGCCTCCCTCAGAGTCTTCTTCAGCTCAGCACTCTTCCCCTACAGGGAAGAATTGGCATCCAGGGCCTAGGTAAGCTCACTCCTTGCCTCCAATAGATCTGCACTAAGCTTTTTGCCAAGATTCCTCCGCCAGCAATCCGCGAACCAAATCCAACTCCTCCAAAGAACTGTTCTCTACGACAGACCTGGGACCAGAACGTAGCATCTGGTCCAGAAGAGCCATGTCCTCTGCAGACTTAGACGTACCGAAGCCTTCAGGAAATTTGAGCACCACTTCAGCAGGAACACCTTCAACGAATCTGGGGGCGGAATAAGACTGAGGCTCAGGAAGATCTACCACAGGGGGTTCACTTTCTGCAGGAGTAATTTCTAAGAGAGGGAACGAGTTGCGCCTCCTCCTAGAACCAGCAAAGCCAGCAGAAGCAGAACCAACTTTTCACCTGGAGGCCACCCTAGTAACAACGGCCCGCCCTCTAACAGCCACAACTTGCTCTAGGGTCATCAGGCTTAGCGGATCCTGAAGGAGGGAGCAAGCGAAAATGAGTACCGGGAAATTATGAGGTCAAGTAAACCTAGCCAAGCATGAACGTAACTTGCCCGAGGACATGTTCTCACCAGACTCTTCTTTTTTCTCCTTCTGGGGGAGGAGAGGAAGGACCATTTGTGGAAGGATAGAGTAAATTGCGGAATGTCATCAGCTTCGGGTTTAGGTTGAATGGTCGGATCAAAGAATCAATCATCACGCAAACCGTCTACGATCCAAGCAAACGGAAATTCCCGCCTAAGATGAGCCCAGTCAGAAATTTGGGGGCATTTGTTTGTGCCAAAAATTTGCACCTTCGGAATACAACATGGCATACTACGAGTGGACGGTCAAAAAGTCAGAAGTCAAAGGTCAAGATGCCGAGGGCCAAAGGTCAAAGGTCGGAAGGTCAAAGACAGAAGTCAAAATAATCAAAAGTCGTCAAGTCAACCAAAATCCGGAATAATATACGATGATGGGCCGGATAAAGCATGTACTAAGTGAAGCAATGGGCCGCACCACCAAATAAGACCAGCAAACATAGTCTAGCTATAGCACCCTCAGCCCACACAAACAAAGGAGAAAGGGTCAAAGAGGGAATCCCTACATTGGGGGAAACCCTCCTGCAGACCAGGAGAGAAAGGAGGAGGAGAATGTAACTGCTGGGGAGAGGATTAAATGCCAAGATATCAAGCAATAAAGGGAATTGAAGGCCAAGATCCCCAACAATAAAGGAGGTAACGGCTCTTAGGGTTGGCAACTATAAAAGGGAAGGAGAGGGAAGAAGAAGGTAATTCCAACCCACAGTCACTGCACATCAACTCCAAGCCTACCGCATAGCAAAATACTCATCAACATCCATAGATTACATACCCATATTTGTATTCTTTTCTTCATTCCTTTTTCCATCCATAGTGAACTCTTGGCGGGATTCCGACTCCCCCCGCGGTTTTTTCCACATCGGGTTTCCGCGTCACCAAACTTTGTGTGTCGTTTTCTTTCTTTCGTTGTTCTCCGTTTACTAGATTCGATATCGCTTCGTCAACCCATAGTTATAGGACGATCGCTTTAACCCGCAACCGAAATCGTGAACCCGGTAAATTTTACCAAAACAATACCCTTGCTCTTTTCAGAATTATTATTAGTGTATAATGTCTCTTTGGTCGTTGGATTTTTTTACGAGTAATCTTCAACTACTGAATATATATTTGAATCAAGTGCGTTTTTGTTATCTTTATTCAGGTCACTGACTCACGGTATCATATATTTGTCCCCGAAATGATCAATGGATTATCAATCATATCCGTAGGACTCGAGCTTGAGATATAATTGGTGAGGGCCACAACAACGGTGACGAGAGAAGAGAGTTTTTTTTGTCAAGAGAAGAGCGCACTACGTTGTAAATGTAGACGAAATAAGTTACATCGATAAAATTTGTGTGTTACTAAAACGAAGTATTATATAATAAGTCTTAATATTATGTCATACCTCACTAATATAGTCAATATAGCTAAAGTAATGTGTCAAGTTTTGTGTGCAAAATGTTTAATAATACCAACTCGAGTGTACAGTGATCTCTATTAATTTAAGCTAATACAATCTCACAACAACTACCGTGAAAATGTCGTCTACTACACAAAAAAACTCATCACCACATACGTTAACCTTTTGTAATTTAGTCCCCTAATAAAATATTAAAATTGAAAAACTATCACCCGTACCCGATCATTTGTCGAGATGATAGTAATTTGTATTTATCGTTAAAAAAAACAACACGACATGAAACTAAAATAAATTCACCATAAACCGTAGAGGGACTTACGTAAACACATAAAAAAAGCCCCAACTCGTGAATTTTCACGGACCACTACACTAGCTTTAATTAAAGTAAACAAATTATGAAGAAAGAAATGAAGTAGATGATTAAGTGTGTGCGACATCAGTTACCTACAGTGTCTACCTTGTAAATAGTACTCGTAAAAGTCGCAATGATTATCGGTTCACTTATCACTGCGGAAAAGAGAGTGTGGTGAACCAAATCTATGACTTAACAGTTAACATGCATAGCTTGATTAAGATGATTTTCAAATCATGAAGTACTCAGAGTTACGCAGTCGTTGCTTCAAAAAAAAAGATAGAGTTAAGCAGTCGTTGTAAATTTGTTCCTAGATATTTTTGAATTTCAGTATACTCCGTAATATTTAGTGTTTATTTCCTTTGTCTCGCTCATTTGTCTGTCTTAACAAAAATAAAAGACAAACAAATGAACGAGACGAATAAACTTAACAAGAAATAAAAATACTTCCGACAATGATGTGAAAATAGTGTTATTTAAAAGCACGGACCAATGACTTAACATTGGCATAATAAAATAGGTTATCTTGAGCTAAATCATTGGTTTGTGTAGGTCAATGATTTGTTAAAAAGATGTACAAGTACTACGATTTCATTTTAATTATGTGTAAGATAGTGAATGCCTTCAAGACTCTTGAAACTCCGTTTTTAATAATATTCCGTATTATTTATCCTTCAAAAAAAGTAGTCTGTATTATATTATAAAAATTGCAATCGATCATCATGATTAAAGACATTGTCTATGAAAATAATAAATTTAAACTTAAATTCCTTAAAACAAAGATCATTTGAGTATTAACTTACTAAAATATCTCTTCTACATTCTACACACCCTCCAAACTGTCACTAATTATTGATACACTCTTTTAGGGAGGTCTATTGATGATTTTTTTTAAGGAATGCTCCTCTAAGTTAACTTGATAATCGTACAAATTAAAATGTAAATTGGTATGAAAAACAATCATATGAAAATGGCATCATGGACCATTTTTTGTGACATTAATATAATGTCATTAACTTTGTGATAAAAAACGTATTTCTCTTAAATGTAAATTTACTTTCAAGATGAGTTTTTTTACTTTAATTTCTACAAAAGTATACAAAATATGGAATATACACCAATAAACTCTCTGTGATTTTTTTTTTCACAAATTAAATCATAGAGTTAGTTCACAAGACATGTGAGATGACTCCTTATATATATATATATATATATATATATATATATATATATATATATATATATATATATATATATATATATATATATATATATATATATAATCCTTCATTTAGTATTGAAAACTTGGGGCTTTTTATACAAAAAAATTATTTCACCATAACAACTAAAAAAAATCATCGGTACACATTCTTTACAAAATAGTACTCCCTCCGTTCACTATCTTTTGCCCCGTTTTGTTAAAATACCCCTCACAAATAATGATGAAATGAGGCAAAAGATTATGAACGGAGGGAACACTTCGCAATAGCAAAGAGAAATAAGTATGTCTCTATAAACGGAAGATGACATATATGGAGCATAAAAATATAGTACGTAATATTTTCATTAAAACACACATTTAATGACATTTCAAAACATTATCCAATTATCTAGATTTGTTTTGCAATGTCAAAAATATTTTCATATATACCTACACGGCTACATGTACCATTGTTAGATTTATAAAAATAAAAGAATTGAAAATTTAAAATGAAATATGCTAGCATAAAATAAATTTATTAAAAGTACTGTGCATCATGGCACGGGGTCTATACTAGTTTTAGTATTAATATCAATATTTGTATTGTAATTATAATAATTGTTCTCTCCTTTCAAAGAGTTTCGCCCCCATCAGTTAATGAGTTTCGCTCTCTCTTTTAGGATAGATGTTGAATCTATGATAGCGGAGAGGACGCAGAAGATCAGTACAACAACCGTTCATTATATGGTATCCTAATTTATGTCAGACTGTCGACTACTTTCTATCAGGTTAGATGAAATCAATTCTCTTCAAACCTTGGATCCAAAGACCCTCTTGTGAAAAGTTGTATCATTAAATAATGATATGTTGAAAGGAATGTGCAAAAGCGGAGAACAAAATCATAGTTAGAGATCCTTGTTTTGATTTTGATGAGAATTTATTTTACTCAAATTTTATGGTATTGTACCCGTTCAATTTCGATATAAGTTGTAGATGCCGTATGACTTTTTATTAAGGAAATGATCTATTCTCTCAAAAAAATTACTCCACGAATTTGGTAAATATAAGCTTCTTAAAAGTAGTCAGTTTTTGATCGACACCATTTCATTAATAATATTATTATATGTACAACTGATCCTAATGAAGTCATTTTTTTTAAACGAGATGAATAATTCATTAATAGAACGCCAAACGACACTTACAACGAATACCTATTATCGCAATCAAATCTAATAAAAATCAAAGAAAACAATTTCTCTTATAAACTAAGGATCTCAAGACATGATCTGATCATTCGGCATGACCTCGTATCACTATCTTCTTGCAGCTTTTATTGAGGGATCATTTGTTTGATTCACAACTAGAGAAATCTTACCTTCTATTGGTCTCAATGATCGTTGACAAATTACTTGTAGACATTGAATAGATGTGCGACGAACCTTCAACAAACTACCCTTGTCAATAATCATAAAACTAAGCCTTATACTAACGTAAGGGACCGAAAACTTGAAAAAAAGGACCAAAACCTTGAAATAAATGATAAAACTCTCATAAAAAGAGAGACTTTTATTGAAAAAGAGATTGATTACCATACTAAGAAGTGAAAATTAAATTTTTGGGGAAGATGGAGTAATTATCGATGGAAGCCCCGAATAAAATATGGGGGCTATTATTTTTTCTGGGAGGGGGAGGTTTTTTTTCTTGTGGTTATGGTTAAGGAAATTTTCTATGAAAAACAAATACATAGTAAATTTAAAATTAAATTCCTTAGAACAACGATCACTATTAACTTACTAAAATACCACTTTTACGGTCTACACATACACTTGTAAAACATAAAATTTCACACCTGCGATAATATAATAACAGATACAAAATAATATGAGAACAAGAGTTTTATTTGATAATCAAAAGATTGAGCATTACAACTTCTGTGGATCTCTTGATTCCAATCTCGAAGGTAGGTTTTTTTATAGTTCTACGGAGGTCTTATCGACTTAGATCCGTAGGGGGAAGATGGGGTCTTTTTGATGACTTATTCCATTTACCTACAATTTGGTAGTAGGATGATGGGGTTGCTTGAGACTTATTCCATCTTACCTTCTCTAAACCCTAGATGGAGATCTATATTTATAGTTAGATAGCTTAAGGAGCAAGCTAAGAATATTCTAAAGCATCTAAGATATTATCACAATATTTATTGATAATTATCTCTAAATACTAAAGATATTAGACATAAATAGATACCGAAATATACAAAATTTTGGTGTCTACAACACCCTCCAAACTATCGTTGATTATTATTGATACAGTTTTTTAGGGAGGTCTATGGACGAATTCTTGTTATGAGTGCTCTTTTCACTTGATAAATAGTAGAATGTAAATGAGAATCTAACAATGTTTGAAACTGTGTATGAATAATCATAGTTTACTTATCTTAATTTCACATACTTAACGATAATGAAATGAAAGATGGAATGGTCCGAGGATATTATGAAGTCAACTGCTCCACAATCCTTAGAGCCGTTGAAAACAATATCCACAAAGAGGCAACATATCATTTGCCATTATTCTCGTTTATATTATAGCTGTTGCAAATCTTTCCCGTAAATAACATGTATACTTGTTCTATGTATACACCTGTATATATGTATGTAAACACAAGTTTTTCTCGAATGAATAATAATCATATAATTTTCCCATATCGAAATCGTAATATGGTATTGAACTAGGTCATTTTTCGCTTTCTTCTCTATTCTACTCCTTTCTCCGTTCTTTTCATAAAAAAAAAAAAAAAAACAACCTCCCACTACTAGAAAATATGCCAAAGAAATCATGTAAAAAGACCCTAAGACACCATTATGGAGATGATCTCCAGGTCAAAGGTGTCTTAGAGTAAGAAATCATGTGAGTAAAATGATTTCTTTGCTTATGCTTTAGAAACCAATTTTAAGGGTTTAATGGTTTCTTTGGTCCATGAGAAAAACACCATTTGATAGAGATAAATGGTGTCTTATCTAAACTTAATAAATCATTTAATGTACTTGAATGATTTCTTTGATTTCCCTTAATAAACCATTTACCACACTTAAATGGTTTCTTTGCCTAGTGACTTTGTAAACCAATTAATACTCTTGAATGGTCTCTTTGATATATATATATATATATAGAGAGAGAGAGAGAGAGAGAGAGTGTGTAACACCCCGGCCCAATCCTAGGACCGGAAATGTTAACTACGGTAGCTCGCCAGGCTCTGTACTGGTCTCACAGACCAACACGAGTCCTTTCTAGCACATTTTGTCCTCACTCATGCGCATCCTGGAAACCTTCCCAGGAGGTCACCCATCCTAAGATTGCTCACAGCCAAGCACGCTTAACTGCGGAATTCTTATCATGGGCAAACCAGAAAAGAAAGTGCACTTTGTTGATATGAGTAGTACATCAAATCCCTTTAAGCAAAGCTCATAAATAGGACATCTTCAATCAATGTGGGGTGTTTCAATCACTCCCACTTGAAGAACGCAATGTCCTCGTTGCGCCTGGCAGCATAACCACTGACCCAGAATCCACCCCCACTAGGTGCCAAATGCACGGTCGCAGGGTTGCTCTGATACCATTTGTAACACCTCGGCCCAATCCTAGGACCAGAAATGTTAACTGCGGTAGCTCGCCAGGCTCTGTACTGGTCTCACAGACCAACACGAGTCATTTCTAGCACATTTTGTCCTCACTCATGCGCATCTTGGAAAGATTCCCAGGAGGTCACCCATCCTAAGATTGCTCCCAGCCAAGCACGCTTAACTGCGGAGTTCTTATCATGGGCAAACCAGAAAAGAAAGCGCACTTTGTTGATATGAGTAGTACTTCAGATCCCTTTAAGCAAAGCTCATAAATAGGACATCTTCAATCAATGTGGGGTGTTTCAGAGAGAGAGAGTAAGGCTCTTATGAGTCCTTATATATATATGAGTCCCTAAGTCCTCATCTCATCCATTGAATGACATGAGAATGGATGGACAAGATGCATCCTAATATTTGCATTAAAAAAAATGGAGATACTGCTTCCTAAAATAACTTCTATAATTTTGAGAAACAATAACATCACATTCATTCACTCATTCATTCATTCACATTCACGTTCATCAAAACCTAAAAAAAAAATACTTCCAATATCACGTTCATTCATTCAAATTTGTGCTCGAAATCCCGTTACTATGAATTCAATGATCGCGATATCTTCATCAACTGTTGATAATCAATTCATCGACTATAACAATGGTGAGTTTCGTTATTGCTTTCGTGTTTTGCGTCAATTTTTATTCATCATCTTGATTAATTTGCGTCAATTTGCTTTCATGTTTTTCGTCGATTTTCATGTCGATATTGCTTTCATGGTCATTTCATTCATCATAGATTCATATCTGGTTCATTGCTCTCTTGTTAATATAAATTCCAAATTTTTATTATATTTGTTAAAATGTAGAATTTTATTCATTTGATTATTCATAGATTCATATCAATGGTCCATTACTCTCGTGTTATTGTTTTGTTTATTCTTTAGGTTTTTCTTAAGATTCACTGATACTTACTATTGTTTTGTTTTCTATTGAAGCAGGCACGGCGTTGAAGTAACACACGTTCTGAGTTACAGTAACACCTAATTTTAATTAGAGCAACACAAAAAAGTCTAAGCATTATATAAATTTTACGCACGAACAAATATATGGAGTTATTGTAATGCACAACCGTGTTACTTTAATATACACAATATGTTATTTTAATGGCTAACCCTGTTATTTTAATGCACATAATGTTAACTGAATCTCGTGTTACTTTAACACACTTCATCTTTTACTTTAGTTCTTTTCATTTGTTACTGTAATGCATTAAAGTTACAAAAAGGATTTAGAATACCGCCATATAAAAAAATAAAAAATTAAAATAGAAAGATACTGCTTCCTATAATTATGGGACGTGATTGACTTCAAAATTAGAAACAATATCAAAGAATATCGCCCTCATTCAAAGAAATATAGTGTCATACTCTCATTTCTGATCATTATATGAATTTTTTGCACTAACCTCAACCTTGTGTTATTTTAATGAACATTATCTGTTACTTTAATTCACACTATCTGTTACTTAAATGTCTGATCTCTGCAGGCCCGTCTAATGGGGGGAGCTGTAGGTACATTTGCACCGGGCCTCCAAATTATTGGGGCCTCATAAATTTAATTTGGCGTTCAGATTATACGGTTGTCTGAAGTTGCCTAGATGGTTGAATTGTTGGTTTCATAACAAAAGGGCAGGAGTTCGAGTCCTTGTGGCCCCATTTTTCTTCTTTTTATTTTATTGGTTACTCAATTCATTAATTAATCTTTTTATGGAAATTTGTGTTAATTGAAAAAGTTTATCATATTGAGATAATAATTTAACTATATCTGCAATAAATAACACAAGTTCGTAATATAAATTCTCTTGTTTCTCATTTAAAAAATTCTTTTTAACCATTCATTTACCCATAAAAATTATACTCCGTAACGTCATATGGAGTAAAAAAAGTCTTGAATTAAAACGAAAAGAGATACAGAGTATGATGCTTATAATGTGATTTACGGAGTACATGATATTGGAGATGATATTTAATAAATATGACTATAGTAACGAATGATTGAGTCACCAAGTAATTACTCACCAACGGGAGAAAATTTATACGTAAATGATTGTATGTTTAACTAAACAGGTAGGGAAAAACATCGTTCAAATAACAAAATTTGTTGTGAAAAAAATGACATAATATTATTACTCCGTAATATTGATCAATTGGGGCCTTCATTTTAAAGTTTGCACCGGGCCTCCAAATTTCTTGAGACGGCCCTGGATCTCTGTTACTTTATACATGGTGTATAAGCATCCTCTGTTAATTGAATCTAGTGTTACTTCAATGCACTTCATCTGTTACTTTAATTCTTGTCATCTGTTACTTTAATCCATATTTCAAGTTCTAATTGTTTCTTTTTCGCCACGTTTATTGGCACTGTTATTATTTTCAGTAGACGCAAAAGCACATGAATGATGTAGGGATGTGGGTGAGAGTTTCCTCCATAAATAGGGCAGATCTTCAAGGACGTGGATGAGTCAGTAAACTTATATAAAATCTACGCATTGGCTTGTGAATTCGATGTGAGGAGGTACACAACGAAAAGATGACGCTACGCGGTGGTTAGATTAAATCAAAGCTTCTGACGATGATGAAGATGAAGAAGAGGACGAGGAGGATGAAGAAGCAGAATTCTAAGTAGGATAGTATATTGTTAGAGTAACATACATTATTCGTTAGAGTAACATATATTATTCGTTAGAGTAACATATTTAATGAGTTAAAGTAACACAGATTATGAGTAACCACATATGTAATGAAGTTAATTCAGTTGAAACTCTTGTACCAATTGATTGATGTAAAATGAGTTAGAATAACACACATTATGCGTTCGAATAACACACATCATTCGTTAGAGTAACATACATAATGAGTTACAGTAACACAATTAATGAGTATAATTTGATTACCAATATCAAGTTCTTAGAGTAACAGGTGTGAAAAATTGGAATTATAATGAAGTTTTATAATTTTTGGTTTTGGAGTATCCTTAATAGAAACATACATTTTGCAACGTACCGTTTTTGTAAGACACTATCATGTAATGTAACAGATTTTATGAGTTAAAGTAACACAATTCATGAATTAGAGTAACACATTGTATGAGTTAGAGTAACATGGCAGTAGCGAAATGATGATTTTTTTTTTGTGAAAATGAAGATGAAACAACGCACTTGTTGTGTGATAGAAAGATGCAGTTAAAAATTTGAGGGGAGACACAGGATTTGCATTAAGATAATTAAGGAGGAGAGAGAAAAAAATAAAATATTTACCAAGATTTAGTTAGTTATTTCCTTAATTGACAAAACAATCTTAACCATTAATCTATCACTAATTTAAGGGTTGAGATGAGGACTCACGGACTCAATTATATACATATATACATACATACATACAGAGGAAGGATCAAGTGAGTCCTTTTATTTTTTTTTGAGTCCATGAGTCCTATCTACAACCATTGATCTAGAGTGGATGGATGGTGGTGATTGATTCTAGTAATTAAGGCAATAACTAACATATTTTGGTAAAAATAAAATAAAATCCTCTCTCCTCCCTTAATTATCTCCAACCACTAATACACGTTACTTCCTCACATTCAATTTTTTCCTCACATTCAATTTTTTCATTCACATCCTAACTGAAACCCTTCACCTTCATCATCCCAAACACAATCACTCGACTTCCGTTTCTTTTCAAAACACACCCGCGCATCCTCTCGTCTTCAACTCAAGCAAGGCTACATTGAAGCAACTCTCTAACTTTAGCAAAGATAATCTTCAGGCGGCATAATACAAGGTAACTCGCTAATACTCTATTGTTGTACTAAAGAACTAGGTTTAGTTTATATTCGTATCTGATTTCATTAATTTTCTCGCTAATTATTGATTGATTTACTTTACTGCGTTTGTGGCCTATAATTAATTGGTTTCACTAAAGATTGTTGCGATATCTGGGTATGCATCTGGAGAGTTTAATTGAATTCACCTACTTCATACTATGCTTCTACTCTTCATACTTAGTCTATCATATACTGAATGTTACTCTAATGCGCATATTCAGTTACTGTAATAAACTTGAGGTGTTACTGTAAGGGGTTGTTCAGTTAATTTTACACATGTATGATGTTATTTTAAAGACGACCCTGTGTTACTGTAATGTACAAGACGTGTTACTTTTAATCCCATCTTTGCGTTACTTTGAATGCTAGTAATCTGGTACATTTAATTGTGTAGACGTGTTACTCTAATTTGCACTCTATGTTACTCTAACACTTTCTTTGTGTTACTTTAACGCGTATCAGCTGTACATATGGTGTTTCTTTCACTCGTATCAGTTGTACTTTAATTTTATATACCAGATTAAACTGTAACAATAGTTGTACATAATTATTGTACTTTTCAGATGGCAAAAGGAGGAGACAAATCAAGGTGCGATCGCGGTTGTTGGATAACATAGATAAGTATGTGGACGCGAGGCAAAAGATCATCGATGGTCCCAAGAGCAAGCCAACAAAGGGTCGAAAAAAATAACGTGTCTAACGAATTATGTCATCTTTTTCTAATTACGAATAATGCTTTGTATCGTTTTCGAAACTTGTTATGTACATTAGTATTTTGATTATCACCAATGGAACAATGCTGTGGGAATGAATGAAGTTTACACAATATACAAATGTGGTCTCATAATCATTGTGTTACATTGACGCATTATAACTGTTACTTTAATGAACAAATGATGTTACTCTAAGTTATTAATGGTGTTATTCTTTGTCTCATAGTTAAACAATGTTATTATCATCAATTACTCTGACGCATTATATATGGTTCTTAAAAAAACGAATGTTGTTACTTTGGTAATGTATGATTCTAATCCAAGTTATCCTCAGTTACTTTGGTATTGAATTGTTTAAACAACGTTGCTGTCCTCAGTTACTTTCATGCATTATGTCTGTTACTGTAACTAACGAATGGTGTTACTCCAATAGACATGAGATGTTACTCTAACCAAATACACATGTATTAAATAAATATATAGTTAATTGCAACGTAGCACAGCGCTATGTGTAAAAAAATGTGTACAAAATCCAGTTCCTGTGTTTTGTCAATATCCCCCCCAGAAACCGGCTGTCTCTGCAACCTGAACTCCCGAATTAATTCGCACAAGCTTTCCACATTTGCCTTGTCTTCTGCCCTTAGAAGTCCATATCAGTGAAGCTTCAATGTCGTGTCCACTTCAACAGAAAACAAAACAATAATATCAGTGAAGCTTACGTTAAATCTGGGATCTATAGTATCACTGTATATCATGGAAAACCTAAATAACAAACATAAAACTCTGGAATTTATAACAATTAACCATTAATATGAATCTATGATGAATGAAATGACAATGAAAGCAATATCAACATGAAAATTGACGAAAAAAAGAACGCAAATTGACGCACGACGTATCCATGATTAAAAATTGAAGCAAAACGTGAAAAAAATATCAAAACTCACCATTGTTATACTCGATTAATTGCTTATCAACAGTTGATGAAGATGTCGCGCTCATTGAATCCATGGTAACGGGATTTCGAACTCAGATTTGAATGAATGAATGAATGACGGAACGTGATGACGAAAAAAAACTCACCATTCCTGTGCATTCGGTTCTTGGAAAATGCTACCTGCATAAAATTAAAACTCGTTACAAAATGATACTCGTTTTGTGTTACCCTAATTAATATTTGGTGTTACTGTAATTCATAACGTATGTTACTCTAACTAGTACACTACGTTACTTTAACAGCATCATCAAAATCCTTTTTCTAAACGTGCAGTGTGTTACTGTAATTGCAATTAAGTGTTACTATAACTCAAAAGGTATGTTACTTCAATGACGTTTCTGCATTAATATAAAACAATGCAATAGTATCAGTGTATATCATGGAAAACCTAAATAAGAAACATAAAAACCTGAAATCTATACAGATCGAGAGAGTAACTAACCATTGATATGAAACTATCATGAATGAAATAACAATGAAAGCAATATCAACATTAAAATTGACGTTAAAAAGTAACGCAACAATGAAAGCAATAACAACAATGAAAATTGACGTGAAAGAAATATTGAAACTCACCATTGTTATACTCGATCAATTGCTTATCAACAGTTGAAGAAGATGGCGCGGTCATTGAATCCATTGTAACGGGATTTTGAGCACAGAATTGATTGAATGAATGAACGTGATGAAGAAAGGGTTTTTTTCTCACGTTTGAATGAATGAATGAATGAACGTGATGAATGATAAATGAACGTGATCAAGGGAGTTATTGTTTCCTAAATTCTTGGGAGCTATTTTAGGAACGTAAATCTTCCTCTCTTTTTTTTTTTTTTTTTTTTTTTTAATGGATGCATCTTGTCCATCCATCTTCATCCCATCCAATGGATGGAATGAGGACTTATGGACTCATATAGAGTAAAGGACTCATAAGAGCCTTACTCCATACATACATACATATATATATATATATATAGAGGTAGGTTCAAATAAGGTCAACCATTTTTTTAAGTCTATATTAAAGTTACAGATGACATACGTTAAAGTTACATTTGTTCAAAATTGATATGAAACTATAACATTCAGCACTTTTATCACTTCAAGTGATAAAGTGCAACTTTATCACTCATCTCGTGTAACTTTAAGCACTTTTTGTGTAACTTTAACACTTGAACTTAGGAACTTAAAAAAGTTGTTGACCTTATTTGAACCTACCTATATAATATATATATATATATATATGGGGACTACTTCTTGTCGTCCATAATTTTACTTAGCGTCGTCCATAATTTATGAGTAAATTACTGATTTGCCCCTTTCAAATTTAGTAACCAAATTTGACTAACTACAATAACCTAATTTATCTTATCTAATTATTAAGCTAATTGAAATTAAAACTCTGACCACAAAAACAGTCATTCTCGAATTAACAAAAGGTTATCTTTTGAATTTTAATTGTTTGGTCGGAACATGTCGAACGCGGAAAATAATATTCCTTTTGATTTGAATTTGCCTTATACCGAGAACAATTTGGACGATGATGACATTGTCGAGGTTAGTTTTCGTTGTTGTCAATGTAGTTATTATTCGACTTATTTTATTGGATACGCGAAAAAATTACGTTAACTCAACTACTTAATTACGCTGATAACTACGCTGTCAATGGAGTTGTTTATTTATTTTTGTACAATGATAACTACGCTGTATCCACGCCCTCCCCAAGAACAGGCATGGGAGAACCACACCCCTTCCTGGGTAGAGGTGTAGATCTCCCACGCCTCTGCCCAGGAAGAGAAGTGGGAGTTCTATGCCTCTTCCTGGGTAGAGGTGTAGATCTCTCACGCCTCTGCCCAGAATGAGAATTGGAAGTTCTACGCCCCTTCCTGGGTAGAGGTGCAGATCTCCTATGCCTTTGCCCAGGAAAAGAAGTAAATATTTAACGCTCCGTCGTGAGTTGTAACACATATTTTCCACGCTTTATCAAAGTGATTAGTGTGGAGTTGGCCATGAAACCTAGCCCATTTTATTTGACTTATTCGTATTTAGTAAATTAACTTTATATTTATCCAATGAACGAATTAATTTGCGAGGATGCCAATATTGTATTCTCTTATTTCAGTTATAACATGTCATCTCAATTATAAGAATTATATATAATTCATATATATGTCATCTCTACCCATTTTTAATTCATATATAACATGTATTCTCTTAATTCATATGAGGTGTAGATCTCTTATTTCTTATTAATTTGGAGTGAGATTGCTTGAAATCGTTTTTCAAATTTTAATATTTTTTACTGAAGTAGAGGAGGAAGGTAAAAGGAGGAAGGTGGATAGGGATAAACGAAGAAGGTGAATAAAGGAGGAAGGTGAAAGAGTTAATAAAGTGAGGGGTAAAAGTGGTAATACTGTTAAAATACGGACGACGCTAAGTAAAATTATGGACGACAATAAGTAAAGGTGATACCCTTGGATACTCATTTTTCTTAGTATCCAACAGACACATATTTCCCAATATCAAAGATATTTTTATTTTATTTTCTAGAATATGTTCAAAAATTACAATGAAATATATAAGGTTAATATTCCCTACAAAAATGAGCACTCTATTATTATTTCTAATTAATCTAAGTAGTTACTACATAAATCAATTTCTTCTTCTTCTTCTTATCTACATCTTGGTTCTTGTGACCAAATTTAATCCATATTTTTCTAACTTCATCAATCATTCTTTGGGTATACGATTTTAGGACGTCTTTAAAATACTGTAGAGAAAAAACAAAGTCAGCATTAGTCAGACACATAATAGATTCAACGATCTTCAATTCGTGAGACATAATATCGACAATAGATAGACATACAAAAAAACCACATAGTGAATTCAACGAATAAATATTTGTTTTACGGTGTCCCGTATACTATCGAAAATTCACAGTAGAAAGATTTCTGAGTCATTCAAGACTAACTAATTCACAGTGTCAAGCCTAGAAAGATTTTTCTTACTACCTAATCTCAGTTCACACAAATCATTAAGACAACACAACATTTTTAGAGTCAGATCATTTACACAAGTTGTCTTAATCTTTCTAATACAGACAAACAATTGAAACAAAAATAAAAGATGATCAATCACCTGATCGAGCATATTAACTTGAAGTGTGGTGCAGTTTCTTGTGATCTACCGCTTAAATTCCATAGAACAACCAGTACCGACTCAAAAGGAGGTGAATTACAGGCACCTGCATTGTGCCAAACACATTGATCAAATTCAGCTGGGCCTAAATGAATGCCTCGGATCAAACACATACAACATTAGATGATCTATCTATCTCAATACTAAAATTCAGTTTATAGTGGCTGAACATTATATTTGAAGAGATACAAGTGAATTATAAGTGAGTCGAGGGTAGTCTTTATTGAACTAACCTCGCACATTTTGATAATTGATCAATTAAAAGATCAACTTGATTCTTAGGGTTTATACAAACCTCGCTCATTTGAGGTATGGACCAAATAAGAAACGCGCAAAAAAACTAGATGGATGGAGAATAAGTCCAAATGATACTTTGTATGAAATTATACTAATGTGGATTAGATAGCAATCATGCATACACTGAAATCCTAGTGAGACAGAATCTTACCTTCTCAAGTGCGATTCCCTCTTTCTCAGGAGACAGTAAGACACTTGTACCATACTAACATCACCAGTTGAGTTTCCTACATATAATGCTTAAGAAGGGAAAAGAGATATTGACTCCATAGCTTGAACTGAAGTCTGAAAATGAACACAAACAATAGTTTTTCCATATCAAGAAAGGATTTAAGGACAAGTATAGTCATTGGATATGCTTCTGGAGAAAGGCAACTTATTAATGATTTATTTGAGTGAATTGATTTCTTTAACCAAAGACATCATTCATCATACTTAAATGGTTACTTATTAATGTGTTGACATGACATAGGTCCACCCCGACGCGGCCACGCGCGGGTTTGGGGAGGCGAATGAATTTCCATATGAGATGGGTCGAATTGAAATTTAAATCGAAGTTGAGTCGCCACCGAACTTTGTGGGAGTTCGGACCCGTTCGAACCCACTCTATATCTTAGTGGGCCATGCATAAAGTATGGCCCATTCGGAAGTCAGAGTTTATTGGGCTCGTCCCTTTGCATTTGATACCGATACCGACATTATTGGTTACCGTGTATTGAATGACTCTCGTGCGCCAACGGTTTCGGGCATCCGGAAACCAAGGTTTTGAGTAAGGGGTGAAGTTACGTGTCTGGAAGTTCACAAAGAACACCCAACCCCGCCTGCACATTAGCGGCCTCTACTAAGATATCGTTTGACTCTCGAATACGCGCGTTAGTAGAACGATAAAATGATATGCAAACATTGTTTTACCTAAACATGCGAGAATTTGAATGAGTTGCTAGGTCGATTTAATGCATCTAAATTTAGCGTCAAAGTTGTATTTAGCATGCGTGTTCAATTTAGTACAATAAAATAAACAACGAAAATAAATCAACAAAAATAGAACAAAGGGTTAGTAACAATGATAACGATAATAACGGTTTTGCAAAAATATAGAATGATATGGAATGACCTAAATGGCACGATGCATGGTTTTGAAAAGTTGTATGACACGTGATTGATTTGACACGCGTTGACCGAAGCCAAAGAAAAATATTGTCGAGACTAGAAAAGCATTGTAGGACTCACGGTTTTGACGTGATAAAGTCACTCGATCGAGTCATTGAAGGACTCGACCTAGTGGTCCTCGGAAAAAGGTTCTGTCCCGCTTTTCAGACGTCACTCGATCGAGTTATTGAAGAACTCAACCGAGTGAGAAGCCACTCGATCGAGTCATTGCGAGACTCGACCGAGTGGTGGCCAAAAAGAGCTTTTGTCTCGTTTTTTGGGGTGCCACTCGACCGAGTGAGCTAGGCACTCAATCGAGTGCCCCCTGTACGAACCGGGGTTCGTTTCGCAACTTGTTGAAATTGCTTTTTGATTTTGGGAAAAGTGATGATTTTTTTGAATCGGGCATAAATATTGTACGATTTAGGCTCGATTCGGACTTTGATACTCATAGTATCCAATATTTGATTATTGAATCGATATCAAATATTTAGAGTTAAATCTAAAAAATATGTTTGTAAATCGTTTTAAACCAACTAAGTACGAAATAGATTGTCTCCGCGTTTGTAGTGTCGTAACTAATTCCTTCGAATTATATGATCACTATTTTTAGCATCAATGACTTCGTATTAGTTAGATTTACTTGATTAATTCGTTTAGATACGACATCCAATTACGGAATTGGTATCAAATCTAAAGAATGACGCTTGAATTAAAGACTTAATTTGATTCCCTCCGCATCCCGACATCGTAATAAATCAACGGGTTTCGACCTTAATTAAAAAAGTGTTTTATTGAAAGTAGTTAAAAAACGAAGAATATGCGACGATAATGATGAAATAAGAAAATTAATGTTGATGTTAACTCGCCTCAACAATCAAGCGATCGGGGTGTCGGGATAAGCGACCGGCAACGTTGGGTGGAACACCCTTGTATATTCAGATTTTCTTATCCCGTCATCACTCACGCTCGACACGAATTAGCGAGTATTTTAATGTCTTATACTAATAATATTATCGATATTATAGACGCTACGATAGAAAATAAAAAATAAAAAAGGAAAAAGGAAAACGACGACGATGGACGACGAAGAGGAAGAAAAGGAGAAGAGAGAAGAACGGGATTTTTCACCCTCAACCTACATGTTTCTTAGTCTCGGATAGATCTCGTTAGTTGTGACTTTAGCACGGGAGAATCGAGGTTGATGTAAGTTAAGTTATGGTGGTTTAGGGTTCCTAGATGCTAGGATTTGGTTGAAGGGGATGAGTTATGATGGGTGAAGATTAGGGTTTGTAAAAGTGTGTAAAAGTTGTGTGTAAAGTTTGTAGGTGAAAAAGAGTGTTTAATTGTGCATTCAAGAAGGTGTTTATATAGATGTTGTCATGCACCCCCGTCTAGGGTTACTCGACCGAGTAGCCCCCGGACTCGGTCGAGTGGCCCAAGTGATCGCAGCTGGGCCAGTTTGATGAGGGCCCACTCGATCGAGTGGGCTGACACTCGATCGAGTGGGTCAGCTGAGGCACAAGGGTTCGTTTTTTGGACCTCGAACATTTTTGTGGGTCTAGTATTTGGATTGGACTTTTGATGTTTGAGTGACTATTTTTTGTGTCTCGGAACGGCTTTGACCGGGGTTTGACCCAATCGCTAGAAGTCGGTTTTATTTTCGGTATCGGTTTTGACCCAAATTAGTCTTATTTGATTGGAAACGACCCACTGGGCCTGAATTTGAGGTTGGTTTTGTGAGATTTGTATTCCATAAAAAGCCCAAGTGATGGTTGGATTTGCCGTGGGTCCTACCGATCAAATATATAACCAACTAATCCTAACGGTAGCTAGGGTAAGTCGGGTCGTGTCCACGGAGACGGTATTGTAATGTCTAGACTAGGTCTACCTAGAAACAAGGTTAAGTCACACAAACAAACACAAAGAAATGATGATTGACAAATTATGAAGGGAGAAGAGGTGTGAACAAGACTAACAATGAATAAGCTATAACAAAAACTAATGAACAACCAAAGATTAACTAAGTAAATAAATTAGAGAAGATGATCGACTAAAGAGATAGAGAATTCAAATATGGAAAGGAGTAGGGTTAGGTCGGGTTCATAAGCATAGTAGGATGATTGGGTAATCAAGGGTGTAGGTGTCAATTAGTCACTAAGGTCGGTTTGCGCTCTCGCGCCAAAGCCAAAGTCCGCACTCTCGTGTCTAAGACTAGACCCGAACATTCATGCAAGATGCTACTCAAAACACAAACATTCAATCACAAATCGAATACACAATGAGAAGAAGAGAACAAGTATGAGAAGCATTGGCCACTACTACCCACACAAGCAATACAACAAACACATGGTGTGCCCAATAAATGACTAGCAACAAATGAATCACCTTTACCCACAATCAAGCCCTAACCACCCATAATCCACACTTAATCCCCCTACTAACCCCACAAGGAATCTACTCACTCATTATCAAACTAACAATAACAATACTAAGAGAAAATAACATAATCAACCAAACATTCATCATGAACAAACAATAACAATAATCAATAAGCAAAGATTAAAACTTGATGATAAAACAAAGATTAAGAGAAAAGAAATTATACCCACTACAAGAGGATGAACAAGATATGAACTTGAATTAATAAAAAACCCAAATCAAACTCCAAGGTTGTCAAGCTTGGAAATAATCTTCAAGAATCTCCTTAATACAAGACTAATTACTAGATTAAACTAAGATTAACTAAAGAATAACTAGAGATGAAGAGAGGCTAATTAGGGTTTTGAATGCTTAAGAGAGATCTAAAATAATCTAGGGTAAAGTATGGTGCTTAAACATTACAAAGGAGGAGTATTTATAGGGTTACAAGAATAAAGGAGGAGAAAAGAAACAATGCGGGCTACAGCTGTCTCATCCCGTCCGGGACGAAATGGTCCCGTCCGGGACGGAGTGGTCCCGCCCGGGACGGAGCCAAAACAGAAGCAGTGCTAAATGCGCACCTCATCCCGGACGGGATGAGTTCCTTCCCGTCGGGGATGAGTCTTGTAGGCCTCCAATATGATCTTTAAGGTTCCTCCTTGCTTCACATGGGCTTCTCATCGACTCTCGGGTCTCGGGATCGGGTCCCAAGGTCTCGGGGTCGAATCCAAGGCATCGAGTGATCGTTCCTCCGCTTCGTTGGCTCCGAAAAGTGTATGTATTGAGTCGGAATCGCTCCAACTCTTCATGAATGGTCTCGGGAACCTGAAACGAGCTAGAGAAAGCATAAGTAGCCCATGAACCGCTCCCAAGGAGCGATTCCGCAAGGAAAATGGGACCAAAATACAGCAAATTAGGCACTACAAACTACACTTATCACCAAGCCAGAAACTAATGATTTCGAGCCCATATCCGAGCGCGTAGAAACACGTTTGCGTCCGATTATCATCGCGTGTTTTTCGGGAACCGCTATAGACATCTAGCGGCCAAATGTGGGTGTCTACATAATGATTCCTTTTGAGAAAATTCTAGTAGTGTCGCAATGACGAACTCGGATTCCAATCAAATTGTCGATTCGAGAAAAACACTCTTATTACCTAGTGCACGTTGAAAATCTGGGTTCTGACATTACTCAAATTGCTTTCAATGGCAATAACTATGATGAATGGTTGTGTGCCTTCCAACTCGCCCTCTCGCAAAAGGAAAGATTGGGTACATCGACGGAACCGTTTCTAAGCCGCTTTTACGACTACTCATTTTGAGTCTTGGAGGTCCACGAACGCCTTGGTGACCTCTTGGATTTTTAACTCGCTCAAACCCTCTACTCGAAAGACGATCTCATGTCGTCCCGAAGCGAAACAGGTATGGACTGATATTAAGACTTGGTTTTGTCAAAACAATAATGCTCGTATTCATCAATTGCACACATATCTAATTGCGAGTCAACAAGCCCCAACTAAATCCCTCATGCCATATTATGGTCGTATTACGACAATTTGGGACAAAATTTTGGAATTCGATGCGCTTCTCCCTTGTTCGTGTAAAGTATGCACTTGCGATTGGGTAAGTATTATGGATGCTCGACACGAGAAAAAATGGGTACATGATTTTTTATTGGATCTCGATGAACGTTTCAATAATGCTTGCTCTCAAATCTTTGCCACAAACCCCCGCCTGGTCTTAATCTTGTCTATAACCATTTTCTTCAAGAAGAAGTTTGGTCCTTTCACCAAAATACAACTGAAACTTGACCCAATACGATGGTTTTTGCAACTCTAGATCAAAATAGAGGACGTTATTCTGGTGGGGGTGGGGTAGTCGTGTCTCTACAACTGATAATAGACCACCACGACCTGATAAAATCGACTCCTCTAACACTCATCGACCAACCCGTCTTGTTTGTAATCGGGCAGGACATACGGTCAAAACCTGCTTTAGAGTGACAGGTGATTTCCCTGAGTGGTAGGGGATAGACGACCAAGGGATCAAATTTATATAAATGAAAACAAAAAATCTGTCATAATTATTCTTGATTCTCGTCGACATAATCAGGGGAATGATCGTTCCACACCAAGTCAGGCTTGTGCTTACTTGATGGTTGGCACTGGGGATTCATCCTCACATTAATATTCGCTTCAAAAGATCGATTTGAACGCCCTCACTGCAACCGAGTTGGATGAATTTACCCGTCTATGGGAGTCACGAAAGATTTTTTCATCCGACACTGATCGACTCAATGGTAATGTTTATTACCCTTGGATTGTCGACACTGGTGTCTCGCATCATATGTCGGGCGGCTTATCTTACTTTAATCATTTATATGATATTCCTTCGTTAAGTTTGTTTACTTAATGGTGATCTTACGATCGCGTCGAAACGTGGTGATATAGCTTTCTTTTCTTCTTTTATCTTGAAGGACGTATTGTTTGCTTATTATCTCACTTGCCATTTGCTCTCTGTTTCTTATCTTTTACGTGACACAAGTCTCACCATCCAATTCTCTCATAAATTGTGTTTAATTCAGGACCATACCTCGAGGACGGTGATTGGTACGGGTGAACAAAGTGAGGGACTATAGTACTCCATTCTCCCCGGCCACATGTTCTCCGCACTTCCAAATGGCACATGGATTAAGAAATAAATAATGAAAGATGGTAAATTGTTGAGTGAAGTTCAAGAAGTCAAATCACAAAAAAGTAACCAATAGAAATAGAGTATATTTGACGAATAAGGAAAGTTTTGAAGTGGAAAAATCTTAGTGGATTTTCCTTTTAAGGAAAGTGGGAAAATCTTGGGGGGGGGGGTGAGGAGGAGTATTTGACACGAGTACGAACCGACGAGGCAAAAACATTTGCGATGGGAGCCTTAGACCCGGTGGAACTGGAGGTGTAAAGGAGCCGATCTGAGCTCGGGCTTGGCTCCTAATTTTAAACTCGAGCTCTGGCTCGGCTCGAAGCTCATCTAGCTCAAAAAATTGAAGCTCAAGTTCGGCTTGGAAAGAGCTCTCGTACCAAGCTCGTTTACAATTACAATTTTTTCGTCTCTTTATAAATATATAACTAAAATAACCTTTTTAAAAGACAAGAATATTGTTATAAAATTTTAGAGTATAATAATTATAAATATCAAAGAAACATATTTTACCTAGCATTTTTGGTCGGTTTAAAATTTTTTTACAAAGTGTGCCGATATTGCCACATAAGTTCGTGTTTACGGTTCTACGATAGGGTATAAAAGAATTATCTCCGGGACAAATTGGTTAAAAAAAGTGACCCAAAACATCTAGACATCAAAACACGACCCGACCCCTTTTTCCGACCCGCGACTAGACCTGGCAAAACTGATCCGATCCAAATGACCCGACCCGAATAAGTCAACCCGAACCCGAACCCGACCCGACACCCGAATTGAAGAGAAATTTTAAGATTTGGTATCTTTAATTTCCGTTTTTTGGGTTATAAATATTCTACAGATGACCAATTGAATTGGTGGGAAAGAAAGAGACAAAGGGAAGAAGTGCCCAAAACCAAAAGCACATGATGTAGCGCATAATTGCTAGGCGGAGGGATCGATCAATAACCAGGCTTGATTATTGTAGTATTGATGCACAGTAAAAGAAATTTTATCTGTGATAAACATATCTGTTATAAAGTTGTGACTTGTGATGGTTTCGATCGACAATCTCACCCACGTGGTAGATAAAGACAAGTATTTATCATTCCCTAAACATTTTGATTTTGTCTCATCTACCCAAATGAATCATATTTGACTAGTTATTACGAGGTTATGACGAATATATACTCGTCACAAGCTAGAAGACATACCGATATTATTGAGGGTTGCCCGTATAACAAGTGCAAGATAAAAATAAGAAAAGTAATCTAGCTAGCTTGAATATATGTATATCATTTGTTTATTTTTATATTATTTGTGACAATATTATAATGAAAGATAAACAAATTATTAAGACATGGAAACATAGAAAATTAGTCTCATTATGATTCCTAAAAATAAATATTTGAATCTAAAATTATCACAATATTTCTACTTCACATTGTGATTTTTGACATATTAGAGTATCTAATCCTTTTATATATATATATATATATATATATATGCGGTGGAAATAGTTCCCTCTTCGTTCATATCCAAAGGGTACATATTTCTCTTTAGATTATTCAAATTCAATTGACCACTTTCCTTTTTAAACATTTTTTGGATCAAACTATATTTATTCCACTACGGAGTAACATATTTACATCATATGTCATTGTGAAAGGATATTTTGGATAATTAAGTGGTAATTTATGTCTAATTATTGTACTTTTAATATGTTCATAAACCTTGTGGAAAATAGAAACGAATCCTTTATATATAAACGGATGAAGTATTTATTGAATAAATATAGAGAAACTATCCTAGAAGGGTGCAGGTAGCGATGTCCCATGCACCAATCATGCAACTAACGTACTTTAAGATAATAACTAAATAAAATAATTGGCTACTTACACCGTTATGCAAGGCAACTACTAATCCAGTACAGTCAGTCGTATTGCATTGGTTGGTAGGAGTATTTCACAGATTTCCCTGAAATCCCAAGTTGTTGCATAATTGCATTGGTTGGGTCGGATCCTGGCCTGGGGGTACAGTGTTATCGTGCAAATTAAATGTGGTGAGTGAAGCTCTATATATATATGAAGATTTGTTCTTGACAAACACTACAATTTAATTTGGCCTAGATTCTCTACTTGTTTCCCAATGCACGCAGTTGCGCACATCACATTCACATGCATGCAGGATACAGTACAGGCTGTTTATTTCTCTATTCATTGGGTATCCTTAAAATTTGATTTTCTTCAAATATCATTGAAGAAGATAAATATACCTTTTTTTTTCTATAAAAATATGTTAATTTGGTACAAAGGTCAATGGAATAAAAAATTGATTGATTGTTATATAAATCAATGTTAATCATAAAAACAAGGTCAACTCTTCTTGTATACCTTTTTACATTTGTGTTTCATATATTTGATAAGATTGACCATCTAATATCGCCATGACATCATGCATATTTATATGATGATAGAAAAAAAGGAAAATGAATCAAGCAAAACAATACACGTAATACGGAGTAAGAGTAAGTGAGTAACATACATTTGAAAAATCAGCACAAAATAAAATGTATTATGATATATTATGATATAGCTAATATATTGGGTATACTAATTATATATAAGTAAATAACCAACCTAATTATACTATTCGTTAATGTCGAAATGCATGTTTAAACTTGTAATTCTCCCATCCTATGTTAGAATACTTATGTGATGCAAACACTTGTAAGTCATATACTCTCTCCGTTTCACTAAGAGAGTCGTCAACTCTCTCATTTATTACTCCGTAAGAATTAAGATGAATATAGATGTGTGCTGGAAAAATGAAAGATTAGAATATACGTGGGGTTACAATTAATAGTGACCACAAAAATCAGACAAAAGAGAAACAAAGCAAAATGTTACTCTTTTAGAGAGACGATCCAAAAAGAAAAAGGTGATTCTTTTACATAAATAGCGAGAGTATAAATTTACAAGTATTCCAGCTCGTCAAAGCAGCTAGATAATTATGTCACATTTTAATTATTGAGTGCGCGATTATCATACATTGACACCTTGGTGTTTTTATGATCGATTTGGGATATTATTTCTTACTTTTGTAAGGGTGGGGGAAAGGTGTTTATTTTCATTCTTATTTCTCATTCAAAATTATAAACAAGTTGGTTTTGTACAGTGGCGGCACTAAAAATTGAGTACAAGGGGTGCGAAAAAGTAAATTCAGAAACATTAACTACAACGTCAATTCAGGATTCGGTACCAAAATAGAGTGTAAATACCACCAAATTGAGGCTAATAAAAAAGTTTACTTAAACGTTTTTGCTCACGTATTCTTGTTGAAGAAACTCGATATTACTCCCTCCATCCTACTAAAATTCTCTTGTTTCATTAAAATATTTCACACATATAATGAGAAAATGTCTCAATCTTTTTAGGACGGTGGTAGTATGATATTCTGAAATTGACCTAAACGAAACGTAGAATAGTTTAAAAGAATATTAATCATATTTAATTAATGCATAAGTAATTTTAAATAGAGATTATTCTCAACCTACTCTCACTAAACTTAATGTGAAACAAATTACAAACTGAAGTCACAATGGTATCAAAAGTAATAAAATATGTATGTTTGATATAAAAGAACATACTAAAATAAATACCTGTATACTTTATTACTCCCTCCAATTCATAAAAATTGCCACAGTATTTATTCGTATATTTTATTCAAATGGGACAATTTCAAAGAGTATAAGGGAGTAGTTTATTAGGGGTTAGTAATATTAGTTTATTAGGGTTTAGCAATATAAAAAAAGGGTATTATCAACGTTTTACCCTTCTGTTTTTTTTTTTATCATGTACCCCTCCTATTTTATAAACTCCCACCTATAATACCCACGTAGTTGATTAACTTCATGAAACGTAACCTAATCACAATTGTTCGTCTAATGCTCCGTTAATTAGATGAGATGACAATGTCTAAACTATGACATGCCTAGTTTTGACAACCTTGAATTGATTTGTTTTATGTCCACTTTCCCCGACTCTTCCCTCTAATTTTGTCTCTTTTATACATCAACTTCTTTGTTTTTTTTACCTTATTGATTTCTATCCACTTTTTCCTCTACTTATTCATTTGCTTAAAATAATGATATTTTATTGATTTCTTACAAAATTCATTCAATTACATTAACAAACAAAGCGTTGATGTTGCATGATTATGAATTTTAAAGACAAATAAAAAAGAGTGCAAGAATTGTGATAAAATGAAGAAAAAAAAATCAGAAATTATGTCTGAAAATTAGATTGGAGAGAACATAGGAGACATAGATGGAGATTAATTGGAGTTTTTTTTGTAGGAAAAATTGTGATTAGGTCACGTTTAATGAAATTAATCAACTACAGGGGTATAAGTAGAAGTTTAGAAAATCGAAGGGATACATGGTAGAAAATGAAAAAACGGGAGGGTAAAAAAACATACCAATATCATAGCTGCTTATGAGTATACTGAGGGGTGCTTCTCCTTTAAATATTCAGGAATGCCCCTCAATACATCCAGATTAACCACCAGATATTCAACTGTTATTGCAAAAGATAAGAGGACAATTAAACTCTGCACCGTACATGGGCATCAAATTTACTTTTCTATGCAAGGAAAACACAAATTATCAAGTCCATTATTTTTGGGATGCAGCAGTACTAGGCTTCATGCTTATTGCTGCTGCATGCTATCATATACTCCCTCCGATTTTTATCTATCTTCCATGTTTCCTTATTTGGCTGAAACACTCTTTATTCCCTATTTCTATTTTGGGCCATCAACATGTGGTCTAAAATCACCCTAACATTTCTCTCTCTTCCTTCTTTTATTTTGAACCACACATTCCTACACCTTTATTTTCTTCCCCAAAACCAAAGGGGAAGATAATAAAAAATCGGAGGGAGTATATGATTAAAGCCACAAAGCACCGCCTATGTAGGAAATTTCTATGGGGAAAAGAGGGCAAGGGGTTTGTTTTGGAAGAAATCGAGCACTTGTTGCCTCCCAAAGGAGGAAAAAGGTTTTGACATTAAAGAAATTTTGAGCTGGAACATAAATCAATTACTTAAATGGATATGGAAGTTAGAATGTAACAAGTCCAACTGATGGGCTGTTAGATTCACAAATACTACCTTGTACGAGCGAGAGCCAATTTGGGATGTAAATGAGCATCATGGGAATGCATAGCATCAGTTGGAAGCACATCCTATGAACTTGCGATAAGTGTATTGCTCTGTTAGGAGACATTCAGGCTGCAAAAATTGCACTTCACACAGCTGGAAAGAGTGGAAAATTGGATCTCTCTTCAGTTTGTGATTGCTTTAGACAGAAGGGTCAAAGAGTTCAATGGGCCAAGCTAGTTTGGGATAGAATCAATGCCTCCAAACATTCTTTTATCTCAACAATGGCCATAGGAAACTACTTGGCAATAGTGGTTAATTTGCAAAGACGACGAATTCAATGTGCAAACAAGTACCGCATGTGTGAGACTAAGGCAGAATCACGGGTACATCTGTTCTTCCAATGTAGTGGTGTACGACCAATATGGATTGAAATTAAAGCAAGGCGCCGGATGTTCGCCCCTGACTCCTTTCACAGTCTGCTTAGATGGTTTACCCACTGTAACACAGGAAAGAATATCATGAAGAGGCAACGAAGAAGTGCATTCACTGCTACTGTGTAGACACCCACATTTAGCTGCTAGGTGTCTATAGCAGTTTCCAAAAGACACCCGATGATGATCGGACGCGAACGTGCTTCGACGCGCTCGGATATGGGCTCAAAATCGTTGGTTTCTGGCTTGGGCTTTTTACGGAGTACCAATCTCACAAAACCGACCTCAAATTCAGGCCCAGTGGGTCGTTCCCAATCAAATGAGACTAATTTGGGTCAAAACCGATACCGGAAGTAAAACCGACTTGTAGCAACCGGGTCAAACCCCGGTCAAAGTCGTTTCCGAGACACAAAACAGCCATGCAAATATCAAGAATCCAACCCAAACACAAAATCCTTACAAGATTTCGTCCGCCTCATCCACTCGATCGAGTGTCAGCCCACTCGATCGAGTGGGCCGCTAGAAGGCCCGCTGTCACCTTTGTGTTGGGCCACTCGATCGAGTCAACAGGGGCACTCAATCGAGTAACCCTAGACGAGGGTGGGGGAGACCTCCTATATATACACCCCTTTGCAACACAATTTACACACCTCTTTCGATCAAACTCCTTCAACCTTAAACCCTAACATCTAGCAAACCTACAAACCCTAAAAACACCGTAACTCCATCTACATAATCTCGATACTCCCGTGCTCAAGCCACAATTAGACGAGTATGTCCGAGAATACGAAGCATGTAGGTTGAGGGTGCAAAAATCTCGATTTCTTCTCTCTTTCTCTTCCCTTCTCTCGCGTCGTCCTCCTCTCTTCTTCTCGTTTTTTTTTCGTTTTTTTATTTTTTTTTTCGTATCTAATATCGTTGTGGACATGACATAGGTCCACCCCGACGCGGCCACGCATGGGTTTGGGGAGGCGAATGAATCTCCATATGAGATGGGTCGAATTGAAATTTAAATCGAAGTGGAGCCGCCACCAAACTTTGTGGGAGTAGTTCGGGCCCATTCAAACCCACTCTACATCTTAGTGGGCCATGCGCAAAGTATGGCCCATTCGGATGTCAGAGTTTATTGGGTTCGTCCCTTTGCATTTTGATACTGATACCGACATTATCGGATACCGTGTATTGAATGACTCTCGTGTGCCAATAGATTTGGATATCCGGAAACCATGGTTCTGAGTAAGGGGTGAGGGTACGTGTTGGGAAGTTCACAAAGAACACCCAACCCCGCCCGCACTTAGCGGCCTCTACTAAAATATCGTTTGACTTTCGAATATGCGCGTTAGTAATACGATGAGATGATATGCAAACAGTGTTTTGCCTAAACATGCGAGAATTTGAAAGGGTTGCTAAGTCGATTTAATGCATCTAAAATTAACGTCAAAGTTATGTTTAGCATGCGAGATTCTTTTAGTACAATAAAATAAATAACGAGAATAAATCGACAAAAATAGAAACAAACATGTTAGTAACGATGATAACGATAATAACGGTTTGTAAATAATATGACATGATATAGAATAATGTAAATAACATGATGCATGATTTTGAAGAGTAGTATGACACGTGATTGATTTGACACGTGTTGACCGAAGTCATAAAAAAGTATTATCGAGACTAGAAAATCGTTGTGGGACTCACGGTTTGGACGTGATAAGGCCACTCGATTAAGTCATTGAGAGACTCGACCGAGTGGACCTCGGAAAAGGATTATGTCCCGGTTCTTTAGGTATCACTCGACCGAGTTATGAAGGGACTCGATCGAGTGCTCAGCCACTCGATCGAGTCATTGCGAGACTCGACCGAGTGGTTCTTAAAAAGCCTTATGCCTCGGTTTTTGGGGTGCCACTCGATCAAGTTACCCCTGTACGAACTATAGTTCGTTTTGCAATTTGTATTGATTTCAAAATTGTCTTTCGATTTTGGAAAATTGATGCTTTTATTGAGTCGGGCAGAAATATTGTATGATTTATGCTCGACTCGGACTTTGATACTCATAGTATCCGATATTCGATTATTGAATCGATATCGAATATGTAGAGCGAGATATAGAAAATACGTTTGTAAGTCGTTTAAATTAAACTAAAACGATATAGATTATCTCCGCGTTTATAGTGTTGTAATTAATTCTATCGAATTAGGTGACAACTATTTTAGCATCAACGAAAATCGTGTTAGTTAAATTAGTTGACTAAATCGTTTAGATTTGACATCGAACTATTAAGTTGGTATTGAATCTAATAGATCGACGCTTTAAATTTGCTTGAACTAAAAGGACTTGATTCCCTCCGCATCTGGACATCGTAGCGAATCCTTGCGGATTTTGTGATGTCGGATCCGCATCAACGGGTCTCGGTGTAAAAAAAAAAGGGAATCGGGCGCGTTTAAAAAGAAATATTGCGATCCCATCATGCCTTTGAGTGTTTAGGGCGAGGCTTCTTGAGAGAGCTCCACCACTGTTACAACTCGTAAAAGGGTTAGAAAGGTCTTATGTTAATATCACTTTTAAACGTGCTCAATTCGAAATATTTTTAGAAATCGATGCATATGCGATAATAATGATGACGAAATAAAAAGACTATTGTTGATTTTGACTCGCTTCAACAATCAAGCGTTCGGGGTGTCGGGATAAGCGATCGGCAACGTCGGGTGAAGCACCCTTGTATATTCGGATTTCCTTATCCCGTCATCATTCCCGCTCGACACGAATTGGCGAGTAATTTAATGTCTTATACTAATAATATTAATGGTATTAGAAACGATAAAATAAATAAAAGAAAACGACGACGACGATGGACCGACGGACGACGCGAGAAAAGGGAAGAGGAGGAGAGAGAAGAAATCGGGATTGTTGCACCCTCAACCTACATGTTTTCTATTTTCGGATATGACTCGTCTAGTTGTGGCTTAGGCACGGGAGTTCGAGATCTATGTAAGTTGAGTTATGGTGGTTTAGGGTTTGTATGTTGCTTGGGTTGTAAGTTGAAGATGAGTGATTAGGGTTTTTGAATGTTGTAGGTTAAAAAAGTCTTGTGAAAGGGTTGCAAAGGAGGTGTATATATAGGCATGCTCCATCACCCGAATTAGGGCTACTCGACCGAGTGTCCTGGCAACTCGATCGAGTGGTCCAAAGCAGACGCACACGGGCCTGTTTGAGGGCCCACTCGATCGAGTGGCCTGACACTCAATCGAGTGGGTCAGCTGGATCGCGGGGGTCCGGGGGTCCGGGTTTTGGACCTTGAGTTGGGTATTTTTGTAGGTCTTGTATTTGGGTTGGACTTTTGACATTTGCATGGCTATATTTTATGTCTCGGAAACGGCTTTGACCGGGGTTTGACCCGGTCGCTAAAAGACGGTTTTGACCCAAATTAGTCTTATTTGATTGGAAACGGTCCACTGGGCCTGAATTTGGGGTCAGTTTTGTGAGATTTGTACTCCGTAAAAAGCCCAAGCCAGAAACTAACGGTTTCGAGCCCATATCCGAGCGCGTAGAATCATGTTTGCGTCCGATAATCATCGGATGTTTTTTGGAAATTGCTATAGACACCTAGCAGCCAAATGTGGGTGTCTACAGAGCCCCCACTCCGACTGAGGCTTGGACAAGGCGAAAGTCAGAGTAGCTATCAGGCCAATCGAGGATTAAGACCTGGCAGACTTCCGATCGGGTCGTTTATAGTCCGTTAGACTTGCGTAAAAGGGTTCGCCAACCATAAGATAGAAATCATACCTGAGTTCTGTTGTCGGGGAGTAGTTCCGTGGGACTTGTTTCTTTTAAGCCTTGGGTGTATCTGTATGTGGGTACATTTCATCTTGGAGCTGTGCGGGAGCTTGCCTAAGAAGCTCTGGGTGTGTCCGTTTGCAAACACATCCCATCTCAGAACTTGCGGGAGCTTGCCTAAAAAGCCTTGGGTGTGTCCGTTCGCAGACACATCACATCTCAAAACTATGCGGGAGCTTGCCTAGAAAGCCCTGGGTGTAGCCGTTCGCAGACACATCCCGATCCGAAACTGCGCGGGAGCTTGCCTAAGAAGCCCTGGGTGCGCCTGTTTGCGGACACATCCCGATTCAGAATTACGCGGGGAATTGGACTTGCAGTATAAGTCCCGGGTGTGCCTTCATATGTGCCCATCCCGTGCTATTTCGGGAAAATGCTGCCTTGGGCTTTCCGCTGAGGAGATATGTGAGTTGCACAGGTGCTGGGGAATAAAAAAAACTTGATGTTCCTTTGGGAAACCAAGCTGGTACCTGAAATGTTAGATATATAGGCAGAAATAGCAAATATAGCAGGTAGCAAGATAGCATGCATGAAATGCAATTAGCATCTATAAACTTACTTGCGCTGGGAAAATTGATTTTTTGCTTCATTTTGAAATCGAAGTCCTGAAAGCAACTCACGTTCTAGGAGATGGGTTTTCAAAATCGGAAGAGGTAGAAAAGAAATTTGCAATTTAAATAGACCGAAATTTGACCTTGTCGAAAAGGATTTTCTCAAATGTCTAAGTTTTGCAAATTTTAAAGCAGGAATTTGAAGAGAGAGGCCTACCGACAAACTCGACTCTGGACGTGACCGGACGAGTTGGGAGACACGATTGGACTCTCAAGGGTTGGACCGTGACTCGGTAGGGGGGTGGGCCACCTAACAAGACTCTTAAGTTGCGTTATTTCGTAGCCTAGGCGAGTGGCAACACGGTCGTACATCGAAATGGGATAGATACGCTATAGGGGACTTGCAGTAGTCTGTAATGGGACTGTTGTAGTCTTGTGCTCTTCTGGATTTTTGATTTTACGGTACATTCCCAAAGTGGGTATTGCTTCGAGTCCTGACAGATTCTTGTCTTCGACGGAGCCGAGTACTAGAACACACTACAGAAAGGAGGCTAGATTTTGAAAGTATTTGGATTATGTGAGTGGATGGAGAACTTCTGCCTAGGAGAAGCCCCCAGGACGACAAAGCTAGCTGTTGAGAACATGACAGTGTCGTGACCGGAATGATGGTGCTTTTTTAATGTGTGTCAATGTGGGTGGTTGTACCTCTGTTGAAAGCCTGCCTACGTATTCACGTGTAGTGAAATCAAACCATGCCGTAGTTCAGTGGATTGAAAGATATATTATGGTGCCTAGTCTAATAGAACCTTGTGTGTAACTAGCCATATTGACGGTGTAGGCTAGGTGCATTCCCAGTGATGTCTTGATCAAAGGGCTAGAATGGTTAGGATGTTGATCCTGTGACTGTGAGCGTTCTCTGGGGTAGCCTCCAGAGGTGGTGTGAACTATTTGGGCATGTTCTATGCCGACCGCAAGTTGTGTTTCCGTGTTTGGGGCTGGTAACTGGTTTGGATAATTTTGGAAATGTGGTGCTAGGTCGCAAGTGGCTTTGATGTTTTTACATCTGGAGCTTGATTTTGTGGAGCTAAGGCTTCGAGGGTAAGGTATTGTAATGTGGTAGGAAAGGGGGAAGTCAAGTAAAAATGACTCGGACTTTGATCGGTGTAAGTTTGATAAAGCGGGATTTGGTTTCCATGTCTGGCCTTAATGGTTAGGGGTATCCTATGGAGCTTGAGTCCTCAAAATTCTGGGCTATCTCTTAGCCTAGGTCTCGAGAAGGTCTTGAGGGGTGTAATGTGGGAAGGCTAAATGTGGTGTTGGCTGACCAACTTGATTATCTCTTCTATTGGATGGTATGGATATTGATAATTTTTGAATTGACCGTACCCCGGTCAAGGGGCCTTCACTTGAGTTGACCGATAACTGCGGTTATGGGTTTTTGATTTTTTTTGGTTGACCTCTTAGCCTCGGTCGTGGGATCTTCATTTGTGTTTACCGTTTAACCTTGGTCATACCTTTTTTATGATGGTCTGCTTTTTTGTTTTGGCCTTTTGTTTTTTTTTTCTTGGACCTCTGATTTTTTGTCCGGTTTTTTCTTCTTTTTTTCCTCTTTTTTGTTGGTCAGACTAACACCTAAGGTAGGGATCGGTCAGTCTTATTGGAGGGGTGTTTATTGTAGGAAATGGGCTTGCCTCCCGTCTTGAACCCAAACTAGGAGACTACCTAGATTTGTCATAGGATTCGATACCGCTTCTGCTAAGGGTAGTTACATGGCTGTCTATACCAGACATGGAACAGGTAAAAGGGAAACACGGGCTCGGTTTCCTACAGTCATTATAGATGTGCCTATAATAGTCACGTGCATGTGCTCACAGTGTATGACGGTGTTCATCATGTTCTCGGAAACACATAAGGAAAACATATACGAGAGATTGAAAAGAGCTGATTTTATTGAATTTTGGAAAGAGGACATAATACAGTTGACTCTGACTCTGACATTGAAATTGAAAGACATAGAACATCCTAGACTCGGACCCAGACTCAGACTTAAATCAAATCTGGACTCTTGGATGATGTCGTCAGTAGTCTTCGGCTTCTAAGGACTCGAATTGATGTCCAGTATAGCCTTTGGTAGAAGCTTCACCCAGATCTTCATTGTGTCGAAGATCGTCTTCAATCCTAGTGCCCATTTCGGTAAGCACCGCAAAGCTTGAAATGCCGGCATACCTAAGATGAACGCCTCCACTACTGTCTTCTCATTGGGCTTGTCTACCAGCTTAACACTCTCAGCCCGCCACCTTTGAAGATATTTGGTGAACCCTTCTTTGGGCTCGTGGGCCATAATTTCCAGAGTACGCATCGTAGTCTGGATCTCGGTATTATCAGCGTAATTCCGAGCAAATTTTGTTGCCACATCATCCAAAGTCTTGTACTTCTTGGAATCGAGCCTGTAGTACCAGGCTTTCGGGTGCTTCTCAAAGGAAGAAGCGAACAAGTGCTTGAACATGGTGGACTTCACCCCCTTGACGGCCATAAATTCTTTGAAAGCCCGGATGTGATGGACCGGATCTTCGATACCCTCGAACATCGGTATTCCCATAAGGTTGAGGTTGGCGGGTAACTCGTCATTCAGAGGCGAGTAGGAGCGAGCATTCTCCATATGGATCGAGTTACTTGTTGACAAATGGACCTGTTCTTCAAGCTTGCGAACGACGCTGATTAGTTCAGCTATGGGCCCGGTGGGCTCAGCTCCCGCAACAGGAGTCCCTTTCTCCACGACACTCAAATGGGTGGCAAGGGTCGTTTGGTCGGTCTGGATGGCTGTCAGTTGGGCCTTCATCTTAGCCAGCGAGGCGGTCAGTTGGTCCAAGGTTTCTTGCATTTTCTGGCGTCTGGTTACCGGTGGCTTGTCTGTAAGAATACCGCGTAATCAGAAAAGTTGCTTCGGAACTCAAATTCACCAAGGCATAGGAAATAGCGCGGGAGGAGAGACGACTCCAGTTTGACTCGGGTTAGACTCTCCTAAGACAAATGTGTAGGGTGCGATTCTCGGAGTGACTGGGATTAATCGCTCTGTCGGAGAATAGCCCCCAAGTGTAGAACTTAGATGGTGTGACATCTAAGTGACTCAATGGTGGGGTACGTGAGACACGTGTAAGACATGACCCTTAGAGCAACCGTGATTGATCGCCCTGCTGGAGGGTAGCCCCCGAGTGGGATCGAAGGTTGTTAAGACTCAAGTGTCGGACAAGTGACCCTTAGACGTAAGGACCGCAAACCTTTTGTTATAGGGCTATGTCTTGTAAAAGGTTGACTCGGAAAAGACACCTAGACGGGTGACTTGTGAAAGGTGGGTCTTCCTTAGGATTCAGCTATGTGGGCCGAGTCCTGTTCGAAGGAAGGTCCACGTGAGATATTTCCCAGACTTTTAGACTCGAATGTGTAAACGGGCATTCCTTTGTAGGAGTATGTCCTACGTAGGTGGGCCATGCCTTAGTCAAATAAGGCGGACTGGGATAGGGAGGAAACCCGTGATGTAAGATCGACGGAGTTTCAACGCTAAAGACCTTCGACGACTTATGACAAGACCCGACACTGCTAAATACGGAAAGTCCTAAGAAGAGGAAAGTTTTGAGAAGTCCGAGAAAATCGGTGGATGGCCCGATTTTTTTCGAAAATCGGAAAAATGCCATCGGGCCGCAATTTTGAAGGTTTGAAAAATATTTTTGAATTTTGAAATAGGCAGCATACCGGCTAGAAATAGGCTATTTTGAGTAAAATTTTAAGTCTTAAATTCGGTAGCTTTTCGGGTTTTTGAAAAGTTGAATAATTTGAATTTTGAAATTTGAATATCAAAAGAAAGAATTTCCGATAATTTGAAAAATTGGAAACGGAATCCCGAAGATTTGAAAATCGAAAACGGCATCTAGAAGATTTGAAAATTGAAAATGGCATCTCAAAAGTTTTGAAAATCGAAAATGGCGTCTCGAAAATTTGAAAATCGCGAATGGCATCACGAGGATTTGAAAATCGAAAATGAATTTTAAAAATTCGAAAATCGAATGGTGGATCGGAAATTCGAATATTGAAATGGATAGCATGCCGGCTACAAAATAGGCTTGTTTTGAGTCAAATCTTAATTCTAAATTTCGGCAGCTTTCCGATTTTTTTAAAATTGAATATTTTTGAAAAGATGCAATTTTTTTGAAATGATGGTTTTTTGAAAGCGACACGGAAACCAAGTAGCAAGTAGTCGCGCAAGCATAATAACGACGCCATGTATGCTCTACACTAAGTCTCGGTCGGTCTATATAGGGTCTATACCAGTGCACATAGCCTATCCGAGAATCGGGATGGACTTTCTAAGTCGAGTTGAGCTTAGAACATGTCGCGAAACCCATACGAATCGACTATGAACATCTTTGACATATCCATATTGGAGTATATCACGGTATAGTGGGACGTCGGTCACCAGTACCGGCCCGGAAAAAGATAGGGATATGCATGAACCGTAAGACTAAAACGCGTATTGTACTAGTCAAACGATTTTTATTCGAGTCTCACCCTAAGGATGCCGATGGTAAGTCACGCATCAGTTAATCCCCAGCGGAGTCGCCAAATTGTGGACATGACATAGGTCCACCCCGACGCGGCCACGCGCGGGTTTGGGGGGGCGAATGAATCTCCATATGAGATGGGTCGAATTGAAATTTAAATCGAAGTGGAGTCACCACCGAACTTTGTGGGAGTAGTTCGGGCCCATTCGAACCCAATCTACATCTTAGTGGGCCATGCAAAAATATGGCCCATTCGGATGTCAGAGTTTATTGGGTTCGTCCCTTTGCATTTTGATACCGATATCGACATTATCGGATACTGTGTATTGAATGACTCTCGTATGGCAATGGATTCAGATATCCGGAAACCATGGTTATGAGTAAGGGGTGAGGGTACGTGTTGGGAAGTTCACAAAGAACACCCAACCCCACCCGCACTTAACGGCCTCTACTAAGATATCGTTTGACTTTCGAATATGCGCGTTAGTAATACGACGAGATGATATGGAAACAGTGTTTTGCCTAAACATGCGAGAATTTGAATGGGTTGCTAAGTCGATTTAATGCATCAAAAATTAACGTCAAAGTTATGTTTAGCATGCGAGATTCTTTTAGTACAATAAAAGAAATAACGAGAATAAATCGAGAAAAATAGAAACAAACATGTTAGTAACGATGATAACGATAATAACGGTTTGTAAATAATATGGCATGATATAGAATGATGTAAATAACATGATGCATGATTTTGAAGAGTAGTATGACACGTGATTGATTTGACACGTGTTGACCGAGACTAGAAAATCGTTGTGGGACTCACGGTTTTGACGTGATAAGGCCACTCGATTAAGTCATTGAGAGACTCGACCGAGTGCACCTCGGAAAAGGATTCTGTCCCGGTTCTTTAGGTATCATTCGACCGAGTTATGAAGGGACTCGATCGAGTGATCAGCCACTCAATCGAGTCATTGCGAGACTCGACCAAGTGGTTCTTAAAAAACCTTATGCCTCGGTTTTTGGGGTGCCACTCGATCGAGTGCCCCCTGTACGAACTATAGTTCGTTTTGCAATTTGTATTGATTTCGAAATTGCCTTTCGATTTTGGAAAATTGATGCTTTTATTGAGTCGGACAGAAATATTGTATGATTTATGCTCGACTCGAACTTTGATACTCATAGTATCCGATATCCGATTATTGAATCGATATCGAATATGTAGATGCGCGATATAGAAAATACGTTTGTAAGTCGTTTAAATTAAACTAAAACGATATAGATTATCTCCGCGTTTATAGTGTCGTAATTAATTCTATCCAATTAGGTGACAACTATTTTAGCATCAACGAAAATCGTGTTAGTTAAATTAGTTGACTAAATCGTTTAGATTCGACATCCAACTATTGAGTTGGTATCGAATCTAATAGATCGACGCTTTAAATTTGCTTGAACTAAAAGGACTTGATTCCCTCCACATCTCGACATCGTAGCGAATCCTTGCGGATTTTGTGATGTCGGATCTGCGACAACGGGTCTCGGTGTAAAGAAAAAAAGGGAATCGGGTGCGTTAAAAAGGGAATATTGCGATCCCATCATGCCTTTGAGTGTTTAGGGCGGGGCTCCTTGAGAGGGCTCCACCACTGTTACAACTCGTAAAAGGGTTAGAAGAGTCTTATGCTAATATCACTTTTAAACATGCTCAATTCGAAATATTTTTAGAAATTGATGCATATGCGATAATAATGATGACGAAATAAAAAGACTACTATTGTTGATGTTGACTCGCTTCAACAATCAAGCGTTCGGGGTGTCGGGATAAGCGATCGGCAACGTCGGGTGAAGCACCCTTGTATATTCGGATTTCCTTATCCCGTCATCATTCCCGCTCGACACGAATTGGCGAGTAATTTAATGTCTTATACTTATAATATTAATGGTATTAGAAACGATAAAATAAATAAAATAAAACGACGACGACGATGGACCGACGGACGACGGGAGAAAAGGGAAGAGGAGGAGAGAGAAGAAATCGGGATTGTTGCACCCTCAACCTACATGTTTCATATTCTCGGATATGACTCTTCTAGTTGTGTCTTAGGCACGGGAGTTCGAGATCTATGTAAGTTGAGTTATGGTGGTTTAGGATTTGTATGTTGCTTGGGTTGTAAGTTGAAGATGAGTGATTAGGGTTTTTGAATGTTGTAGGTTAAAAAAGTCTTGTGAAAGGGTTGCAAAGGAGGTGTATATATAGGCATGCTCCAGCACCCGATTTAGGGCTACTCGACCGAGTGTCCTGGCGACTCGATCGAGTGGCCCAAAGCAGACGCACACGGGCCTGTTTGAGGGCCCACTCAATCGAGTGGCCGGACACTTGATCGAGTGGGTCAGCTGGAGCGTGGGGGTCCGGGTTTTGGACCTTGAGTTGGGTATTTTTGTAGGTCTTGTATTTGTGTTGGACTTTTGACATTTGCATGGCTATTTTTTATGTCTCAAAAACGGCTTTGACCGGGGTTTGACCCGGTCGCTAAAAGATGGTTTTATTTCCGGTGACAGTTTTGACCCAAATTAGTCTTATCTGATTGGAAACGGTCCACTGGGCCTGAATTTGGGGTCAATTTTGTGAGATTTGTACTCCGTAAAAAGTCCAAGCCAGAAACTAACAGTTTCGAGCCCATATCCGAGCGCGTAGAAGTATGTTTGCGTCCGATCATCATCGGGTGTTTATTGGAAACTGCTATGGACACCTAGCAGCCAAATGTGGGTGTCTACAATCGTTAATATTTTTAGTGCTTATTTTTAGTATCAAAGCACTAAAATATTCACCTATTCGTGTCGAATACAAGGGATGACGGGATAAGGAAATCCGAATATACGAGGGTATTGCACCCGATGTTGCCGGTCGCTTATCCCGACACCCCAAGTATTTGATTGTTGAAGCGAATCAACATCAACAAGATCGGTTTTTTTATCGCATCGTTAGTATCGTCCTAATACTTACGTAATCATCATTATCATCAAAATCGCACATTCGTCCATTTCCAAATTTATTTCGAGTCAAACAACGTTTATTTAAGTTAGGGTGAAACCCGTCGACGCGGATCTGACATCACATAATCCGTAAGGATTTATTACGATGTCGAGATGCGGAGGGAATCAGTCTTTAATACAAGCAATTATAAAGCGTCATTCTTTATATACGATACCAACTCTATAGTCGGATGTCATATCTAAACGAATTAGTCAATAAATTAAACTAATACGAATTCGTTGATGCTAAAGTAATTGTCACGTGGTTTGAAAGAACCAATTACGACATTATAAACGCGGAGATAATTCATTGCGTTTTTAGTTTAATTTAACCGACTTATAGCATCTTTTCTAAATTTCACTCTAAATATTTGATATTGATTTCATAATCAATTATCGGATATGACAACTATCAAAATTCGAGTCGAGCACAAATCATGCAATATTTCTGCCCGACTTGATAAAATTAGCGATTTCCCAAAATCAAAAAAGCAATTTCGAAATCTACAACAAACTGCGAAACGAACCCTTGTCCGTATAGGGGGCATTCGATCGAGTGCCTAGCCCACTCGATCGAGTGGCATCCCAAAAATCGAGGCAGAAGGTCTTTTTAAGGACCACTCGGTCGAGTCCCTCAATGACTCGATCGAGTGGCACCTCAAGTTCTAGGACAGAAACTTTTTCCGAGGTCCGCTCGGTCGAGTCCCTCAATGACTCGATCGAGTGGCCTTTATCACGTCAAAACCGCGAGTCCCACAATGTCTTTCGAGCCTCGATAATATTTTTTATGACTTCAGTCAACACGTGTCAAGCCAATCACATGCATCATGTCGTTTGTGTCATTCCATATTGTTTACAAACCGTTATTATCGTTACTAACACATTTGTTTCTATTTTGGCATTTTATTTCCGTTATTTGTTTTATTGTACTAAAACGAACCTCGCATGCTAAATACAACTTTGACGTTAATTTAGATGCATTAAATCGACGTAGCAACTTATTCAAACCTCCGCATGTTTAGTCAAAATATTGTTTGCATATCATTCAATCGAATTACTAACGCGCGTATTCAAAAATCAAACGATATCTTAGTAGAGGCCACTAAGTGAGGACGGGGTTGGGAGTTCTTTGTGAACTTCCCAACACGTACCCTCACCCCTTACTCAGAACAGTGGTTTGCGGATATCCGAACCCATTGGCACACGAAAGTCATTCAATACACGGTATCCGATAATGTCGGTATCGGTATCGTAATGCAAAGGGATGAACCCAATAAACTCTGACATCCGAATGGGCCGTACTTTGTGCATGGCCCACTAAGATATAGAGTGGGTTCGAATGGGCCCGAACTCCCACAAAGTTCGGTGGCGACTCCACTTCGATTTAAATTTCAATTCGATCCAACTCACGTGAGATTCATTCGCCTCCCCAAACCCGCGTGTGGCCGCGTCGGGGTGGACCTATGTCATGTCCACATACTGTTTACGAGATATGGCAGGAATGAAACTTGCGGATCTTCCAGAGTAAGAGACGTCCACCAGAGGCTATAATTCGGGCTATTCAGATGCAACTATGTATCAGATCATTTCATATTGCTAATCGAGCTGAAGAGCAATGTATAATTTCTAGTCTAGCTGGCTAATTGTCACCCGCTCGAACGTTATGTACTTTTTGGGATTTTATTGAACGAGAATCAATGACTTTTCTAAAAAAAATTAAGAGTTATGATACACGTGCGAATGTGCCCTTGGGCACACTTTAAAAAAACCTATTATTAATTATTAATAATTAGGATAATTTGTTGTGAGTGAATTTTGAATTACTCATTATCCTTCCATAAATCATTTATCTTGAGGAATAGAATGATAAGAATTACAACTTCTTGACATGTTTGGGAACTTTAATTTGGAATTGAATTTCGGATTTAAAATATTTCAAGACTTTCGGAACCTTGGAATTTGGATTTGAAATTGAGACCAATTTCAAACTAGTTTAAATTTGGCTATCTCAAATTCCTAGTATATGAATATTCATTTAAATTTCGTCATTTATCGTTTATTTATTTGTTTTTCCGCATAATCTTATTAGAATATATTTTTTTCTTATTTTTTTCGTATTTGAAAAGTTTACATTATTCAAATGAAAAACTTTTAAAAAAATAAAAAATAAAATAAAAATTGGTGACCTTGACCCGACTCCACCCGCTCGAATTCCAATTACAAGGGTACCCAAAACCAATTTGGATTTAAATTTGAATTCAAGAAATTGGAATAGAAAAATTAAATTCAAAATATTCACCCATATTTTGTCATAGTTGTAGTGATCAAAATTAATAAAATTGAAATTAGTAATTTTGTTGTTCAATAAGTTGTACTCGTATGAAGTAGCTCGTATAATACGAGTAATAAATTAATAGTGGATAGAAAATAACATTTAGGGGGTGTTTGGTTCGAAGCATTGTAATGGATTGGAACGGAGTGTGATTCCATGAAATATTGATATTAGATACCTATACTTGTTAACGGTTGTTTGATTCGAGGGTGAATTGGATTGTAATTGTATTAAGGTGGAATAAAAGGGATTTCAGTGGATTTACAACCCTTGGGTTTCAACTTCATTCCTAAACTAGGTTAATACCCGTGCAACGTTGCACGAGTTTTAAATAAAAGAATTACATAGATGTTATTTAAATAAAATTACATAGAATTAGTCGTCCAATTTTGCAGGGTACTAACCTAGCTATTAATTAAAAAATATTTTCGAGAATGTTTAATCTATGTTAGATTATTAATATAAAAATAATTTAAATCGCAATTAACATAATAAGTTGTTTTGTCAACGTAATATATATGGTGTTTTTAAGTGTTTTAACCCGTGATAAATTATATTAACGTCAAAATATTATAAACTCGTGTCTTTTACGTTTTAACAGATATACATACCAAAAATATTAATATAAACTTTTGATTAAGACAGAGTATTATATTAGATTAATGGTTATTACAAATTTCATAATATTTATATTATATAGATTAATATGGAAAATGGTATGATTTAGGAAGGTGCGTTTTGGCGCAAAAAAACATGCTCTGGTGTCTATTTTAGTATATAGTACTAGTTTAGGTCTCGTTCAATTGCATGACTCATTTAGGGTCTCATGTGTTAGGAAGTACGCAGTATATAATTTAAAATGGTATGAATTTATGAAAAAAAATACTCCAATAGTCAACATATCAACTAATTTTAAATATATATATATATATATATATATATATATATATATATATATATATATATATATATATATATATATACTCCCTCCGTCCCAATGAATTGTTTGCCTATTCCATATTGAGGCGTCTCAATGAATTGTTTGCCTTTCTATTTTAGGAATGTTTTTTATATGTAATTTGACCCTTGGCTCCATATGTCACTTCCCCATTGGCTCTCTTTCCCTTAGTGCCAAAAACAAAGGCAAACAATTCACTGGAACGGAGGGAGTATATATATATATACACACATATACATATATGTTGTACTTTATTGGTGGGTCTATCTTAAGAATTTTATTTTGTATCCAAAATTAGCTCATGCATTTAGGCGGGAAAATATTCAATGTGAGCATGACACGTGTCCACTTTTTTTGAGCGGAAAGATCATTTCGTTAATAAAAAGTCATACAACATCTAAAACTTATATCGAAACTGAACGAATACAGTACCATAAAATTTGAGTAAAATAAATTATCATTAAAACAAAGATCTCTCACTAAGATTTTGATCTCCGCTTCTGCACATCCTCTTTCAACATATCGTTGTTTAATGATACAGTTTTTCACAAGAGGGTCTTCGGATCTTCCAAGGTTTTGAAGAGAATTGATTTTATCTAACTTGATAGATTGCAGCCGACAGTCTGACATGAATTGAGATGTCATATAATGAACCGTTGAGATACTGATCTTCTGTGTCCTCTCCGCTATCAAAGAAATAACACCTCTCCTAAAAGAGAGAGCGAAACTCATTAATTATTGGGGACGAATATATCCAAAAGGAGAGAATAATTATTGTAGATATAATAATAATACTAATATAATATTAAAGTTATATAATTAATTAATTACCGAAGATGTCTTGACCTACTGGTTGTGACTAGGTACCGTGGACTATAGGTCCTAGGTTCGAATCCCCCCTCCCCTATATTGTAATGCGACTATAAGTGCGCGATTCATCTTTAGTGGTAGCTCCAATTTTTTTGGAGATTAGGGTTTTCTTTGAAGGAGGGAGAAGAGTTTAGAGAGAAGAGAGGAATCGGTTTTGTAAGATACACGTGTCCACTTCATCTTTAGTGATTTCTCAATTAGTATATAGAGGATAGATAGATTAATGGTAATCATAAATTTTATAATATTTATATTATATAAATTAATATGGAAAATGGGATGACTTAGGATGGTGCGTTTTGGCGCAAAAAAAAAACATCTTTTAGTTTCCGTTTTATTATATACGGAGTAGTAAGTATAGATAGATTCTCCAACTAGACATCGGAAAATCATTCCTAAACCTCTAACCAAATACTCCTTAGTGAAATTTTAGTGGAAAAAAGGTACTTGCTACCGATTATTTTACAATTCGTAAAGCTAAAAGATTTGATTGCTTCAGAATTTAAAGCGGGAGCCAATTGTCATTCTAGCTAAGTTTAATTGATCAAGTTGCAATCAAATGAACCCAAACATATATAGAAGGAGCAATGAACAATTTAATGGAAGAAAAAAAGAAATTAGTCAATGATTAAGTAATAGGTAAGTAAAAGCATTTAGTCATCAGTGAATATTAATCATTAACAGGAATCTCTCTAATAAAAAATGTAAACACAAGATCGAAGATGATTTGGGAAGAGGAACCCAGGATGACGTCTGCACCTCCTCCCTTCTTACCCCAATTACTGTTCTCATCCGCGTTTTTCTTTGGCTATCGTTAGACCTGAAAAATGGATCAGTCAGACCGGGTTTGGGTTTGGGTCAACTTCGATTGGATCACTTTTGAGTTATAAAAATCCGGTTGATTTTGGGTCGGGTAAGATCATTTCAGGTTCGGTTCATTTTCGGGCTTACTATTTTCAACTTTTTTTAGGGATATCGACTCGTTTTCTATAATAATGATCGGTTCAATTTCGGGTTAACTCGGGTCAATTCGGGTCTTCAGTTCGGGTGTCAGGTCGGGTTCGGATTGGCTTGTTCGGATCAGGTCATTGGGATCGAGTCAGTTTTGCTAGGTCTAGGTATCCTCCCCGTTTTCGTCTGCTTTTAGTGTTTTCCCCTTCCTTTTTACTCGTAATTACACAAAATCTCTGTCACAAATTTATAACGGGTCAAATATGAGGTATAAGTCAAAAGCAAAACTCCTTGGGAGTAGTAAAACAATTGTCCTATGTAACCAAATGTGATGTTATTTGATCTGTTTTAGTCTTAAGACGTCTTAAAAGAGACCAAATACGGAGTATATTACTTGTATTACTTTTAAAATTCTTTTTTTTGGTTAAAATCAAAACAAGTAAATTGTAGTAATGTTAAGAAAACATGGTTTTTGCGAATCGGAAAAAAAGAAACAATAACCAATGGGTCAGACGTGTGGGTCCAATGTTCATCCCATAGGTTTGGCGTTGATGCCCATTGTCTGAGCCATGGTCTTGACGTTGTACCTAAGTGTCTGGCTCAAAGCCATACACGAAACGTCTAATGTATTTTAAATGCGTTGGTGAGCCGAAGTCGTATGCTCCCAAAGATACTATTTATGCACTTATAAACACAAAACTAAAACAATAGCGTAGAGAAATAAGGGTCGATCCACAGGGAAGACGAAGTAATTTAAGTGAATTAAAACTAGAAATTAATAACAAAGAAAGGGGGTGATTGGGTGATTGAGTAACTAAAGCTAACCAATAAGCAAATAACGAAATCAATAATAATAATGAATGAGTTCAGATGATTAAAACGATCTCGGGTAAGAATTTTCCACGACTAATTATCAAATTGATCATAGACTAACAACTTTCTCCTAACTCATAAGAAAACTATCGTGGGAAGTAAATCCCGAATCTCACGTGAATATTATTTGACTTGAAACACGATAATCAAATAACCTAATTATCAAACAACCTAATACACGCGATTAAGTTTAATTATCCGATAATAGCATTAACGAATAGAGACTGTTAGTTCGAATCACAAGTTAATTCTCTCTCTAACCTAGATATGATGAAACGCATCCAATATTAAGGTTAAAGATTGTTACTTTATCTAACGGGTTTGAACAATTACGGATTCAATCGCTAGAATAACAATAGACTGAAAATCGCAAAGATTAATTAGCTACTTTAATCTAAACATTCAACAATCATGCAAATATGAACGGAGAAATAAAAATACTCAAGAGATAGAATAAAGAAGAATTAAAGTCTCACAATTTACTAATTAGAAGCTTTTAACGTGATAATGATGATATGAAACTTGTCAATAATCCCCCACTTAACCTAATACTAGTCTCCTAATAATAATAATAATAATAAAATAGAAAGATATAAAGTTTCCTAAATAAACAAAGTCTTCTAAATGTAATAGATTAAGGCGGAATAAAGCTGAGACGCGTCACGGAAACAGGCTTCCGCGCGACCCGCGCGAGATCTGCGCGACTCGCCTGGACTTCATGCGACTCGCCCGACCGTCTGTTCCTATTCACGGTTTCCTTCGTTGTTTCCTCGCTCCGTGTCTTCTATTGGGCTTCCCAATTCTTCATGAGTCATCCACACTTGGTCCAACTAACGATCGAGATCAGAGTTCTCCAAATAGCTTATGTTACATTCGTACCAAAATAACAAAAGTGCACTACAAGACACACGATTAAGCTCACAGAAATACACAAAAACTGTCGTAATAACTACGACTAAATCCGGCCTATCAAATATCCCCACGCTTGAACCTTTACTCGTCCTCGAGTAAAACTCAAGGAACACAAAAAAACACAACCATCACCGGTCCAAAATACGCGGGAATAACATTACCCACATCGGCCCTCACTCGTCTTCCACCAAACTCCCTTGTTTTGAGACTATGCACAAGTTAATCCACCAATTGATTGAAACTCAACTTCAATGTTCAAGTGAATCAACACACCCAAAACCAAACTACTATCATCGACTCAAATCATCAAAACAAGGGACATTAGCAAATAAAGATAAGCTAATGTCAAAATCTAGCGCCCCTTATTTCTCCAATCCTAGAACGGATCACATGTGCTACTAATGTCACCGATGGTAAAAATGTATACCACAATATTCCACAACCCGCACATGTGATCAATCCTAAACGCCTCTAATAGTTCAATATATCAACCAAAACATCACCAATCGCAAAAGATATAGTGCTACGACTACACCGCACCGCGATTCTTCTCACCTTAGCCAACTAATCCTACCCTTCCGACCTTCTATGTCGCCCTTCTTATGACGCCAACACCAAAAATGGAGAAAGTAGTGGTGATTTCTTTCCTAATTCCCTGATTTTGCCTAGAGCGTCCGCCCTTGCGGATTTTCACTCTAGCTTTCATTTTTTCCTCACACTACTCTCGTGGCACGCAACTCGATTTTTCTTTTTGCCCGGAGCGTCCTTTCGGGTTTTCACTCGCTCCTCGGCCACATTCCCCACTTTTGCCTAGGCGCCCTTTCCGGGTTTTCACCTAGCCGGGTTTATTTATTTCTTTTTGTTTTTTTTTTCTTTTTTTTTTCTTTTTTTTTTTCGGGTTTTTTTTAAGCTAAAAGACGTAATACAAGCTAACTACTATATACAACGAGATAATTTCCCTCCCCACGCTTGAATAACACATCGTCCTCGAATGTGTGAACTAAGGACAATAAAAGAAATGGGAAGAGAAATACCTCGGGCTCAAGAGTGAGAAGAGGAGTCGGCGTCACGTGACTTAGCCTCACGTGCCGCCCTCCTAGATGATCTCGCTTGCTCACGGGCTGCAAGCTCTCCATAAAACTCAGGAGATGGTTCCGAATAGTCATTAGGGTGCAACTTCAACTGCAACCGATTCATACACCGACCGAACTCAGCAGCCAACCTACTATTATCAGCAGATTCTTCCACTCGATCTTATATTGCTTCGCGCCAATCGCTCCAACGATCAAAATCAGACGTACCCTCGGACTCCTCCACAACCGGGACACTAGACTTGGTAGTCGGCCTAGGAAACTCCTCATCATGCGGAAGGTAAAATGCAGCCGCAGTAGGCCCCAACGGTAACGGTTTCCCATCTGGACGAGGCAAAATAATATAATGCTGGTGGGACGTGCCGAGCGTCCAGATTATGTAGTGTTTAGCAATCGGTCGCGAAATCATAGAACAACTCTCCATGAACTTTATACTAATAGTACTATCACCTACGACAGGAGAGTCCGTCATCTTAGGTAGGCCAAGATACTGAGCTAGAAGAGTAACCATACCACCCATCGGAATATTCCCCGAGACCGCCTTCTGGTGCTTCTCAAAACAATTCAAGAATATATCGAGCCAATCCGGGGTTCCCAAACATTCGGGCATCATGGCCCACAAATACATCAAATCCGCCCTAGGTAGATGTGTCGGTTCACCTTTGCAAAGAAATGTGGAGTTCAAAAGTCGGTGAACATAACGAAGGGCAGGATGAATAATATCAGCATTCTTAGCCCCTACGTTACCATATGCATGACCGGCAATTTTCAACCAAAATGCGTCCATCATTTGAGAGGTAGGGGTCAAAAACTCCGCCCCCCTTTCGGTGCTATACCCAACGCTTCCCTCAATTCTGTAAAGTCTACATCTCATTCTGAATCTCCGAGATGAAAAGTAATATGAGGGGGGTCGTCATCACGATGGACTTCTAATTAAGGTGGACAAGAATTCAAGTGTGTAGCGCTTATACGTGTTCGCGTGCATATCGTAAAAGCTTGCCAACCCAATACGAGTCATTAATATGAACACCTCATCCTTAATCCCGAGCAACTCCAATGCCAAATTATCGACAAACTTAGTCGACATAATAACCCGGTCAAATAGTTGGCACCATATTGATTTCTGTTTTGCACTCAAATTCTTACACCCCATATAGTCAACCGGGGTCGTCTTTTGCTTTTTCGGGGCCATGACTCAAGAGTCTCTAGGACAGTTGACACTAACTAGTGAAAACTACCTAAACTATGTAAACTATGAACTCGGACGACACCCGATTCAGACCCAAACACGTAGACAAACCTTGACACACGACACTCGATTGACACGACACGGGGTGCTGACTACAACTGGGCTTGCTTAAATCACACGGGATAGACATAAATCAACTCAGAAATCGGAATTTCCCCAACTTAGAATTGGCAACTCATAGACAGTACACAAACTATGGAATTAGAGAAATGAAACAGAAGAGGGCGAGAGAAGGGAGTTAAGGACTTACAACCTCGACAGACACGGAAACGGAACAACTGCTGACTTGACTCAAACCCCGGAGACACGACCCACGCGAGTCGCCCGAGGAGTGACGCGACTCGCCTGACGACAGAGACAGCAGATTCTATGACGCTGACCGGCGGCGGCACCGGCGACACAAACCGACGACGACGAACGCTCAGTGAACAGGGACCGAGCCAACCGGATGACGGCGATAGGAAATGAGTGAAGGGAAAGAGATGGAGTAGAGATTAGGGATTTGGTTTAGGAATATTTAGGGATTTTGAAATTGAATTGGGGAAATTTTGAAATTTAGGGTTTTGAATTTTGGGGATATTTTGAAATTTTGAAATTTAGGGGGACCCGCGCGAGTCGTATAGAGGCCGCGCGACTCGTGCCAATGCCTAGAACTTTGTCCCCTTTTCGATTTTTCTTCAATTTTTGCACTGATTTCAAGGGGTCTCCATGCTAGTCGCCCAAGGCTTATGCAAGTCGCCCAGTCACCTGGAAAATCGACACTCTCCTTACCTATCAAGACATGAAAAGTTAGTAATTAAACTAAGTAAATAAAAGAAACAAACTATTAAGGAAAATAACGAAACTAATACTACGTCCTATGACCCGTAAAAAAAAAATTACAAGAAAGATCTACAAGACACGGGTTGCCTCCCAGAAGCGCTTTTATTTAAAGTCGTTCGCTCGACTAAGTGGCGAAGTGAGTTAATCTTCATAAATGGGCTCGTAGAGAGTTAAACTCTCCACCGTCTTAACTCGGAACCCCTCATAATACGGTTTTAAGCGTTGACCGTTCACTTTCAGAACCTTATTCGTATCCCAGATACGTATCTCAATAGCTCCATGATGGGATACATCCGTAACTTCATACGGTCCTACCCAACGTGAACGTAGTTTACCGGGAAATAGCTTGAGATGTGATTGAAAAAGGAGCACTTTTTTACCAACAATGAATTCCTTTCTCGATATCATTTTGTCATGTAAACGTCTCGTCTTTTCCTTGTAAATCGCCGCGTTTGCATAGGAATCATTCCGAATCTCCTCAAGTAATTCTATCTCCAGTTTCCGACTTTCACCCGCTCCAACTAAGCTTGTATTGAAGCTCTTGATCGCCCAGTAAGCTCGATGTTCTAACTCTACGGGCAAGTGGCACGGTTTTCCAAACACTAACCGATATGGCGACATCCCTATGGGTGTCTTGTAAGTGGTCCGATATGCCCACAACGCATCTTCTAAGCGTTGACTCCAATCCTTTCGATTAGGATTGACCGTTTTCTCCAAAATAGATTTCACTTCTCTATTTGACACCTCAGCTTGCCCGTTAGTTTGCGGGTGATACGCAGTCGATACTTTGTGGGTCACAAAGTATTTTTTCAATAAAGCGCCAATGGTTCTATTGCAGAAATGCGTTCCACGGTCACTGATTAAGGCTCTCAGAATTCCAAACCTAACAAATATGAAGGATTTGATAAAATCTGCAACCACTTTAGAGTCATCAGTTTTCGTGGGTATCGCTTCTACCCACTTCGACACATAGTCAACAGCGAGTAATATATAAATAAATCCAGACGAGTTAGGAGACGGTCCCATGCAATCAATCCCCCACACATCGAATATTTCACAATAAATAATGGGATTTTGGGGCATTTCATTTCGTTGGGATATGTTCCCCACCCTTTGACAGTTGTCACAGGACTTACAAAACGCATGCGCATCTCGAAACAGATGTGGCCAGTAAAAACCACAATCGAGTACCTTCTTCGCTGTTCTCTTGGATCCGAAGTGTCCACCACATGCATGAGAATGACAAACGGTGAGAATAGAGTACATCTCACTCTCAGAAACACACCGCCTAATGATCTGATCCGAGCAATGTTTCCACAAGTAGGGGTCATCCCACACATAATGCTTCGCGTCACTGCGAATCTTATCTTTCTGAGCTTTAGAAAAACGAGTTGGAAACTTGTTAGAGACCAAATAATTAATAATATTAGCATACCAGGTTCTAGAGTACGTAAAGCAAACAAAGTTTCATCAGGAAAAATCTCCTTTACCGACTCCAAACCATGGTCATGGTCATCATTCTGAACCAACCGACTCAAGTGGTCCGCAACCACGTTTTCTGCACCTTTCTTGTCCTTAACTTCAATATCAAACTCACTAAGGAGGAGAATCCAACGGATTAGCCTCGGCTTGGCCTCCTTCTTTGTCATCAAGTAACGAAGCGCAGTATGATCTGAGTAAATAACAACTTTAGTACCAAGCAGGTATGAACAGAATTTTTCTAAAGCAAAGACAACCGCCAACATCTCTTTTTCAGTAGTCGAGTAATTTTGTTGCGCATCATTAAGGGTCATAGAAGCATAATGAATAACATGAGAAGCTTTCCCATCCTTTTGACCCAAGACCGCCCCTAAAGCATAATCACTCGTGTCACACATGATCTCGAAGGGAAGAGACCAATTAGGGGCTTGAATGATCGGGGCGGTTGTGAGACGAGTTTTCAACTCATCAAATGCCTTCTTGCACGCCTCATCAAAAACGAAGTCAACCTCCTTTTGCAGCAACAATTTGCACAATGGTTGTGCAATCTTGGAAAAATCCTGAATAAATCTTCGGTAAAAACCTGCATGTCCAAGAAAGGAGCGAACTTCGCGCACGTTAGTAGGATAAGGTAGAGTCTTAATTGTATCAACTTTCGCTTTATCTACCTCGATCCCCTTACTCGACACAACATGTCATAAAACTATGCGTTGCTCAACCATAAAGTGACACTTCTCTGAGTTAAGCACAAGGTTAGTTTCAACACAACGCTTCAAAACGAGTGATAAATAATGTAAACATGCATCGAAAGAATTACCATGCACAGTAAAATCATCCATAAACACCTCAATAAAATTTTCCACATACTCGGAGAAAATACTCATCATGCAGCGCTGAAATGTTGCGGGTGCATTACATAACCCGAACGGCATGCGGCGATACGCAAATATGCCGAAAGGACATGTAAAAGTAGTCTTCTCCTGATCCTCAGGAGCAATTGCTATATGAAAATAGCCCGAATAACCATCCAAGAAGCAGTAATATGCTTTGCCTGCGAGTCTCTCAAGCATCTGATCAATGAAAGGGAGAGGAAAATGGTCTTTTCTAGTTACCGTGTTCAGCCTACGGTAATCTATACACACTCTCAGGGCCGGCCCAAAGGCTGTTACATTCAGTTCCCCGCACCGGGGCCCAAAGACAAAGGGGCCCAAAATCTAGTGATGTGCTCTATTTGAAAAAAAAAATAAAGAAAATAAATGTTGGACCTAGTTTTAACCAATTATCTATAGCAAACAACAAACCCAACGTGAACAACTTACCAAATCCCAAAACTTTTCATCTTCCCAAGAATAATAATAAAAGTTACTCTTTTTATTTTGACGTCAGTTCAATACAATATTACAGAGTATTCATCATTGGAGTAGTAAGTTCTCCCCTTTTCGTATATTTTGATTGTTCCTTTTTCCTTTTTTTGTGTTCAAATTAATTTCGTTTTTGCCTTTTATTGTTAATATACCTGTTTTTCTCATAATTAATTTTTTATTGGCAAATTCTTAACCTTAAAACATTTTCAATACAATTTAAATCATACTTCGCATGTGAAGTTGCCTAGGAAAAGCAAATATTTTGTCTATATTAACTGTGTTACTATTTGACCCGTTTTAAGGTTAAAGACGAATATTACGTCTCAAAGAAGTCAAAATATTGTTTATTTTCCAAAAAAAAGTATTTTGGATTGGTTTTATTAGAAAATGAGATTAATTCACATGCATTTATTATATGTATGGGGCCTAATTTTCAAATTTGAACAGGGCCACATAAACTCATTGGCCGGCCCTGCACACTCTCCATCCATTCTGGACTCGAGTAGGTACTAAATCCCCATCCTTATTCTCTATGACCGTGACCCCACTTTTCTTAGGGACAACCTGAATGGGACTAACCCACTTGCTATCAGAAATAGGATAGATCATACCTACTTGCAGAAGCTTCAATACCTCCTTCTTCACAACCTCCATCATAGAAGGGTTCAACCTTCGCTGCGGTTGCCTCACCGGTCGTGCCTCATCCTCTAGCAAAATCCGATGCATACAAGTCGATGGACTTATGCCCTTGATGTCGGTAATGGTCCAACCAATAGCTTGCTTATGCTCCTTCAACACCTCCACCAACCGCTTTTCTTGTTCCTTGGTGAGCTTACTAGAAATAATTGCAGGTAATGTATCTCCCTCACCAAGGAACACATACTTCAAGTGATCCGGGAGTGGTTTCAGTTCTACAACTGGTGTCTGCAAAATAGATGGTAACAAAGTGTCACTAGGCACAGTTACTTGTAATGAAGGTGGAACCGTGTGCACGAAGGACACCCCGCTCAATTCAGCTGCTGTTTCCTGCAAGTTAGCAGACACTAAATCATCAGACTTCTTTTCTGCTATTCCGTTCTCAATCACGACCTGTAACTCATCTGAGTTATCCAAATCGAAAGTTTCCTGCACTAAAGGCTCAAACACGTCAATAAGACATAAAGAATGGTCCTCGGTGGGGAATTTCATAGCATTGAAAATATTGTACTCCACCACCTGACCATCAAACTCCATAGTTAGAGAACCGCTGCAAACATCAATCTTAGTTTTCGCAGTTTTCATAAATGGTCTCCCTAACAGTATAGGGGCAGCATGTCTATCGTGCTCCATGTCTAGCACATAAAAATCCGCAGGGAAAATCAATTTATCAACCATGACCAAAATATCTTCTATGACTCCCTTAGGATAAACATTGGACCGATCCGCTAATTGAATGACAATATTAGTTTTACTCATGGGTCCAAGTTTAAGTGACTGATAGATAGAGTAAGGAAGAACATTAATCGAAGCACCCAAATCCAACATAGCTCTATGAAATTCGGTGTCTCCTATAGTACAAGGTATTGTGAACATTCTCGGGTCTCCACACTTAGTGGGCAATTTACGTTGAAACACGGCCGAAACATGTTCACTTACCTTCACCTTCCCGATTTCCTTAAGCCTATTATTCCTCTTTATGGTACAAAGTTCTTTTAAAAACTTAGCATATCGAGGGATACTTTTAAGTAACTCTAAGAGGGAAATGTTTACCTCACATTTACGAAAGGTTTCGTAAACATCATTATCATGCTCCTTCTTACGAATATCCTTCAATGCATCCAGGAAAGGTGGCGGAGGATCGTAGATTTGAACCGATGGTGCCTTCACAGTAGAACTCGGTACTACTTTGTCATCTTCGATCACATGTGTACCCCCATCATCAAAGACCATCTCTTCTTCCTCTTGGATAGACACTTCCTTGGATCTAGCTTTAGGCTTCTCGACCTCTACTAGTTGTCTTCCATTTCTCAAAGACACCGCACTCACATTCTTCTTTGGGTTTTCTACCGTTTGAGATGGTAGACCACCCGATTGTCCCGCTTTTAACCGATTAATCGCGGTTGCCAGTTGACTCACTTGAGTCTCAAGATTCTTGAAATTTTGCTTGTATTCCGCTCGATCTTGAGTAACACTTACAGTGAGTGCCCGAATCATGTCCTCCGTGGACATTGATGAACTCGGTGTTGCTTGTTGTTGTGGAACCTGTGATGTGAACTGTTGTCCCTGAGGTCGTGGAATGAATTGACCTCTAGGAGGGCCACTTGATTGTTGGCCTTGAAAATTCCTCCATCCAAAATTAGGATGACTTTTCCATCCTTCATTGTAAGTTTCGGAGTAAGGATCTCATTTCTTCTTGTTCGAGGTGTTATCCCAAACACCATTCACCTCTTCGGAACCACTCTCTTGCACATAAGGGCATAAATCACTAGGATGTCCCTCCGTGGAACATATACCGCACACCATAGCATGTTGCCTACCTCCCATCATAGTTTGGATCGCCGATGTTAAACTATCGACTTTCTCTTCAAGGTTTGAGTTAGGATTCAATGAGCTAACAACGCGCTTCGAATTTCTCCTAGCATAATCCCTCAAACTTTCCGCTAGATCACTGATAATATTCCATGCCTGCGTCGGGTTCTTGTTCACTATACCACCGCCACTAGCCGAATGAATCATACGACTATCCTCGGGTGTAAGTCCTCCACAGAAATATAAGATAAGATCGTGGTCAGAATACCCATGGTAGGGACAACTGGCACATAACTGCTTGAATCTCTCATAGAACTCGTACATGGTTTCCCCGTCTCGTTGTTCCACATTGCTAATGGCTTTCGTCAAGTGTGCGGAACGGGACGGTGGGAAGTACTTCTCCAGAAATGCTTTCTTCATATCCACCCAAGTTGTGACACTATTAGGTGGTAGATAGTATAACCAATCTCGTAGCTGCAATTGCTCGTCAGTCACACCCGCCGGCTTCATACTAGAGCATACAATATGGAAATCCGAAAGATGTTTGTTCGAATCTTCGATGCTCGTTCCATTGAAAGTAGGTAGATGATGAATCAGACCCGATTTCAGTTCAAAAGTGGCTCCCTCTGCTAGAGCTGGGAAAGTAATGCACAACGGTTGAACTGCAAGATCAAGAGCTGTGAGCTCCTTCAGAGTCCGTGTTTCTCTCGCCATGATTACTTCATCCTAAGATTCGGGTACAAACTCTGGTGTAGATTCTAGATCACTTTCGGGCTCGGGTTGCTGAAAGATGACCAAGTCGCTATTATCACCCCATCTCCACCTGAAAATAGAACGTTCGATCTCTGAATCGAAGGGCTCGAGTGGATTATTAGTGGAACGAGTATTATGCATATGCTAGCGTACCTAAAATAAAAAAAATAAAAATAAAAATAAATAAATAACACACAAAAATTAACTATTGCCCTCCCCGGCAACGGTGTGTATTTCTGTGTGCTTAATCGTGTGTCTTGTAGTGCATTTGTGTTATTTCGGTACGAATGTAAAATAAGCTATTTGGAGAACTCTGATCTCGATCGTTAGTTGGGCCAAGTATGGATGACTCATGAAGAATTGGGAAGCCCAATAGAAGACACGGAGCGAGGAAACAACGAAGGAAACCGTGAATAGGAACAGACGGCCGGGCGAGTCGCATGAAGTCCAGGCGAGTAATCATCTTCAGTACCAGATGTGACCTTTTCAGCAACTAGAGCATAATCATCTTCAGTACCAGATGTGTTCTATTCATTCTTTTTCTTTGGATAATCGATTTTCCAATGTCCCTTCTCTTTACAGTAATGACAGATATCATTGGGTTGTGGACCTTTGGAAACATGAGTACTAGAACCAGATTTATTCTTCCTCGATTTTCCCTATCCCTGACCCCCACTGGCTACTAACCCTGCAGCCTGATTATCTGTAATCATACCAGCCGCCTTATGGCGCAGTTCTCTAGAATGAAGGGACGATCTGGCCTCCTCTAAAGTAATTGTATCTTTACCAACAACAAAAGATTGCACAAAATTCTCATATGATAGCGGTAAAGATACTAATAGAATTAATGCGGCATCCTCGTCTTCTACTTTAACATCAATATTTGTGGACATGACATAGGTCCACCCCGACGCGGCCACGCGCGGGTTTGGGTAGGCGAATGAATCTCCATATGAAACGGATCGAATTGAAATTTAGGTCGAAGTGGAGTCGCCACCGAATTTTGTGGTTATTCGGAACCATTCGAGCCCACTCTATGTCGTAGTGGTCCGTATACAAAATACGGTCCATTTCCGATGTCAGAGTTTATTGGGCTCGTCCCTTTGCATTTGATACCAATACCGACATAATCGGATATTGTGTATTGAATGACTCTCGTGCGCCAACGGTTTCGGGCATCCGGAAACCGAGGTTCTGAGTAAGGGGTGAAGGTACGTGTTGGGAAGCCCAAAAAGGACACCCAACCCCGCCCGCACATTAGCGGCCTCTACTAAGAATTCGAATGACTTACAATACGCGCGCTAGTTAAACGGGAAAATGATATGCAAAGAGTATTTTCCCTAAACATGTGAGTGGAATTGAAAAGGGTTTCTAAGTCAATTTAATGCAATTAATTCTACGTCAAAGTGGAATTTTAGCATGTGGGTTCATTTAGTACAATGAACAAGAATTAAAGTGACAAAAGAAACAAGCAAACGCGGTAGTAACGATGCAATGATATAACGAATAATAACGGTTTGTGCAAATAATGAATTGAATTGAATTGAATGACGTACAAGATGATGCATGGTTCGAAAAGATAGTATAAAAGTGATTAATTATGCACGTGTTGACCTAAGTCGTGAAATACTATCGGGTTTTGAAAATAGTATAATGTACGATTTATTGTGTTAATCGTTACGAGGTTACTCGATCGAGTGGTCGATAGACTCGATCGAGTAGATCCCGAAAAAAGGTTTCTGTTTCGCGTTTTAGACTATACTCGGCCGAGTTATTGACCAACTCGGTCGAGCACATGGCCACTCGATCGAGTCACTGTGAGACTCGATCGAGTGGAGGTCGTGAAAAACATTCTGGTTCGATTTTTGGGACGCCACTCGACCGAGTGGGCTAGGCACTCGGTCGAGTACCCCCTGTACGAATTGTAATTCGTTTGCAAATTTAATTGTTGATTTTGAAATTGCTTTTGATTTTTGATAATTCAACGATTTTACCGAATCGGGCATAAATATTGCACAATTTATGTTCGACTTGGTTTTTTATAAATCGCGAATTTTGTTGAACCGAATATAAATATTGTTGAATTTATACTCGATTCTAATTTCGAATACTCGTTGTATCCCACATTCGATTATTTGAATCGATATGAAATATTAGAGTGAAATAAAAAAAAGATAAATTGATTTGAGTCGTTTTGAGTCAATCAAAACGACAAGAATTTCTCTCCGCGTTTGTAGTGTCATAATTATAACATGACATCTACGTTAGCATCAATAAGAAAATCGAATTGATTGAATTAATTGACTAGATTGTTAGATTCGACATCCAACTATGGAATCGGTATCGAATCTACAAAACCGACGCTTTACTTGAATAAAAAAGGACTTGATTCCCTCGACTTCTCCGACATCGAAATAAATCCCTAGGGATTGTGATGTCGAATCCGTGTCAATGGGTTTCGACCCTTATTAAAATACAATGTTTGCTTTTTTGAGAAATCAATGTGACATGCGAATAACAATAATGATACAAACGATATGAAAATTATTGTTGAAATTGACCTATCTCAATAATCGAGTAATCGGGATATCGGAACAAGCGGCCGTCAACGCGTGTGCAGTACACTTGTATATTCGGATTTCCTTATTCCAATATCACTCATACTCGACACAAATTGATAAGTATTTTAATGCTTTGATCTTGGTATTATCGATATTAGTAGTATTAGGATGCGATAATAACGATAAAATAAATAAATAAAAAACACGACCCGTATGAAGACGACATGACGCGAGAAGGAGAAAGAAAAGAGAAGAAACGGGGTTTCGACACCCTCAACCTACATGTTCTTGTCTCGGATTAGAACTCGTAACCGTGGCTTTAACACTAGAGTCTTCGAGGTGGATGAAGGTTAAGTTATGGTGGCTCGGGTTGTTGATTCCTAAAACTAGTTTAGGGTTTGCTAGGGTGTTGCTTAAGGTTTGCTTAGGGTATATTAGGGTTGGAAAGGAGTTGAATTAGGGTTGAATTTTGGGGTGTAAAGATGTGTGTAAAAAGGTGTTGTAGATGTGTGCATGGGAGTTGCTTATATAGGAAAAGCTAGGGCACCCGGTTTAGGGTTACTCGACCGAGTAAGTGGCTAACTCGGTCGAGTGGCCCGTGAAGCCTGCAGTCGGGCTCAAAACAAGCCCACTCGATCGAGTGGGTGGGTCACTCGATCGAGTGGCCCAGTCGGGTTGCACGGGTCCATTGTTTTGGGCCTTGACTTTGGATGTTTGATGGGTTTTGTTTTTGACTTGGACTTTTGATGGTTGTATGGCTGTTTTCGTGTGTCTCGGAAACGACTTTGACCGGGATTGACCCAATCGTGACAAGTCGGTTTTAATTCCGGTGTCGGTTTCGGCACAAATTAGCCTTATTTGATTGGAAATGGCCCGCTGGGCCTGGATTCGAGGTTGATTTTGTGAGATTAATACTCTGTAAGTGTGTTAGCCAGCGATTAATGGATTTGAGCCCGTATCCGAGCGCATAGAAGCATGTTAGCGTCCGATCATCATCGGGTGTTTTTTTGGGAAACTACCATAGACACTGGCAGTCAAAATGCGGGTGTCTACAATATTACGCAGTTCTAATAATATTGTGTTTAACTGATCGAGATGATCTCGAAGAGGCATACCTTCCTGCATTCTCAGACTGAACAAACGTTGCTTCAAAAGCAACTTGTTGGTTAAAGACTTCGTCATGTATAGACTTTCAAGCTTTTCCCACAGACCCGCCGCGGTTTCTTCCTCCGCGATTTCAATGATGATATCATCAGACAGACACAACAAGATTGTTGAATGTGCCTTCTCCTCCAGAACGGCCATCTCAGCAGTGACTGTGTCGTCTTTCTTCTTCACGAGTGGCGCCCACAGTCCCTGTTGTTTTAACAACGCCCGCATCTTGATTTGCCACAGACTAAAACTATATCTCCCATTAAATATCTCGATTTTAAAGCTCATCACAGATATCTTTCTCACAGATCAAATGAACCTGAATCTCTGATACCAGTTTGTAATAACAGAAGAGAAAAACAAACAAATAAGAACATAAAATCGAGAGACAGATAGATTTACGTGATTCACTAACAACCTGTTAGCTACATCCACGGGCAGAAGGAGGGGATAGTTTTATTAATTTGAGGAGGGGATACAGATTTCCGACTGATATCATAATTTCTAGGGTAGAAGTACGAGAGTTTATATAATACTCTCAACCTAAACAGAAACCCTAAACAGATTAGAAAACCCTATACAATAGGAAACCTAGGTCAGATACTCAGATATTGATTAGGAAATTCTAATCAATCAAATATTAATTAGGAAACTTTCCTAATTAAACAGATTCAGGTCGGAAACCAATTCGAGATCCAAAAGGACAATTGCAAGGCACTTATTTTCTAACAAATTAAATAGAAAGAAGATAGAAAATTGTACCGAAAAGAAAGAAATTGGAACGATGAACAATAAACGATGAAAGAGATCCAATTGCATAATGATTAAGTGTTAAAATTATCCATAGTCGATCCGAAAAACAAGAAAAGTACGAGACACTACCAATTTCTATACCTCCGCTCTCTCTAAAAAACAAAAACGTCCCCTCCAATAGCTTGTTTGAGATTTTATACTCCTAAAAAGAAGAGGTGAAAAGACCAAAACAACCCCAACTTAAAATGTCCAAGGGGAGAAAGATGGAGGGTTAAATAGTCATTTACATCCAAAATAAAACACCATCCAATTCCAACAAGGGAACGGAGATGACGTTGCTGCCTTATTCCCTTGAGAGTGCATGTCTCCATGATGTTTCTTCATAAAGATCGTTGGTCCGGAATTCTGCGTGGGTTTGAGAATGAATTTAAGTTGGTCTTTTAACTCGTCTCGACCCGTTTTCACTCGGTTATTCTCGAGAAGGTACCTACAAAATAAAAACGAGACAAAGCAGTACCCAATTCTCGGAAAATAACAATTATTACGATAACAATAACTAAAACGACTAATTAATAATTAATACCATAAAATGAGCCATTCAACAATTAACGCACATAAAATCGGACTAAATAACGGGTAAAAGTAGGGGTAAATCACTACTAAAATATCACTTCTCAGTACCTCTGTATTTTTAGTTTTTCTATATGGTACCCTGCTTTCATAATCACACATGGTACTCCTCACTTTTAGTGTATTATGTTCTTTTACCCTTAATGACGTTATCCGTCTTTTTTTACTTCTTTTTTCCGTTTCTAGAAATCAGAAACCTACAAATCATTTATCCAACAAATAAAAAAAATCCTACAAAATCAGAAATTACAAACCCTTAATCTAAAAAAAATCACAAACCCTAAGAACACGAAGAACCCAACCACAAATTGAAGAGAAGAGAACCCAGTCACGAAGAACACGAAGAAGCCACTAAGAACACAAAGAAAACAAAGACGAAAAACGCTATCCTAAGATCCAAACACGAAGAAAACCCATCTACCATAATCCCTAAGATTCTAATTCGAAGACACATAAAGAACAGACGAATGTTTGCATTTTATCAACTGGGAATTCGATTTGTGGAAGAAAGCTGAGGTTTCTGACCATGACATCCTTTGCAACTTGACCTATCCAAAAATCTGAAGAAGAGTGGCGCACAACAGTTCTACATACTTAGGCAAAAAGGAACCGAGTACCTCCTTTCTCCCCTGAGCAGTTCACTCAAACTCTTAGGCTACAATACTAAAGAACCTTAATTCAACGTTTTCCCTTCCTCTTTTTAATCAGTGTATACTGCTAATTTTGGTGCACCACTCTTCACCACGGTTTCTTCTTCCTTCGCATTTGTGCAAGAAACGAGTTGCGAGTCACCACCAAAAAAATAGAAAAAGAAAAATGAAGAAAAAAAAATAGAAAAATGAGAAAAAGTTGAGCAAATTCTTTCCATCTTGTTACTTTTGGAAGTTGTAAGAAAAGAGTGATAAGGAGGATTTTGGTCTAAGTACGATAGTTTTCTTTTTATTTTGATGGAGAACTTTAACTTGTATTTTTGATTTTCGGTGGATTTTTTTGTGACATTGGTTAGCGACATGGAGATCTCATTGTAAGGTGGTCGCCTAGTCTTGGTTTATTATGGAGCCATAAGGGGAAGCTATAAGAAGAACGGTGAGTTAATTGGAGATTTTGAGGCCGTTTTTGCTTATGTCTTGGGATAAGACATGAAACGACCACCTCTTTATTTTGGAGAGATAAGAAGGAGATTTGATGTGAGATTGAGTCGGAATCAGACACACCAATGGTCGAAGTGACTGTCGCAGTAGTGGGGGCACCTTGGGAACCAACAAATGCATTCAATGCGCTGATAAGAGGAAAGTCATATCCAAACAACACCTCGTCGCCCCAGCATGGGTAGCACACAATAATACAAGAACATCGGGGCAGACCTGCAACATTATTAGGAATGTCAATGGATCTCATATCCTACCCTGATCCTGGGATCCAATATCGTTAAGGGTAGGATATGGATCGCAATATTTTGGATCCTGAGGATAAGTATCGGACCCTGATCCTTTTATAAAATAAAAGGATCTGGATAAGGATCCCGTCTTTAAGATCCTGATCCAACCCTTATCCTACCCTTTTAGTTTTTTTGCATATTATTGTAATTTCTAAACCTAAGTCCGAGCGCAAATGCCTATACACAATCAATATGTGTTTCTTGTGGACTTTGTTTCTTTTGAGTAAAGTATTTTGGATAATTGATCTTTGCGGTGGTATGGACTAGTGTAGACGTGTAGTAATGTTAATCTGAACTTTGAACTACATTTAACTACTTCACTTTGTTTGAACATTGCATAATTATTGGTTGCTTGAACCCTTAGAATGGTGATTAGTTTGAATTTCTTTTTCTATGAGGTATGTTCTAAATTATCTTTAAATGGTTACATAAGGCGAGAATATAATCTAGAACTGTAATTGAACTTTAAAACGAAAAGATCCTGATCCGATCCATATCCTATCCTGATCCTTAGGATCGGGATAAGGATCCTATAATTTTGGACTCTTAGTATATGGATCAGATCCGGATCCAAGGAGAGAAATAAGGATAAGGATCTGGATCCTATAGGATCCGGTCCAGATCCTACCCTTTGACATCCCTAAACATTATACTTCGACAGCATAACAGAAGACCCACTCCTATCAATTGCCGATGGGCAATTGATGAGGGCGTCATTTATGGCTTGGCCGAGCTAGGGCCTCGACATAGACCCTTTGGGTCGTCCCTCTACTGCTATAGAGAAGGGGACAACTGTAACCCTCGGCCCCATGCATGTGATTGACTTCCATCGGTGGCCGGGCTAGCTGTCATAATCAAGTTTCCCTCCTACCTCCGGGTGATTCATCGGAGGACGACGCCTCTATTGGGACGATGCCACTTCCGGATGCCTATGAGGGAAAATGAGAACTCCCCTTCCCCCCTCTCCTTTCCTACCAAAGACTATAAATACCCATGGTAATCCTTCATTAAGGAGTAATCAATATCTTGCTAATCACTTCTCTCTCTAGAACTAGCCACCTTTCTCCTCACGCGAAAGGTACTTCCCAAGGCACTTGACTGACTTTGACATTGGAGAGGACACCCTCGGACACACTCCGAGGCCTTGTTTGCTACCCTGTGCATGGGTCATCTCCTCAGGTTGACTAAGGACGTCAAAGGGATCTAGAGAATGAAGCAAAAAAAACCGGTTCAACAAGGAACCCAGAAGAACGCACAAATCAACCTGTATTTAACGCCAGGTTAGATCCGTCCCCAAACAATGATGATAATAATAATAATAATAGTAATGATGATGATGATGATGATAACAACCCGGATTTTTGATGACTTAAATTAATAGATAATGCGAAAAGTTATCCAAGTCATTTAATTAAAATTATATCAGAGTGCAAATAAATCTGGATCGCTACGGATCCTTACAATAAATGACTATTAATTACATAATCTTGATTCAACAGTACAGAATATAGATTGTATTTTTATACTAAACATATTATTACAATCTCTCACTCGTTTCCCCAACGTCTTATACCGGCAAAAAAATAAAACAGAGGCCGCTGAGCGGAACAGCAACCAAACCGTTCATCTAACATCACCTCATACACATAAGACAATCATGTGAATAACCAACAACATGCTTACAAAAATATTAAAGGATAAGACGTAAAAAATAGTTTCCTTTAATTTAATTCAATTAACCAACATGTGAGGTGATGAAAACGGTAAAGTTTAGAAAATGTGACATTGACAGCCATTTGATTTTAAATCATTTTTCACGTAAACAGATAAACACACGAGCTATGAGTCCTAGTATCACTGCTACATCCTATTGACTTGCATCTCACAAATAGAAGTAACAGTGTTACCGACTTCTAGACTGAACCGATCTTATGAGGTTTACATCTCATCCATATGGCTCAATTGGGTCCGAACTTCAATTATATTATAGGTTTATTCAGACGAGGCTCTTGGCGAAATGAAAGCCGATGATTACATTCTCTGCATCACCAAGAGGGAACCCGCAGTTTTCAGAATCCTGTTCTGCCCCCGCTACTTAGGTGGTAATACTGATCAAGTACTTGTCTATACATGCGCACATATCCTACGCAGACTCTAGAGCCGCAGCTCTCACTGCCGTAGGACGTCTACCTTAAACACTAGGTTGACTCTCGGACCTCAGCCTCCGAGTCTGCTTTTCATTACAAGTGCAGTCAAAACACCACATATGGTAGAATCCAACACAAGCTATTCGTTCCAAACTCGCATCGCAAAATTTATATTAAAGTCGCTCATGAACAAGTAATACTTTATTTGGTGACCTTTAATAATTGAATTGGTCGGACTCATTTGAAATAGTCAAATCCTCGAATACTTACTTTTAGTGTGACAACGTTATACTTTAATCGTCAAGTGTCACCCGAAACATTATATCCCAAATATCGTATAACTTATTTTAAAATAGTAATTTCTTTAAATGAAATTTAATATTAAAATAAAAATTAAGGTATAATAAAATATTATTTTAAACTTATAGTTTCTGAAAAATATAATTTAAGTCATACTTAGTCGATTTACAAAATCTGGCGTAAAATCATTTTATAATATTTTATGAATGTCAAGTAAAAATTTCGAAATAAAATAAATCCATTTATTATAGAAAATGTAATTTATAAATTTCTACCTATATAAAAATAATAAGTATTATTAAATAAGTATTTTGTAGGTTACTAATTTATTGTATTATTATAATATATAAACAAATGTAAAAGTACCAAAGAAAACTAAAAATATGACCAAAATTACAATTATATAAAATACATACAAAATATAAAGTACATAAAATAAATATACATAGTAAATAGAAATAAATAAATAAAATGATATAAGTAAATTTTATTATTTTAAGTTCTTTTATTCATTTTCTCAATTTCTCATATAAATAGAAATGTAAAGGTGATAAATAAGTAAATTAAACAAGTGGTAATTTGATTAAATTAAATTTTGTCGTAAACAAAATACGGAGTACATAACAAGATACATTTTGCATATATACTTAAGTGAATTAAATATAACAAAATTTGAATAGCATATAACATTTTTGTATATAAGTAATTTAGTCTATAAGCCCAATTATTTAAATAAACAATTTATTAAGTTAGTAACATAATATACTTATGTATATACACTCCTTCCGTTCATAATCTTTTGCCCCATTTCATCATTATTTGTGAGGAGTATTTTAATGAAACGGGGCAAAAGATAGTGAACGAAGGGAGTATAAAACATTGTTAGAAGAAAAGTTTGGTTACCTTAATTGCTATTACGGAGTATTTATTAACGTTATTAAGAATTAAAGGTGGTAGGTCAATAATATTGTCTACGTTAGGAAAGTCACCTCCTTCCCCTTTTTGAAAGAAATTTTTGGTCGAAATTGATTTGGCTCTTAATACGGTTCCAGAAAAATGATTCCGTCAAATACAGAGTAGTTCCTCATTCCCGATGCTTCAATCATATAGAGAAGAACGAGGGAGTAATTAAATATAGTATGTAGTACAGAGTATGTAGTATGTAGTATATAGTAGTATGTAGTATGTAAAAGTATATATAGTACTCCGTAGTAAGGAGCATGTAGTAGTAGTTACTATATAGTAGTGTAGTATTAGTAGTAGGCTTAGTGTGTACTGTTAGGTGTATAGGGGAAAATATGATTATACACCTGATTGTACAGTAGCATTGTACACCAAGGCAAACTATTTGAGCTTTTGTGTATATATTTATTGAGCTTATAAAAGTTTCTGAGCTGAGTTGTAAGTTTTTGAACTTAAACATATAGGTGTAATGTTGATAGTGTGTAGGAAAATACGTGGGAGCGACGCTAACGTGAGAGTATATACGGAGTCCAAGTTTCGGTCCGCTTCTCGTACAAACGTCTTTATTTCTTTCTTAAGAAGTTGAAATATAAGATTACGAAATTAAAATAATGGAAACTGTAAAAAAAATTAAAAAAAAAAAGGAATTTGTGAGACGATAAGTAATACAGACGATAAATAGTATTATGAGACAATAGTTATAATTAATCATTATTTAAGAATTCGATAAATTATTTTTAAATTTTTACTAGACGAGAAAATGTCAAAACGACAGGTCATTATTAAAAATATTTTCAAGTTTTAAACTTTATTTAACGAAAGATAATTTTTTTTAATAATTCGATAAATAAATTCCCATTTTTTAATACGAGATAATTTTTAATTTAATGAAAATAAAATATTTTATTCACGAAAATAACTTTTTAAGCGTTAAACTTGGTTTAAATAAATGTTTAAAATTTTAACTTTATTTGAAAAATACGAGGTGTTACAAATAATAATAATAATAATAGAACCTCTCTCTTCTCTCTCTCTAAGGAAGTTTTCCCTCTCGCAATAGTCATTGCCGATGACTGCAACGACGGGTACGGGTCGGGGAAGAGGAAGGCCACCTAAGAACAAACATAAATCTGATTCCGCACTTAATGGGGAACATATTGATACAAATTTCAACACTAATAAGGAGCCGATTGAGGATGAAGAACTGCAGGTGCCTGAAAAGCAGGGGACTCCATCGATCAATGAATTGATCAACGAGGCTCTCTTATCCTCCCAGAAATTGCAGCAGAAAGATAAGAATCTTTTTCTCAATTCTAATTCGTGTAATTCTGAACTTGGAAGGAGTGATCCTACCAAGGGAGAAAACAGGGATGAAGGGGGGGGGACTAACGTGGAGCTGACAATTGGGGGTGATAATATGAATAAGAGTCAGGATAATGTTAATTCATGGGCGAATCGAGTAAAACAAACTAAAATTGGTATGGATTTATTCTTTGTTGATAATGGTGGTATTTCAGATGAGATTGATATTCATTTGGACGATTTTGAGCATGAATTAAAATTATGGAAATATACTTTAATGGCGAATGTTCTGGGTGCAAAGCCTACTTTGAAACAGATGACGGAATTTGCTATGACGAATTGGAACACTGTTATGCCGGTGGTGCAATATTTCAAGAAAGGTTGGTTCTCGGTCAGATTTCGCAATCAGGAAGACATGGATTGGGTTTTGCGAGGTGGACCGTGCCAATTGGGGAGAAACTCGATGATTTTAAAACAATGGAGTCCTATGTTTTCTTCTGAAATGGATGGGACTTCAACTGTACCGGTTTGGGTTATTTTCCCGGACCTCGACCCATATCTGTGGTCGGATGCTGTACTTAGTAAAATGGCGAGTAAAGTGGGGAAGCCACTGTATGCTGACTATACTACAACGTATAAGGAGTGTCTTTCCTTTGCTAGAGTTATGGTGGAGGTAGATGTATCGAAGGAATTGTCGTTTCAGGTTGTCCTCAATATCCTAATTTTGGGTAAGTCAATCCAGAGAGTGGATTATGAATGGCTGCCATTCTTTTGCCATGGCTGTGGAAAATTGGGTCATGAGATCGATACTTGCAAGAAGGAAAAGAAGAAGAAGGTTGCAGGGGGTGTATCTACATTAAGATATACTCCTAAGAAGGTTTTCCCCCAAGAGCTAGGTGGTACCTCACAGGATGGAATGCTTGGACATTCTATTCCTGCTGAAATGCATCAAGGATCTCTTGGGGAGGAGTCACCCGGAGGCCTGATTATCACTGACTCAGGACCCCATGTACTAGGCGGTAGCTCAATGGGTGAGGATCAGAATGAAGGACAGAACAAGGCAGCAGAAGGCTTTGTGGGCCTGAATGCTTGCTCTGATCTTGAATCTGGATTCACACCTGTTGTAAGTCGTCCAGGATGTGATGGGGTAGGTCTTAAGGTAAAAGGCTCTGGTGCGAACTTTGAGGAGGAAAGGCAGGATAAGGGGTTTGCAGCATTGCTCACGCCAAATAGATATGCAATATTGCAGGGCAATGGTAAGAATTCGCAGGAAGGGGAGGATTTGTATCCTTCAATAGAGGCAACAGTTCCTCCTGATATAAGTACATGATTATCGGTACTTGGAATATTAGGGGTGGAAATGAACCTTTGAAGCAAAATGAAATTATGAAGCTGATAAAGGGTAGGGGGATTGATGTTCTTGGAGTTTTGGAAACAAGAATTAAATATGATAAAGCTAAGTCTATTATTAAAGGTAAATTCAAGGGTTATAAGTCATCACAAATTACAGTTGCCACTACAATGGCAGGGTTTGGGTCAATTGGAACCCGAGTAGTGTTAATATTAATAAGGTGGAAATTGCTTATCAATGGATTCAATTCAATGTTCAGCATTTTGCATCACATAAACATTTTGCTGCTACTATAGCCTATGGTCATAATGACCCTATTGAGAGAGAACGCTTATGGGAGAATATGATTCAGTATAGTAGACGAGTGGATAGTTGCATTGCCTTGGGCGATTTCAATATCATTCGTTACGTACAGTCATGAAAAGAATTGAGGGGGGGGGGGGGGGGCAGACCCGAATATTGATGATATGGAAGCTCTTAATAGTTGTATTGAGGAATGTGGATTACAGGATAGCACAAGCCAAGGATGTGAGTTCACTTGGAGCAATAAACAAGATGTTAATGATAGAGTGTGGACTCGTTTGGATAGAGCCCTAGTTAACATGAATTGGATTAGTTCGTTTCCTGACTCTTATGCAGAAATTTTGGCCCCTGGAGTGTCTGACCATTCTCCAGTGTTGGTCAAGTTTGGCATGGAGAGTAAACAGTATAGACGCTTCAGTTTCCTCAACTGTTGGACCTCCCATCCCCATTTTCAAAGAATTGTCCAGGAGGCGTGGTTTAAGAAGGTGTATGGAAGTACAGGTTATCAATTTTTTAGCAAATTAAAGAATGTTAAAGATGCTTTAAAGAAATTGCAAAAAAGTTCTTTTACAAATCTGGAACAAAGGATTACTGAATTGGATAAGGAGTTGGATGGTTGTCAAAAGATGATACAGGAATAGAGGAATGATGTTAACTTGTTAGATAAGGAGAGAATTATTCTTCATGAATGGAGAAGACTTAAGCAAGCGAAGATAAGTATAGCTCATCAAAGGGCGAAAATGGAAAATATTGTAAAGGTTGATGCTGCGACTTCTCACTTTCATTCTAGGATTAAAGAGAGGAAACAGCAGCAAACAATTAGGGTTATCAAGGATAGGATGGGCATTCAAAGAGAAGGAAGAGAGGAAGTGGCTTCAAGTTTTGTTGAGTATTATGAAAGCTTGTTAGGGAGCAAGAAGAATGTTGCTTGTATACATACTGATAGCATGGCAGGAGGAGGAAAGGTTGAGGTTAATGATTGGGAGGCTCTATTGAATCAGCTTTTAGATGAAGAGATTAGAAGAGTTGTATTCTTCGCCGACGATCTTATGGTGCTCACTAGTGGTGATTTACCTTCAGTTAAAGCTAAAATGGGTGCCCTTGAAATCTTTGAAACTGAATCAGGTTTGCAAGCCAATGGGGAAAAAACAGATATCTATTTTGGAGGTGTTAAGGAGGATGTCAAGGACCTTATTTTGGCTGATACCGGGTTTACTCAAGGGGTTTTTCCCTGCAAGTATTTAGGTGTACCTTTGAATGCTATCACTAATAGATTGATGCACTATAATGATCTTTTAGCGAAGATTAGGGGATCATTCAGTGGATGGTCTGCCACTGCCCTCTCTTATGCGGGTAGGATTCAGTTGATTAACTCAGTCATATTTGGCATCCTAAACTACTGGAGTGCAAACACACTGTTGCCTCAAAATGTTTTACTGAAGCTTAAGCAGTTTTGTAGAACCTACCTTTGGACGGGGAATATTGAGAAGGGACGAATGTATTATAAAAGCTGGGATAGTATGTGCATACCTTGGGAAAAGGAGGGATTTGGGATTATTGAAATGGAGGCTTAGAACAAAGCTTTAGTGAGTCAGTGGCTTTGGAAAATTAAAAAGAATAAGCAAGGATTATGGATTGCCTGGATCAACTGTTACGTTCTAGGTACCCATTCCATATGGGACATAAACAAGGAGGAACGTCATACCGCTACACTAAAGAGTATATTGAAGATCAGAGACGAAATTATTGTAGGTGTGGGAGATAAACACAAGGCTGTTGAGTTGATCTGCAACTGGCAAGACAAAGAGAAATTCCAGGTTACTAGGGCGTATAGCCGGTTTAGGAGAAAATATCCAAAACAACGATGGCTAAAGCTGATTAGGGGCCAAGAGGTTATTAATAAACACGGTTTCATCACTTCTATGGCAGCTCAAGGGAAACTCCCGACAGTGGACAATATCAGGAAAAAAGGGCTTCCTATCATTAATAGATGTGTTCTATGTAGACTAGAGAAGGAGGATCATATGCATTTATTTTTTAACTGTAAGTTTGCTGCGAGTATTTGGCAGGAGATAAAGTCTTGGCTGAGTATACAGGGAAGAGGAGATAAACTACAAGATGAGCTGAAATGGAGCATGGTGAAGGGTAGGAGGAAACATTGGAAGAATTGATGGTATTGCCATTGCATCGCGGCTGTCGCATAACATATTTGGAAGGAACGTAACAACAGATTATTTCAGAATGGAAATAGATCTTGTAGTAGCATCATTAGTCAGATTAAATTTGAGACTTTTATTAGGATGAGGAGTAGGGGTATGGATATTAGTCTCTTACGTCAAGCTTAGTGGGGTTCGAACACTTGTAGGGGGTTTCCTTTTTTGTAAGTCGAGTCTCCTTTTTTCTACCCATGATGGATGAATAAAGGAGTCATAAACCTCTTGCAAAATAATAATAATAATAATAATAATTATTATTATTATTATTATTATTATTATTATTATTATTATTATTATTATTATAATAAGTCTAGTAATAATTCCTGCCTTTCTCCTTCTCTTCACTTGGGGAGCTTGATGCAGAGGCTGTTGCGTTGCTCAAACGGATTCAAAAAATTTCTATCTCTCAGGATGCAGGGGCACGCGCAGCTGCTTTTATTTTTACTAGACTTAGCTTTAATAATAATAATAATAATAATAATAATAATAATAATAATAATAATAATAATAATAATAATAATAATAATAATAATAATAATAATAATAATAATAATAATTTGGAAGGAGCGCAACAAAAGGATTTTCGTTGACAAAATTTCATCAGTAGAGAGTATTTTTGAGCAGAATTGTTTTGCTGTTTGTACTAGACTGAAAGCTAATCCTACCAATCCTAAAATTAAGAGGATCTTAGATCATTTAGATGCTCCTTGATGTATCTTTAGAGTGGTAGTTTTTTGCATAATCTTGGAATTTCATCTCTTTTTGAATGAAATGATAAATTTTCTGCAAAAAAAAAATATATAATAATAATAATAATAATAATAATAATAATAATAATAATAATAATAATAATAATAATAATAATAATAATTCCTCTGGTTTTCTTTTATCTTCCCATTTGCTCAATATATGAGTGAGAAATTATATTAAAATGGGAAGATAAAAGAAAACCAGATGAAGTATTAACAATTAATTGATTAATTTAAAGCTGTCATTGAAGAACTTGATACTTTTGCTGGTGAAACTGATCTCAAAGCCAATAGGGAGAAATCTGACATCTACTTTGGTGGAATCCATGAAGAAGTGCAAAGCCTAGTATTGTAAGTTACTTAATTCAAACAAGGTTGCTTCCTGTTTAGATATCTAGGGCTACCACTGAATAACAATACCAACAGACTTGAGCATTATGCTAGTCTTATTATCAAGATTTAGTTAGCTGTTAACAACTAGTCCGCTAACTGCTGAACATTTGCAAGAAGGATTCAACCCATTAACTTTGTAATTTTTGGGATTTTCAGTTATTGGCAGCAAACACCCTGATTCGTGGCAATGTTATGGAGAAAAGTGGCAAAATTTGCAAGAACTATTTTTGGACAGGTAATAGTAGCAGGAGAGGAATGGTCTTTAAAAGTTGGGAAAACATATATTTGTGCCCCATGTGATGAAGGTAGAGTCTAGATAGGCGATTTTAAAGCTTGAAATAAAGCTCTCATTAGTTTTAAACTTTGGAAGATACTAATGTCTCACAAGAACGACGACTTGTGGACTGCCTGACACGCATAAGCATTAATTACATCCTGGACATAGGACTATTTTGGAGATTTACAAGAAAGAAAGCTATATATATTGCTACCCTTAAAAGCATTCTTAGTGTGAGGGATGAGTTGGTTCTCTCGGAGGGGTCTGTTATACAGGCTAGTAACTTGGTTCAAGGATGGGTGATTGGAGGCTCTTTCAAAGCAGCAAAAGCATATGACTGGTTAAGAAGTTCTAACAGGTCTATGAAGTGGTTTAGGAGCATTAGCGGTAACGAGTAGGGATGGCAACGGACCGGATCCGGACCGGATCCGCATGGATCCAGATCCAGATCCGCACTCCTAGTTGCGGATCTGGATTCGACGGATCCCAAAAATGTAGATCCAGATCCGGATCCGCCGGATCTGGACCGGATCCGGATCGGATCCGCGGATCCAATTTCTTACGTAAATTCTACAATTTTTTTAATTAATACGTATTTGCGATTATATTAATTTTCATAATTTTACAAATAAAATTGAATATAAAGATTCATAATCAAAAATTAATAAACTAAAAGAAAAGAGTCTTATAAATAACCAAAAAAACACAAATTAAAGTTCTAAATTTTTTATTATAAATAAAAAGGATTTACGGATCCGGATCCGGATTTATTTATTAAGATCCAGATCCAGATCCGTTTAAATATAGCGGATCCGGATCCGGATCCATATCCAACGAATCTCAAAATTTAGGAACCATATCCGATCCGTGCGGACCGGATCTTGCGGATCCGGATCGGATCTCGGATCCGTTGCCATCCCTAGTAACGAGGTGATGCCTAAGCATGGAATAGTTACTTCTATGGCAGCTCAGAAGAAATTAACCACAGTGGATCTTATTCAAAGGAGAGGGACCCCCCTTACCAACTAGTGTGTACTCTGCGAGCAGAAATTGGAGAGCTGCAAGCATCTCTTCTTTTCCTGTTCTTACTCATAGCAGCTTTGGCAACACCTTTAAAGCTAGATGCATATAAGCATATTAGAGGTAGAAGCAATGATCTTATCTTGGAGCTGAAATGGTCTGTAATAGAATATAAATGGACTTCAACCATCACCTTAAGGCTTTGGTTGAGACCCATTTATATTTTATTACGCCCCCTAACTTGGTATCAGATGTAGAGGTCACGAGTTTGAACCCTAGCAGCCCTCAATATTTCGAACTCTCAAGTGGAATCTCAACGCATGGTACGAGGGAGCCTGTGCACACTAACCACTCCTCAAGTCCGATGAGCATTCGAGTCAGAGGGCGTAATGGAATATAAATGGCCTCAACCATCACCTTAAGCTGATGCTTGAGGCCCATTTATATTCTATTAGTCTGGACAGAAAAGACATAGAAGGTGGGACTGGAAGCAACAATGATTTAGCTCAACACTTACTGATAAACGGCATTTTAGTGAGTATTTTACCCACGTTTATTACTTCTTCGGGTCGATTTTATGTGCTTAATTGATATTATAGCTCATTATAGGTTATTATACGATATTAAGTGTTAATTAATCGTTTTAGTTATAATTATCGTAATAAATGTTATTTCCGAGAATTTGGTACTGCTTTATTCGTTTGGACTTTGTAGGTAGCGTTTCGGGGTTAACCAAGTGAAGACGAGAGATGAAGCGGAACTTAGCGAGATGAAACGATTAAACCCGAGTCAAAGTCGAGTTTGACCTTGACCCAAATGCTCCTAATGCCCGTCACCCACTCACTCTTTTCCCCCTTCATTTTGATATCGTCAATCATCATCACAAGTTAGGACTCCCCAACTCCAGACACCTTCATTACATTCATAATCACCAGCCATCATTCACCATCACCATCACCATCACCATCACCATCAAGCTTGCTTGGAATCTATAACCGCTACCAGCTCTCCCTTTGGTTTCCGTCGAACTCTGATCAATACGACGGCAGCAGCAGCAGCACCGTGCTCAGTCCACCTCTTCACCGCCTACCTCCAGCTCGCCACGCACCATGTGAAATTGTAAGATTGAGCTTCAAGATCCAACAATGGAGGAAGCGAGAGACAGAGAGAATGGTAGACACGCAAATGTAAATATGAAATGTGTATTATATAGATAGAATTACTGTACATGGAAGTGTGTATATATACAAGAGTTTGTTATTATCTCTAACTAATTCATAAAACCCAAAATATCTAGATATTATTTCCACATCCCCCCCTCAAGGTGGGATTCCAAATTGAGGATCAAATTGAATTCCCAACTTGAATGAAAAAAAATTATGTTGCTGATGACCCAAAGGTTTGGTCAGTACGTCCGTGAGTAATAAATCCTTCTTGCACCTTTTCACGTACATAATGACAATCGATATTGAGATGCTTCGTACGCTCATGAAACACCGGATTAGCGGCAATATGTTGGGTTGATTTGTTGTCACAGTGCATAGGAATAGGCAAGGGAACATTTACTTGAAAATCTGTCAACAGGCCTGCAAGCCAAACTACTTTACTGGCAGTATAAGACATTGCCCTATACTCAGATTCTGTGGTAGACTTAGAAACCGTCTTCTGCTTCTTGGTCTTCCATGAAATAAGAGAGGAGCCCAGAAAGGTGCATTGACCTGTAACAGATCTGCAACTAAACTTGCAATTACCCCAATCTGCATCACAAAAAGTTTCCAGACTAAGGTCATTCGTAGAAGAATAGAACAAAGCCGCATTCTTGGTACCCTGCAAATACCGAAGAACATGTACTCCAGCATGAAGATGTGGTTCTCTAGGTAAGCTCAAGAATTGGCTTAAGTGTTGAGTAGAAAAGAACAAGTCAGGTTTTGTGAGACTCAAATATAGCAACTTTCCAATTATCTTCCTGTAAATCTCAGGATCAAGAAGAATGTCACCCTCTTCAGTAGACAACTTTAGCCCTTGAGGCAAGGGAAAAAGAGAAGGGTCACAATTAGACATGCCAGCATCCTTGAGCAGGTCATGGACATACTTTCTTTGATTCAATAAAATGCCTTCATGGGACCTTGTTACTTCAAGCCCTAAAAAATATCTGATTTCACCAAGGTCTTTAATGGTGAATGTAGTGTGTAAAACTTGCTTCAATTGCTGGATTTGTGTAAGATCTGTTCCAGTTACCAACAAATCATCCACATATACAAGAACCATGATGAAAGAATCTCCTGTCTTCCTGAAAAACAAGGAGTAATCATACTTGGATTGGGCAAATCCTTGAGAAACCAGCAATTTTGTTAACTCAAGATTCCATTGTCTCGATGCTTGCTTGAGGCCATATAAAGACCTTTTCAGTCTACAAACTTGACCTTTAGAAGCTTTAGAATAACCCTCTGGTGGTGCCATATATAATTCTTCATCTAGAAAACCATGTAGGAAAGCATTATTTATATCCAATTGATGAATATACAAGTCCTTCGCACCTGCTACTGCCAAAAGCATCCTAACTGTGGTAAACTTTGTTACTGGGGAGAAGGTATGTTTGTAGTCTTTTCCTTCAACTTGGTTATATCCTTTAGCCACCAATCTGGCTTTGTACCTTTCAACTGTCCCATCTTGTCTATATTTTACTTTATAGACCCATTTAGAACCAATAGGTTTATAACCAGTGGTCAATGTCGTCAATTCCCATGTACCATTTCTCTCCAGGGCATCCAATTCTAATTGCATAGCCTTAACCCAATGAGGATCTGTGTGGGCTTGTTTATATGTAGATGGCTCAGGGATGGCCATGACATTATTAAGGGAAGAAATAAGCTCTGGAGGATATGAATTAATATCAAAGACAGTAAAAGAAGAAGCCAAATGTGCAGTAGCATTGGACTGAAGAGTAGGGCAATAAAAATCATGCAAAGAAACAGGTGGTTTAGTCACCCTTTGAGATCTTCTGGTCATTGTAGGGCCAGGAGGAATATATACTATAGACACACTGTCAGGAGGCTGAGGCACCTCAACTGTATCAGCTGCATTATTAGGAGACTGAGTGAATGAGACCTGATCTGTATGATCGAGGTCTGGCAAAACAGTAGTGAATTCATCAGGAAATTCAGGAATGGTTGGAGTAGACGAGGATGGGACAACAGACTTATAGGGGAAAGTAGTCTCATAAAAAACTACATCCCTACTGACAATAATTTTTTGTGCTTCTAAATCAAAGAGTTTGTATCCTTTTTGACCAAAGGGATACCCAAGGAATATACATCTACGTCCTTTGGAATCAAGTTTATCTCAATGGTTTGCAGAAATCAAAGCAAAACAGAGGCAACCCATAATTTTTAGCTCATCATAAGATGGTGGCTTCCCCATTAACACCTCATAAGGTGTGCTCCAAGACAAAATGGTTGTAGGCAGCCTATTAATGACATAAGTTGCCGCTAAAATGCATTCACCCCAGAAATCTTTAGGCAAATTGGCATATAACCTCATAGCTCTTGTTGTTTCAAGTAAATGGCGATGTTTTCTTTCCACACGGCCATTCTGTTGGGGAACCCCTGGAATCCTACGTTGATGAATAATGTCTTTCTAAGAAAAAAATTTAGCTCATGATTCTTGGACAATCTCAGTCCCATTGTCACTCCTCACAACTTTAACTGAGACCTTATGTTGATTCTCGACTTGAGCAACAAATGATTCTATGGTGGAAAATACAAGAGTCTTCTCTTTTAAAAGAAATGTCCAAGTTACTCTAGAATGATCATCAACGATTGTAAGAAAGTAACGTGCTCCTGTCAAACTAGCAATCCTATATGGCCCCCAAAGATCAATATGAATCAAGGCAAATATTTCTGCAGATCTTGAAGTATCACGATCAAATGATTGTCTATGAATTTTTGCCATAGTACAAGTCTCACAAGAGTAATTCTTTAAATCTGATTTATTAACCTCAGGAATGTACTGCATTTTTACAGTAGAAGTGTGTCCTAAACAAGCATGCATCCACTCAACTTGACTATGAACATGACATCTATTTGAATATGTACATGACAGACTGGTTTGCTCAGATGTGAGAATGATGGTGGGATTTACCGTGGGTCCCGCCAACAATATAAAACCGACTATTCCTAGTGGGTAGCTAGGGCAAGTAGGTTCGATATCCACGGAGACGGTATTGTAAGGTCTAGACTAGGTCGGCCTAAAAACGAGACTAAGTCACAAACAAACACAAAGAAAAGCTAATTGACAAACTATGATGGGAGAAGAGGTAAGACAAGGCTAACAATGAACTAGGCTAAAACAATGCTAAATGAAATAACTAAATACAAACTAAACAATGAACTAGAGAAATGATGACTAACTAAGAAGTTGAATCAAAAAATGGAGAAAAAGTGGGTTAGGTCGGGTTCATAAGTGTAGATGGGTAATTGGGGTGGTCTAGGGTGTAGGTTCCTCCTAATTGCTAGAGTCGGTCCGGGCTCTCGCTACGTAGACCGACACCGAGGTAAGTTCGCGCTCTCACGACTAAGACTAACCTCAACATGATCACATACTAGACAAACAATGAGAAGATGAGCACAAGTATGGGAAGCATGGTCACTACTACTCACACAAGCATATCAACAAACACATAGAGTGCCCAATATGTGACTAACAACAAAGATTCACCCTTTACCCCTAATCAAACCCTAATCATCCATAATCTACCCTTAATCCCCCTACTAACCCACAAGGAGACTACTCACTCATTATCAAACTTACCATAACAACAATAAGAGAAAACAACATCATAAACCAAACATCCATTATTAAGAACAAGAACAATAACAATAAACACTAAGTAAAGATTCAAACTTGAATAAATAACAAAGAACAAGAGTAGAGAGGATTATACCAACAACAAGATGATGAAAAAGATGTAAACTTTCACAAATAAGAAACCCAAATCAACTCCAAGGTTGTCAAGCTTGGATGAATCTTCAAGTATCCTCTTAATACAAGATTAACTAAACTAGCTTAATAAAGATTTACTAAAGATCAACGAGAGATTAAAACTAATGTGAGGAACACTAATCTAGGGTTTGAATGCTTAATGGAGGCCTAAAATAATCTAGGGTAAACTAGTGTAAGGTATGGTGCTTAAACATTACAAAGGAGAAGTATTTATAGGGTTACAAGAATGACGGAGGAAGAAAAGAGTCACGCGGGCTTCAGCTGTCTCGTCCCGCCCGGGACGGTTTGGTCCCGCCCGGGACGGTGTGGTCCCGCCCGGGACGGTTTGGTCCCGCCCGGGACGGTTTGGTCCCGCCCGGGACGGTTTGGTCCCACCCGGGACGGTGTGGTTCCGCCCGGGACGGAGTCAAAACAGCAGCTATGCTAAATGCGCACCTCATCCCGGACGGGATGAGGCCATACCCGTCGGGGATGAGTCTTGTAGGCCTCCAATATGATCTTTAAGGTTCCTCCTTACTTCACATGGACTTCTTATCGACTCTCGGGTCTCGGGATCGAGTCTAAGGACCTCGGGATCGGGTCCCGAGGTCTCGGGGTCGAATCCAAGGCATCGAGTGATCGTTCCTCCGCTTCATTGGCTCCGAAAAGTGTATGTATTGAGTCGGAATCGCTCCAACTCTTCATGAATGGTCTCGGGAACCTGAAACGAGCTAGAGGAAGAATAAGTAGCCCATGAACCGCTCCCAAGGAGCGATTCCGCAAGGAAAATGGGACCAAAACACAGCAAATTAGGCACTACAAACTACACTTATCAACTCCCCCACACTTAACCCTTACTCGCCCTCGAGTAAGCACAAACTAACTACTAAACTAGCCGAGTGGGTATTAATTAGCGCACCCTACGCCCTTTCAACTCACGCGAGTACACTTAGAGGATAAGTGCTCTCCGCAAGGCAAGTGAGGTCTTGCGACAAAACCGTGGATGCAACCGGACACAAAAACACATAAACAAACAAACACACAAACAAACACACAAGAGGTTGCACCCAAAACGAAACAAATACCGCTTCCCTTTAAAAAGCGGTGAAAGAAGCACCAGTTTAGGACTCCAGGCAAGTGACAATGTTCCCAAGCTAGCAATACAAACCAAGATGGACAAAACCCTAGTAGTATGACGACAAAGCAACAAAAACGTTGGTAACTTACCTAGGTTCCTCCTAACCTTCTAAGAACGTACTACGGGATGATCGGCGGGATGGAAAAAGGATGAAGCACGGTGTTAGTCGACACTGTAGGTAAGTGAGACCCCGCCCCCTTTAGCAATGAGCCAAGAGGGTCGTCCCATGACCGAAACCGCCTAACTAGTCCAGGTAAAAAGGTGGAAATAATTGCAAAGTGAGGGAAGACCGACCTTTGCCGCTATCATCCTTCCTAGGGATTCGGTCCTTTGGTAGGCTCTTCACGGCAAAAGTCGGAAAAAGGCTTCTTTTTGTGGGGTTAGGATCTTTTTGTGAGACGATTTTCTTTTGGCATTTTCTCTTTTCTTTTTGCATATTTGCTTTGTGTGTTGCCATGCCATTTCTTTTTCTTCTTTTCTATTTTCTTTTTGGTTTTTTGTGCCATTTCTTTTTCTTCAATCTTTTCTTTCTTTCATCTTCTTTCATTTTCTTTTCTTTGCCCTTTTTGGCTTGATTTGATTGATAGGCATTTCTTGGCAATTAAGAAAGAGAGACTTCAACATATTGCAACTTTATTTTGTGGAAATGTGTAGGAGGTAGGGGAATGGGAGAGTCGGGAGCGCGCTTTCTCCCTTCAAACCCACAAAAAGGTGGAGAACTTGGACTAATCAAACAACCTCAGACACGGTCACCTAAGGGACAGGACTCGGCAACCAAGGCCTTTTCACACCGTGGGTGGTCAAAATGGTCAAAATGCAAATCCCGTAGAAATCCCTAGTAAGCTAGGTGGACTCAAGGTAAGAAACCAACGAAACTATTGATTTAGGGTCATTCTACTAGACCAAAGTCCAAGACTCGATTCATACTACAAAACAGGGAAAGTAAACACTTGCGCACTAGTCACTAAACCGGGTTTTCGAAAACCTATTTACACACTAGGCACAAATACAAGACAAGACGAAGACACGACGGAAACGAAAGAAAAAGAAATAAAAGATAACAAAACAAAACAAGGAGGTACAAACACATAAACAAAACAAACACCACCCCGAACATCCAAACAAGCGCCCAAATCAACCGCAAACTTTACAAAGCTCCACCCGAGCACACCATATCATAAACCTTCTCCAAACTTCACAAGAAATAAAGAGGGAAAAAGGGATAGAAGATGTTATCGGATGTCTTGAAAGCTTTCCAAAACCAACGGTGATTAAGCAACCTATAAGGACAAGGGAGGCAAAACACACACAAGGAAACAAATATACGACACAACGACGCAAAAGTAAAACACACAAAAGAAAATCTTTTTGATTTTTGAGAAAAAATTTCAAATTTTTAGGGTTTTTTAAAGATTTTTCGGAAAAACTACGAAAATAAAACTAACTACGATAGAATATCACTCCCCCACACTTAAGCCGAGCAATGTCCTCATGCTCGACCGTAGTGTATGGAGACGAAAAAAAGAAAAGAAAATAAATTACGAAAATAAAGCTAAAAATCGAAAAGAAAATTGGAGAAAAGGGTAGAATGTGTCCGGCCGGGGTGTAGTCAAGTCACCATGGGCCGAGACAAGAAAAGATATGGATGGGGGAAGAAATAAAAATAAAGAAATAAAAGGAAATGGGAGGGGAGGACTAGTTGTAATCAAGTCACCTAGCCCGGATTCCGCCCAAATCCGACTAAATCCTACCAAAAAGGGTGAAAAGTCTTGTAAATTTGGATTTTGAAATGACTCTCGATGTAGTCACGTCATCGAGAGTCGGGAGCAAAAATTACCAAGGCCCCGAGGGCCACCATGACACAAAAGTGTGTAAGGGGAAGGGGAACTAACAAAAGAAGACAAGCTATAAAAGACGGAAAAGAAAGAATAGTTGTCGTACCATACGGTTAGCAACTCACTCGCTCCATCGTCTCATAAGTCAATATCGGCACGTAGCTAGTCGTCGTTGCTACTCCTCTCCAATCGCGATACAGATCCATGGTTGGAGCACAAAGGTATAATGAGGTGGGTTTTGATGTGGAAGTCGGTGTAAAGTGAAGAGAAAGTGAGGTGAAAATGTGTATGTGAGGTGTAGGGGTCATATAATGAGAGTAAGGACATGTAGGGAGGTTGGGAGGGGGTATAAAGTGGTAGGGTGGGCTCAAACAACGAAGAAAAGGCCAAAGGAGGAACAGGGGGTCCATCCCAGTCGGGATGGGTGGTCCCGGTTGGGATGACCTGCTCGTCCCGGTCGGGAAGCCTTCGTCCCGGTCGGGATGGCACTCCAGTAGCCCCAACTTTTGTTACACTCATCCCGGACGGGATGACACCCTTCCCGGACGGGATGGGTTATCCTTCCCGGTCGGGATGCACTCTTCTCGGCCGGAAAGAGTCTCCTAACCCTTTATAGCTCCCAAAAGCTCGTTCCAAGCTTCAAAAACCGACTCCCCTTCACACGATCCAAGCTCTAACATTAACTCTTCCATCCTAGAAGACACTTTCACTTCACACCTATCACAATAAACTCAAATACAACATCAAATTCCCTCCCTCACATCGCTCAACAAAATACCAAATAATCAAGAAATTCACAAAACCAAATAAACTACAAGAGAAAGAAACATATACAAAGGGACGGTTCTTGTGGAACTCCGTCAAACCAAGGTGGTGCATTCTTCAATCTTTTTCTTCAACAACAATGATTAGTTCCATCTCCATCAAGGGCACGAAGAAACAAGTCGAAGGCTCTAGCAAAGTCTTCAATCAAGCTCGAGATATAACCGTCCACAAACCAAGGCTCTCCATGACCTTGTCTCGACGTTCCCGGGGCATCCCGATCTTGTAAGTTCAATGGCTTGAACTTATACTTTTGATCCTTCGGGATATACCCAAACGTCCACTTGTCCTCATGCGGCCCCAAGGGAGGCTCATCTTGCTTCTTGCCTTTCAACTTGTCATCAAACCCATGACATGGGCACTCATCTTCTCCAATCTCGGAGTCATCATCCTCAAGCTCATATGAATTGCTCTTCAAGCTTTGTCCCAACTCAACCCCTAGATCAATGTCTTTCGTGGCGTGGATCATATTGTAAGACTCATCATTAGTAGGCGAAGTGTTGCCTTAGAGGTCAAACACTAGCTTTTCTTCGCCTAACTCGAAGGTGATCCTACCATTCTTCACATCGATCATAGCACCGGCGGTGTGTAGAAATGGGCGCCCAAGGATAATGGGAGTGTTGGCATCTTCCGGCATATCAAGCACAATGAAGTCGACCGGAATGAAGAACTTCCCGATTCTCACCGGCACATCCTCTAGCATCCTCAATGGCCAGTTGAATGAACTATCGGCCATTTGGAGTGTAAGGGAAGTGCGCTTTAGCTCCTTCATCCCGATTCGGCAACAAATGGAATAAGGAATGATGCTCACACTCGCACCCAAATCACATAGCGCTCTCTCGGTCTTGTAATTGCCTATGGTGCATGGGATCGAGAAACTACCCGGATCTTTCAACTTTGGAAGCGTGGAACCTTGAATAAGCTCGCTCACCACCCTTGTGAACGCAATAGTCTCTTCCTTGTCGATGGATCTCTTCCTAGCTAGGATTTCTCGCATGAACCTTCCATATGCCGGGATTTGGGTAAGTAACTCGGTGAATGGGACATTAACATCCAATTTCTTCACAATGTCTAGGAATTTGTCAAATTGGACATCCACCTTAGTCTTCATTTGCCTTGTTGGGAAAGGCAACTTGATTTGAATCTTGTTTTGCTCAATAGGGGTGGACTTCTCACATGACACTTTTCCTTTACCCTTTTCTTTTGCTTGAAGTGGGGGAAGCTTATCTTCTTGGGGTTTCTCAATCTCCCATAAGGCTTGCTCCTCCATTGGATCTTCCTTGCTTGAGTTTTCTTGAATCGGAGATACGTCATCTTGGATGTGTTCTTCCATTGGTTCTTGCTCACTAGGGAATGAAGGGGGGTCATAAGATGTACCTCTCCTCGTGGTAATAGCATTTACATGCTCAAATTTCGGTTTTTCACCTTGAGGAGGTAATTGCCCCTTTTGCCTTGAAGAGCTACCCGAAGCAAGTTGAGCTATTTGGGTCTCAAGCATCTTTTTATGAGCATCTCTTGCCATGTTGTCCCTTTGAATAAAAGCATAGAACTCTTGTTGGTTTTTTGACATCTCCATTTGACCCCTTTGCATCTCCAACATAGATTTTTGAATGTTGAAATCACGAGGTGGAGATTGTGGATTGTGCGGAGTATCGGTGAGGGCTAATGGAGTACCGTAATCATGAATAGGAGACCGGCTCCTAGGCTTGCTTTCTTGACAGTTAGCTTGAGTTGCTTGTTGTTGATGGTTCCCTTGGAACCCAAGAGAATTGCCTTGATTAAGGCCATTGTTGTGGTTTTGTTGTCTTTGGAAGTTTTGGTTTCCTTGGAAACCACCTTGATTGAAGTTCCTTTGTTGGAACCCTTGATTGTTGTTGTGGAAGGTACCTTGGTTATTTTGCTTGAAGTTGTTGAAGGGCCTTGAGTTGCCTTGATAACCTTGGTAACCTTGGTTGTTGTCCCTTAAGGGAGGTGGAACATAGGGACGAAGTTGTAGAGCTTGTTGTTGAGGGACTTGATTGGAAGCTTGGTATTGATTAGAATAGGAGGCACCTTGCTTGAACGCTTGAAAGGCGTTCACTTGCTCAACGCTTCCTTGACAATGCATAGGATCATGACCAACGATTTCACAAGTATCACACATCCCATAATAAGGCAAAGGAGGTGCAAATCCCAAAGCATTCACTTCTTGAATCGAGTGTTGGTTGGAGGAACTAATGCTTTGAACTTGATTGAGGTGGCCTTGGAGCTTCTTGTCAATATTCTCCATATGGGTCTTCAATTGAGCTCCAAGGTGAATGCTTAATTGAGTAATAGCATCAACCTCGTGCCTACCTCCTCGATTTGCCTTCCTAGGCCTTGAGTATTGAGAATTATGAACCGCCATCTCCTCGATTCTTGCCCATGTTTGGTCATCATCGACCTCGGTGAACCTACCATTGGAGCCCATATTAAGAATAGCTCTTGAGTCCTCATAAAGACCGTTCCAAAATTGTTGGACTAAGAACCATTGTGCAAGTCCATGGTGGGGGCACGATCTAACCAAAGATTTAAACCTCTCCCAAGCTTCATAAAGAGTTTCCTCGTCCCGTTGTTGGAAACCGGTGATGGAGGCCCTTAACAAATTAGTCTTCTCCGGAGGGTAGAACTTTTGGTAGAACGCCAATGCAAGTTTCTTCCAAGTATCGATGCCCATGGTTGCCCTATCAAGACTCTTGATCCATTGCTTCGCTTTTCCAAGTAATGAGAATGGAAATAATACCCAACAGATTTGATCTTGAGTAACCCCGGGTTGAGAAATAGCGTCACAATAATCGGAGAAAGTCTCCATGTGTTGGTGCGGGTCTTCGGTGGGCAAACCACTAAATTTATTTCTCTCCACAAGTTGGATGAATTGAGTCTTGGCTACAAAATTTCCGGCATAAGCGGCCGGTAGAGTATTCGGTCCCGGCAAGACATCTTCCGTAAATGTGGAGTGAGATGAAAACTTCGGCATAATTGGATGTAAGGGAGATGGTGGTGTAGACGGAGTTGAAGTAGATGTAGATGGGGAACTAGGACTAGAATTTCCAAAGGGATTGGTGAAACTCCCTTCGGCCGTCTCTCTAGATGCTTCGTCAAAGTCGGTTCTTTGAGCTTGCTCTTGATGGGTATTGCTAGTGCTTGGTTGAGAGATTCTAACCCGGTTAATCGTCCGTTGGCGAAAGGCTCGAAAAAGCCTTTCCGGCTCTGGATTACAGAGAAAGAAGTCGCCCCCCTAGGCATACACTACACACTAGAACAAACGTGAGAACACCTAGTACTTTATGGGCACTAGGTAACGACAATAAAAAAGCACAATCGAAAGACAAAGAGAAAAGGAAGAAATAAAACTAAGAAAACAAGGAGAATCAAGAAAATATGCACAAGAGATTATAGAAGAGCACAAAGAAGGGTAACTAAGTCTATCTATAAGCAAACTAGTCTAAACAATGCACCGTCCCCGGCAACGGCGCCAAATTGATGGTGGGATTTGCCGTGGGTCCCGCCAACAATATAAAACCAACTATTCCTAGTGGGTAGCTAGGGCAAGTAGGGTCGATATCCGCGGAGACGGTATTATAAGGTCTAGACTAGGTCGACTTAAAACGAGACTAAGTCACAAACAAACACAAAGAAATGCTAATTGACAAACTATGATGGGAGAAGAGGTAAGACAAGGCTAACAATGAACTAGGCTAAAACAATGCTAAATGAAATAACTAAATACAAAATAAACAATGAACTAGAGAAATGATGACTAACTAAGAAGTTGAATCAAAAAATGGAGAAGAAGTGGGTTAGGTCGGGTTCATAAGTGTAGATGGGTAATTGGGGTGGCCAAGGGTGTAGGTGCCTCCTAATTGCTAGAGTCGGTCCGGGCTCTCGCTACGTAGACCGACACCGAGGTAAGTTCGCGCTCTCGCGACTAAGACTAACCTCAACATGATCACATACTAGACAAACAATGAGAAGATGAGCACAAGTATGGGAAGCATGGCCACTACTACTCACACAAGCATATCAACAAACACATAGAGTGCCCAATATGTGACTAACAACAAAGATTCACCCTTTACCCCTAATCAAACCCTAATCACCCATAATCTACCCTTAATCCCCCTACTAACCCACAAGGAGACTACTCACTCATTATCCAACTAACCATAACAACAATAAGAGAAAACAACATCATAAACCAAACATCCATTATCAAGAACATGAACAATAACAATAAACACTAAGTAAAGATTCAAACTTGAATAAATAACAAAGAACAAGAGTAAAGAGGATTATACCAACAACAAGATGATGAAAAAGATGTAAACTTGCACAAATAAGAAACCCAAATCAACTCTGTTCCGGTCACAGAAACAATTAACCCGGCTCTGGATCCGGGTTGTGTAATCGGATTGTTGGTGAGTAACGGATCGTCTGATTTCCTTAAACCTCTCCTTTATCTCTCTCCCTTGATCGGACCTTCCCGGCGGAGTTGGCCTGCTCCCTGCACAATGAACGCACAGGGCCTCGGAGGTTGTCCGAGGGAACCCTCTCCGATGCCTAAGTTAGTCCGTGAAATGCCTTGATGAACCTAGCTCGTGAGGAACTAGGTGGCGTTTTTAGGAGTGAGAGTCTAGAGAGAGAAAATCCAACCCCCCTCATGTGGGAAATGGAAGAGTATTTATACTTTCCCACAAGAGAGAGGAAAAAGAGAAGTGGGGAGAGAAAGAATGAGTGGATGGGAAACTGACACGTGGTTTTTCCCCATCCACTCGTTCTCTCTTACCTGTAGGCAAGATGACAGAGGGGGCTTCTGGGGACCCCGGCCCTGCTCAGGGAGAAGGTCGCCCGGAGGCAGGCGAGCAGGGAGTGTCTGCACGCTCTTCACAGCCAGTCGCCCTACCCTACCGGGCAGGCGACTTCCTTGTAGCTTTGTTTTACTGGGGGAATCCTGATATCTTATCCCAACGGCCTGCTGGGCAGGCTCCCTGGTTCCTTGGACGGGGTCTTCATGGGGCCTGCTAGGCAGGTGGCCCAACGCAGGCTCTTCGACCCTCATCAAACTCCTAGGTTGTCAAGCTTGGATGAATCTTCAAGTATCCTCTTAATACAAGATTAACTAAACTAGCTTAACAAAGATTAACTAAAGATCAAAGAGAGATTAAAACTAATGTGAGGAACACTAATCTAGGGTTTGAATGCTTAATGGAGGCCTAAAATAATCTAGGGTAAAGTAGTGTAAGGTATGGTGCTTAAACATTACAAACGAGGAATATTTATAGGGTTACAAGAATGAAGGAGGAAGAAAAGAGTCACGCGGGCTTCAGCTGTCTCGTCCCGCCCGGGATGGTTTGGTCCCGCCCGGGACGGTGTGGTCCCACCCGGGACGGAGTCAAAACAGCAACTATGCTAAATGCGCACCTCATCCCGGACAGGATGAGGCCATACCCGTCGGGGATGAGTCTTGTAGGCCTCCAATATGATCTTTAAGGTTCCTCCTTGCTTCACATGGACTTCTTATCGACTCTGGGGTCTCGGGATCGAGTCTAAGGACCTCGGGATCGGGTCCCGAGGTCTCGGGGTCGAATCCAAGGCATCGAGTGATCGTTCCTCCGTTTCATTGGCTCCGAAAAGTGTATGTATTGAGTCGGAATCGCTCCAACTCTTCATGAATGGTCTCGGGAACCTGAAACGAGCTAGAGGAAGCATAAGTAGCCCGTGAACCGCTCCCAAGGAGCGATTCCGCAAGGAAAATGGGACCAAAACACAGCAAACTAGGCACTAGAAACTACACTTATCAGAGAACATTCATAGCAGGTACAGTACTATCATTATTATGCGACATAGATTCAAGACTACTATGTTCCTTATCTCCAAATTGCTTGAGCTTATACAACCCACCTTCCTTGAAACAAGTAGCAACCACCTTTTTAGAAAGGTCCTGTATAAGGCACTGATTTGTGTCAGAATAGACTCTCATGCCAGAAGTAGAAACAAGTTTACCAATGGACAGCAAATTGTACTTAAACTTTGGCACATAAAACACATCTGCTAGCCTTATATCAGAACTCAGTTGTATATCACAAATATGTCTTACCACCTTAGTAGTTCCATCAGGTAACCCAATAAGGATAGGTTTAGGCAAAACTTTAAAAGAAATGAACAAAGATTTCTCTGAAGTCATATGATCTGTGGCCCCCGAATCCAGAATCCAATCAATACTAGTGCACAAACAGTTATTAACAGTAGCATGAGTTGCTAAGATAGTACCTGCAAAATTCACTGATGCAGCAGAATGATTCACAGTTCCACTAGACTGGAAATTCTGCATAATCTGCTGATATACCGCAGCAACAAGAGCCAGATCAACTTTAAGCTGATCAGAATTAACCGAGGCTTCCTTAATCCTCTCAGAAGTTGCAGGCATTAAATCAAATGGAGTTTCTTCATCATAAGTATCCACTGCATTTGCTGCATGCTTCTTGGACTTTGAGCCTTGATTATTGAATTTCCTGGCTTGATAACTGGCTTTCAGCTCAGGACGAAGAACAAAACAAGTCTCTAGAGTGTGGCCACCTTTTTTGCATTCATTACACCACCTGTCATCAGTTTTTGCTCGCTTTCCATCTCGTTTCCACACATTCCATGGCTGATTACCAGGTGCATTCTGAGCATTAGAATACCTAGCTGTGTTCAAGGCATTCTGCTGAAATATACAATACGCCTTATTGATATTAGGCATGGGATCCATCGCTAAGACATTAGTCCTGAGATGCTCATACTTATCATTTAATCCCATAAGGAATGTGATAAATTTGTCCTTGGAAGTTGCTTCAAGAATCTTCTTCAGAATGCTACATCTGCATCTATCCATCATACCACAATTGCACTCAGGCAAGCTCTCAATTTCCTCAATATCGTCCCACCGACGCTTGAGATTGGTGTAATACACTGCAATAGAATCGTTATTCTGTGAAATATCCTTCAACTTTTTCCTCAGCTGGAATAGCAGCGGTCCATTTGATTGACCGTAACGCTCTTTGAGTTCCTCCCAAAGCAACTTTGCAGATTTCGCTGACATGAATGATTCTCTGAAACCTTTTGCTATGGTGTTAACAATCCAACACCTCACCATTGAGTCGCACCTCAGCCATTGATGCAATTTTGCAGAATCAGCAGCAGGTTTCAAAGTAATTCCAGTGACGAAGCCTTGCTTATTCTTCGTAGCGAGCGCCAGTAAAATCGCTCTACTCCAATGGATATAATTCTGGCCATTGAAATCAATAGTAGTCAAGCTGATTCCTGGACCGTCAGCTGACGATAAGTAAAGCGGATCATCATACGGATTGTTGTATGTATCATCAACATTCAGCGCCATTATCACAAAGTAAATGAACAGAAGATAGAAATGTCTTGAGAATTCAATCGAATTACGAAGAAAGCAGAGTGAAAACCTAATTTTTTTGATTTTAGGGATTTTATGTGAAAACGAAAGAAGAACGAGCTTGTTGCGGAATTCTACAGGAAAAATGACGAATTATGTAACAGAACCGGTACTAGCTCTGATACCATGTGAAATTGTAAGATTGAGGTTCAAGCTCCAACAATGGAGGAAGCGAGAGACAGAGAGAATGGTAGACACGCAAATGTAAATATGAAATGTGTATTGTATAGATAGAATTACTGTACATGGAAGTGTGTATATATACAAGAATTTTTATTATCTCTAACTAATTCATAACAACCCAAAATATCTAGATATTATTTCCACACACCAGACCACCATTTTTCGTCATCCCTGCCCAGACGTCCGACCACCAGGCTGCCCAGAAACCACCGAGCTCCGACCAAGCTGCACCAGCTCGCCTCGCACTCGTCGCCTTCCACGCCCATTCACCACCGTGCACCGAACTTCAGCAGCTTCACGCCTGCCCATCACCGGCATCTTCGCCGGCAACCTCCGACCTCGGTCAAAGACTCGTCCTTGTGTTAGGACTTATTGGGAGTGATTTAAATTGGGTTCAGTTGATGATTGATTGAATTGGATTAGAATTGAATTGGGCTTAATAAACTATTTTGCCCTTCATTAATGAGGTGTCACTGTTGACTCTCCTTGACTGAAGAAGACTGAAGGCAGAGGAGTGACTACTGACTAGTGAGATATAAAAGAAGAGAAAACCCTCAATTTTGAGGGGGCCGCACGGTAGGATTAGAGTAGCAGCAGTAGGAATTAGGTTCTCACTTTTTTTTCATTTCATTTTGGTCTTAATTACTTAGTCTTAGATTAGTTTGATCTTTAATTACTTGGATTAATCTTGCACTCTATTTCTTCTTCATTTATGCAATTCTTCATTTTAAGTTTGGTACAATTTCTTCTCCAATTTCTTTATTGTTCATCTTTTATATTTATTAGTTTTAGATTACTTTATTGCTTAATTAGTCTAAAGTTTACATCTTTATTATTTTTTTCATGTTTATTATGATGATTAGATTAATGGTTTGCGTAATTAGTTTACTTTTAATCATATTTGAGTAGTTAATTTCTAGGATCGGGGAAGACTTGGTTTTGTCTCCATTGTGAGTTTTGTTGTGAGTTTATTATTTTGTCTATTATTGTTGGTATTCTCCATTGATTGCAATTTTTGTGTGATTTGCTTGTCTTGGCCACGATAGGTGAATTATATTGTGTCGAGCTTTCTTTGGGGTGGGTCAACCTAGTAATAAGTGCGAGAGCCCGTTATTAGGATTGTCTCGGGTAGATAGAGACTCGAGAGAGACCCTTTATCTCCCCAATTACCGACCATAATCGATTCGTTTGTGAATTCCGATAACTTTCTTGAGACTACCTCGTTGACCTTGACCCTAGTCCAATTTATAGTATTTCTCTTCGTTAGTTCGTTAGAGTCGTTAAGCTCTGATAAGTGTGTTTTGTAGTGTTTATTTCACGTGTTTGGTCCATCTTTCTTTGGTGGAATCGCTCTTTAGAGCGGTTTTGAAGCTACTTACGCTTCTTCTAGCATGTTTTAGGTTCCTAAGGCCTATCATGGAGAAATGGAACGATTCCGTCTCGTTTCCAACGTATATGGAGCCAATGAAGAGAAGCGACGATGATTCAGTGACTTAGACTCGATCCCGAGTCCCTTGGAGCCCATTTGAAAATATCCCGAGCATCGAGCATCGATAAGAAGCCTAGGAAGAGCAAGTAGGAGCCTACATGACCGTGTCAAAAGCCTAGATGATCGTGTTAGAGGATGCAAAAGAAGTGGGCATACTGAGGTTCGACACGGCCGTGTTACGACGGACACGACCAAATCGACAAGGGCCATCCCAGCCGTGACGGGTGTTGGTCACGGCCGTAACCATCTTAACACGTCCGTGACGGCATGTTTGAGCCTCGATTCGATTCCTCGCTTCCTCCCCTTTCTTCCTACCTTATAAATACCCCCACTTGTATTGTTTTAAGCACGAAACCCTAGATAATTCTCTGCCTCTACTTTAGTATAGATTAGCTTAGATTAGTGTAGATTAGCTTAATCCCTCCTTAATTACTCTTCCATTAGTCCTTAAATCCAGTTTAATCCTTGTTTCATCTTTGAATTCTTGAAGACTTGTATTGGATTATCCAATCTTGACAACATTGGTTATCCTCTTGGGGTTATTTTATTCAAAGATTGTTCCTTTCATTCTATCTTGTAAAGATGTATAATCTCTTCCTCTTTTATTTAAAAGTTTGAATCTTTGTTTGTGTTATTTGTTGAGAATAGTTTAGATTTCAATATGAATGCTTTTGTTATGAGTTTTCTTATAATTGTTGTTTTTTCTCCATTAGATATGTGTGAGTAGTCTTCTTTCTAGGATGAGTAGGGGAATTTGGTGTCTTCATGGGTGATTAAGGGTTTGTTTAAGATGGGGTGGTAGTTTTGGTTGTTTCTTGGTTGTATGCATGGATCATGTTTGATGAAATGCTTGAATGACTTGTAGATGCAAATGCATGTTTTCTTGCCTTCTTCATGTGACCTTGTATGTTGCTAGGATGGGTTCTTGCGCGAGAGCTGGGAATCTCTAGGACGGTTTTGGAGCGAGAGCCTGGATTATGCCTATATAGCTTGACTACCCTTTCATTCTTGTTCACCCTTGATTGTCGAGACACCCTTGAACCCGACCTAGTCCTAGTCCTTCTCTTATTGAATTCTCCATCCTTTTAGTCATTGTTTCTCTTGTTAGTTGTCTTAATTTCATATTAGTTGAATCGTTCTAGTTTATGCAATTCTTAGTCCTTAGCCTTTGTCCAACCCAAATCAATTATTCTCCTTGATTGTGTCTTCTTCGTTTAGTAGACATTAGTCTAGTTTGCACTCAATCTCGATAATTTTCCTTCATTATTCGCCTAGAATTTAGTCTAAACCATGTCATACTTAGGTTGGAACTCTCGTCCCTGAGGATCAACTCGACTTACCCTAGCTACCTAGCTTAGGTTCATTGATTATTATTTTGATCGGTAGGATAAACGACAAACACCTACCATCAAATTGGCGTCGTTGCCAGGGACGGCGTAGTTTAGACTTTTGTGTGCTTGCTTAGTTTTAGACTTGGTTCTTTGTTTTCGTGTTTTCTCCTTCTTGTTCATCTTTGTTCTGATCTTTTCTCTCTTTTCCTAGTGCCTCAAAAGCATTAGGACTCTCATCTTTGCTCAAGTGCCTACAGGTGATTCCTTTTCTCCCTCTATGAATCAAGGTGATGCCATGATGTTTCCTAACTACTATCAAGCTTCATGGGGTAATCAAGAAACCCGTGGGTATGAATTTCAAGGATATGGAAACGACTTCCATCAAGTGAGTGCTTATCAACCTTATGATCATGGTGGTTATTACTCAAATTATCATCGTGAACCCACCATTTTTAATCATAATTCTTCATATGGAAGTCAATCTCCCCAAAATCCACCATATTACCCATCACCTCAATCTTATTATGAGCCCCAAAACCCACAATACTATCAATCATCTCAACCTTATCACCAACCATGTGATGCCCAACCCCTTGGGCATCATCAAGGTTTTCAAGGAGCATTCCAAAACCCCAATGACCATCAAATGCTCAACTTGGAGTTATATCAAGCGATTCTTCAAATGCAAAAGAGTCAACAAGAAATGGCCATCCAAATGCAAAAAGATCAATATGAAATCATGGCCCAATGTCAAATGGAAAATGAGGCATATGATGCTAGATTAAATGCTATAGCGGCTAAAACCTTAATGCTTTTAACTCGAACGTCACAACTTGACGAAGGATATTCATTTGGGGAAGGGGAACATCCCAATCATGAAGCCGCTAATGAAATCCCTTTGAGAAGCGAGACTTGCTATGAAGAACCTCAATTGTCTACCCAAGATGAGACGAATAAGGAAATAATCCTTGATGAAGGCATTGTTGGTAAAGAATTGGATGAGGTTAGTGGGAATTTGAAGAGTTTCATTGATGAAAACACAATTGGGTCTCATCTTGTCTTTCCTCAAGAGGAAAATGAAGTTGCCAATGACCTTGTTGAAACCGGACATAGCGGACTCAAGGTTAATTTGGGTGATGAAAACATTGATAAAATATAGTCTACCCCGTCCATTCTTGTTGAACCTTCAATCCCCTTCACTTGCCCTTCTTTTGACCTTCATGCCGCTTCTAATGAGCCTATTATTGAGGAAGAAGGAGTTGGGAAAGAAAATCTTTGGGATGAGTTGAGTGATGTATTAGAAATTGTGAAGTCATTGGATATGAATGATGAAATCAAGTCGCCCATATGTGAAAATCCAATAAAATATTGTGAACCCCTTGTGTGTAACTTGAATCTTGGTTTAGAAGAGATTGAAACCGCTTGTATGAGTTTTAAATCTCTTCTTATTGATGATGTGGGGAAGAACGATGTTTTAGGATTTGGAGATATTGGGCCGGAACTTGTTGATGACTTGGGAATGGTTGATGAAAAGAAGAGGGTTAAACTCCCTTTTAACTCTTGTGCTAGAAATTTGAGTTTTGGTTATGCTAGGATACAGTGCTTAGAGAGGAAGAGGTCGTTAAAGCTTGTTGGTTGGAAAGACCGCGGAGACCACATGAAACGTGATAATGGGTCTTTGGATGACTACTTCTCGCTTCCGACTTGGAAGCTTTGGATGATAGCTTGGCTCGAATACATGAGCCTTCATGAAGATGTTGCTAGAGCCTTTGACTTGCTCCTCCGAGCCCTTGAGGGCTATGGGGTCGTAGATGATGATAGTGACAAATAATGAAATCCCTCCACCACTCTTGGTTTGACGGAGTTCCTCAAGAACCATCATGTTGTATATTCCTCTTTCCTCTTCTTTTGAGTTTTTGTGTTTATATTTGTGTTTGTTAGTTTCTAGGTTTTGTTTGTTTTTTGTGGAGTTCTTGTCTTTTGGAATTTTCTTGAGTGATGTGAGGGAGGGATTTTTTATGGTGTTTATTGAGTTTAGTTGATAGGTTGAAAGTGAAGATGAAGTTTTGGGAAGAGTTATGGATTATAGAAGCTTGAAACTTGGGCAAGGAAGTCAGTTTTTGAGCTTTTGTAAGCTTTTGGGGACGGGAATTTGATCCCGTAGTTGGTAATGTTCTTGGGATGGAAGACTTGGGATGACAAGAAGAATGAAAATCTAGGAGAGTGACATGACCATGTCACTTGGGACATGGCCATGTGGCTACATGGCCATGAGGGAGGCAACATGGTCGGGTTGTTAAGTGCACAAAAATCACCCTTCACTGACCTGAAACCCGAGCATGACGCCCCTTTCAGGACCAGGACGCCTCACGGCCGTGATGAGGCCTTCCCGGCTGTGATGAAGCCTTCCCGACTGTGATGCCTCCGTCACGCCCATGACGGGTATTCGCCAGCCTCCTTTGCCTTCTCTTCTTCATTAAAACCTCACCCCACCTCATTACACCTCCACTCGACCTCTCTACTCACCTATTTCTCCATCATTGCATCCTTACTACTTCACTTATACCTCTTCAAACTACCTTCACATCACTAAACTCCGAGTTTCCACTTAACTCCCAACCTCATTACACCAATGCAAGACCGATGCTCCAACAATGAGACTACATTTAGGAAGAGGGGGAATATCGATGACAAAGACAAGCAAGGTACCAAGAAAGATCATTGAGACGATGGAGTTGGTTGAGTTTCTAACCGTTTGGTAAGGCGACTCTCCTATCTTTTCCGTCTTTTATTGCTTACTCTTTGTATGTTCCCCTTACTTTTATGATTTTAGTGTCGTGGTAGCCCTCGGGGCCCTTTGGTTATTGCTCCCGACTCTCGATGACGTGATTACATCGAGAATCAATTGAAAAAAATCCAAATTGACAAGTTCTTTTCACTTTTTCTTTATTTTTATTCCCTTTTTGGTAGAATTTAGTCGGAATTGGGTGAAATCGGGGATAGGTGACTTGATTACACCTAGCCCTCCCCTCCCATTTCCTTTTATTTTCTTCTTTTTATTTCTTCCCCCATCCATATCTTTTCTCGTCTCGGACCTAGGTGACTTGATTACACCTAGGCCCGACACAATCTACCCTTTCTTCACTTTCATTTTTTTAGTTTTATTTTCCCTTTTCCCCCTTTTTTAGTGTCTTCCACACACTACCGATAGAGCATGAGGACATTGCTCGGTTTAAGTGTGGGGGAGCGATATCTTAGTTTAGTTTAGTTTAGTTTTATTTTTGTAGTTTTTCGAAAAATTTTATAAATTTCTTAAAAACCAAAAAGATTTTCTTTTGTGTCTTTGTGTCGTATATTTGTTGTTTTGTGTGTGTTTTGCTCCCCGATTTCCTTGTAGGTTGCTCGATCGACGTGAATCTCGGAAAGCTCTTGTCATTCGGTAATATCCTTCTATCTCTTGCTCCTTTTCCCATTTCGGTGTTTGGAGGAGATTTTGTGATGGTGTATGCTCGGGTGGAGCTTTTTGGAGTTTGTGTTTTGATGTGGTTGCTTGTTTGGAAGTTTCGGGGTGGTGTTTGTTTATTTCTTTGTGTGTTTGTCTTGTTTTGTCTTGTTTTGTTTTGTTTTGTTTCGTTTTTGTTTTTGTCTTGTATAGTCTGTGTCTTGTGTAGAAAATGTTTTCGAAAATCCGGTTTTGAGGCTAGTGCGCAAGTGTTTACTTTCCCTTTTTAATGACATAAATCAATTTTTGGACTTTAGTCTAGTAGAATGACTTTAAATCAATATTTTTTTTGGTTCTTTACCTTGTGTCCACCTAGTCTACTAGGGATCTACTTCGGGATTTGCATATTGACCACCTTGACCACCCACAAAGTGAAAAGGCCTTGGTTTCTGAGTCATGTCCTCTTAGATGACCATGTTCGAAATTGTTTGATTAGTCCAAGTTTCCCTCTTTTTGTGGGTTTGAAGGGAAGCGCACGCTCGACATACCTATTTCCCTACCTTCTACACATATCTCACAAATAAGTTGCATTTTATCGAGGTTTCTATACTTGGTTGTGATGATTGCCTACAACACAAAATTTAGCCAAAAGGGCAAACCAATGCAAAATGAAAGAAAAGAAAGAAGAAAAAGAAAAGGCACAACAAATCAAAAACAAAATACAAAAGAGGAAAAAGGAAAAGGCACAACAAATCAAAAACAAAATACAAAAGAAGAAAAATGCCAAGAAAAATCATTTCACAAAAAAATCTTACCCCTCAAAAATAAGCCTTTTACCGATGTTATCGTGAAGAGCCTACCAAAGGACCGAGTCCCTAGGAAGCATGATAGCGTTAATTGTTGGTTTTCCCTCATTTTGCAACCTTATCCACCTTTTTACTTGGACTAGTTAGGCTATTTTTTAGCATGGGACGACCCTCTTGGCTTATCGCTAAAGGGGGCGGGGCTTCACTTTACCTACAGTAGCTACTAACTCCGTGGCTCATCCATTTTCCATCCCGCCTATCGTCCCGTAGTACGTTCTTAGAAGATTAGGAGGACCTAGGTAAGTTACCAACCTTTTTATTGCTTTGTTGTCATCCTATTAGAATTTTGTCCATATCGGTTTGTGTTATTAGCTTGGTAACGTTGTCACTTGCCTTGAGTCCTTAACCGGTGTTTCTTTCACCACATTGTTGAGGGAAGCGGTATTTGTTTCTTCTTGGATGCAACCGATTATTTGTTTGTTTGTGTGTGTGTGTTTTCGTGTTCGATTGTGTCCGTAGTTTTGTCGCAAGACCTCACTTGCCATGCGGAGAGCACTTTTCCTCCAAGTGTTCTCGCGTGAGTTGAAAGGGCGTAGGGTGCGCTAATACCTGTTCGGCTAGTATTTTAGTTTTTATTAGTTAGTAGTTAGTTCGTGCTTACTCGAGGGCGACTAAGGATTAAGTGTGAGGGAGTTGATAAGTGTGTTTTGTAGTGTTTATTTCACGTGTTTGGTCCCTCTTTCTTTGGTGGAATCGCTCTTTAGAGCGGTTTTGAGGCTACTTACACTTCTTCTAGTATGTTTTAGGTTCCTAAGGCCTATCATGGAGAAAAGGAACGATTTCGTCTCATTTCCAACGCATATGGAGCCAATGAAGAGAAGCGACGATGATTCGGTGACTTAGACTCGATTCCGAGTCCCTTGGAGCCCATTTGACAATATCCCGAGCATCGAGCATCAATAAGAAGCCTAGGAAGAGCAAGTAGGAGCCTACATGACCGTGTCAGAAGCCTACATGAGGATGCAAAAGAAGTGGGCATACTGAGGTTCGACACGGCCGTGTTAAGACGGACATGACCATGTCAACAAGGGCCATCCCGAACGTGATGGTTCCTTCCCGGCCGTGACGGGTGTTGGTCACGGGCGTGACCATCTTAACATGGTCGTGACGGCCTGTTTGAGCCTCGATTCGATTCCTCGCTTCCTCCCCTTTCTTCCTACCTTATAAATACCCCCTCGTGTATTGTTTTAACCACGAAACCCTAGATAATTCCTTGCCTCTACTTTAGGATATATTAGCTTATATTACTGTAGATTAGCTTAATCCCTCCTTAATTACTCTTTCATTAGTCCTTAAATCCAGTTTAATCCTTGTTTCATCTTTGAATTCTTGAAGACTTATATTGGATTATCCAATCTTGACAACATTGGTTATGCTCTTAGGTTTATTTTATTCAAAGATTGTTCCTTTCATTCTCTCTTGTCAAGATGGTATAATCTCTTCCTCTTTTATTTAAAAGTTTGAATCTTTGTGATAAGCTACTCGTGTACCTATCAAAAATAACCAACTACGGTCCAACTAAAAATATAGCTAGGGAAGTCGGGATCGATTTCACAGGGAGACAAATAAATCCTACTCGCAATTAAAGTCTATCTTAGTAACCAAATCGGAGGTTTGTAATTTGTGTTTAACTAATCTAAAAGTAGTGAAGGAAGAGAAAATTAAAAGAGAAGAAATAACTAAAATATATAGGATGAATTAAGACGAATTAATATGGAGAGAAAATTAGGATTGTCGGTTCACTACGAATCTGATATGGTCACGGTATAAGTCACGGGTCTGTCGCAGATATTGGTCTGAGGGGTAGTGAAAAGGTCTTTTCGGTCCGCTATTCACCCTAGCATGCGTCTAAAGGTTTCTGATCTTATTAGGGCAAACTAATGTGTTGTAGCAGGTCAAACTTTTACCGGGCTTCCGATCTTAGGTTCAAGTTCACTAATTCAATTAATCAATTACATCGACTTAATCAATTAATCTCAATTAAATGCTACAATTAACAACATAGACACAATATCATTGACAGATCTGTAAACTAATTAAAAATCGTATTCAATTCATGGATCCCCTAAACCCTAGCAAGGAAAATTAGCTACTCATAGAAAAATTTACGACAACAATAATAAAGATTAAGATTAATAAATTAATAAGATCTAAAGAGAAATTAAGCATAAAAGAATTAATAAGATTAAGAGAGAAAGAATAAAGAACAAAGAGAATAAGAAAGAATTAGATTACCGAGTTTAAAGGAAGAGTAGAAAAAGAATTCATAAATCTAGATCTAAAAGTTTAAGGTAAAGAGAAATCTAAAGAGAGTAGTCTCAAGAGAATTAAAAGAATAAGGAAGAAGTGGTATATAAAATCTAGTCTAATAGTTTCTTAAATACTAAGTTAAAACAAAAGCTCACAAGTCTATTAACACTAAACATCAAATTAGGAAAGTCTCGGGCTTCGTCCAGTCTTGAGAATAGTCGGTCGACTATTTTGGATAGTCGTTCGACTGTAATTGACCTGTTTCCGTTTTCAGCACTGCGCGCTCAACTTCAAACACTTGCCATTTCTTCGTTACTTCTTCAAATTGGGCTTGTAATATACCGTTGGAAAGCTAAGAGAAAGATCTTTCCAATTCAACTGTAATCAGCTCAATCAAAGTTGTAGAACTCAAGATATTCACGTTTTAATTTGACCTGTTTGGAAACGATCATTCTCTTTTCTTATTTCGCATAAAATTTCATCTTTAAGCACGATTTTTGCTTTGTTTATCCGTCCACGGGTTCAAACCTGCATAAGATGCAACATGACCACAAAGTATCAAATTCGGGGGAAAATAGTAGAAAATGCTATTCGATATGCATGAAAATGCGTGCGTAAAAGACAAAATAATCATATATAAATCACACGTATCACTTTGTTTGTGTTATTTGTTGAGAATAGTTTAGATTTCAATATGAATGCTTTTGTTATGAGTTTTCTTATAATTGTTGTTTGTTCTCCATTAGATATGTGTGAGTAGTCTTCTTGCTAGGATGAGTAGGGGAATTTGGTGTCTTCATGGGTGATTAAGGGTTTGTTTAAGATGGGGTGGTAGTTTTGGTTGCTTCTTGGTTGTATGCATGGATCATGTTTGATGAAATGCTTGAATGACTTGTAGATGCAAATGCATGTTTTCTTGCCTTCTTCTTGTGACCATGTATGTTGCTAGGATGGGTACTTGTGCGAGAGCGGGGAACCTCTAGGACGGTTTTGGAGCGAGAGCCCGGATTATGCCTAGATAGCTTGACTACCCTTTCGTTCATGTTTCTCTTGTTAGTTGTCTTAATTTCATATTAGTTGAATCGTTGTAGTTTATGCAATTCTTAGTCCTTAGCCTTTGTCCAACCCAAATCAATTATTCTCCTTGATTGTGTCTTCTTCGTTTAGTAGGCATTAGTCTAGTTTGCACTCAATCTCGATAATTTTCCTTCATTGTTCGCCTAGAATTTAGTCTAAACCATGGCATACTTAGGTTGGAACTCTCGTCCCTGAGGATCAACTCGACTTACCCTAGCTACCTAGCTTAGGTTCGTTGATTATTATTTTGATCGGTAGGATAGACGACAAACACCTACCATCAAGCTCGCTAGTTTAGACCTTTTTCCAACCAAAAACATATCTTCACCTAGACTAAAACCTTAGCTTGACCGAGACCTTTATTTAGCTAGACCGTCCCTGTGGAATTCGACCCGACTTACCCTCGACTACCCAAGTTTAAGATTAGTTGGTTTTTACTTTGATTGATCGGGATTCGCGATAAATCCCCATCCGCCAAATTGGCGCCGTTGTCGGGGACGGTGTTTTGTTAGATATTTGTCTTAGTTTAGTTTTGGAGTTAGTCCTTACTTGCCTTTGCTAGCTTATTTTGTATATATTTGTGTGTCTCTTGTTCTCTTTTCACTTATGTCTTATTTTGTCATTCTTCTTGAATTCTTCTTCTCTTCTTATCTATAATGCCTAGTCTAGCTAACCATAGTAGACCAAACCCTGACTTATTTGCCTCACCAATCGACATTGGTGTTTTTGAGGGTCCTTGCTTCGATATAGAGCCTTATTATATTGATTTGGTGGAGCGGGATGCCTTTCATGGGCTTGAGAGTGAGGATGTTTATGGTCTTCTTGAGAATTTTGTGGACTTGTGTTGTGTGTTTAAAAGGGATGGAGTGCCCCTTGATACCATTAAGCTTATATTGTTTCCCTTTTTTCTTAAGGATGACGCTAAGAGATGGTTTCGCTAACACCCTCCTAACACCTTCACCTCTTGGAACCCACTAGCCCTTGCGTTTCTTAGGAAATTTTTTCCTCCCTCAAAGATTGCCAAGTTTAGAGATGAGATTCTTATCTTTGAACAAGGCGAGTTTGAGAGTTTGAGTGAGTCTTGGGTTAGGTTTAAGGGTTTATTGAGAGCTTGTCCAATTCATGGCATTCCACTTTGGCTAACCACTTCTACCTTCCATCAAGGTTTGTTCCCTCACCATAGAAACTTGATCATTTTTTGTCCGAGAGAAAATTCAACGAGTTAAATGATGATGAATTTTCCGATTAAATTGAAAGGGTAGCTAGTGTCAATGATCAATGGGGATTTAGGAGAGTGAGACCTCAAGGTAGAGAAGACCCACCCATGCTTTCCTTGCAATATGTGTCAAGTGATAGGGTCGTGATAAGTGTAGTTTGTAGTGCCTATTTCGTAGTTTTTTGGTCCCATTTTTCTTGTGGAATCGCTCCTTGGGAGCGATTTATGGGCTACTTATGCTTCCTCTAGTTCGTTTCAGGTTCCCGAGACCATTCATGAAGAGTTGGAGCGATTCCGACTCAATACATACACTTTTCGGAGCCAACGTAGTGAAGGAACGATCACTCGATGCCTTGGATTCGACCCCGAGACCTTGGGACCCAATCCCGAGCCTCCGAGGCCCGATCCCGAGTCCCGAGAATCGATGAGAAGTCCATGTGAAGCAAGGAGGAACCTTAAAGATCATATTGGAGGACTACAAGACTCATCCCCGACGGGTATGACCTCAACCCGTCCGGGATGAGGTCCACAAAAGAGATGCTTCTGTTTTGGGTCCCTCCCGACCGGGAGCAGGTCATCCCGGCCGGGACCGACCTCATCCCGACCGGGACCACCTCATCCCGGCCGGGAAGGCCCACCTGTAGCTCCGCGCTTCATTGTTTCATCTCCCTACTCATTGTAACCCTATATATACCCTTCCTCTTGTAATCTAAGCTTATGTTCTTTACTTCCCACTAAACCCTAGACTATTTTAGGTTAGATTAGCTTAGATTAGAGTAGATTAGTCGTTAATTAGTCATTAATCCTAGTTTTACTCTTGTAATTTGGAAATTCTTGAAGAATCCAACCAAGATTGACAACCTTGGTTGATGTATTTGGGTTTTCTTCCATTTATGCAAGATTTCTTCTTTTCATCTTCTCTAGTATGGTATAATCTTCTTTTCTCTTCTTTTTATCTTTGTTTATCAATCAAGTTACAATCTTTAGTTCTTGATTATTGTTTTGTTCATCATCCTTATTAGTTTTCCATTATGTATGTTTGGATTCTTATGTTGATTCCTCTTGTTCTTGTTAGTTGTAGTTTGATTATGTTTGAGTAGATTCTTGATAGGGTTAGTAGGGTGATTAGGGTGTTAATTGGATGATTAAGGGTTTGTTGGAGATGTTGGTGGAAGATTTGGGTTTCCTCTTGGTTTGATGCATGGTACATGTTTGTTGAAATGCTTGAATGACTTGTATGCATATGCTTGTTTTTCTTGCCTTTCTCTTGTGGGTAATAGTTTGCTCATGGGTTTGGTTCCCTCACTAAGTAGCAAGAGCCCGGTGAGGACGACCCCTAGGTCGGTCTAAGTAGCGAGAGCCCGGATGCGACCTAGGCCACGATAACACGCTAGTAGCCCCGTTTGTCATGTGTGTCGCCAAGATGGGTTTTAGGTGGAACCTCTAGGTTGGTCTAAGTAGCGAGAGCCCGGACCACACCTAGATTACCCGAATACCCCTTCACCCTAGCTCTTCCTTGACCATTCCGTTGCCCCTTGAACCCGACCTAATCCTAGCCCGTTTTCCTTGTTTGTTTTCTCCGTCTCCTTAGCCATAGTCTTAGCCTTCTTCCCCTTCCTATTACTCTAGTTTAGTTTAGCTCGTTGACTTAGTCTCGTATTTAGGCGACCTTAGTCTAGACGCCTCTTACCGTCCCCGTGGATTCGACCCGACTTACCCTAGCTACCCACTGGGATTAGTTGGTTATTTATTTGATCGGCGGGATCCACGACAAATCCCACCATCAATTTGGCGCCGTTGCCGGGGACGGTGCTAGTTTAGACTTTGTTTTCCTAGTTACTTGACTTTGTCTTTGTGTTTGTGTTTTTCTTTTTTCTTTTTGTTATCTTCCTTCTTGTGTGTGTGAAGTTTATTTCTCTCTTGTCTAGTGCCCAAAAAGCACTAGGCTTCTCACGTTTGCTCTTAGTCTACAGTTTGTGCTTAGAGGTGGTGACCATCTTCTTCTTGCAACTCAGAGCCACTTTAACGGACGGTTGCTAGATTGAGAAGTCCTCAACCGGGTATGAGCTACGATTTTCGAGCGAGCATGGGGTTTGATCTAAACTCCCCACACATGGAAGCCGATATGAGCTACTCCTCTTCTTCTATGAACCAAAGCTATGACATGATGACTCCTAATTACTATCAAGCTCCTTGGGGGGATCAAGACTCTAGTGGGTATGAACTTCAAGGTTATGAAAACGGCTACCAACAAGTGAACGATTACCAATCCTATGATCATGGTGACTATTACTCGAGTTATCAATGTGAACCCACCATGTTCAATCAAGATTCACCTTATGGAAGCCAATACCCCCAAAACCCACCATATTACCCTCCACCCCAACCACAATATGAACCCCATGACCCACAATACTACCAATCACCTCAACCTCACTACCAACAATATGATGCCCCACCCCTTGGGCATCATCAAGATTTTCAAGGAGCTCTACAAGACCCCAATGACCGCCAATTGTCAAACTTGGAGTTGTATCAATCGATTCTTCAATTTCAAAGGAGCACCCAAGAAATGGCCATTTAAATGCAAAAGGATCAAGAAGAATTCTTGGCCCAATATCAAAAGGAAACCGAGGCGATTGATGCGCGATTAAATCTTATATCGGCTAAAACCGTTATGTTTTTAACTCGAACGTCACAACTTGACGAAGGGTGCTCACTTGAGTAAGGGGAGCACCCCAATCGTGAAGCCGTCAATGAAGTCCCCATGAGGAGCGACCTTTGCTTTGAAGAACCTCAATCGTCTACCCAAAAAGAGACGAATGAGGATATGACCCGTAGTGAAGGCATTGTTGGTGAAGAATTGGAGGAGGTTAGTGAGTTGGATGGGTTGGTAGAATTTGTGAAGTTTTTGGGTGAAATTGACAAGCCCAAGTTGCCCATGTCCGAGAATGTGGATAAGCATCAAGAGCCCCTTGTAAGTGAACCAAGCAATGATTTGGAAGAGATTGAAACCGCCGGTAAAAGTTTCAATTCTCCTCTCCAAGATGACGTGGGGACAAGCGATGAAGATGGGGAACCACAACTTGAGGAAAGTGTGGGGGTGTGCAACAAGGAAACGGGGCCAAAACCGCTTTTTGTGCCTCTTGTCAAGGATTTGAAGCTTGATAGTGATTGGAGGCGATGCCTAGGGAGGAAGAGGTTGGTAAAGCTCGTAGGATGGATAGACCCCGGAGACAACACGAAAGATGATATTGGGTCTTTTGATTCCTACTTCTTTCCTCCACCTTGGAGGCCGTGGAGGTTAGCTTGGCTTGGTTGCTTGGGCCCTCCTTACGATGTGGCTCGAGCATTTGACTTGCTCCTCCAAGCCCTTGGAGGATACAGTTAGAATGAGAGTCCACCATCCTCGGTTTGACGGAGTTCCTTAAGAACCGTCATGTTGTACATTCCCCTACCTCTCTTCTCTTTAGCTTTGTGTTTGTAATTATGTTTATTGTGATTTTGTTCCTAGGACTCTTTGTTTTGTGATATTCTTGTTATTTGGATTGTTGATGAGCGATGTGAGGGAGGGAATTTGATGTGGAAATTGAGTTTATTGTGATAGGTGTGATGTGAAAGTGTCTCCTAGGAAAGAAGGGTTAATGTTGGAGCTTGGATCGTGTGAAGGGGAGTCGGTTTTTGAAGCTTGGTACGAGCTTTTGGGAGTCGTAAAGGATAGGAAGACTCTTCCCGACCGAGAAGAGATCATCCCGTCCGGGATGGAAGGCCCATCCCATCCGGGAAGGGCGTCATCCCGTCCGGGAAGGGTGTCATCCCGTCCGGGATGAGTGTGACAAAAGTTGGGTCTACTGACAGGTCATCCCGACCGGGACGAGCAAGCCATCCCGACCGGGATGGACCCCCTGTCCTCCTTTGGCCTTTTCTTCGTCGTTTGAGCCCACCCAACCACTTTATACCCCCTCCCAACCTCCCTACATGTCCTTACTCTCATTATATGACCCCTACACCTCTCATACACATTTTCACCTCCCTTTCTCTTCACTTTACACCGACTTTCACATCAAAACCCACCTCATTTTACCTTTGTGCACCAACCATGGAACTATATAGCGATTGGAGAGGAATAACAACGATGACGACTAGCTACATGCCGATATTGATTTATGAGACGATGGAGCGAGTGAGTTGCTAACCGTATGGTACGGCAACTATCCTCTCTTTTCCGTTTTTTTTATAGCTTGTCTTCATTTGTTTATTCCCTTTCCCTTTTATCATTTGTGTCATGGTGGCCCTCGGGGCCATGGTATTGGTTGCTCCCGACTCTCGATGATGTGACTACGTCAAGAGTCATTTCAAAATCCAAATTTACAAGTATTTTCACTTTTTCTTTGATTTCTCTTTCTTTTTGTAGGATTTAGTCGGATTTGGGCGGAATCCGGGCTAGGTGACTTGATTACACCTAGTCCTCCCCTCCCATTCCCTTTTATTCCTTTCTTTTTATTTTCTTCCCTCATCCATATCTTTTCTTGTCTCGGCCCATGGTGACTTGACTACACCCCGGCCGGACACATTCTACCATTTTCTCCACTTTATTTTTGATTTTTAACTTTATTTTCGTAGTTTCTTTTCTTTTTTTTGTGCTCCCATGCACTACGATCGAGCATGAGGACATTGCTCGGATTAAGTGTGGGGGAGCGATATTCTATCGTAGTTAGTTTTATTTTCGTAGTTTTTCGAAAAAATCTTTAAAAACCCTAAAACTTTTTCACAAAAATCAAAAAGATTTTCTTTTGTGTGTTTTCCTTTTGTGTCGTTGTGTCGTATATTTGTTTTCTGTGTGTGTTTTGCCTCCCTTTTCCTTATAGGTTGCTTAATCACCGTTAATTTTGGAAAGCTTTCAAGACATCCGGTAACATCTTCTATCCCTTTTCCCTCTTTATTTCATGAGAAATTTGGAGAAGGTTTGTAATGTGGTTTGCTCGGGTGGAGCTTTGTAACGCTTGTGGTTGGTTTGGTGACTTGTTTGGAAGCTCGGGGTGGTGTTTGTGTTGTTTGTTTGTTTGTTTTTGTTTGTGGCCTTTTATCTCTTTTTCTTTCGTTTTCGTCGTGTGTTCGTTTTGTGTGTGTAGTTGTGTCTTGTGTGTAAACGATTTTCGAAAAACCCGGTTTAGAGGCTAGGGTGCGAGCGTTTACTTTCCCTTTCTAGTAGTATAAATCGAGTCTTGGACTTTAGTCTAGTAGAATGACCCTAAATCAATGATTTTGTTGGTTTCTTACCTTGAGTCCACCTAGCCTACTAAGGATTTACTACGGGATTTGCATTTTGACCATTTTGACCACCCACGGTGTGAAAAGGCCTTGGTTGCCGAGTCCCGTCCCTTAGGTGACCATGTTCGAATTTGTTTGACTAGTCCAAGTTTTCCCCTTTTTGTGGGTTTGAAGGGAAGGACGCTCCCCGACTCTCCCATTTACCTACCTCCTACACATACCCACACAATAAATTGCAATTTGTTGAGTTCTCTCTTTCTTGTTACACAAAGAAATGCCAAAAAGCCAAATCAAGCCAAAAAGGGCAAAGAAAAGAAAATGAAGGGAAAATGAAAGAAAGAAAAGAATGAAGAAAAAGAGAAGACACAAAAGCCAAAAAGAAAATAGAAAAGAAGAAAAAGAAATGGCATGGCAACATACAAAGCAAAAATGCAAAATAAAAGAGAAAATGCCAAAAGAAAATCGTCTCACAAAAAGATCTTAACCCCACAAAAATAAGCCTTTTTCCGACTTTTGCCGTGAAGAGCCTACCAAAGGATCGAGTCCCTAGGAAGGATGATAGCGGCAAAGGTCGGTATTCCCTCACTTTGCAAATTTTTCCACCTTTTTACTTGGACTAGTTAAGCGGTTTTAGACATGGGACGACCCTCTTGGCTCATTGCTAAAGGGGGCGTGGTCTCACTTACCTACAGTGTCGACTAACACCGTGGTTCATCCTTTTTCCATCCCGCCGATCGTCCCGTGGTACGTTCTTAGAAGGTTATGAGGAACCTAGGTAAGTTACCAACGTTTTTATTGCTTTGTCGTCATACTATTAGGGTTTTGTCCATTTTGGTTTGTATTGCTAGCTTGGGAACGTTGTCACCTGCCTTGAGTCCTAAACCGGTGATTCTTTCACCACTTGCTTGAGGGAAGCGGTATTTCTTTTCTTTTGGGTGCAACCTTTTGTGTGTTTGTTTGTATGTTTGTTTGTTTATGTGTTTTGTGTCCGGTTGCATCCACAGTTTTGTCGCAAGACCCCACTTGCCTTGCGGAGTGCACTTTTCCCTTTAAGTGTACTCGTGTGAGTTGAAAGGGCGTAGGGTGCACTAATACCCGCTCGGCTAGTTTATTAGTGTGTATGTGCTTACTCGAGGGCGAGTAAGGGTTAAGTGTGGGGAAGTTGATAAGTGTAGTTTGTAGTGCCTATTTCGTAGTGTTTTGGTCCCATTTTCCTTGTGGAATCGCTCCTTGGGAGCGATTTATGGGCTACTTATGCTTCCTCTAGTTCGTTTCAGGTTTCCGAGACCATTCATGAAGAGTTGGAGCGATTCCGACTCAATACATACACTTTTCGGAGCCAAGGAAGTGAAGGAACGATCACTCGATGCCTTGGATTCGACCCCGAGACCTTGGGACCCAATCCCGAGCCTCCGAGGCCCGATCCCGAGTCCCGAGAATCGATGAGAAGTCCATGTGAAGCAAGGAGGAACCTTAAAGATCATATTGGAGGCCTACAAGACTCATCCCCGACGGATATGACCTCAACCCGTCCGGGATGAGGTGCACAAAAGAGATGCTTCTGTTTTGGGTCCCTCCCAACCGGGAGCAGGTCATCCCGGCTGGCACCGACCTCATCCCGACCGGGACCACCTCATCCCGGCCGGGAAGGCCTACCTGTAGCTCCGCGCTTCATTGTTTCATCTCCCTACTCATTGTAACCCTATATATACCCTTCTTCTTGTAATCTAAGCTTATGTTCTTTACTTCCCACTAAACCCTAGACTATTTTAGGTTAGATTAGCTTAGATTAGAGTAGATTAGTCGGTAATTAGTCGTTAATCCTAGTTTTACTCTTGTAATTTGGGAATTCTTGAAGAATCCAACCAAGATTGACAACCTTGGTTGATGTATTTGGGTTTTCTTCCATTTATGCAAGATTTCTTCTTTTCATCTTCTCTAGTATGGTATAATCTTCTTTTCTATTCTTTTTATCTTTGTTTATCAATCAAGTTACAATCTTTAGTTCTTGTTTATTGTTTTGTTCATCATCCTTATTAGTTTTCCATTATGTATGTTTGGATTCTTATGTTGATTCCTCTTGTTCTTGTTAGTTGTAGTTTGATTATGTTTGAGTAGATTCTTGCTAGGGTTAGTAGGGTGATTAGGGTGTTAATTGGATGATTAAGGGTTTGTTGGAGATGCTGGTGGAAGATTTGGGTTTCCTCTTGGTTTGATGCATGGTACATGTTTGTTGAAATGCTTGAATGACTTGTATGCATATGCTTGTTTTTCTTGCCTTTCTCTTGTGGGTAATAGTTTGCTCGTGGGTTTGGTTCCCTCACTAAGTAGCGAGAGCCCGGTGAGGACGACCCCTAGGTCGGTCTAAGTAGCGAGAGCCCGGATGCGACCTAGGCCACGATAACACGCTAGTAGCCCCGTTTGTCATGTGTGTCGCCAAGATGGGTTTTAGGTGGAACCTCTAGGTTGGTCTAAGTAGCGAGAGCCCGGACCACACCTAGATTACCCGACTACCCCTTCACCCTAACTCTTCCTTGACCATTCCGTTGCCCCTTGAACCCGACCTAATCCTAGCCCGTTTTCCTTGTTTGTTTTCTCCGTCTCCTTAGCCATAGTCTTAGCCTTATTCCCCTTCCTATTACTCTAGTTTAGTTTAGCTCGTTGACTTAGTCTCGTATTTAGGCGACCTTAGTCTAGACGCCTCTTACCGTCCCCGTGGATTCGACCCGACTTACCCTAGCTACCCACTAGGATTAGTTGGTTATTTATTTGATTGGCGGGATCCACGACAAATCCCACCATCAGGTCGAGTCTTATTCTCTTGATAATGTGCATAACTCTCATATTAGTCATGTTTATCATCCCTTTATGAATGTGAATGGTATGCATGCTATTTCATCTACTTATGCTTCTTGTGGTGATTTAGGAACTACTTTATATGCACTTTCTTCTTGTTCTTTCCCACCTCTTATTGATAATGAGGAGGATGATGATGATTTGCATGTTGAATATGTTTCCCAAACCCCTTTGAATGATGTTAATAATGATTTTCATGCTATTGACTCTTGTGAACCGACTTGCCTTCCTTCAACACAACTTTCATATTCCCTTGTCCAACTTACACCTCTTGTTGTGAGTGTTAATGATTGTGAGTTGGAATGTGTGCTTTTTGAGGAAAATGTGTTCTTGGATAAGCTTAATGATCTTTGTAGAGAGGAAAACCACGAAGATCTTAGGGTTTTTTTTTAATATTTTAAAATAGGTTCCTCAAATCAATATCGAAGATTTTAGCTTGTGTGAGTTGGAGGGCGTATCATTTGAGGTCGATTATGAGAGTTTGGAAAGGGAGTTGAATAAAGAAGAAACTCTTGAGGTTGAGAGGAAAGAGCAAAGAGATGATAATGAGATATTTGATGATGCTTTGAGTGATGAGATTTTCGAGATCGATGATACTTGGGATTGTGAGGTTGATTTCTTTGAGGAACCTATTTTTGAGAAATTTGAGCTCCTCCCTTATATAGATTTTGAGTCTTTTTCACACATTGATGATTTGGATCTAATTGCTCTTACTCCTTCTATTGAGGTTATGTATGTTGTGGAAGATTGGGAGAAATCTCTCAATGTGGTTGATTGTGCTTTAGGCTTGTCATTTGAGGATAAATTGGTGGAGGGTTTTGAATATGAAATGATGTATACTAGTGCTCAATTTGAGAGTGTTAAACCCTCCTTGGAATATGATGATAAGCCTTGTTTGAAATTTGAGATTCCGAGTACACACCATATCCACAAACCCTTTATTACCACTCTTATCTCTTGGTTTTGTGGATCATCTTGCTTGCCTCACTATGACCATTTTGGTGAGGATTTTTCTAAAGCATTTGACAAGTTAAAGAGATCATTGGTAGGATATTTAGATGACTCACTTGTTTCATTTGTGTTTAGGGTATATATTTTGTGTGTTTTTGTGTTGCCTTCTTCTTGTGTGTAGGTGTCCACTTGTGATCTTGAAGAAGTAACAACAAGAGGATGGATAGAAGAGAAAAGATCAAGAATTACTTACCAAGTGATGATAGATCGAGCTTTAAATGGTAAATTCTTCACCCACCCTCTCTTTTCTCCCTCCCTAGTCTTAAACATTGAAGACAATGTTTTGCTTAAGTGTGGGGGATTTGTTGCTTATTTGATCATATTTGGATCGATTTTGGTGGAATTTTGGATTTGGAGGTGTGATTTTGTTGTGTATATGTGTTGTGTTGGGATGTTGGAAGTAGTTTGGTAATGTTGTTCCTTGTGAATATGTGTTGTGGATTTTTTATTGCTCTTTTGAGTGTGTTAGTTTTGTATTTTGTTTTGTCAAAAAGTTTCAGAAACTCCTAAAAATTTGAAAAGTTTAAAAATCCAAAAAGAAGGTTTGCATTTTCCTAAGAGTTTAGTCGATTTTCTAGCTTTCAACTTTGATGAAAAGAATGATTTGGAAATACTTAGTGTTGCATATTTGTATTGTGAATCGACTACTCTTTGCTTTAATTAGCGATTTAGGGTGTATACCATCATTATTGTTCACATAATCATCTCATGGTGTGATATTTCCTTATGACCATTTTGTCCTATGGTGACATTTTCCCTTACAAAATCACAAAAATCCACAAAAAGGGAAAATCCCAAGAAAACACAAAAACAAAGTGTTTAATAATTGCTCACATTTGAATTCAAGGTGACAATCAAAAAAAAATCAAAAGAAGAAAAGAGTCACTTCTCAAATAATTCGAAGTGTTTCGAAAAGGAATGAATGAAAAGAAAAAGGAAAAAAAATGAAAAAGAAAAAAATCAAAAGAAAAGAAAGTTGTTCAAATAAGTGAGCTTATGCATATTGATTATTTTCTTATCCATTTCACAAATAAATTTAGCCTCCTTTCTAGTCACCAAGTTGGTACCGGGACGATCCGAACTTCTTACTACGTGAGAGGAGGGACTTTGTGTATCATTATTGGTTATAACGTCATGTTAGTTCACTCCATCTTCGCCATACACCCTATTTTGCTTACCGAAGTTATAGATTAGTAGATGTACAATAAAAATATACAACTTGTGAAGTATTTCTTGGTCATCCTTTATGTCTTAGTTGGATTTTAGAATTTTGATTATCGATTGGGGATTTTCTTGGTTGCCTTGTTGAGGGAGGTGACTCGTTTTGACTAGAGATGACCATTTTGTTACCGAGTTTTGTGCTTTATTGTTGGTTGTTTCGCAATTTTGGCAAGACCCCACTTGCCTTGCTAGGGGATACTCTCCTCATAGTATCTCGTTGTGAGTTGAAGGGACGGAGCGAGCCCGTTTATTGTCTCGTATCGGCTATTATGTTTTATTTATTTAATTAGTGAATAATTTGCTTTTGTCTTAGACTATTTGAGCTTACTCGAGGACGAGTAAGGTTTAAGTGTGGGGAAGTTGATAAACGACAGTTTAGTGATTATTTCACCCACGTTTATTTACTTATTCGTGTCGATTTTATGTGCCTAATTGATATTATAGCTCATTATAGGTTATTATACGATATTAAGTGTTAATTAGTCATTTTAGTTATAATTATCGTAATAAATGTTATTTCTGAGAATTTGGTACTGCTTTGTTCGTTTGTACTTTGTAGGTAGCATTTCGAGGTTAACCAAGTGAAGACGAGAGATGAAGCGGAACTTAGCGAGATGAAACGAGTAAACCTGAGTCAAGATTGAGTTTGACCTTGACCCAAATGCTCCTAATGCCCGTCACCCACTCACTATTTTCCCCCTTCATTTTGATATCATCAATCATCATCATAAGTCAGGACTCCCCAACTCCACACACCTTCATTTCATTCATAATCACCAGCCATCATTCACCATCACCATCAAGCTCGGAATCTACAACCGCCACCAGCTCTCCCTTCGATTTCCGTCGAGCTCCGACCAACAGGACAGCAGCAGCAGCAGCATCGTGCTCAGTCCACCTCTTCAACGCCTACCTCCAGCTCGCCACGCACCAGACCACCATTTTCCATCATCCCTGCCCAGACGTCCGACCACCAGGCTGCCCAGAAACCACCGAGCTCCGACCAGGCTGCACCATCTCGCCTCGCACTCGTCGCCTTCCACGCCCATTCACTACTGTGTACCGAACTCCGGCAGCTTCACGCCTACCCATAACGGGCATCTTCGCTGGCAACCTCCGACCTCCAGCAAACACTCGTCCTTGTGTTGGAACTTATTGGGAGTGATTTAAATTGGATTCAGTTGATGATTGATTGAATTGGATTAGAATTGAATTGGGCTTAATAGACTATTTTGCCCTTCATTAATGAGGTGTCAATGTTGACTTTCCTTGACTGAAGAAGACTGAAGGCAGGGGAGTGACTACTGACTAGTTGATGCGCGCTCGCTGACACGCATGCAAACAATAATTTTAGTCCCAACTCACTACTGTGTAGTAGCGGCAAGTCGAGGTTGAACCACAGGGAGGCGGTTAAGTGCTATCGGTCAAGCCTAATGTCTAGTTGCGATGGGGGTTGAAATGGGGGAACTAATGCTAGCGAGTCAGACAGCTAAAGCGAGAGACACTAATGGGAAAGGCGTTGGAGAGAGTCGGGATTCGGAAATTTGGGTCTAAGAGTCTCGGAATCGGGTTTTAGTCACAACGTTGAATGGGGAGAATGCCACCTTTCGGTTTCTTCACCCAACCTACCTATACCCGCTTTCGCGCCAAAAGGGTAAGTCTCAAGTTAAGATAATTTCTACCCCGAGTTTCCCCATATTGATAGAAATGAGTCAAGGTCAGTCTAGCTGCAGTCTAGGTCAACAAAGACACAAAAACCTCAAACTTGATAAATCAACAAGCAAACAACCCACCAACATCCCTTGAATCAAATAATCCAAATCCTCATCCCTAAATTCCTCAACAAGAAATCTACTCACTACTCATAATGGAGGACAACAAAACATTAACTAAGGAGAAAATAACTAAAGCATGTATAATAACTAAATGATAACAAAGTGATAAGGAAACTACAATCTATCAAATAACACTAAGGAGGAGAATAAACTATCACACAAACTAGGGAGAAACAAACAAAGGGGAGAGAAAAACATAAACTAATTAATGGAGAAAGGGAGAGGAAAGAAACTACCAATTATGAAGAAGACTAAAGGAGGAAGATGAAGATTAACATAAAAAAATGAATCTTGGAAGAAATAATACAAGAACTTGTCACCAATCCTTGCAAAATTCTTCAATCTTCAACATAAAAACACAAATCTTCAACTAAAGGTGGAAGCTTGATTACAAATTATGGAGTAGCTTTAATCTAAACTAATAAGTTTTACTAAATCTATGGAGATTTTTACTATGGAGGCTTACTACTACTACTACTACTAAGGATCTTCTACCCTACTCCTACCCTAAGAGGCTCACTTAAGGCACACCTTAAAATGAAACCCTAGGTTTAGTATATATAGTGGTTCTTAATGGTCACACAATCATAAGGCCCAAATCCAATTCATCTTCTTTTAAGCTAGACCTTCACCTTATGCATCTTCATAGGGTGAAACTTCACCCTGCGGCTGACTAGCCAACACCACCGGGTGAAACTTCACCCGGTGTAACTTTTTCCAGTTTTCAATTTTTGGCGTTTTTCTCCATCGGGCGAAATTTCACCCGGTGGGCAAAATTTCGCCCGGTGATTTTGCCCAGTGGGTGTCCACGAAAATCTTCAGGGAGATGGAAAAATGTCGTCGGGCGAAACTTCGTCCGGTGGTGACTCATCGGGTGAAACTTCACCCGGTGATCTTCCGCCTCTTTTTCGGTCTCTTTCTTTGTCGATCGATTGGATTACTTGAACTTTCAGTTGTGTGCTTTGCTCTTTGGACTGTATCTCTTTCTTTCATGCTCATAGAAGCTCGGATACGTTTTCGGTCAAAAATCCTATCAAAATAGACAGAAAACTACCAAAAACACGTAAAATGCAAAAGAGAGACACTAATGCGAGAATTATTCAAAATATGGCGATAATCGCACTCTATGTAACACCCCGTTATTTTCCGAGTCATTTATAGGGCATTATTTTCCAATTCTTTTGAAATCGGGTTTTTAAGTTGGAAAATTATTTTCGAGTTATTTTGGGCCTTCTTAAAACTTATTGGTTTCGAACTCCTTTAAAGGTAAAACTTTCTAAACGGACTTTATTTTTGGGTTGGACTTTGGTCAAAGAAAAAAAAACTAATCATTTTTTTTATATAAACCCACGTACACATTACAGCTCTCCTCACAATTTTCACAATTATATAGTACACAATACACACCTTGTCCTCCTTTCCATCTGTTTTGCCGCCGTTGCTTTTTCCGTCGTGCTTTTTCCATTTCGACTCACAGCATATCGATTCCTTCTCTCTCTTTTGCTCTCTCCCAATTGTAAGTTTCTATCTCAATTTTAGTCTTGGTCAATGCTTAATTTTAGTTCAATTCTGGTTTCTTGTGTGAAATTTTAGAACCAAGAAGTATAGTATCTATGAATTGGGGAATCGGGTTACAATTTCAGGGTAAGTATAAGTAATGTCGTTGTATTCCGGATTTGGGTTTAAAAACAGAATTTATGTTATGCGATTTATATACTAGCCTGCCCGTATGATTTCTACGAAGAAACAAATGGCTAATTGTGAGTTTGGGATCGTAATAGCAGTTTGTATGAGTCGATTGAGTGTCGATTGTGCCGAAGTGAAGTTGTTATTTTAGTGTTATGATTTGTGTGTCGTATGATTAGCCGTTAATTAAAGTCATTAGTGTCATGGTTGGTTGTTTAAGTTGACTAAGACTTTCTATGGGACAAAGAGGATGACAATGGGTGAAATTGATGGAAAGTTATTGTTGTTCATTAGTATTGGCATGTGTATTGGGTTTTAGAGTACGAGATGAGAACTGGGTGGGACGGAAATTTCGTGGATTCAAAACGGTTATTTTGGGATAGACCAAGTGTATATTAATTAATAGGGTGGATGTTTAATATAATCATAGAATTTTGGATGTGAGTTAGGATGGGCCTATATTAATGAGTTGGAGTATATGTTTGGGTCGTCTTAACACTATTGGTTAAGTTATTGAATCATATTTATATTATTGTAGCTTGTGGGTTCGAGGAGAAAGAGTTCTTGGATTAGTACTAGCTGAGTTTTGTCCGTCTTGAGAGGTAAGGACGTTTTACCATTTTCACTTTTAAGTAAAGAGCATGTTCGGATCAAAATATATTTTTATAACGGTTTCGTAAATTATTTTGTCAATCGTAAATATTTCTATAATACTCGTAATGTTTGGATATTGAATTTTGTGACACGACTCACATATTGGTACTATTTTGGTAAAATTTTTAGTAACTTATAACAGACTCTGGGAGTTCTGTTGGTCTAGACGGTTTTAAGGTGCGTCTAAGACGTTCCTGGGACTTTGTCCCGAAACTATTTTTGAGTGAGGATTGTCCGGCCCTCACTTGCTAGGGAGTTAGACTTTCTCCTTTGGCAGTTTCATCCTACTGGCTGTCCAAATGTGAGAGGTGCGCACTATTATGAGTCTAGCTAAGCACAGGTGGTTACCTCTAGACCGTGCAAGGGTAGGACCTTGGCACACCGGTTACGAAAAATATATATCTTGGTTGGTTTGATTTTGGCTATTATTTTTATGGTATTCTGGTATTTAAACGATGATTTTAACTCTGATTTCAGTTTGTTATTATTATTATTATCATTATTATTATTATTATTATTATTATTATTATTATAAATTCACGATTTATTATATTTTTATACTTTACTCAGCTTTGCTGACGTCCTTTTGTTTTGGGTCGTTCCCCCGCTGGAACCTGTACCTATTTGTGTTTTTGGGTACAGCTGATAGGTACACTTGAATTGCTGCATGGGTGCATTCTGGTATCGGGTTATGCTGAGCGAGGAAGGACTTTTATAATCTAACTTTGACTACAAATTGTTTACATTATTATTGGATTTATTGGTTTGCTATTGTTTTAAACCGTTTTGGATTTTGTAAGACTTAAGACTTCCGCTGCAACGTTTTCAATTTAATTAGCTATCAAATTTCTATTTTTATTTATTTATATTATTATTTATCTTTTTCCTTGCACTTGGCTCGGTAAGCTAAGTGTGGAGTAACAGCTTTGAGTTTTCTGTTTTCGGTTTATTATTTTAGTTGAGAAAAATTAGGGCTGTTACAGTTGGTATCAGAGCAATAGGTTTTCCAAAATGTTTTGCAAAATTTGAAATGGTTTAATAAAACGTTTACCTTTAAAAAAAAGAGTGTTGGGTGGTTTGGGTGCATTGCATACGCATGATTTATATATTCATATTTGTATATATATGATAATATTTTGTGCTATTACCCTTACCTGAACTGTGAATGCTACTTATGTTATTATTTGTGATATTATTTGTGATAGAACGGTCTTATGCTTGTACTTAATAGAACCTTGTTTATATCTATAGCAACCATGCCTCCACGAAGGGAAAACGAAAACAACAATACTGATATGGCTGCTATGGTGACGCAACTTATAGCTCAAAACACAGTTCTTGTCGAAGCCGTGCAACAAATGACTACGGTTGCGCGGAATATGAATGAGAGGGTTGAGAATGAAAACGATCCTACACCTACTGTTGTTGGGATGTCTGAAGCGGTACAGAAGAAGAGGCCGCCGTCTTTTACTGGGAAAGGGGATCCTACTGAGCTAGATAACTGGATTAGGGAGATAGAGAAAATATTCTTGGTTGTTGGGTGCCCACATGAATTCCAGGCTAGGATCGCTGTCTTTTATTTGAAGGAGGAAGCAGATATCTGGTGGCAGACTGTGAAAGATGATTTTATGAAACCTAAGAGGGTAAGAAATGCTAATGGTACCGTTATACTTCAGGATAAAGACTGGGATGATCTTAAAGATTTACTTGAGGAAGAATTTTTCCCTGACCATGTAAAGAACCAGAAACTGGCTGAATTTAGGGATCTAAAGCAGACAAATGAGATGAGTGTGAAGGATTTTTATAACAAATTCATTGAACTCAGCAGATTTGCTACGGATTTGGTGCCGACTGAGCGAATTAAAGCGGCAAGGTTTGAGGATAAGTTAAATTGGAAGATTAAGGGTAGGTTTGCTGGGGAGACCTTCACTTCATTGAGGGATATTTATGCTAGAGTTGTGAACATTGAGAGGAGTAATTGAAAATGGAGGCTGAGTTGGGATCTAGTGTGACCAAAAAGAGGGAGTATCAGGGGAGTCAATCTGACACCGCAGCTAAGAGAGGAAATTTCCATAATAACAACAACCCTCAGAATAAGTCTCGATCTTTTGGCGGGAATGTGAAAGAAGAAGGGAATAACTGGAATGGTAAGAGTCAGGGGACAGGCCAAGTCTTTACCAGACACTATTACTGCAAGATATGCAAGGGAGATCACCCAGGAGTTGACTCTCAGGGAAATAGGGTGACATGCCACTGGTGTGGAAAATTGGGACACCGTGAGTTTGAGTGTACTAATAAGAAGGCGGGAAGACCCCGTAGTGCACCATCTGCTAGTGTGAGTGTGAATCAGGGTAACCGATTTCAGGGTCAGGGAAGAACACAGAGTTATGGTGGGTCTGCATCTAATAACACTTATAAGAACCCAGCTCCGACACAGGGCAACACTACAGCAATTAGTAAGCCCGCAGGACAAGTGAATGGGGCACAGAGTACTAAGAAGCCCACTGGGAAGCTCTATGTCATGAATAGAGAAGAGGCAGAAAATACAGACATCGTTTCGGGTAACTTTCTTGTGAACTCTATTTCAGCTCATGTTCTGTTTGATTCTAGTGCATCTCACTCGTTTATTTCAACTAAGTTTGTGGATAAAATGAATGTTGAACCTAGTGAAATTGTGGATTATGATTTTGCCATGCCATCTGGGGACTTAGTGAACTGTAAAAGAATTTTTAAGGATGTGTCTGTGTTTATTGGTGATCATGATTTTAAGGCAAACCTGATAGAATTTCCGTTACCTCACTTTGATGTGATTTTGGGGATGGATTGGCTTGGGTCTCACCGGGCTAATATTGACTGTGCTCAGAGTAAAGTTTCCTTGAGAGGGCCTAAAAATGTGAGGGTATCTTATAGGGGTCATGTAAAGGGTCCTAGAGTGAAACTTATTTCTGCTATGAAAGTGAAAAAGCATTTATCTAGGGGAGCTGAGTTGATTTTGTGTCATGTAAAAGATTTGAGGGTGGAATATCCTGACTTGAGTGAAGTTCCAGTAGTGAGTGAGTTTGTTGATGTGTTTCCTGAGGAAATACCGGGAATGCCTCCTGCTAGAGAAGTTGAGTTTAAAATCAACCTAGTGCCAGGAACAGGTCCAATTGCTAAATCACCATACCGAATGGCACCGTTAGAAATGCAAGAACTTAAGAAACAATTAGATGAATTGATGGAGAAAGGGTATATTAGGCCTAGTGTGTCGCCTTGGGGTGCCCCTGTTTTATTTGTGAAGAAGAAGGATGGAACTTTGAGGCTGTGTATTGATTATCGGGAATTGAACCAAGTTACTATTAAGAATAGGTATCCTTTACCTAGGATTGATGATTTATTTGACCAGTTGAAGGGAGCTTCTGTTTTCTCTAAAATAGACTTGCGATCTGGGTACCATCAATTGAAGATAGCACCTGAGGATGTACCTAAGACTGCATTTTCCACTAGATATGGCCATTATGAGTTTACTGTGATGCCTTTTGGGTTGACTAATGCACCTGCTGTGTTTATGGACTTGATGAACCGAACTTTTAGGACTTACCTGGATAAATTTGTTGTGGTGTTCGTTGATGACATACTGATTTATTCGAGTGAGGATGAACATGAGGAACATTTACGCATTGTTTTGGGTATCTTGAGAGAAAAACAGTTGTATGCCAAATTTTTGAAATGTGAGTTCTGGTTGGATCAAGTAGCTTTTCTGGGGCATATTATATCTAAAGATGGGGTATCAGTAGATCCTGCTAAGATTAAAGCTGTTAAGGAGTGGCCTAGACCGAAATCTGTGACTGAAATTCGTAGCTTTTTGGGTTTAGCTGGTTACTATAGGAGATTTGTGAAAGATTTTTCTAAAATAGCTAGACCAATGACCACACTGATGAGGAAAGCCACAAAATTTCATTGGGATGAGGGATGTGAGGAGTCATTTCAGATTTTGAAAGAGAAGTTGACCACTGCTCCGGTGTTAGCCTTACCGGATGGAAATGAAGCTTATGAAGTTTATACTGATGCATCTAAGAATGGGTTAGGTTGTGTTCTTATGCAGAATAGAAGAGTGATTGCCTATGCTTCTAGGCAGTTGAAACCTTATGAAGAAAATTATCCCACTCATGATTTAGAATTAGCAGCCGTAGTCTTTGCCTTGAAGATTTGGAGACATTATTTATTTGGTGTACCCTTTAAGGCTTTCTCTGATCACAAAAGTTTAAAATATATATTCACTCAAAAGGAGCTTAATATGAGACAGAGGAGGTGGTTAGAGTTGATTAAGGACTACGAGGTCGAGATCCAGTATCATGAAGGAAAGGCTAATGTGGTGGCCGATGCCTTATGTAGGAAATCTCTCCATACGATACAGTTAGTGATGAACCGTGATAAGTTAAGGGAAGAATTTGTGAACTTTACGATCCAAATGGCGAAGCCAGGAACCCCGTCTAATGTGTTGTCTGTTGAGAGTGATTTGATAGGGGAGATTAGAGAATTGCAGGTTGGTGATAAGTATTTGCAGGATAAGTTAGTGAATGAGCCTACTTTGTTCCGGCGCGACGAGAGTGGATTGATTAAGGTTCATGATAGAGTTTGTGTGCCTAACGACTGGGAGATAAAGAAAAGAATAATGACTGAGGCACATGCAACACCGTATTCTGTTCACCCCGGGGTGATAAAATGTATGCGGACTTGAAATTAACATTTTGGTGGTCCGGTATGAAGAAACATATTGCAGATTTTGTGTCTCGATGCTTGATATTTCAGAAGGTTAAGAGTGAACACAGGAGACCTCAAGGGAAGTTGCAACCTTTAGAAGTTCCCGAGTGGAAGTGGAGTTCAATCTCCATGGATTTTGTAGCTGGTTTGCCAAGGTCACAGAAAGGTAATAATATGATTTGGGTGATAATTGATAGGTTGACTAAGTGTGCACATTTTATTCCGATGAAAGATACCTGGAAGAAGAAGAAGCTTGCTGATGCTTATGTACATCATGTAGTAAGACTTCATGGAGTTCCTAAGGATATTGTATCAGATAGGGATGCCAGATTTGTTTCGATATTTTGGGAAAAACTTCAGACAGCTTTAGGAACCAAACTTAATATGAGCACAGCATTTCACCCAGCTACCGATGGTCAGACTGAAAGAACAAATCAAATACTTGAGGACATGTTGCGAGCTTGTGTCTTACAATTTCAGGGAGGCTGGGAGGATAAGTTAGATCGGATTGACTTCTCTTATAATAACAGTTATCAGGCTACAATTCAGATGGCACCATTTGAGACATTGTACGGACGCAAGTGTAGGAGTCCGATATGTTGGGGCGATATTAGTGAGCATGTGATTCTAGGGCCTGAGATGATCACTGAAATGGTTGAGAGTGTTAGGGTTATACAGGACAGGATGAAGGCAGCTCAAGACCGTCAGAAGAGCTATGCAGACAAGACTCGTAGGCACGTGGAATTTGAGGTTGGTGACAAATTTCTTTTGCGTGTCTCGCCTACTAAAGGAGTAATGCGGTTCGATAAGAAGGACAAATTGAGCCCAAAGTTTATTGGTCCGTATGAAATTTTGGAGCGTATTGGCGAGGTGGCTTATCGACTTGATTTACCAGCTGATCTAGAACGAGTGCACAATGTATTCCATGTTTCCCAGCTAAGGAAATACATCAGTGATCCATCACATGTGTTAGACCCGGAGACTATTGAGCTTGGTGAGACTATGACCTACGAGGAGACTCATGTTCGGATTTTGGATAGTAAGGTGCGTAAAACCCGTAGGACTGAAACAAGAATGGTCAAAGTTTTATGGAATAATAACAATGTGGAGGAGGCTACTTGGGAAGTTGAGTCAGCCATGAAAGAAAAATATCCTCATCTTTTTGCCTAAGGTAAATTTTTGTGCTTCGTGGACGAAGCTTTATTTTAAGGGGGATAGAAACTATGAATGACTACTTTATTTACTACTTTATTTTTGTGTTGGATTAACTTTGTTGTGTGATTTCATGTTATTATTGCTTGTTGGTTACAAATGTGAACCTATTGGTTATTGTTGGATTGGTTTTTCCTTTGGTTATTGTTGGTTATGGTTTGATATTGGTTTTGATAATTGTTGAAATACTTGTTTATTTATATTGGTGGTTTACTTGTGAAATTTCAAAACTTTGAAAATATTTAATTATTATTTACCCGGCATGCTCTTAACTTTCTAAGTGACACTTTTTGAGGATTGTGAGTATTTTGTGGGTTAGAACTCTAGCATTATTTTGTGAGATTAAGTGGTGGCGAAGTTATGGTACTTTAAAATTTGAGGAACTAGAGCCTTTTGGATTTTTGGAGAATTTAGAAATGTGAGTCATCTTAAGGGTTGTGTGTTGTTTTGGTGGAGTTTGAATATATATATATGGAGTAACGGGCTATTTTGGATACATACGAGGAGTGTGAGACTTTGTTTTGAGGACGAGTTTAAACTTCGAGGACGAAGTTTTGTTTTAAGGAGGGAAGTCTGTAACACCCCGTTATTTTCCGAGTCATTTATAGGGCATTATTTTTCTATTCTTTTGAAATTGGGTTTTTAAGTTGGAAAATTATTTTCGAGTTATTTTGGGCCTTCTTAAAACTTATTGGTTTCGAACTCCTTTAAAGGTAAAACTTTCTAAACGGACTTTATTTTCGGGTTGGACTTTGGTCAAAGAAAAAAAAAACCTAATCATTTTTTTTATATAAACCCACGTACACATTACAGTTCTCCTCACAATTTTCACAATTATATAGTACACAATACACACCTTGTCCTCCTTTCCATCTGTTTTGCCGCCGTTGCTTTTTCCGTCGTGCTTTTTCCGTTTCGACTCACAGCATATCAATTCCTTCTCTCTCTTTTGCTCTCTCCCAATTGTAAGTTTCTATCTCAATTTTAGTCTTGGTCAATGCTTAATTTTAGTTCAATTCTGGTTTCTTGTGTGAAATTTTAGAACCAAGAAGTATAGTATCTATGAATTGGGGAATCGGGTTACAATTTCAGGGTAAGTATAAGTTATGTCGTTGTATTCCGGATTTGGGTTTAAAAATAGAATTTATGTTATGCGATTTATATACTAGCCTGCCCGTATGATTTCTACGAAGAAACAAATGGCTAATTGTGAGTTTGGGATCGTAATAGCAGTTTGTATGAGTCGATTGAGTGTCGATTGTGCCGAAGTGAAGTTGGTATTTTAGTGTTATGATTTGTGTGTCGTACGATTAGCCGTTAATTAAAGTCATTAGTGTCATGGTTGGTTGTTTAAGTTGACTAAGACTTTCTATGGGACAAAGAGGATGACAATGGGTGAAATTGATGGAAAGTTATTGTTGTTCATTAGTATTGGCATGTGTATTGGGTTTTAGAGTACGAGATGAGAACTGGGTGGGACGGAAATTTCGTGGATTCTAAACGGTTATTTTGGGATAGACCAAGTGTATATTAATTAATAGGGTGGATGTTTAATATAATCATAGAATTTTGGATGTGAGTTAGGATGGGCCTATATTAATGAGTTGGAGTATATGTTTGGGTCGTCTTAACACTATTGGTTAAGTTATTGAATCATATTTATATTATTGTAGTTTGTGGGTTCGAGGAGAAAGAGTTCTTGGATTAGTACTAGCTGAGTTTTGTCCGTCTTGAGAGGTAAGGACGTTTTACCATTTTCACTTTTAAGTAAAGAGCATGTTCGGATCAAAATATATTTTTATAACGGTTTCGTAAATTATTTTGTCAATCGTAAATATTTCTATAATACTCGTAACGTTTGGATATTGAATTTTGTGACACGACTCACATATTGGTACTATTTTGGTAAAAATTTTAGTAACTTATAACAGACTCTGGGAGTTCTGTTGGTCTAGACGGTTTTAAGGTGCGTCTAAGACGTTCCTGGGACTTTGTCCCGAAACTAGTTTTGAGTGAGGATTGTCCGGCCCTCACTTGCTAGGGAGTTAGACTTTCTCCTTTGGCAGTTTCATCCTACTGGCTGTCCAAATGTGAGAGGTGCGCACTATTATGAGTCTAGCTAAGCACAGGTGGTTACCTCTAGACCGTGCAAGGGTAGGACCTTGGCACACCGGTTACGAAAAATATATATCTTGGTTGGTTTGATTTTGGCTATTATTTTTATGGTATTCTGGTATTTAAACGATGATTTTAACTCTGATTTCAGTTTGTTATTATTATCATTATTATTATTATTATTATAAATTCACGATTTATTATATTTTTATACTTTACTCAGCTTTGCTGACGTCCTTTTGTTTTGGGTCGTTCCCCCGCTGGAACCTGTACCTATTTGTGTTTTTGGGTACAGCTGATAGGTACACTTGAATTGCTGCATGGGTGCATTCTGGTATCGGGTTATGCTGAGCGAGGAAGGACTTTTATAATCTAACTTTGACTACAAACTGTTTACATTATTATTGGATTTATTGGTTTGCTATTGTTTTAAACCGTTTTGGATTTTGTAAGACTTAAGACTTCCGCTGCAACGTTTTCAATTTAATTAGCTATCAAATTTCTATTTTTATTTATTTATATTATTATTTATCTTTTTCCTTGCACTTGGCTCGGTAAGCTAAGTGTGGAGTAACAGCTTTGAGTTTTCTGTTTTCGGTTTATTATTTTAGTTGAGAAAAATTAGGGCTGTTACACTCTAGTCTCGCAAAATGGAGGAAAAACGGGTCTAAATAGGAGCAAAAGCGGTCCAAATTTGGCACACAACACTAGTGAGGTATAAAAGAAGAGAAAACCCTCAATTTTGAGGGGGGGGGGCGCACGATAGGATTAGATAGCAGCTGTAGGAATTAGGTTCTCTCACTTTTTTTCATTTCATTTTAGTCTTAATTACTTTGTCTTAGATTAGTTTGATCTTTAATTACTTGGATTAATCTTGCACTCTATTTCTTCTTCATTTATGCAATTCTCCATTTTAAGTTTGGTACAATTTCTTCTCCTTTTTTTTTATTGTTCATCTTTTATGATTATTAGTTTTAGATTATTTTATTGCTTAATTATTCTAAAGTTTGCATCTTTATTATTTTTTCATGTTTATTATTATGACTAGATTAATGGGTAGCGTAATTAGTTTACTGATGCGTGCCGTTCCTATTCGATTTTTCACCTATTTTGGCACGCATTTCTGTGTCGGTTTATTATTTTAGGAATCGGATTACGCTATTTTCTCCCATATTTGCTACTCGGGTATTCTTTTGTTGTTTTGCAGATAATCGAGACCGAGTAGTTAAAAGAGCTAAAAATTGCATCAAAAATCTTAAAGCTCTGAAACCGATTCGTTGTAGACCAAGAAGAAGGAAGCAAGTCTATAGACTAGACTGTGGGTCTATAGACTGAGAAGAAGGAAGTAAGGGAGCTGTAGACTAAAACACAAGTCCATAGACTGGGAAACAAGTCTATAGACTGAGAAAGTGCAGCAAACAGTCCGTAGACTAAGGAGAAGTCCGTTGGAGACCTAGACTGAAGAACTTAATGGGCAGACTTGGATCTCAAGTCTACCAACCTAAAATCCAAGTCTGCAGAATAGGATACTTCCACCAATTCAGGACAAATATTTTTCTGAAGCTACCCACCTTTCCCCCTCTTACGCTCTTCAGTTCTTCCCACTACCTAGTTAATGGGGTGGTGGAAGCAGGAATTAAGCAACAGTTAGGAAGGGCTTGAGCAGTATAAATAGGGCTTTAATTTTAACTTCTGAGGATCTCTTCTTCTTCTTCTATCTTTTATTCGGTAATTCAGTCTTTCATTCACACATCCTGTAAATAGTTAGATTTAATTGGAATTTAATTTTTCAGAGATTTCAGTATTTATTATTTTTCAATCAAGACTCGGTTTTCATTATTATTCTCCGTCTTCGTTCTAATTAGTTATTCCAATTTCGGTAATTCCTTCTTCTTCCCTAACCTCTCTCTCTGTCTTAGTTTACTGTAACTTTTATTTTTTTTCTTCCTTCCGTTTGTTTCCTGTAACTTTTATCCTCTTTTATTTTTAGCTTTTTCTCATTCTCCTTCATCATTCATCATGTTTTATTTTGTTAGGATAACTGTAAATATGTTTAGCTAATCTTTCGTCAGAGTTTAGGTGGACTGCGAATTGAATTGAGTTTACATGTGATAACTGAATAATCGACCTTTACGAGTTAAATCGCTCTTGCAACATTATAACGACGAATAATTAATTATAGGCTGTAATTGATTGTTTGTATCTTGTAAATCCCGACCTAAGACCGAAAGCCTGGAACGGATTAGACTCGTTGTAATCGATAGAATTCTCTAATAAGTAGCGAGAGCCCGTTAGGTGACTTCTAGGATGACTAGTGATCCGAGAGGACCGTGTCGATATCCTTTAACCCGTCTTAACTGATTATTTGGAAATCGTATGTATGCTTGTTTTAATTCGTGGTGATCCGAAGACTCTGGTGCTTTTCTTATTTTGATTAATTCATTATTTTTATTATTTAGATTTTATTAGACCGTCAGCTCACCAAACCATAAAATCGTGACCCGATAATTTAATTGACTAACTTATAATTTTCAACCTGCCTCCCTGTGGAATCGACCCTGCTTACCGCTAGCTACCCGTTAGTAGTAATCTAGGATTATTTTGATTACGGTGACGCGACTAACCCGTATCATTTACTTTTAATCATGTTTGAGTAGTTAATTTCTAGGGTCGGGGAAAACTTGGTTTTGTCTCCATTGTGGGTTTTGTTGTGAGTTTATTATCTTGTCTATTATTGTTGGTATTCTCCATTGATTGTGATTTTTGTATGATTTGCTTGTCTTGGCCACGATAGGTGAATTATATTGTGTCGAGCTTTCTTTGGGGTGGGTCGACCTAGTAATAAGTGCGAGAGCCCGTTATTAGGACCGTCCCGGGTAGATAGAGACTCGAGAGAGACCCTTTATCTCCCCAATTACCGACCATAATCGATTCGTTTGTGAACTCCGATAACTTCCTTGAGACTACATTTTTGACCTTGACCCTAGTCCATTTTATCGTATTTCTCTTCTTTAGTTCGTTAGAATCGTTTAGCTCGCTAGTTTAGACCTTTTTTCAACCGAAAACATATCTTCACCTAGACTAAAACTTTAGCTTGACCGAGACCTTTATTTAGCTAGACCGTCCATGTGGAATTCGACACGACTTACCCTCGACTATCCAAGTTTAGGATTAGTTGGTTTTTACTTTGATCGATCGAGATTCGCGACAAATCCTCGTCCGTCACTTACTGATAGGAATTTTGACAAACTAGCTAGATTGATACATTTTGATGTATTCACTAGATTGAGGAATGTTAATATTGACTTGAGTAAGAGATTGTTGATGTAATTGTATGTAGATACACACATTAGGAGATATTGTGTTTTTAAGCTATGATCTCTTTATTTTTCTTTACGTACTTGTCCGCCGGCTATTTTTGAGTTGGCTAAGCTTTCCTTTGACGCGACACTTTGTTCTCATTTAGAACGTATTGTTATAGAGTCTGGGTCGGGGTTTGGTGATTGGCAGTAGCGGCTTGCCACCTTTCCCTTTTATTTTGGGGGGCTTGGGGTGTATGTCGTGGGAGATGTCCTTCATTATGTCTTTTTGGCATCTCGCTTGCAATTTGCTACTTTTCAGGCTACGCTGCTTCGTGCCACTGGTATTTTGACACCTGGCCCTACTTTTGATGCAACTTTGCATGGGTTTAAGGAGGTTCTGGATTCTGATGTGTGTAATCCTAGTGAGATCGCCGCCCCCAAACTTTTGAAGTCTTTGTTAGATATATATTTCACGAAGGTTATCACTACTGTAGAATCGGATTTTTCTTTGGCCCCTCGTCAGGTTGCGTTGTGGAAGTCTCAGCAGGGCAGTCATGCATCTGATTGGCTTCGCGTCGTTCCTATTTCCGGTTTAGGCCAGACTATGAAGGTTCGGATTTACCGATGTGTGCTTAGCTATCGGTTGTATGTTCCTTTGTTTTCAATACCTGGACTATGTTCTGCCAGCTCCCGGGTTTTTGGCGAGGATATCTTTGGGGACCATGCTATATTGTGTGCCCGTGGTTGTCGGTATCAAGCATCAACACAACTTTCTCCGCGACACTCTTTTAGATATCTGTTTCTGATCCGGGATCTCTGCGGGTAAAGAGGTCGATATTGGCTTGATCGACGACCATGACAGGTCTTTGCGCCCTGCAGATTTGCTGCTTCACTCATGGGACAAGGGTCGTGATGTGTGCGTGGATCTTACCGGGTCTTCCCCTTTGACTTAGTCCAAGGTTTCTGACTTCATGCCAGGCCGTGGTGTGGGCGACGTTGCTCGGCGCAAATACGCTAAGTACCGGGGTCTGTGTGCGGGGCTTGGGTATGAGTTCTTGCCTTTCTCTTTTTCTTCGTTGGGGGAGCTGGAGGGGGATACTATCGACTTGCTTAAAAGGATTCAAAACATTTCGATGGCTCAGGATGCCGGAGCACGCGCTGCTCCTTTTGTTTTTACTCGACTTAGCTTTGTTATATAGCTAAAGGGGTGGGGGCCAGATTGTATCTCGGCTGCTCACCAATTTTTTGTAAAATGATTTTTGATCCATTAATAAAATTCTCCTCATAATTAAAAAAACACATAGTAGTAGTATAGTAGTATCTCGATGACGGTACTATTATCGGGGATACGCTTGTTGTAGGGAAGGTTCTTCAGATGATTATGGATGAGGGCCCTCTTTTAGACCTCCACCTCAATGTAGGTCAAACGAAGGTTTTCTGGCCTAACGAAGACCCAAAGAGTAGATATGCTGGTGTTTTCCCCACCTCTACTGCCCGACCCTTGAATGGTGTTAAGGTACTTGGTGGTCAAGTTAGCCGTGGACGCTCGTCCACACCGCCCAGCGCCCCGCACACGCCCGCGCAGGACCCCAGGTCGAGGCGGCCACCCATGCGGCCCTGTCCATCCTAGAGCAAGTCCGATCTCGCGTACGGGTCGATGTGTTGGACCTCGATTTGGTTGACGATTTAAATTGTACTAGACGGATGCGAACATCCGTGTTTCCGTTAGAATCGATCGAGACGTGGTTGTAAATATTTAAAGACCGATATGTTTGGTAAGACGACCATTTTAGTGAACCAAATTCCTTGCTGATTTGTGGAGTCGCCACCGAGTTAATTTTGGGAACTCGAAAACCGTTCAAGTCAACTTTGATCCTCAACCGGCTCAAAGCTGAGTGACACGGGACCTAAAGATAAAGACTTGTACCCTTAACCACTCCATGCCTGGAATGACTCTCATTTCCAATGGTTTCGGATATCCGGAAACCATCGATTCTGAGTAAGGGGTGAGGGTACGTATTGGGAAGCCAATGTCCGATAGACATCAACACATAATCCCGCCCGCACGTAGATAGCCGCCTCTACTAATCAATCGGTGGGCTGATAACTTTGTTCCTTAATTGTGGCGGAAGTGCGATAACATCCGTTGTTTTAACTCTATGTCTTTGCTATGTCGGTTGTTTAAGGACAAGTAAGCTTTGTCGTCGAAGTAGTTGTGTTTACATTCTTTGCATGTGATTTCACGTGACAGGAAGACTATGAAAAGATGCACCTAGGAGAGTAGAGAGTACTAAATATTATACGTATTAGCAAATCATTTTGAACGTGATAATACGGATATTAGTCATTCTCGTGGTATACCTTACACGGTATTCTGCTTAAGGTGCATCGGTTCGGTATTATTAGGGATGCGTCGAACCACGTGTGAGGAGTGAACATCAAGATTAATACGGAACCCGACCACCACTTATTCAAATTTTAGTTTTTTTACGTTTTGAATTTTGTGTTAGGTGATTTAGCACGCGATTATAGTCATAAAAGCGGTAAATCATACGAAAGCGGTAAATGCGAAATGTATGTAAATCACATTGTGAGAAGTTGAACCCTCGGAGTGTACACTAAACGAGACACGATGCGTAGATGATTGAGAGCGGATCTCGGAACTACTCGGGTTTAGTTTGGGGTGTTTTAGTGCTTATGGTTGAAGTTGTGGACGTTACATATGTTTATGACATGTCATGGACCTAGCGTCCATACGAGTCGGACTCGACGTTATCGAAGTGCATAATAAAGAGGACAGAATGTAAAGTTGTGTTTAGATGACAACCTAGTGACGATACGACTTCAAAGGCGGATCGTCCTAGTTTCCTGCGGCAAATCCGGCAGAGCTTAGCTACGGTGTCTAGAGGTGGTTAGTCGAACACAGGTGCCCATTTTCGTTCAAATCGAGCCAAGGACTCGAGGAACTACGAGTAGTATTGTTGATTCGCATATCTGGAACAAACGATCGAGTGGATTGTACTTAGAGTCGGAGTGCGACGCTAAGTTAGAAGGAGAAGCTTGTAAAGAAGAGGAGAGGGATGAGAATTGAATTGTGTGTTGAAATGAGCGGAATAGGGGTGTATTTATAGTTTTTCTCGTAGTTCAAATCAAATACTCAGGCGCCTGGTGGCCGGCGCACCAAAACTAAGGCGTCTGAAGGTGTGCGTAGGAATACTCAATCGCATGGAGGGGGGCGATTGGAATTTTGAAGATCCGATTTCGAAACTTTCCAAAATGGAGTTTATTCGTATCTTAGGCTTGCTTGGGGGTTAAGAGTTCCCTCTTGACCTAGCGCGTCAAGCGCCGGATGGGCCTCGGACGCATGTCTCGAGGTTCTCTTGGCCTGACGCATTGACTCGGATTTGACCTTGCGTGTTTCGGGATCGATTCGGAGCCCCGGTGTCGGAATTGTCTCTAATTAGTGTCGACGCGACCGTAATGACACGACTAAGACCGTCTTGATATTGAATTAATTTTTTCTAGTAATTATTTGATCCGTTCTATAGAAAACCATCTAAAACATCGTAAACTCGCGTCGCATTGCAGTTCGATCGTCATCGGGTGTTTGTCGGGCACTTCTGCAGCCACCAGGTCAGAATCTGGGTGTCTACAGAAGCCCCCACTTTGAGTAAGGCTTGAACAAGGCGAAAGTCAAAGTATAGCCGCTCAGGTCAATCGAGGATTACGACTTAGTGGTTGTCGGCTCGGGTCATTTTAAGTTCGTTAGACTACGTACTGAGGCTCGTCAGCCAAGACTTAGAAATCATACCTGACCTCCTCGCCTGCGGTTGCTTGTTAGAGTTCGGGTCCGGGATTGCTGGCTTGCTTATCTTACTTTGGGTTTATTCTCACTAGTAGAAAAAACACCTACCGCGTCACTTTAATTACGTCGGTTCTAAACATATGCGACGTGAAAATGAGTTTTGCATCGATTTTCTGTCAAAACGACGCATTTAAGAGAAGTGTTTGGGTCGGTTTTCTTTCAAAAACGACGTATTTGTGCAAATACGTCGGTTTAAAATACATAACAGACGTATTTAATTATTTTTTTGCGTCGTTTCTAAATAAAAAATTATGCATTTTATATATTGCGTCGCTTGTACTTATAATGACACCATAGACAACTATCAATTGCATCGATGTTAAAATAGAACAGATGCATAATAATTTCATAGATATTGAAAAGGATAATTTCCATTTAATATATACATTATCTGTGATACATAATAATAAATTCATAAATATAAAAAACAGGCTCGTCTCGGCAGGTGTGCAATAAGCCGCACCGGGCTCCAAAATTTTGAGTCCAAGTTCTGCTAATAATGTTCATATATTAGCTTTTTGATGCAAGAACATACATTGTATACTAATTGTCATGTTGGTATAGACAATGATGCTCTAGGGAGGGAGCAAGGGTCGAACTCCTCTATATCAGTTTTTTCCTTCTTATCAATTATCCCACTAATTTGTGCTAATTGAATTCTTTTGTACATGCTCGTTTCTATTATTACTTGCAAGTGATTTACTTTTTCGTTCTAATATGCACCCACAACATCAATATCTCAATCGAAAAATAATGTCTTTTACTTCTTTTTTTATGATAACCTCTTTTAAATTGTCTTATTCCATTTTTGCACTACTACAATTATGATTTTAAGGAACACCTTTAAGAGAACGCTTCTAAACAGAACCGTGCTCCACAATATAACAAAATTTCACTAGTAGAAAAAGGTTAATTTGCAAATCCTTATTTGAGACGTTTTAGTTTAATGGAAGCGATTTTTTTTTTAAATGACACTAATCCTTTTTTGTTTTTTTGTTAGAAAAACAGTTAAAAGAAAGAAGCCTCACATAGGATAAAAAAGAAAAAAGAAAAGCGAGGTCCAGTGAGTTGACGCCTCACCACAATATAATAAAAAATAAAGAAAAATTAAAACAAAAGAAGCATTAGGTTACTTTGATGGATTCTCCGGTAAACACTAAACACAAAACAAGCAAGTCAGAAACCATTTCAATGTCGTTGCCCTAACCACCGCTGCTCGCACTTCCAGTCTAAAAACCGTCGGTCGCGCTTCACCGCTGCTTGCTCTTCACTGTCGGTCGCTCATCTTTACCACTGCTTTTCGCAATCCCATATCTTCCTCCTCTATCCTTGCCTCAAATTGGCATTAATTCTTGTGAGAACTCGTCAGTTTTGACCACCATCGATGTTTCCTTCGTTGATCTTTCCTCATTTCATTCTTTGTGTAGGAGGAATGGTCCTTATCACATCTAAATATTTTGAATTTAGTTATTTGGGGTTTATAAGTATATTTTAGGCTATTTTATTTTGTGTACTCGGATCGTATTCACCGGATCCGAGTATCAGTTTGTTGGACTTCAAGGAAATTTGTTCACGGGAAAATCTGAGAATTTTTCGTTGAACAAGTTTCCATCAGTGCAAATTGATCGGGAACTCGGGATATTTGCCCAATATTGCACTTTCTTAAGCATGTTATCTGAATTGAGTTTTCCTTGTTTGAATTGAATAAGCACATATATCTTTCTATTCAGAATGTTTTTTGAGCAAGAATCAAAGTGTTACCTTACCTTCACTTTGATACAGACTCTAAATTCTTATGGCTGAACACGAGGATATTTATCATCAATATGATGATGAAAATATAAACCAGAGGCACAATTGGAGTCTTCGTGATCCAGGATAATAAGGCTTGGAAGTCATTAGGTCTATGTTTCAGTCTCTAGTTCCTTTAGGGAACTAGTTGCCTTGGAAGTCATTTGCTAAGGTGTCAGTCTGTAGTTTCTGTAACTGCCTTGTAAATACTTCATAAATATGGTCGACTTCCCAAGCATATGATGAAACCCTTTAAGGCTTGCTTGGTCACATGATATTGAAAGGGAATGAAGCTTTTCTGTTCCCTTATTTGAATGCCCTCTTTTTCCATTCTTGTTACCCATCTTCCATATAAGGATTACTGATACCCTACGTCCCTAAGGTTTGGGGTACCCTTACTCTGCCATTAGCCCTCACCACTAACAACCACCACCACCCCCCACTCTTACCGACCATGACCAAGTCTAGCCACTACTTTCGACTCCATTAACCACCTCATCACCTGCAACATCTCCCGCCATCGCCGATGAACTTCATTGTACCACTCGACCGTCGTCTTCACTCAAGCCCCGCAGTATCTGTTCAGGCCAAACACGTGGGAAAATTGAGGGCTTTCCATCCCTTTCCGCTAGTATCCATTTATTGATTCCTTTCGCCTACGTACCATTGTGCAAACCAAGCGCCCCCTCTTAGTGTATGACTTTTTGCTTTCTCATGATTCCCATATTAAGCATGTTATGCAACTTTCAATTCATTGGTCTTCTTCATGATTTTTTTTCTTTGATTTTGTTGGCTCTAGGTTCACGTTGTTGATGGGGTTGAGCTTTTGAGAAATCGTGCAAACTCTACTCTACCTAAGGTTGCTGATACTGATAGGCCAGAGACAACCAGCACCAAGGAATTAGCTTTGCCAGATGACAGTCATGTTGGCCAAAAGCTTGACATAATTATTGTTGACGTAGATTCATCAGATTCCAGGTGATTGTCTGTTCTATTTTGTCCTTGCGTAGTCACAAACTCACAACTCTATCATGTATTCGTGGTTTGATTCTTATTGCAGCTTGGGAATTTCCTGTCCTGCCCCTGATTTTCTAGAACATAATTTCTTCATAACAATCAAAGATGTTCTCTCTGGCCAAGGGCTCTCATCATTAATTTGGTCTCAAGATCCCCTTAAGAAAATGGTTATTTCCAGAATGAAAATGGTAAGGATATGCGATAGATTAATATTATATAGTTGCAACTGATCTGAAGATCTGTGTTACTCAGACTCGTAGACATGTGTCGACGTGTCGGACACATAATTTTTGAAATTTTAAGATACGTGGACACGGTCAACGGAGTGTCTTGACCAAGTTAGTGGACACGACACAGACGACACTGCTAAATAATCATGTTGGAGTTTTCTACTTTGTTGCCATAATTTTAATTTACGGTCATGATTTGAATCAAAAATGTAGAGCATGATTTCCTATCGGAGAAAGTCTCTCCAAAAGTGCCTATATGAGAAACTTGTCTCCAAAAGTTCTTTAGTGATATTTATAGGACCTTTTTGTTTTTCCTTAAGAACGAATCATCCTATAATAAGATTCATAGGTACATCGTAGTTGATCATATCGTCGGATTAACGTTTTATATTTCGCTTGTTTTTATAATGTTCCTATATTATGATTATATTATGGCACTTTGCTATGTCACTGAGTATACGTGATTCGTTTTCCTTACATGCTAGAAATTAATAAAAAATTTGAATGACTTTAGCATATATTACTTTTTATCTTTGTTTATTGCAGTTCGTGAGACACATCTAGTTTACGCAATACATAGTTGGAGTTTAGCTTTACCGGCCGAAGATGTAGTAATTGTTTTTAGGTTGAAAATTGTAATTTTCACCTTCTTATGGATTTTTTTTTATCAATTTAACTTGGTCGTTGTTGGATTTATTCCGTGTATAATTTTTTGGATTTGATAGGTAATATATTTCATTACAAATTAGGTAGCAAATATTTTAGTACAAAAAGATGACATATTACATCATGTGATACAACCGACACAAAATGACACTAATTGCGTTGCTTTTAACAAAAAATGCGTTAGTTCTAACAAAAAATGGATGCAAAATGTCACTAATTGTGTCAGTTCATTTGATATAATCGATACAAAATATTCACTAATTGCGTCGCTTGTAACAACAACGAAGCAAAATCACACATAATGCGTCGGTTATAAATATTTTTTACATCGACCAAATTATCAATTGCATCGCTACTAACAAAAACGATGCAAAAACTTATCAAATGCGTCGGTTCTAGTACTTTTTGCAGCGGTTGTTTGCGTACAAAGCGACACATTAAATAAGTTTATTCGTCGTTTCTTGATAAGAACCGACGCAAAAAGGAATACTTTTTGCGTCGATTTCAAACCGACGCAAGGTACAAGCGTCCCCTTGATATGCATCGCTTCAATAACGATGCAAAAAGGCCATTTAGAACCGACGCGGTAGGGAGTTTTTCTGCTAGTGAATTGTTTACCAAACAATCAATTGGCGCCATCTGTGGGGATAACATACAAATCAATCCTCAAAAAGAACAAAAGTCACCGCAATCCCGATCCTTGAACAGATTGGCACAACCGAAAAACAACACGTCAACTCGATAGTGGCCCTCTAGGGTAGCGGGCCTCCCAGCATGCATACAACGCCGCAAAAAAAGGATGCGGCCAAGGCATAGCCGCTGGGGCATCAAAAGTCAACCCAACACAACGACCTCACAATGCGGAGTTGGTGCTCACGCCTGATGAGCTGGTCACCACGAACCTCCTACAAAAACCATTTCCAATGGAGATCTGGGTGGGAGTGTCGCTGAATCCTCCCCTAGAGAGGGTCGAAGCGTACAGCCCTAAGAGAATCTAGAAAAAGTCGTGTCTCTTAGCTATAGTGTTCTTGAACGTTGGACAGAAGCTGCAGAGTAACCCGGTCGTCTCGACCAAGAGAGTCGACTCATCGACGCCTAAAAGTGAGAGTGGGGGAGGTCTTCGACATTTTAGGAGCATACTTCAGGCCTCCTAGAAAACCTACAATAGCTAGTGGGGTGGATGCTAGGCTCAACAAGCCAAGGGAATGAAGAGGACCATGAGTTGGTCCCCCTCCAAAATAACCAACAGTTCGGCCTCGATCACCAGAGCAGGAAGTCACAATATTTAACAGGATTAGAGCGTCGACAATCAAGAGGTAAGAGCATGAAAAGATGACACTCATATTCACCAGACCGCGCCCAAGGACCAGATCGCTCTAGCCGACCAAGGACGCCCAAGAGCTAGAAGGAGGAGGGAGCAAACGGGTCATGTCAAGAATGGTTCCCGAAGGGCTGAGATATTTGAGGAATCCCCCAATCCTATAGGCCATCCCAACAAATTTTGCGTTTTCCACGATAATACCTGCCACACCACGGAAGACTGCAGACACTTGAAGGACGAGATAGAAGACCTGATAAGAAAGGGTTGGCTGGCGGTGTATGACGCACGTGGCAAAGCGTCGATGGGCTCAGGAAACAAGGCTGGAGGGTTGAAAGCCTAGTGACGAAGGCCTAGACAGCCACGGGAGTCAGATTCGACATCTTCGTGAGCTCCACCACCAGATCTTCGATTTGATACGAGTTATGATCGGTCAAATATTTTTAATCATATAGAATGTGATGAACGACAATTCTTTGGTGCGTGTTCCGAAAGTGTTGTTTTTTTTTTCCAATTGATTGCTTATACAATCTTCGATTTGAAACAAAAAAAATTGCTTTCGGAATATGTGGTTGAGAGTTATCTCCGGTTAAAGATATTTTTGCTACATAGAAAAACAAAAAATATAAGGGTACCAATTTAGGTGAGTATTAAATCAGTAATTATTATGTACAACCGTTGTACCATGCGACAGTAGTAAAAGTTTGCAACTTATGATAAAAAGTGACCATTTTAGGTTAGTTAGTTACCACTTTCAGATAAATAATTACCACTTTTTCATATTAAAACGTGGTCACTATTTAACTTAAAGTGGTCACTAAATAACATAAAGTGGTAACTTTTTACCATAAATTAGGTCTGTCGTACGGCACAACGGTTGTATACTATAATTTGTGATATTAAATAATCAGATGCGAAGATCTTAGATGGCTAAAGGAAATACAAATTTGTTACACGTGATTCTATGATAAACTTTGTGCGAAAGGCTAAAGTGTCCTTTGGATCTAAATGAAGTGAGTACAAAAATAACATAAAGAGGTACGGAAGAGTGGTCTATAATAAGCTTATTGTGAAACCGTTTCATACAGAATCTGATCGTCTTATACTTGTATTTCTATATTACGATTTGTTAAAGAGTAAGTCTCCCTTGTAACAAATATATTCGTCACAAATCGGTGATGAGTCAAATAATACACATGATTGGATAAGAAAAACCTAGGGAGTAGAAAATCTGCTACGAAGTATCTTTATTTATCCTAATGAATATTATTTGACGTGACATAAATTTGTGACGGATATACGTGTCACAAACCAAAATTTGCCTATGTAAGGCAAGGGGTTCAACTCGATAAGAACCGGATCTTTGTAGCCTCTCAAACAAAAGTAGCCCATTTGGTTTAAAACACCTAAAAATTAGACATGGGCTTGGCCTAAAAAACTCAAGGCCCAAATATTCATCCATGGAATAACTAAGATAAGGAGTTGAAGCCCCGCCTTTCATTTCCCTCTTTCAACAACTTCCACAGTGACAGAGAAACTGATAATCTCACTTATCTGGGTTTATCCTATTTTCTCCTCTTACCTTCTAATTTCCTATACTCTACTTCTTATTCACCAATTTGTATACAGGTACAAATTTTCCTAATTTTACCTTTATCTGCACTGTTATGCTTATGAAATTCCGTCTTTATCTAAGCTGTTTATTTGGTTATGGTGTTACTAACATTCTATGTCAACTTCTTGATGATGGGTTCTCCTCAATGTTTTGTGGGTGTGTGTCTATTTGAAGTTTAATGAACAGATACACATTATCGCTATTGAGTGACCGTCTCTTAGAAGTTTGTTTTTGTGATACTACAATGGCAGTTTAATTAAACTGCAATTTCACTGTGAATCATAGTTATTCATTATTTGGTGCATTTATAGCTAAGCTTCTTCTGTTATAGGAGTAGCATTTTTGGTTTCTCAAGGTTTCTTGCATAGGGTGATGAGTTTAGAAACAGTAGCTGACATTTAGGGAGTTTGTACTTCCATTTTATGCTTAAATTTAAGAAGTTTGCGCTTGGCTTGAAAAACCGTCTTCTGATAAATTTATGTAGATTCTGTTAATGCCTTGTTTGGGAACTTGGAATTAGAATTCAATTTCGGAATTGAGATGATTTAAGTGTTTGGGAAAACCGAGAATTTGGAATTGGATTTGAGATGAATTCCATACCAATTCCAACCTTGTTTAAATTTGACTTTCTCAAATGACTACCCATGGTAGTCATTTCAATTCCGTCACTATTTATTGTTTTTTTTTTCCGCGTAAATCTAGTCGGAATATATATTTTTTTTATTAATTTTTGTCCCTAATTGAAATATACATTTTCATCATGGAAAAAAATTCAAAAATTAATTTTTTTGTGACCTCAACCCGGCTCCGCCCCGCCCAATTCCAATTCCAATTCCATGGATACCCAAACAACATTTTGGAATTGGAAATGGAATTGAATATCAATAATTGAATATCTAGAATTAGATTCATGGAAATGAAAATAATTCCATGTTTCCAAACGCTCCCTAACAGAAAAACATGTGGCTGTAATTTACGTTAATTTGTTATGAGGCTGTAATTTAGGTTCATCTGTTTAAGATTATCGACTCAAAGTTACACCTTTGGAGACAGACTGGGCTATTTGCCAAAGAAGCTTAACTGTATATGTCACATTACATAAATCTTGTGTATTGTTTCTCCTATGCAATTTATATCATACTGTTATTGTTGGGGTTTTCAGTCACTCGTATTTTATCTGATGATGACCTTGGTATACTGCAATCTCGCCTATGTATACTCATCGGAGCTCTTTTTACAAATTCAGCAGTTTCTGATAATTCAGGACATAACTAAACTAGACTCACATGCTTCTGTATAGGAAGTGAATATGTAAATAGTTTGATGTACTTTTGTTTCTGTATCCACAGAGTAAGGTTCTAAAATGGACTTCAGGAAAAATCATTTCATCCATTCTTATCCAACTTGAAATTTCCTGAGTAACCACTTGAAAACATACTGGAAATTCTGCATAAGCAATCATTTTAGGAGTCTTGTGGATATTAAAACGGTGTAAAGTATTTTTCCTGAAGAAGGTTCATGGTCGCTTTTTTGCAGGTGCGTAGAATGATTTGTTAGTTTCACGTAACTGTATGCACGAGACAGAATGACTCCAGTAATTCCTTCTACAGTGAGCAGTGTTTCATTTGTGCCTGTTAGAGCTTTTTCAACTAGGAAGAACAGGTGCCTTTCCAGATACAGCTACTACGGAAACTCCACAAAACAGGAATTATCCTCTCAGAGACTTTTCATAAATCTTCCACGAATCAACATAGTTTTTCCACACTTGAAAAATGGGTGTGTTTCATATCGGACAATAAGAATGGTGTCAGCCACAGGCACAGATGTTGCAGTAGAGGAGAAAGATTCATCAGTTGAAGAGGAAGCAAAGGAGGATCTCTCAACAAAACCTGACGCAGGTACTGATGCCACACGGGCTAGGAGAAGACAAGGAAGGAAGAGTGAGATGCCACCTGTCAAGGATGAGGATTTGGTTCCTGGGGCAATCTTTAATGGAAAAGTGAGATCAATCCAGCCATTTGGTGCTTTTGTTGATTTTGGAGCATTTACAGATGGTTTGGTGCATGTCTCTAGATTGAGTGATAACTTTGTGAAGGATGTTAATGATGTTGTTTCCTTAGGACAAGAGGTGAAAGTTAGACTAGTCGAAGTGAACACCGAAACCGGTAGGATATCACTTTCAATGCGTGATGATGATAGCAGCAATAAGCCACAGCAAAAGAAAGACGCAAACAGTGATACGACGAGGTCTCCTAAAAGGAACCCTAGTAAGCCAGGTCAAAAGAGAGAAGATTTTAAGAAAGCCTCGAAATTTGTGAAGGGCCAGGATCTTGTGGGCACTGTTAAAAATTTTGCACGGGCTGGTGCTTTTATATCTCTTCCTGAGGATGAGGAGGGTTTTTTGCCGACATCCGAAGAGCCCGATGATGGTTTTGGAAATGTAATGGGGAACACATCACTAGAAGTTGGACAAGAAGTTAATGTTCGTGTCTTGAGAATTGCAAGAGGCATAGTGACCTTAACCATGAAAAAAGAGGAAGATGTGCAAAAGATAGATTCGTCATTAAACCAGGGAGTTGTTCACAAGGCAACAAATCCCTTTGTAGTTGCTTTCCGTAGAAACAAGGATATTGCTGCTTTTTTGGATGAGAGGGAAATAGTGGAGGAACCTGCTGTAAGTTCATCACAACCAGATACTGTGGTTGAGGTAGAAGACACTGTAAGTGATGTCACAGATGATAAAGAAGGGCCAGCTTCCATAGAAAACGTTGTAGAAACATCTACTGGGGATAATGAAGGTAGCATTTTGACCGAAGAAAGTTCTATAACTGATATATCTCAGAACCTTGATGGTGAAGCTACACTTCAAGGTGAAGAAGTGGAGGCCAGGTTAGAAGAAGTTGATTCTGCGTTGACTCCGGTTGTAGATAATCTAAACAGCGAAACCGTTGATATTTCTGCTGATGTAAATACCAGTGAAGACATCACAATAACTAGCCAAGAAGAAGCTACCATTGTTGAAGGTGAAGTTGAAACTCCCGAATCCGAGACTCCACGAGCTGAAGAAACTCCAGCTGAGGATGTTAGTACTAAAGAGGATGTTTCAGCTGAAATCGTGACAGATGAAACTGAATTGGGAACAGTTATTCCTGAAGGCAATGGGAGTATAACTGACTCAAATGAATCTTCAGCTGAATTGGAGACGCCTATTCCTGAAGGAAATGCTAAAGGTTTGTAGATTCGTAGTTGTGCATTTGTACTGGTTCTTTTGCACATTTTAAGCCACAACGTTGGTCACAAGACTCACAACATCTCTTTGTTAATTTCATTGAAGCTTTGCTCGCTGTAATGAAACTGGTTTGGGCTTCTAGTGGTTCATTTAAAACTCTCTGCAACACCGTTTTAGTTTATTAAGTAAGACTGTAACGTTTATGATTATTACAATCGGTAAGGGTGCATTCTTTGTGTTCTTCCCTTCTTTGCTCCTTTCATGGCAGGTAATAGTTAAGTGGATGTGGAATGGCTGAGGTCCCTCACCTGTCTCCCAAAAGAAAAGAAATACATAGGACAAAGGGAAGAACAGCTATGGTTAGATCATTTATTGACTCTTCACAATGGCGTATGTACTAAACAAATTTCATATGCGGCTGTCACATTTTTAAGATGCCATGAGACCAATCTGTATGATGGGGTGGCTATTCTTTGAGTTCAGTTTTTTTTTTTGTGGAATGATGCGTATGTGGCTGCTTTGGATTATGTTAATATGAGACTGTCAATCAAGAGACTAATTGTTATATGTTTAAGCCAGATGCGCAACCTATCAGATTTTAGTTTTGATGAGCATATAGCCATATGAAAATTTCTCATCTATTTCCTTGGTGTCAAAAGGCTCTCTGCTTTTTTCAATTTATATATTTTCTGGTTTCAGCTGCTATCTCCCCTGCTCTTGTAAAGCAGCTACGAGACGAGACTGGAGCAGGCATGATGGATTGCAAGAAGGCACTGGCTGAAGCTGAAGGAGACATAGTGAAAGCCCAAGAATTTCTTAGAAAGAAAGGATTGGCAAGTGCTGATAAAAAATCAAGCAGAACCACGGCTGAAGGAAGAATAGGCGCCTACATCCACGACAGTCGTATTGGTGTTTTAATCGAGGTGAACTGTGAAACCGATTTTGTTTCCAGGGGTGATATTTTCCGAGAGCTGGTCGAGGATCTGGCCATGCAAGTGGCTGCCTACCCTCAAGTAGAATACCTCTCGACAGAAGATGTTCCGAAAGAAATTGTAGACAAGGAAACAGAAATTGAAATGCAGAAGGAAGATCTGTTATCCAAGCCTGAACAATTTAGATCAAAAATAGTTGAAGGGCGGGTCAACAAGAGGCTTGGAGACTGGGCTTTACTTGAGCAACCCTACATCAAGGATGATAAGGTGGCTGTGAAGGACTGGGTGAAGCAAACAATTGCTACTGTCGGAGAAAATATTAAAGTTAAGAGGTTTATTAGATATAACCTTGGAGAGGGATTGGAAAAGAAGAACCAGGATTTTGCTGCCGAGGTTGCTGCCCAAACAGCTGCAAAGTCAGCACCTGCACCAGTTAAAGAACAGCCTGCCACAGTTGAAACTGAAAAGCCTGTTGAAAAGTAAGTTTTTGCATTGGTTTTTGAGCTGTATATGGTGTTCATGCCTAGCTGAGTGTAAGTGTGACGCTTTCTTGTCCGTACTGTCTTTCAATGCTTATTTAAGTGGAAACATAACATTAGAGTGTGGAATACCCTAGAATATACATGTCGTGGAGTCTTCAAAGTTCACTATATTGTTAGAATAAATGTTGAATAACTGAGATGAGATAATAAAAAATAGGGTTATTTCATGGAAATAATACTTTTTTTTTGCCAACTGGAAATAATAGTAACTATGCGTGTGCTTCTTAAAATAATCTAAATTATACGTAAGCTCATTTTAATATGAACTACGCATTCATTAATCTCGCTTTGCTATGTTTGAAATTATGACTTGCTATTACCGGTAATAGTGACTTGTTGTAACTTTTTAGGGTTTTACTAGGTCTGTTGTGGTCGTGATGGCAAAAATAACAATAAAAACATTTTTTTCATAGCTTCAATAGGACTAATCAAAAAAGAAATGAAAGATAAATTTTAGGAAGCTTTAATTTTTTGTATCAATGACCGAAAATGAAGACGAAATGTGAAGAAAAAAAAAGAGTTAGAATAAGGGAGGTTCAACAAGTAGCCGGTCACTCATAGCAAAGTGGGATTAATGAAAGCGTAGTTTATATTAAAATGAGATTACGTATAGTTTGGATTATTTAAGTACACGCATAGTTGAGATTATTCTCGTGAAATAACCCTAAAAAATAAATTAAGAAAAAAAATACATTGGGTGTCATATACTAGTAACCAATTGCTTATACATCGGATGTTATATACAGTAGTAATTAGATGCAAAATATTTTTACGTCAATAATCTTTTCTAATCTTCGTATGATTATCATTTAAAATTCACTATCATATACTCCTATGTATCTTAATGTTCTTCTCCTTTCATTAAAATACTCCTCACATATATCAAAGAAAGAGGAAGAACACTAAGAGTCTAAGATATGGATGGAGTAATTGTAAATATTAATTAATTTTACTAAAAACAATACTCCCTCTCATTTATTCAATGGTAGGAATCCGGTGAATGAGAGAGATTACTACTAAAAATAATACTCCATCCGTATCTATATGTTCGTTCACTTTCAATATAATACTCCACCCATATATTAAACAAAGTGGACGAACATATAGATACGGAGGGAGTAATACAAAAATAGTAAATAAAAAGACATGAAAATATGTTGACCCGTCTGGTGACTGTAACGTGACTGTAACTTGATCCTAATCATTGTTGACTCATCTATACAACTCGAACCCATATTGATCCAAACAATATTTAAGTCAAAGTGTGATGAAGATTATTTGATAGGGGATTAATCATTTCTCACATATGGCATGTCTTGTTTGAGTTGTCTGTGTTTATATGTCCAGTTTTTGCAAACAATGTGTTGAGGACTGATCATACATTCATACCATGTCACACTCATCATTTTGAGAGGCTAAATCTTTGAACATGTCACTAGACGTTGGGGTATTACCACCCAAATTATACTCCTTTGCAGCTGCACATCATATTGCAGGCAGTAGATTTTCTGTGATACCCGCTGTGTGTGTGCAACTGTGCATTAATTTTCTTGTACATTTTGTTTTGGTAAAGCAATGAAATCACTTCCAAATAGACAGATGCACTACTAAGCCTATATTTTTCCTGTGTTTTTCTTTATGTGTGTAAGGTTTAACTAAAAGAGTTGTTACCTAACATCTCAAGAAATGGTAATATGATTTATTACTAATGATTAGAAGCATTATTAGCGTCTTCTGATATGATGCCTTCACTTTTCCCCCTTTGCACATTATGCGCAATCTATGATAGATAGTTTTACTGAGGAGCTATGTTACTTAGACTTGGCTACGTTCACTGGATACACGTACATATCTAAGTTTACGACTTGTCACTCGCCATGACTCAAGTTTGCGACACGTTCTAAAATGAAGTTTGGGGTACATGGATACGTCTTCGAAACAGTAATTTAATTCTAGAGAAAGGGGGGCATGCAAGTCTCTCTTACTCTAATTTAATAGTCCAAGCCCCGTACCCATGTTCTCAAGTATTTTGTTGGACACTGGGATCGTCTTAAAAGCGTTGAGTCGAAGTAACATTGCTAATGAGTCTTAGTGCATGTTGCAGAGTGGCAACTGTAGCTGTCTCTGCTGCCTTGGTTAAGCAACTGCGAGAAGAAACAGGAGCGGGCATGATGGATTGCAAAAAAGCACTTTCAGAAACCGAAGGAGACCTTGAAAAGGCTCAGGAGTATCTCAGAAAGAAGGGCCTTGCAAGTGCCGAAAAGAAATCGAGCCGACTTGCAGCTGAAGGTAGGATTGGAACTTATATTCACGATGCTCGTATTGGAGTAATGATCGAAGTCAACTGTGAAACCGACTTTGTGGGTAGAGGTGAAAATTTCAAGGAGTTGGTGGATGATTTGGCAATGCAAGTTGCAGCTTGCCCACAAGTACAGTATGTCTCCATCGAAGATATACCCGAGAGCTTTGCGAGCAAGGAGAAGGAGATCGAGATGCAAAGGGAAGACATTTTGTCGAAACCTGAGAGTATTCGGGAGAAGATCGTGGAAGGAAGAATAGCAAAGAGGCTTGGAGAACTTGCTCTTTTGGAGCAGCCCTTCATAAAGAATGACAGTGTTTTAGTGAAGGATCTTGTGAAGCAGACTGTTGCTGCACTCGGAGAAAACATTAAGGTACGTCGGTTTACCCGCTTTACTCTGGGTGAGCAAACTGAAAACACAAATGTAGAATCGGAAACATGAGATCTAGGGAAGAACTGATGACCTTTATCATCGCATTCGGAGATGAACATTGGTGAGATTTGCCAGTCTTGAAGCCATAGTTTTGTGTGTTGCATCATTATAAGGCAGTTTTTGTTCCTGGTTTTGCTTTTGTTTTATGTAATTACTGTATCGCTACTCTTCTGATTGGTTGCAAAGATAGAGAGCCTACATCTTCACTTGATTAATTGTATTTTATTAAGTCGGGAAGAAAATGAGATAGTCCATTTTGTAAAGGTACTTGGAGGCATATGAAAGTTTCATTGTTCAAAAGAATTCATAACTGAGTTATTTGTATGTTTCCTTTAAGTTTACTGCAAATCGTCCTTTGCTCAGTAAATAAGCCAACTCTGTAGACATACCTATAATAATAGCGCTAGAACATGTGCTCCCAATGTGATTTGGAAAACACAAATTTTTGATTGCGATTGAGATATTCGTCACATTGTTATAACGAGTCAAATATTGACCCATTTAGAGAGAAAAAAGATTGTTCTTCCCTAGGATGAATGTTTTATCTTCAGCTCACTAAATGAGTAATATTTGACATGTTGTAACAATACGACGAATAATGGAGCGATCGGTTGATATTTAGGTGTGTGGATCATTCAAAGTTGATATTGCATGACATGAAAAGTCACGATTGTCATGGGTTAATGGTGCAGCTGGTTGCTCCCGGTTGCTTTAAAACAGTTGCACCCTTCCAATACATGGAATGTCATACTTTGTAACTAAGATTAGTCAATTATTTCGGGATCCATGTGCATTTACCGTTTCGGTAGAGTCTATTGATTGTCTCGAGAACTCAAAATTTCGAGATCATCTGCAAGTTGGAGAAAAATATTTCCCCATCTTTTTTGAACTCCATGGAACATTTACTCGTGCACTTGCCTTATGAAGTTAATTAAGGTTGGGGTCTTATTCAATATCGTTGGATGTATTTATTCATTTGAGAGGTAAACTCTAAAATATCCAATGATCTTGAATATCTCTTCTCATAATCGTTGTTTCTCGCACTTATAATGTTAGTATTTTGCAGGTTCCTTAATCATCTGAAACAAAAGACATCGAATGACATCGAACAACAAAGCTCGATTAGGTAGATGGATCAACATGCAACATCGCCTATTTGTTACTCCCTCTGTTCCAATGAATTGTTTGTCTTTGCTTTTGGCATAGAAAGTGACATGTGGAGCAAAAATTCATGAGAATGGTCAATTTACATATAAAAAACATTCCTAAAATAGAAAGGCAAACAATTCATTGAGACGCCTCAATATGAAATAGACAAACAATTCATTGGGACGGAGGGAGTAGAACTTTGACGTGTATCTCCTAGATTCTAGGAGATGATCTTTCCTCCCTTTGTTTTTTTGGTTCAACGAAGAGTGCATTTAATCGCATTACAATAGCGGGGAGGGGATCAAATCTGAGACCTATCGTCCAGGGATACATCCGTCTTAATCACTAGGCTAAGACATCTACGTGATACTTCCTTCCTTTTTTTGTGCCAAACTTTGACCAATTCTTCGTACCTTCAAGTAGCCTGAAATGCTGGGTTGGCTGAAGCGCTTCTTAGACATAGCCCAATATAGCAAATATAGATGCAGGGTGCTTATAGATAAACCTGGCCCAACACAAGCTACATAGCTTGCATAAAATGAAATTACTTTTTCCCAACGGAACTTTACTCAATCCTAACGAATTTTTCTAAAATTTTCCAACCTTACCCTTATCAATTTCAACACCAACTTTACCTTCTCTCTTTTACCGGTTTGCTTCCGTAATTTCGTTAATCCATCAACCAAATACAAAATCAATCATGCATTTAGATTCAATTATTGATGAAATAAATCAATAATATCAATTTTTACTTGTTTCCTGACTTAATTGTGTATTGGTTAGGGTTTGCTTTTAATTTCATTACTCAGCCGCATTTCTTTCAACATAAGAACTATTGCAATTTGGGTTCTTATATATTGTATACATGTTTGTAAATCAAGCATTAAGCATGTATACAATAGATTTAAAGTTAACAACGGCTGTGGATTACAGAGAATAGATTTTTCCAAGGATTGTGCATGCGCCATGGAATGGACTTCACTTAATTAGTTGTTGTCGTCATGCCGTTTTTCCTCTTCATTGTCAGCCTTTCTATCACCATTGCTCAAAAGAGAGGGGATGTATTTGTGCTCGATGTTGGGCGGCGAGGTATAACAGGGGAAGTCGGCGACGTGGGCGGGTTTTGGTGGTTATATACTGTAAAGAATTAAGGAGTTTTGAAAATGATTGTTGTATTATAATCAAAGTGATACAGGATATTTATACTAATTACACAAATGCACAAAGGCAATACCTAATGCTATGCTAGCCACCTTAACGAGATATTCACTATACTAAAGAGGTGATATGCTTTACAAAAATACAGGAGCAAATACAGGAAGAAATAACAAGAGGAGATTATAGCCATAACAAGAAGAATATTCACAAGCATATTTGAGGTATAGTATCTTTAATCTTATGGAAGAATATTATAGATATTACGGAGGATCAGAGATATTCTTAACACGGTCCCGCAAGATGGACGAGCCTAGAGCAAGACCAATCTTGGACAACAAAAGGCTATACCGGGGGCGAGCAAGAGGCTTAGTAAGAACGTCAGCAAGTTGGTCATTCCCGGATATAAGTTGAACATGGAGTTTTTGCTGGTGAACTTGTTCCCGGACATAGTGAAAGGCAATGGCGACATGTTTCATTCGGGAGTGGAAGACCGGATTTGCAGCGTAATGAGTGGCACTTAGGTTATCAGAATAGACAACCGGAGGTTCAGGGAAGGGGACTTTGAGCTCGTGGAGAAGGGATTGGAGCCAGCTAAGTTCATTTGTGGTGGAGGCAATGGCCCGAAATTCTGCTTCAGTGGAGGACTGAGCAAGAGTCCGTTGCTTCTTTGAAGACCAGGATAAGGCATTACGACCCAGATAGATGATGTAGCCGGAGGTGGAGAGAAATGTGTCAGTGTTACGAGCATAATCAGAGTCACAATATGCATGAAGGTTGGACAGGGAGTCACGAAACAACTGAATACCGGCATGGACAGTGCCATTTAAGTATCGTAAGACACGCTTCAGGACAGCCCGGTGTAAGTCAGTGGGAGCATGCATAAACTGGGCTAACCTGTTTACTGCAAAGGCAATGTCTGGACGTGTGAAGGACAAATATTGAAGGCTGCCTACGGCAGCACAGTAATCCGTGACATTGGAAAGTGCAGTACCCCTGTGTGTCGTGAATGGTGGGTAAGACGCCATGGGGGTGGTGGCAGGTTTGGACTCGGACATGTGATGTTTGCTTAGGATGTCAGGTATGTACTTGGACTGAGTAAGTAACAGACCATGGGGATTGGAGATGACTTCGACTCCTAGGAAATAGGACAACGTACCGAGATCTTTGAGTGCAAAGTGAGATGCAAGGTGTGTGATGAAGGAGGACACAAGAGTGGGATTAGGACCAGTGACGATAATATCGTCGACATATACGAGTACATACAAACATCGACTAAACTCATTGGAGATAAAAAGGGAGGGGTCGGCTAAAGAGGCCTGAAAACCATGAGTGAGCAGGTGAGTTTTCAGAGTTCTGTACCAGGCGCGTGGCGCCTGTTTGAGACCGTATATGGGTTTTGTTAGTTTGCAAACGTGGGTGGGCTGATCGGGGTCAGTGAACCCCGACGATTGAGACATGTATACGGTCTCGGACAAAGACCCTTGTAAAAAAGCGTTATTAATATCAAGTTGCCGAAGCAATCAACCTTTTGTAATAGCAAGTGAGAGGAGAGTTCGAACCGTGGTAGTCTTGACTACAGGACTAAATGTCTCGGAGTAGTCAACTCGGGGTCGTTGGTGAAACCCATTGGCAATCAGACGAGCCTTGAATTTGTCAATGGTGTTGTCGGAGTGGTACTTGATCCGATACACCCATTTACAACTAATTACATTATAAGAGGGATGGGGAGGGACAAGAGTCCATGTATCATTCGACTGAAGAGCATTGTACTCGGCTAGCATAGCATCGCGCCACCGAGGGTCATGGAGGGCCTGCTTGGTGGTGGTTGGTAATCGATTTGGAGATGAGGTGGTGGCTAGATTGGCATATTTAGGGTTAGGTTTAACGATATTGCGAGAAAGACGAGTGATAGGGCGAGATGGTGGAGGGGAGTACGGTGGGGAGGGAGGCAAGGCCGAGGAGGTGGGGTTGGAATCGGTGGAGGGAGGGAGGTTTGAGGCAACAGGTGCTCGACGGGAATAAACGTGAGTGAGGGGAGGTGAGGTGGTGACGGTGAGGTCAGACGTGGGGTTAGGTGGTGGTGGTTCAGGTGAAATTGTCTGGAGACGGCGGGTGTATACTTGGAGGGGGGCTCTATGGTTGTCGTGGTCGAGGAAGTAGTGGTCGGGGAGGATGTTGAGGGCGGGGTTGGGTTGGTGGAGGGAGGATTGTCAACCGGTGAGGGAGGTGGAGGGGAACCAGTAAGATGGGGGGCAATGGTATCAAAGTACCAAGGTGGGGTTTGGGAGTTTGAATTGGAGAGAGAAGAGTCAGAGGTTATTAATAGTGGGTATGGAAAAACATTATCATAAAATTTGACGTGTCTCGAGACAAAAACCTTATTCGTGACGGGTTCGAGACAGTAGTATGCGCTTTGAGTTGGAGAATATCCAACAAAAATACACGGTTGGGAACGAGACTCTAATTTATGACGAATGTAGGTCGGAGCCACGGGTAGCACAAGCAGCCGAAACTCCGTAACTTAGAATAATTTGGGGGTTGTCTGAATAGTTTGCTAAAGGGAGAGTCATTATTAAGAGTAAGAGTGGGAAGACGATTAATGAGATAGGCGGCAGTTGTGAAGGCATGAGGTCAAAAAGTGTCGGGAAGCCGAGCATAAGAAAGAAGAGTAAGACCAGTTTCTACGACATGACGGTGACGTCGTTCGGCATAGCCATTAAGCTCGGGTGTGTGAGGAGGAGCGGTGAGATGACCAATACCGTGGTCGGAGAGTGTATGTGCCATTTTGATGTATTCTCCGCCATTGTCAGAAAATATTTGTAAAATGGGTTGATTAAAATATTTTTCCACTAATTTTTTAAATCGAATGAAAACGGACGTTGCATCCGACTTTTGTTTAAGTGGGTAAAGCCAAACGTACTTCGTAAAATGGTCGACAAAAATTATATAATAACAGAAGTAATCATATAATGGTACGGGAGAACACCAAACATCAGAAAAAAGTAAGTCAAGTGGAGCGGAAGAAACGATAGTAGAATTAGAAAATACGAGTTTATGACTCTTGTTGATATTATAAGAGTTACACGGTAACGGAGAGTGTAAAAATTTTAAACTAAATTTATTTGCAAGATACTGAGAAACTTTGATAGACGGGTGACCAAGACGGTGGTGCCATTCTAGGTCGGTGGAGGAGAGACGGGTATTGTAGGCAACATATAGAGGGGGACGCCATTCATAGACGCCTCCATTATTAGACTTGCCTTGGAGAAGAATCTGACGGAACTGAGAAACAGAAATAATGTTACGAGAGACGGAAGGCACACAAAGAACATTGTTAAATATGAGAGAGCAAGAAGGAGAAGGAAGTGTGAAAGAACCTATATGGGTGATGGGAAGAGCCGAACCGTCACTAATAAAGAGATCATCACTACCGTCATAGGGGGCATGGATAGCAAGGTTGTTTAGGTCGGAGGTGATGTGGTGGCTGGCCCCACTATCGAGGAGCCAGGGGGTTTGAGACAGGTGCAGTTGTGGCGGCCAGGTGGGCTTGGGGGGCAGATCTGGAGTGATGAGAGTTGGGTGGGAAGGAAGGGAATACGACACTGGGGTAGTCTCGGTCAAAACGGCGGCAAGTAGAGACGACATGACCAACAATCTTGCAATACTGACATTTACCCTTAAAAGGGGGCCGGTGTGTGGTTGGTAGCGTCAGAGGCGGGTTGGGTGGTGTTAAGAATATCTCTGATCCTCCGTAATATCTATGATATTCTTTCATAAGATTAGAGATACTATACCTCAAATATGCTTGTGAATATTCTTCTTGTTATGACTGTAATCTCCTCTTGTTATTTCTTCCTGTATTTGCTCTGATACCATGTAAGGAATTAAGGAGTTTTTGAAAATGATTGTTGTATTATAGTCAAAGTGATACATGATACTTATACTAATTACACAAATGCACAAAGGCAATAGCTAATGCTATGCTAGCCACCTTAACGAGATATTCACTATACTAAAGAGGTGATATGGTTTACAAAAATACAGGAGCAAATACAGGAAGAAATAACAAGAGGAGATTACAGCCATAACAAGAAGAATATTCACAAGCATATTTGAGGTATAGTATCTCTAATCTTATGGAAGAATATAATAGATATACGGAGGATCGGAGATATTCTTAACATATACTTGTGTTTTGGTGGTGGTGGTGTTCTTGGTGGTGACTGTACTTGGAGATTTTGTTAGGGAGAAAATAAAACTATACTCAGTAGCTTTTACGGACGTGAGGAAATGGCAAGGACAAAATAGTAAAATGTTGTTAGGATTGAGTAAAAAGTCCGTTAGGAAAAAACACGACTCTAAATAAGGAAAATATTTCATTGAACGAAAGTAATAATCTGGGATCAAGCAAGCCATCAATGACGCGGAAAGTAGCCGAAAGCATTGATGAGGTTGCCATTGACGACCGGACGTTGCTCTAATGTGCACTAACTCAAGAGCAAACCAAAATCGGAACCGATAAAATCTTAAACAAGGACTCGACCGGCTTGGTTTATAAAAAATATCGGACCAATACCGAATTTGGATTTTTTTAGGAAAAATTACAAATTACCACCACGTAATCTGTAATTTTTCTATTTTTTTATTCAACAAAGAGCATGTATAGTCGCATTACAATAATAATGAGAGTTCGTATGTAAGACTTGTCATCCACACGGTAACTAGTCTTACAGGGGCAGACCTAGAGGGGGGCCCGGGGTCACGGGCCCCCCAACCCATCTCGAAATAATTAAGTTTTAATAATGAGATACATCATTATATTGGTGGTGGTGTAATGGTTTAGTAGTTTGTTATCTATGCATCAAATATTGATCACTTAACCAATCTCCCAACCTCATACTTGATGCACTAGATCAATGGAAGAATAATCTTATACTTTGTCCTTAAACAATTTATCAAGACTTCATTCTTTTATTCATAGATTTTCACAACACTTTACAAATATTTGACTTAATATTTTGTTAGATAATGTAATTTTTTCATTTAATTTTGTAATGATTTTAATAATCATGTCATAAAAATATGATTTAAAAAAATATACATATATATAAACATATACGGAGTATTTTTCAAACAATTGAAGAAATAATAAATATTTTTATGGTTGTTATGGAGTATTAAAGAATATTTAATCAAAATTTTATATTAATTGGGTTATGACCATAAATATTCAAGTTAATATTGAATATGTCATTTAGTATCATTTTCGGGTCGCATTGTTTTTTCGGAAATTTCCCATGGTACTCCCGAACTATGTCACATTACACATGATACACTCGATTTTAAGTTTGTTCTCATGGAACCCTTAAGTATTATAGTTTGCTTCCCAATTTGTCCTTACACCAATTTTCGTCATAACGCCGTGTGATTAACAACTGAGCACTGACACACTCAAGCATTAATCACTGACACACAATTTACTCACTCATTCATTTAATCACTTATTCTCAACCTTTTCACCTCCATCTTTCATCTTCTTCAGTTTACGAAAAAAATGGCAAAATCAAACTTCATCCCCATAACCTAGCTCGATCATCCTTCAACATCAACCTAATCCAATAAGCAAGTTCTATTCCAAGTGATTAAAATCGTTTCTTCCAATAAGCAAGGTAAATACTACTAACTCTCTATATTTTTTCGCATTTATGTGATTAAAGCTTCGTACATCTTCTTCTATGCTATTAGGTGATTGTACTATGGTTTATACCCATACATCTTTTAGGTTTAGTCGATAAATTTTGATTTCGAATTTTGATTAAATTAGGGTTTCAGATTATATGTTTCAATTAGGGTTTTGTATGAGTAAAAAATTTCAATTCTCAATCTAATGCTATGTTCTGGTGAAACTAGATTGAATGTTAATCTAATATTTTTCATTAAAATGGGGGGGTTAAAGTGGATATTATACTTTGTGAGAAGTTGAGGTATAGAGTAGAGTTGAGATCAAATGGACGATTCATTGATGGAAGAAGCAAAACAAACACTTTTTGCGAAATTGGATATGATACTCTGTTCTATACAAAATTAGGGTTTATGTTCAATCACGAATGTTTCTGAAATTTTCTTGGTTTGCATTTAAATACTCCGTACTTTGTTTAGTTGTCAATTTTCCTATATGCATCATGACTATTGAAAATTTCTGTTGTGTTATACATTTCAATTGTGTTATATTTCAATGTGTTATATTCTTATTATCGTTGTGTTCACTGAATTCTCATTTATTGTTGATGTTTGTGTACATCCAGAATGTCAGCTAAAATATGGATTGAATTTCAATATGACGGAAAGTCTATCTTACCACCTATACCAGAGAGAAGCATAGGGAGACCGGCTCGACAAAGAAAAAGGAAAGTGGATGAGCCTAAGAAGGGAAAGAGAACAACTTTCGTGACATGCTCGATATGCAAGACGGTTGGACATAATTCAAGGAGCTGCAAAGGTGGGCAAGGGAAAGGCAAGCTTCTCGAGGTGGTGGTCTGAATAAGAAGGCAAGAACTGATGGAGCATCAACGAGCAACACAAGGGCTGATGGAGCCTCAACAACCAACACTTAGATAAGTACCTTCTAATTTTGAATGTTAAATTTGTCATGTTATTTACGGTTGAATGTTATATGGGCAGAATATCATTAGTTTCGTATCTTCTTTCAATTTCAGAGTCAAGCTAAGGAAAGAAGGAGAAGATCTGTTTATCATTTGTGTACGGTTATATATTTTGCACAGGTCTCTTATTATATCACCAATCCACCATACTTGGTCTTAGAATATGAATAATATCGTATGTGGTACGTATATTTTGCACAAGTGTTACTCCTATATTTTGGGTAATTTGGTACGTAAACTCTCTTTTGGTGATTTGCATATCACACAAACAATTATTCCGCCGATGTTGTTCCCGTTTTAGTTCGTTTGTTTAACGAACATATCAATGTGATGGTGGGAATATATTAGTAGTAATCTTATTTCATTGCATTAGACTTGTTTTCCATACATTTTGTTCATAACAACATAAAGTAGACTAAAGTACATGACCGAACCAATTATGATGCTTAGATTTAGCAACTTCGACATAGAATCAATCTTTCTATTGATGTCACAAATTATTTCCATTTGTTTCTTCATCTTTTTCTTCAAATCTTGTTGAATGGATACTTGATCAACTACATCCATTGTGTTGATATTTGTAACTTCTTCCGTTCTTCCTTTGCACCATTGAAACCATCCACATTCATCACATTTATAGTATAGCTTAAATGGATTTGCTGTAGTTGATCCGGATGCTCGAATATTTGCTCTTCTATTGCATCTTACGCATGTTTTGTTTTCCACTTGAACTCCTCTTAGAGTTGAACTTGAATGTCGAGTTGAACTTGAATGTGAAACCGACATTGTTGGAAGTTTGATTTGTGTGGATTTTTTTGTTCATATTCTGTCAAAATAGAAAGGGGTGTGCATTTATAAGCATTTGTGTAAGGCTAGTTCAATAATCTAGCCATTACTTTGCTTCAAAGAATCGCCCCTGTGCTTTCAGGGGTACCATGTGAATAAAAATTTAACCTTAGGGGTACCATGAGAACAACCATCAAACTTTAGGGGTACCATGGGAATGCCTCTCTTTATGCTAAGGATTCTGAAAAGTAGTCATTGAGGGATGTAATTAATTTTTCCTCCCAAAATTAATTACTAGCACTTAATGATGCAGCTCTTAAGCATAATTCAACGGCGTGATGACAGAAAATGGGATGTGGGCAAATTGGGAACTAAACTACAAAACTCAAGGTTACCATGAGAACAAACTTAAAAGCGGGTGTACCATGTGTAATGTGACATAGTTCGGGGGTACCATGAGACTTTTCCCTTATTTTCTTTTTATAGATGTCATTGTTAAAAAAAATATTGTGTCCCCTAACGAAAAATTTCTAGGTCCGCCACTATAGTCTTATCCATTATATTAGAACATAAGTACAGCTTACTGTACGAGTAGTGGGTACCGAATTTGGATTTTGAACGCACTTTATTTACCACCTCTGTTTCTCCAATAGAAGTGTAGGTAATCCTGACCTAGGGTTTTGTATTGCTCATTATCCTCCCTCTCCTCTCTTCCTCATCTTGTAGGCAGAAGAATACACAAAACGAAACTGTGACTCGAGGCAAACATGGGATCTCGAGGCGATACGACGCCCCATCAGCCGTTTCTGAGCAGCCTCGTTGTGCGGCCCTCCGACAGCGGCGGCGGCGGCGGCGGCGGTAGCGATTACGAGCCTGGCGAAGTCCGCCGCGACGCCCCGCCTTACTCGCGCTCTGACCGCTACTCCGACGATACTGGTTCGTCTTCTCTTGGCAATTTTTTCTCCGTAGATCTATTTCATGTTTCGTTCTATCATATATTCATTTCTTTCATTTCAGATTTCGGCTGAATCACATGTTTATTTTATTTGTATCTTGTTTTTGCGGTTCGTGGGCCCTTTCTTTCGCGATCTAGTCTTCTTTTTGTAGTTTTGGTTGTATGATTATATTTTCTTCCCTCATATTTGCCGAAATCATGTTGTTGTTATCTAGTGAGGTTGTTTCAATTGTATCCTTTATGTTTATAGATCTGTGATCCTCAGATGTCACTCATTTTCGTTTCTTGTTTTCAAAAAAGATTCTAAAATGAGTAAGTGCTTCTATCCATCTTTAGAAGTTCGGAGAGCCGTTATGAGGTTATTTCGTCATTTATCATGTCAATTTACAGTGATGCTTCTCTAACGCCCAATTATATTGGATCAAAATTTTGTTGAGCTCCTTATTGTAAAGAGTTCTTGTTGAAGTTGTTATTTGGCTTTCTTGGATGATTGATGATGCTATTACTAAACTATCAAAGATTTTGGTCAATTAGTGACTGCTTTGATCTGTGTTCAGTGTCGCGATATGGAGCTTTGGTTTTCGTACATGTGGGGCCTCTTATGGCCGACTGTTGAATGGTTTCTTACTGCATGACATTCTATTTGACTGTAGGAGTGGGGGTGATTATGTTCTTGATTTTGGTAGTTTACATATGATCACCACGCTGTAGGTGTGGAGTGCTCGGGGTGGTTTATATCGCTATTGTTAACTTTTATATAGTTGTAGCAGCTGCTGGTCTCTCTTAGCAAGAAGAGACCTCTGTATTCTCAGACCTAACATGCATGCCTTATTTGCTGGTTGTAAAGTCGTGGAATTGTGAAGCATGGCAAATTGACAAGTGCTATTTGTTTTGCTGCCTCCTCTCTGTTAGTGAGACTAAGTAAGGAATTGGATGTTTAAAGTATTGAACACATTCCTGTTTATAATTATTTACCACATCCACAGAACTGACTTCGATCTTTAGTCTACAACTCAATAAGCTTATATGCAATATGATATTACCTATTTTAAAAGATGATGAGATTGGATAACATTAGTGTCAATTGATTAGGTTATTTATGAAACTGTCTTCTTTTCCCAAGAAATGACCATTTGCAAATGTGGTCTTAGGATTCTTTGTTTGATAATGGGTTATGAGGCAAAACCTTAAGGTAACTGTTTTTTTTTTCCAGTAATGGGGCATATAAGGGACCGTTTGGTTTGAGGTATTCAGGAAGGGAAAGGGAATCAAAGTTCATGATTCCCTTTGTTGGTGTTTGTTTAGCCAATTCAATCATTCCCTTTCCCCCTCCCTTTCCCCCCAACTCCTCTAACTTCTTACCCCCACCCCCAAGGTAATGGGATTCCCTTTCCCCAATCACCAACCTAGTCATCCCCATCCCCATCACCAACCTAGTCATCCCCATCCCCATCACCATCACCATCACCACCACTATGACCACCACCACCAAGGCCCAATTACCACCATTACAAACACTCTCGAGTCAGGTCAAATATGAGTTGAAGTTGCATCAAAATAATTTTTGATGCCTTAATTTATCGATTAAAAAGAAAACGTATTTTTTAAAATTTATTGTATTGTAGTATTTATTACTCCGTATATTTACCGTATCAATTATTGTATTGTAGTAATTATTACTCCGTATATTTACACTATTTACAATTAAAAAAGTGTAAAAATAATACTCCTTATACTCCTTAAAAGATACCACAAAATTTATTTTTTATTGTTTTTATAATTTAGATATGTAAAATAAAAAATTATAAAATAAATAATATGATGGCACACCGCTAATGTTGAGTTTTGAATGAAGGTTGGGTGAAATTCATTCTCTTTCATTGAAACCAAACAACCTAAATTTTGGGTAATCCCATTCCTTTCCCTCTGTTTTCTTTGTTGATTTCATTCCCTTTCCCTTTGATGAACCAAACGCCCCCTAAGTTTTAATATCCACTTGCACAATTTCCTAACTGGAAATAAATTGTGTCAGAGTCTAAAGAGGCCAGTCAAATGCATGATGTTTTGTATCTGATGAAGCAACATTTGGACATCGATACCTATGTGAAGTGAATTTATTTTATTGTTGTGTCATATGTTGTATCTGGCTTCTTCATTAAGTTACCTGTTTATTTTAATATGATATTCCATGTCTTTAGATCGTGGTTCTGCTGTAAATATTCACATGTAAATACTTAACAATAAATGGTGAATGAGATTGTTCAATTGTGTCACAGCTTTCCTAATGGCCTGGTGCGGAATGCAGACCTTGAGGATGGCGTTTTATTTGTGAATGTGGGTTTTGATCTGGGTTTAGGGGTATTTTCCTTTTTCGAAGCGTAGTTGCAAGAAGAGTACATTTTTGTTAACAGATGCATTTACATGTTTTGTGAATTCACTGCATGCTTTGGATGCATACCCAAGTATAGTTCAAATGTTCTTTTTGTGGGAGCTGATTGATCATTGACCATGGTTTAGACAGGGTATACCCTTGTGTACATCTTAGATTATCGGGTTGCGTAGTATTACGTATATGAGAATGCTTTAACATGAGAATTCTTTCAAATGCTCATGAATTGGTTTAAAGAAAATAGTGGGAAATTTCTGGTGGTAATTGGCCCTGAAGAGAAATCTCAATTGTAGATCATCATAATGGGGGGCATTACAATGAACCTGATTGAAGCAACAAAGAAGTTTATCATCTAAACTGGTTGGCGCATTATCTCTAGGGCATTATTTTTTTGGATTTTACTAGGACAGATTCAAATGTTTCTCCCATCAGTTTTCTATTTGGAATTCAATGGGATATTCTGGCCCTTGGCTTCTGGGTATGTTATCTCCAGAAGAATTTGATGGTTCACTTCCCAACAACAGTAGTCTTGTACTGAAAATTAGGTTTTAGGTTTAGTAAGGGAGTCTGACTTCACATTTCATTTACGATCATTTATTTTCATGTCATCTTTTTCAATGGAAAATGGGCTTTCGTGGTACGTAGTAATTATTGCAACTGGTTGTCTACCGCGTGCTGGAAACATTGATATTATGATAGATCTCCGGGTTCTTCGCTTCAGGGTTTGCAATGTTGTTTGCTCTATGTGTTACTATAACAACGCTTGATGGCTCATGCCGTCTCTCTAGTATCATTTCTTATTCAGATATTAGAGGGTAAGTTTTGGAAATTGAAGCTTATGTGTGGTATCTATTTTGGGGGTTTCTGCAAGAATTCTGCTCCAACTTTTGAGGGTTTTGTCAGATTTGGTGGATGTGGTTAATTGGCTTGAGCTGGGTGTCATTTGGTATTTGATGAGCATTGTACCTGGTTCTTTCCAGAGCTATATTTTATAGTTGTGTACTATGAGCTGTACCCTGGGTTAACTATAATATACTGGTTAAACCGGTGACACTATAACATCAGTGACATCATCCTGACTGTAGGTTTCACGGTGTGCTTTACGCCAAGCGATATAGGTTTAGTCCATCTTATTAAACAAGTTAATAAATCACGATTAATGGGAATTGGGAAGTGAAGTCGTGACTTGCGGGCTGCGCATATGGTGTGAACGCATATGATCCGTCTGCTGTCATGGTTTACTCCGTCATGAGGACATTGTTTCGTGCTGAGGGGAAGGGGCTGATTCTTCATGTATTCACCACCAAAGGTCTGACCGGGTTTGGTGGATGTGGTATATGGGGATTGAGAATGGGCAAGGTTATTTAGTTGCTACTTGTAGATTTGGTAAATATTTTGAATTTGCTGTTATGCTCTATTTATGGATATAGTTGTGCACTCAAACCAGTTGTTCAAGAAGACTGAGAGCATAAACGTTACTTTTCTGAATCTTGCTATACTCTTGGATCGAGAGGGCTTAAGCTATTGTCGATACTGAATCATGAGCAGTTGTTTTGTTTGTTAAACTGTTCTTTGCCTGATAATGTTGGTTGTTCATTGAAACGTCACTAGTTTTTTTGTCCTCCTACGTTCACTTATATCAGGATATAGAGCGCGGGCTGTTTCCGTGTCTCCTGTGCGCCGGAGAGAGATTGATCGTAGATATAGTCCTGAGCTTGATCGTTTGGATGATTCTCCTCGGCGTCGGGAATTTGGGGGTGGAAGAGGGGATCCAAGGTCTCCTGGCCGTTATCGAGATTATTCACCTCCTCATTCTCGAGGAAGGGGTGGCAGGTCATTTGGGAGAGGGTTTGGTGGTCGTGGCTTTGGCCCAGGTGCTGTCAGAGGAGAAGGCATGCATAGGAACAATACTAATGTTCGTCCAAGAGAAGGTGATTGGTATTGCTCGGATCCAATGTAAGTTTCATCATCCATCACTTAAGTTGCTATGTTCTTCTCTTTTCATGGGAGGTTTTACAAGCTCTGGAACATAATTGTACTATCTTTCCACTTGATTCTTTTTTGAAAATCAGTGTACTAAATCCTGGTAGCTTCTCATTGTTTTAAGATTCCTGCTTAGCAGTTCTCTTTTTATTCCCATTTTGAATTTTTGATAAATCTACTAGTCCCTTTATCCCACCTAAGATCCCCACTTGGCGGGTAATTTTTTTTCCCAATATTTTTCAAGCATATCTATTGTCGAAGTCTTGAAAGTTTAACCTAAAAAGGTCAAATGAGAAGTTACGAGGGCATTTTTTTTTCGTGAGATGGTCCCATGTAAAATTATTGTATCGTAAGAATCGTGTTAGATGGTTTATGGTTTTTGTATTATTTTTATACTCCCTCCGGTTTTTAATTTTTGCCCCGTATTCCTTATTTGGCAAGTTTTTATTTTTTGCCCCATTTCTTAACTTTCCTTTTTTGTCCTATGTATATTACCATATTGTCCTTATGCTTTTCTTTATTTACACAATTTGCCATTATATTTACACACTTATACCTTTATGTTTGATGAGCCATTGTGCCTAGTCACCAAAATTCATCATCAATTCTTTCTTTATTCATACTCTATCAATTTTCTTAATTTCTGTGCAAAAGGGAATGGGGCGAAAATTAAAAACCGGAGGGAGTAATAATTAATGTCTTTCATGTTTGATAAGGAGTATGATATTTATGGTGAACCTAATTGTTAAGTGTGGTATACCACACTATCTTAGGGTGAGACCGTGAGACAGTACCTTAGTTGTCAGTAGATTGACTGCAGTTGGATAAAGGGAACTTGATGTTCTCTATTGGTGGTTGTAATTTTGTGCTAACTATTTGATCTATCAGGTGCGGAAATCTGAACTTTGCCCGCCGGGAGTTTTGTAACAACTGTAAAAGGCATCGTCATGCTCCTGCTGTAAGTCCCAGGAGAGGTTATGGTGGGCCACCTCCACCAATGGGGCCTCCACGCCGTTTTCCTGGTCCTCCAATGGGCCGTTCTCCTGGCAGATTCATGAATGGCTACAGGTCCCCGCCTCCACGTGGTTGGCCAAGGGATGGACCCAGAGATTTTGGACCAGGTGGGCCTCCACCTCCTAGACATGATGGCAGGTTTGCAGATCACCACCTTCGAAGGGATCATCATCGACCCGACTTTCCTGAAGAAGACTTTCGGGACCGTGGTAAGTTTGATCGACCTCCACCGCCATCTGAGTGGGGTCCTCGTGACCACTATGGAAAAGATAGCTTTATGGACAGGAAAGGCTATGAGAGACGACCTCTTTCTCCACCTCCGGGTCCACCGCCGTCAGGTCGTGGGCGATGGGCGGACCGTGACATGAGAGAAAGAAGTCGTTCTCCTGTAAGGGGAGGGCCACCACCCAAGGATTTCAGGAGGGAACCGTTCATGGGAAGAGGAAGAGACGAGAGGCGTGGAGTTGGTCGAGATCGCATTGGCAATGTCTATTAGAAAAGACAGATTTTTAGCCTGTGAAACTGCTTCCTGCTATGTTAGTTGGCAGCTTTAAGTGTATTCCGGTGGACTTAGATTTACTGTGGTTCTGAAAATAGAGATTGCCAGATAATAATCTTGTTCTTAGCCTACAACATTGAGAGTGATATGTGCATTTGTTATGTCCGCTGTCTGTGCTATGGATCAAGCACGGTGTACTTGTGTAGTATAGCCGCAACTTGAGTTTATATATCCTGCTACCTCGCATGTGTTTCTCGCCTACAGGTCAAATGCTCATTATTTTTACTAGTGATTGACAGGTCTTATAGAACTTATTCTAGGGGTTCATTGGCAAATGTTGCTAATGGTTGGAGTGTATTGGATTGTACTTCATCATGTTGACTTTTTCATTTTTTTTCGGATGGTTACATGATGCTGATACAGAGTGCAATGTGCATTAAGAAAGTTCGACATGTTGATGATGATGTATTCATCCTCCTTTCCAACAGTGATGATAGATCTTCAAAAATATACTGAGCAAAGCGTTGCACGAAAAATTGATGAAGAGGCTGAGATTTTGGGTCCCCAATTGCATTAAATAAAGTGTTTTGGATCCATTAAAGGTAAAATGGGTTAATGGTCATAGACCTTTAACTAAGGTGGCTGATGCTAACCTCCCTCCTGATCTCTCCTTCTCAATCCGGATTGATCACTCGTCACTCGAGTCATTGGATTCTAGATAATGTGGAAAATCTTTTTGAAGATGAATGGGTTAACCAAATTATGTGCAGTCCGAGACCTCTCCTTCCATGTGAAGATTATTTCTTCTGGACCCATACTTCGTATGGCAACTACAATTCTAAAAGTGGTTACAAAAAAGTATTCGATGATAACATAAAACTACTGCCCATCTACAATATTGGTAGCGCCTTAGTCTTGAATTTCTGTAAGTCCTACTTATGGAGTATTCGAGGGCCGGCAAAGTGGAAAACTTTTCTCTGGAAGCTAATGAATGATGCTCTCCCAATTGGTGTCGATTTTTTTTTGGTGAACCCAATTGGTGTCGAATTTAGTAAAAGAGGTCTGGGTGATTCGATGCAATGCCCACTATGTTCTACACCTTCTGCTAAGGAGTCGCTGGATCATCTTTTCCGTGACTGTCCTTTTACTATGAGATTTTGGGCATCGAGTTCCCTTGGCCTAACTTTTGATGGAGGAAGGGTTATTGACTTTAAGGAATGGGTTGCTGAATGGATCTTCCTTCGCAAAACACGTAGCAATGAATACATGGACATTTATTTTGTCACCATTCTTTGGAGCATATGGAAACTACGGAATTTGAAGGTGTTTCAAGATAAGTCTCCATGTATTACCACGACCTTCCTATTCCTTCAGTCTGAATTCAAAACGGCCTAATCAGCTGATGCCTTAAAATCCTGCAAGCTGACTCGTCTTGCTAAATCTCAACAGCTTAATAAAGACAACTACTATATCGGGCAATCCTGAAGCCTGCACAGCAAGGTGAGCTTTATTGAAAACACTGACACTTGCTGTTGTTATCGTATCAAGGTGGATGCTTCGTGGAAGGACGTGCACATGTCCTCTCTGGGGTGGATCTGTTATTCGCCCACTAATTAGGTTATCTTCTCCTCTTCGGTTAAGATCATGGCGGCCTCCCCTATCCAAGGCAGAAGCTCTGGGAATCTACCAGACAATGAAGTGGGCAAACTCAAATGGCTTCCTCCAACTTATTGTCTTTACGGATTGCCTCCAGTCCATCCAACACCTATGCCACAAGGAGGATCGACCACCATCTCTCTTCCACGTGATGGGAAGTATAGACTATCTAGCCTCTCTTTTTCATTATCTTTCCTTTTGTTTCATCCCTCGAGCTCTCAATTCTATAGCGCATAACCTAGCGGCTACTGAATTCTTAAGCTCTTTCTCCGATGACAAAAAAATAAGTTTTTTCATTGTTTTACACAAAAATTTTAAGGAGTTGGACGTGGGAAGAGTCCAAACTTGGACAATGACAAGCTTAAATTTTTTCATTTTATTTCTTATTTTTAGTGTAACTGTTTACAATTTTTGGTATTTACTTTAGTATTTTTAGTATCTTAATTTCTTTTTTGGGAAAAAAATGGAAATTGAAAATTAGCTTATGTATAAATAGAGTATAATATTAAGTAGTATTGAAACACTCCTCTTCTCCATTTTATTTTGTTAATCAAATTCCATAAAAATCAAAATCAAATTTATTTATTTCTTAATACTGCGTATTAGTTATTGATAACTACACTAATAATATTACTAATCTGAGTAATAATAATAGCAGTAACTTCGAAAACTAAATGTTACAAGTTCTTCGAAAAATGAGAGACAAAAGTTTCATGGCTCCTCAATCAAATATGGCAAACTCCAGAAATTATCTAAACCAACAAAATAACGCACAATACAACCAAAATAATTATCAAACTCGACCTAATAACGCAGAATATGACCGAAATAAGTATCAAAGCCCACCGTATAATTCTGAATACCCGCAAAATTTTCATCGTTCCCAACAGTTTGACGATAACTACGCTAACTATTCTGATACTTATCCTCATTACGGTTCGTAATCCCATCAAATAACCCTAACTCGTTCAACTACAACCGATCCCAAACATCAAAGTGTGCTAGGGATGACGTAGTTGAAAAAAGCAATGAGGTCGAGGTATCTGTGAGGATTAGTGAACCATCTCGATCAAAAAGTGCGACTAGGGAAAAAAAATATATGGTTCTCAGAAGGATGAAGCTCTCATATCTTCGTTTATGGGGGACTCAACTGATAACATCATTGGCGCCAATCAGAAGAAAGATGCATTATGGGTGAAAGTCGAAGGGTTGTTTGAAAAGGCATGTGAAGCTAACCCTGCCAAGATTAGGCAACGTACCGCAAGCATGTTGGACAGTCGATTTCGGCGAATATCAGCTGCTGTTATATATGAAATCAGTTGGATGTTATGAAGAAGCCGTTGGGAGGAAAGACAGAATCGGGTACAAGGACGACGATATCATTCAATAAGCCCATGAAATTTATAGTGAGTTTCATGATGGAAAATTTCAAGAAGAGCGTGCATGGATTATGCTAAGAAAATATCAGAAATGACGTGAAGTTGTTGGAGGCTATGTTAATATGAATATTAGCAAGAACCAAAGTAGTAAGAGTAGTAGTGCAGATTCGGATACCTCGGTCTTTGGGAGCGAGCCTGACTCCACAGGAAGTGATTATAGATTGATTTCGCCTAAATGACGACGATTTTTTTACACCAACTAGTGCTGAAGACGGTGAAAGAAGTGAGAGTCAACGTCCGCAAGGTATGAAAGAAGCAAAGAAAAATGAAAGGGGAGGTGAAATTCGGAGAGGTTGCGTATTTGGCAGAAGAGGCATGGAAGCTGGGCCTTTTCAAGGATTTACAAAATTAGAAGGGTTATGAAGTATTTGCCAGTCTCTCTTGTTTAATATTACGTTTATGTTTTAGTCTGAGGTTATATTTATGTTTAGGATTAAAACTCAAATATTTATGTTTATCTTCTAGTCTAAGTATTTATTTAGGTTTAAGGTTAAACCCCTTCATGTTTATGTTTAGTCTTGATATCTGTATTTTGTGTGCTAGTATAGTTTTTTATAGGTATTGTGTGAAAGTAGCTTTGATAAAGCTAATATATATTGTCATATCAACTCATGTGTAATATAAATTTTCTTTTCAAAAATGAGCTACTTTTACTACATGATATGACTTTTCTTTTCAAATTAAATGCAACTTTTAAAATAGAGATGTTGGAATGCCATGTGAATTGTGAAATATGACTGTAATATAAAGGTGTGGTACAACTAGCTATCCAAGTTGTGTGGTATAGGTTGTTTTGCAAGCTGTGTGGTACAGCTAGCTGTCCAAGTTGCATGGTGTAGGTTGTTGCCACTACAAAAACAGTTGAAATTGCGGCGGACTAAAATTCCGACGTACATATGGCGTCTGCGTCGACATACGTCGGAAAGGCCGACACAATTATCATTGCGTCGGACTTCCCGACGCTATGTCGACATTGAGACAGGTGCGGTGGTAAGGCTTTGGCGTCGAAAAGTTTGAAGCTATATTCACCTCCTCTATCAGACCTGACTCTTTTAATCTTTCTGTCAAGTTGATTTTCTACCTTAGCTTTGTATTTAATAAACATATCTTCAACTTCACTTTTATTCTTAAGCAAATACACCTTAGTGTACCTTGAGTAATCGTCAATAAAAGTGACATAATAAAATTTATCTTCTCTGTTCATAGTGCTCTTGAAGTCAGCTAGGTCAGTGTGAATTAATTCGAGAAGACTCGTATGTCTAGTTTTAACCGGTTTACTAGCCTTTTTAGTAAACTTAGCTTCTACACAACTAGGTCATTTAGAAAAGACTTCGGTGGTTAAAGAAGGAATAAGCGACATTGCATTCAATTTTTAACCGATTCATAATTCACATGACCCAATCTAGCATGCCAAACATCAATAGACTCAGCGATATAAGCAGAAACAGAAATATTATCATTAATAGTAAAAGAGTCAACATTAAAAACAAATAAGCCCTCACTGAGATAACCCTTGCCCACAAAATCTATTTCGCGAAACATTACAACCTTGTCAGCCTCAAAAACAAGTTTCACATCAACTTTGTTTAACAAGGCACCAGACACTAGGTTTCTGCGCAGAGTAGGGAGATACAATACATTATTAAGAGCAAGATTTTTCCCAAAGGTTAGTTTAAGAAGACCTTGCCTTTTCCTGTGATCAGCGCAGAGGAAGAGTTACTCATGTAGACTTTTTCACGGTCATCTACATCTTCAAATTCAGCGAATAGCTTCTTGTTAGCACATAGATGCCTTGAAGCTCCTGTGTCCAGAATCTAATCACTAGCATTCACCACAAGATTGGCCTCAACCACCACCGCAGCAATAATAATCATCTAATTCAACAATGTTGGCTTGGACGGCTTGACCACTGGTATGCTTTGTGACCCGTTTGTCCACACACATAGCATACCAGGTTTGGATTCGGCTTATGAATCTTGGGAACTGGCTTGGTGGAGTTTCCTTGATTCTTTCCCTTAGTACCTTGATCTATCTCCTTAGCTTCAACAAGGTTAGCCTTACTGGAGACAGACGACATTAGGACATACCTATCCTTGAGTCGATTAGCTTTCTCAGTCCTCATATGACCTATGAGCTCTTGAAGTGATAATTTTTTTTCCTTGTGTTTTAAATGGTTCCTATACTCACTCCACTAGACAGAAATTTTTTCTAGTAACACATTAGTTGAAAAGATCTTGTCAAGTTTCATACCCTCATTAACAACATCAGCACAAAGGTTTTCATAGGTATGAACTTGCTCCATAATGGTTTTGTCATCGACCATGTGAAACCCAAGTCACTGACCCACCACATATTTCTTTTTTCCCGCATCATTGGCCCCATATTTTTTCTCTAAGGACTCCTAAATGATCTTAGCAGATTTATGGACCATGAATAAATCAAAAAGAGTGTTAGTCATATGATTAAGAAGATGACACCTAGCGGTCTCTAAGAAGATGACACCTAGCGGTGTTAGTCATGTTTCTTAACAGACTCCTCATTTGACTTAACAGCAGCAGGAGCAGGCGTTGCCTCGGCAGAAGCAGACGCGACAATCAATTTAGGTGGATCACTAAACAATACATAATCGATATCTAATTGCTCAAAGAACATTAACAGTTTTTGTGACCATCTTTTGTAATTCATCCCATCAAGAGGCTCCAACTTGGATAAATCAGGAATAGAATTATTAGAGATGACAACCATTATTGTAATAGTTAAACGACAGAAAATATAGTTTTCAAATTGTTGGTCGCGTAACGGAAAAATAATGGGGCACAAATCCGAGAGGGACCACGGGTCAAAAACCAAGAGGAGCGACGGGTCAAAAAACCAGGATGGACGAAAAAGACTGTACGAAAACCGAGGGCAGCGAGTTCGGCTAGGAAAACGGGAACCGAAACCGAGACAGAAAACAGGACAGCAGTGTCGTGGTATGTAGGCCACTGACTTGAAAACTATATCGGCGCGACTCCGGTGGTTATCGCCTACAATGCCGGTAGTTCCCCAAGGTGAACACTGCAGCGTACAAACTCGACCACTCGAATCTGAACACTTTGGAACTAGCAAAATATATGAACCCAGGAAAAAGAGAAGAAGGGATATCGAAGGAGGAGAGCAGTAGTGTGTTTTTTGTGTGTCTCAACTGAGATGAAGGACCCGGTATTTATAGGACAAAGAGCAGGGAGGAGCATAAAATAACCACCCGTAATTAAGGCATTGGTCACGAAATGAATGCCCTTAATCACCCCCATAATTACCTTTAATAGTCGAATCAATTGACTGAAATAAAAAGTCCAACTCTGAAACTGGACAACACACACAAGCCCAATAAACCTAGACAACCACAACATACGAAGTCCTAAAAAGGTAAAAGTCGGGCACACCACGCACTATAGGTGCTCTACCCAACCCCAAACCCAAACCCAAACCCATACCCAAGCCCAAGCTCGAGCCGGGCCGGGTGCCCACGTGCGTGTTTGTATAGGCCCAATCCATACCACTCACCATAAAAGGCTTACTTGACTCACAACTTGAAGACCAAAAGACAAGGTAGCCTTAAAAGGAACAAAAAAGTTCCGCCACCCACCGATGTGGAATAACAAAGAGAGGAAGAAAAGCAAAAGCAGCCACTTGCCAAGTTGCCATCCACTAACTGTTTGAGATACAATGTTGTGAGGATAGATCCATGTATAACGTTGACGGACCATTTCAGAAGAGCGGTTGTGTTGGAGTTCCATGCATCTCACATCAACTACTTCAATGCGTTGAACTTGCAAAGAGTATTTGAGGATTTAGAGATGACTAAAGAGACAATGGTGATGCAATGAGATCATGAAGTCGGTCCACATTGTTGAGTTGTGTCCTGGGAGGATGAGCGTTATCTCTCAAGAGAAATCGACTACTATATGGTTTTTAAATGGATTAGGTTCGTTGGAACATATCTGGGAGAGAGGGAGGAATTCTGTCACTACGAAATTATTGAGGAAGCTTTGGTTGAAATCTATCCGAATTTGTATGAAGATTAGTTGTTTAGTGAAGGTAGTAGGTATTTTTAATTAACATCTTATGTACATTATTCGATGGTCATTAGAAGTATATACCTTACATGCAAGTGTTGTTATATAGATATATTCTATTTTGCAAGATGAATTGATGGTGATGTTATTATGTAAGGTATATGCTAGTAAGATTTTCGAGAACATCAATTTTTTGTATATGTAAGAAACGATCATCATCAAAACGCAATGTGAAGGTTCCGTAGAATTGGTGTTTGTGTGGTGAAATTGTGTGGCCTAAGTAAATATACGATACAATCGTAGTCCACAAACTATCATAATAGTGTGGCCTCATTAGACGTTTCTTACTACATTTACATCATGATGTATTGCATTGAATATTGTATGAATAATTTTTATTGAAAAAGCAATATTTGTGACCTCGAAATCAAAGATCAACAATTGGATATGTCTATATCCCCGAATGTTCGAATATTGCCTGTTGTACGGATCAAGATGTATATCGATGGGTAAAGTTAATTCATTCTTAAGTGATCAAATGGTATCGATAAATTTTTGCTATAAGGTGTTATTAACTGGTAAAGAAGTCATGTCGACAACGTTAAGTTTAGGGACCTCACTCGATCTTATTGGTAGCACATGTTCTCGAGTAGATTACTGAACTGAAGTGTCGATAAATAAGCGTTAACGTGTCAAAAAAATGAACATAAATGGAGTTGAAGTGCAGTTGAGAACTTTTTGATGCTAATGACAGTAATTGAATGCAATTGGGAGATGTGTTGTAGAAGTTGAAAGGCTTGCATTTACAGACGGATAGTAATCGGAAGCCTCGACGATGATATTATAAACTACTCTGTATGATATTAACAAACGATATCAAATGACAGTAGTCGCATTAATTTCATAAGGGTATTATAAATCGGTTTTCCTAGATGATGACGCATTCTATAAACTACGGAGTATTGTAAAATAAAATGTTCCGGAATAATATTACGGAGTAATTCTATTAATCAACAGAAGCCTATTTGAATTGAAAAAATTAGTGCAACAAATGTATGGGTGTTGATACTCCTCACCGTAATTATGGTTTCTTCTTCTAGTTGCCAAGTGATTGAGACTTGCACTGGTTTCAATACTCTTTCTCATAAAGAGACAGTTAATGTATCTGAAATTTTTCCTATTGTAATTGGTCAATTGGATATCTACTCTTAACCAAGCAAATCCTACTGCAAGCAAAATATCACTACTATCCATCTATAAATAAAGGCTTTTCATTGTTTGTTCATCACTACATTCATTTTTTTTAGAAAATTACAAACATAATACCATACTATTATTTTCAAATCTCTGAACTGGCAGATAGATTTGCTTATCTGGCAACCTGCATCATGCATAACCTTCTGTACGAAACAACAAACGTTAACCGGGTAATCGGGAAAAGTTTGAACTGTGTAAGGGACGAAGTAATTAGTCTTGGTTATTCAGTCAGAAAGATTTTTCAGGTCTGACATAAGGATAATAACAACTTCATGAGGGCTATAACAATCGAGTTCGAGATAGGTGTTGATAATTACAGGAAGACGTTTAAGTTACAGAAAGAATTCGAGAGAGTTGGAAAGAGGAAGTCTGATTATGAACACTGTGTTCACACCACTTCTGCGCCTCTTGCATTTGTGGGTTGGAACGATTGCAAATAAACATCTTATGATGAAGGCCAAGGACTACAAAATGGTGTCGGATGATGTGATGTACCAAGGGTACAGTGATGCGGATTTAGATAACATCTCCGCCAACGTTTGCGTGATGAACCTGTTGAAGCGTCACTGTCCAGGGTTCTGCATGTAAAAGGTTCATTGTTCGGAAATGTATCTTTTACTCTAATATAATATTTTTATCTATGATCTATTAGTGCTATTGGCGTGTAGGAATGCAACAGTTTTTCCCGGTCATTTAGTAATTTTATGCAATATATTTGACCCTCGTTTAATCCGACAACATGTAATCTGGAATCGTATTATCTCAATATTATGAACCAGTTTCAATTTAAAATTATTAAGTTTTTAGTATGAAATTGTAATGTGATGAATGCAGTTGGTTAATATAAGTTTACGTAGCAGTAAACTGATTTTACTAGTACTTACGGTAGAACCCCACCGCTTACCATATAACTCTTCGATTTGAAGTTTGGTGTGATGATCTTGAAATGTGGCAGTTAACCAAGGAGATTAAGGCAAAAGGTCAAGTAAATTAACGATAATAAAGTTGTCCCATTGATAAGATTGCAGTAAATGTGCACAACCCAACTGATATTTGTAAAGATCTCTTTGAAGACAACATTCGTCGTTGAGTCAGTGTCAAATGAATCTTCGTCTAGGATAAGAACTTTGAGCCCCTTCTTACTGGTGACCTTAGAAATAGCAACATATAATTGTCCGTGCGTGAACACTGGTTTTGGTAGAAATAAACTCACATTTGAAAGAGATTGGCCCTGACTTTTGTTTATCGTCATTGCAAAACAGATTACAAGGGGAAACTGTCTCCTTTCAAAGCGCAAGGAGGACTTTTTTTCATCAGAAGATGATACTTTTATTCTCGGTATATACACTTGCACCCCTTTCCTGCTACCGGTTATCACCTTGGCTTCAATAACACGGTCGCCAAGTTTTGAAACAACTAATCTTGTACCGTTACAGAGTCAATTCGCTTGGTCAATATTTCTTAAAAGAATGATGATTGCACCAACTTTGAGGAGTAGTCTGTGGCTTGGCAGTCCTGAACACCAAATTGTGCTTAGAAATTTTGTAGAGTACAACTCGCGTATGGCATGGCTTGTCTCGTCATTGCTAATTTCATCTGAACTCAAGTACTCCACTCCGGCACCTGGCAGTATCGACAGAACGTACTTGTTAAACTTTTCAACTACATCATGAGTTGGTACGATAACAGCTCTTTGCTGTAGGTATTCTGTATCTTCAAGGTGCTGAAACAGGCCCGGGTATGTGTTGTGTACAATTGAAGCAATAGGATTTGGGTCTGCCTCTATGAGGACCTCTTCGGACAAATTTATTTTTGAGATTCCGTCATTTATACCCCCCGTGACCCTATCACCAACACTCAAGATCCATTACGAAAATTCCCTGATTTCATCGAGATTACAATCAGATCGGCCTACTTGCAGCCTCATATTCGTAGCCAGTTGTAGAACCTGGATATTTTGATTCAAGTGTCAGACATGGACAAATTAAATTCCATGTTGTGGATAAACTTATCTATGTCACATAATAGTTGTATAACAAAATTTGTAAGTTTGTTCGGCTACCTTTATATCTCTCCAAATCGGGGATGAACAAACTAAGGCGCATACGATATCCTTCCGACTCGCCTTGGGAACCACGGGTAGAATCTGCCTAAAATCTCCACCCAAAATAACGACCTTCCCTCCGAATGGTCTTTCGCCAAAGTTCGGGTTCACACATCTCGTAATATCTCTTAGACTCCTGTCAAGTGCCTCAAAACAGTAGCGATTGACTATCGGAGCTTCCTCCCAGATGATGAGCGTGGTCATTATGAGCAGTTCAGCAAGATCGGACCCTGGCTTTATTCCTGGACACATGGAATTCTCGTCAACGTTAATAGGTATGCTAAACCTTGAATGAGCCGTACGACCTCTCGGGTATAAGAATAGTAGCTATACCGCTAGAAGCTACAGGTAGAACTATCTGACCCTTACTTCTCAATGCGGCACATAGTGTCTTCCAAATGAATGTCTTCCCAGTACCACCGTTACTGTAAAGGAAGAATAAACCCTAAGACCCAGCTTCAACAGCTCTGATAATTTCATTCTGCACCAATTTCTGTTTCCACATGATGGAGGACATGTAGCCCTCATGCTTCACTCGCAAATTGTCCCGATTATAAGCTAGTTCATCCGAAGTTAATTTATTTGAATCTGCCGAGTGCAAATCATAATCTGGTTGTGGCATATTAGGAAATTTGGAATGGGAACTTCCATTGGCCTGCAACATTGACTCAATTTCCGATAAGGCATAATTCTTTAGCTGCTCGTCCGTCATCTGCAAGTCTGCATTTAAAAGGAAATAAATGTGATGGTTTTTTTTAGTAAAATGTGAATAATTATATTTCAAAATGATGTACAATTTACAATAGCTTTCAAGCTTATCTGCTGTCAAGTCGCATTAAAACTGAATTACATGAATAACTAGTAACAACTCATTCAAATCTCATGCAATCCCCCATCTCTTAAGCCATTCAACTTCTGATTTGGATCTTCTATTGTCCATTTTAACTGTTATTCTCTTCTTAACTTGGGTTTTGATCACTTCTATAGCCTGTTTTGGTGTCATCAAACACAGGTTAACTCTAGTATCGTTCCTCTGCTGCAAAATAATATAATGACATGTTGTCCAAATGACAGTAAAAGCTTTGTAGTTCAAGGTTTGTTTTCCTGCATGACCTGTATCATCCATCTGGATTTTAAATTCACACCACCTCTCCACATCCAGTATAACCTGTTTTTTGTAGGTGCACTTGAAGAAAGATGGTCCACAGTTTCAGTCTCACTTTCACAGATGCAACAATGTTGATCTGGACTATATCAACCTGCATACAGCTTATCCCTAAGATTCAGTGTGATGGTATTTTAGTGGTAACAAATAATATACTTCATACTAATTCAGAAGTTTTTAAATGGAAGATAAAATTAGTCACTAATTCAGAAGGACTGATATATATCACCAAAATTTAGCAAATCTCTTCTTCGTCGCATTAGAATGTCATCGCAAAGATGGTGCCACGTCTTCTCTCACACTTCCTATGGTTTAATCAAGCTGCAAGAAAATAGCAAAGTTGCAAACAAATTTCTAAGGTAGACACCTGTACCCCAATAGCTTGCTTCTTCTATCGCATCAACATACTCCTTGTCATCGCCAAGTAGTCCTAAAGCATAATAGACATCCCTAAAAGTATCATGAACGACACCCTTTACCGTATGAATGTCTTCGTAGCATGTAGGGCCACACACGAAGTCTCCTTACTAGGGTTAATAGGGAAAGTGGGTGTCATTAATGAATGATTAGGGAGGAATTAATGGTGTTTGATGTCATTTACTTTGTCTCCTTTCATTGTGCACATAACATGTTTGATGAATTTCCTAGTAGACTTGTCATTGAGAAATGCATGTTTCCTAGTTTCCTCTTCTGTGTTATTGCATATTGATTTGTTGGTTCTCTTCATTGTTAGCGTAAGCGTAGCAAGAGATCCTTAGACCGTCTAAGTACGAGAGCCCGGACGTAATCTAGTCAAGTAGATCGTGTCTTCACCCTTGTTCTTCCTTGTTCACCTAGGCACCCATGAACCCGACTTAACCCTGGTCCTTTCTCCTATTGTCTAATCCTCGCTTTTCATCATCGCTTTTGTTTATTTTACATTGTTCTAGACCTTACATTCTAGTTTAGTCATTACTCAATACAATCACAATTATTACCCAATCCAATCATTTCCGTTACCCTAGGACTTAGTCTCGAACCGTAGCATTCTCTTGTCTATACTTACCGTCCCTGGATTCGACCCGACTTACCAAGCCTAGGTTAGTTGGTTTAGTTGATCGGTGGGATTCACGACAAACTGCTCCCATCAGTGATCAGGCATATGAGATCCTGTGATCGTTGACGTTGACGCTTGAACTAAGTTACGGGTTCTTCGCTGCCTAAACTTGATCATATGCTTGCGTCATTTGAGCTTTGAGCACCATTCTAGGTAGAGATCGTTAACGGTGTACATAGTCTCTTCGTATGAATTATGACCTTGTCTTCTATCCGCCAGTATTTGTTTACGGTCCCTTCTAGCTTGTTGTGTTGTAAGGTATCTTGTAAGATACTTTTTCAACTCATTTGCTATCAAACATATGACAAAATGTCTGCGTCAAGACAAAAAATCATGTACCCAAATCTAGAATTCAAATGTTTAAGTTTTCTTGGCATACCATCTTGTAGTTGTTCCCTATCTCGATCAAATGCGTCTAATTGGTCTACCTGAGTTTCGTGTAATAGTATACCATCAAGTTCCCGACCGTGAAGACCTTGCTCGTTCTCACCGATTTTGATTTCATGGTTATACAGAACTGGACAGTCAATAAGAGCTTTTTAAAAATTGCTCGATCCAGTTAAAAAAGAAATGACACAATTTGCAAATATTATATAATAAAAATGCATAGCTGATAGGCTAAAGTCGTATGCCTCAAATTACAATTTATACTCACTTAAATCTAGATACTAAAACGTAGTATAGTAGAAATAAGGGTCGAACCCAAGGGAATCAGAATAACGAATTTATGCTAACTAAGTGTAGACGAAAACAATCAATCTCTAATCTAATTAAGGACCGTAGTAACCAAGGGGGGGGGGGGGGGGGGGGGGTTTATGAATGAAATTCTAATAAACTAAATCGAAAAGCTAATAATTCGAGGTATCAAATGATGAAATAGAACTTAGACACAAGCACGAATCCACACTCAATAGCGATTGATCATCGTAAGACGGTTTCAATTAATAACCTTGACTACTCTATCGTGAATATGAAATTCCAATTCTCTTAAGAATAGTTAACTAAAACGAATCCCGTTCTTAATTAACCCTAACCGTAAAACAACCTAAACAATCCAGTTCTAGGTTCAATTAGACGGAAGCAATATAGATCTGAGAATTCAATAGAGAATAAATAGCACGTACAATCCAGTCGCACCTTAGATATTTATGTGAATCGCTTCTAAGTACTAATATCAACGTATCCCGTTCAATATTAATTCCTAGTTGTTACTAGTGTAAAGTTAATCAGTAAATCCTACTCAATTAACAATACTAACGATAGAATGAAGAAATCAAGTACTAGTTGCGCACCTAGCAATCAATAACAACATTCATAGATTTAATAACAAAGCAATTCACAATAATCAAGATTAATAATTAAAACATTCAAACTCACAAACGATTATCAAGTGCTTCAAAGGCTTGAATCTAAGTAAAGGAAATTAGTTACACATACTTGAAACCGGAAAATTAGGGTTCTTCAAAGTTCTCCCTTTTTCTTCCTCCAATGTCACGTTCAACTTAATGTGTGATGATGAATAATAATCTAAAACTAAGGCTAAACTTGACCTAATAAAAGTTTCCTAATAATAAAATAATAATAAAAGCAAACTAGTAATAAAATAACAAAGTTTTCTAATTGAAAACCAAGTCTAAAACGTAGCAAAATAAAACAAAATAAGCCGAAACGCATGGTACGTTACAGGCCACCGCGCGAGTCGTTTGTCTGTGGCACGACTCGCGTGATCGCGCGGCTCGCGTGGATTCTGGGCGACTCGCCTGGCCAACGGTAGCTGCTTCTCGCGATCCTTCGATTCCGTCGTTCCGGGTCTTCAAGTGAGCTTTCTTCTTCTTCATGTTTTAGTCGTTCTTAGCCCAAATCGACGGTCCAATGGTTAGCATCCTCAAAATAGCCTATATTACATTTATACCAAATCGACACAAATGCAATACAAGACAACCGATTTAGCTCACAAAATAAACCAAAACCGTCGTAATAACTATGACTAAATACGGCCCATCAATAGCAATTTTAAAATAGAAATGTCTCGCAAATGTCGGGTGTCTGTCCAATTGTTGAGAGTTGTTCACTTGATTTTTCTGAATCTATAACACCACGACCATAAGAGTGATTAAATTATCGGTCCATATCCCTTCTTCTACGAACAATTTGAATGAAAAATTAATTAAAATTATTGTTTAATATTATAAAATGGGGAAGCATTACTCTTGCTCTATTATTGTTGTTGTATTATAAAATGCGAAACCTTGATCATATTGGAATGTTATTGTATTCGTGTGTCTAGAGTTGGTAGTGTGCTGCGTTGAGGTAATGGCTGCACAACATGCAATAAATGTTTGATCACAATCATTTGTCAAAAATTATAATACAACTGGCAATAGAGGAAGCTTATGATATATAAGTACCTGAGATTCCTTGCGAAAAGAAAGGTTGTACATTCTCATATGAGGGAGAGTAATATGTCAACATCGTGGCAAACCGTTCTTAGTGTTTGTAATATCTTTAAAGGGTGACCTCCCAGTTACTGAGTTTGCATCACCGCATAAAACGTGATTAGTTTATGTATGCAATAAGGAGACAACATAACAACATAACTCAACAGGAAGTATAAAAATGTAAACAACGGATGAACTTACTGACCATTAGGCTGTTTCTTTCTCCTTGATATGTTATCGTTGTTAGGAGTATTTTCAGACCTGGAAGGTTCAGCATCAATGGATCCACCATGTCGATCAGACTTCCTCTTTTGAGACACTTTTTTTTGGACGATGGTTGTCCTGGTAATCGTTCCATTGTCGTACACGAGGATGTCTTGACAATATTTTGTTGGACAACACTATCGAAATACGGATTGATTATGAGTATGTCCACACACAATTAAAAGGTTGGCAATATAATTGAAGTCGAAGAGTCATATGCATTTTTAAAAAAAAGAGTTTAATTAGATTATGATCTCAATGTGCTATAATATGTGATGAGGATCTGGGCGGCCAGTTGATGCCATTTGAAAGTACTATGTATTACCAAAATCGTCTATCCATTTGGAGTAGTAAGAACTGCTATTACCAAAATCGTCTATAATTTCATAGATCTCAATTATTACTTGTGAATACCCTCTTATGATGACCAGGTTCCTATATCATGTAAAACTAAAACATTACATTTGATCTCTTTAATACAGAACAGGTGGAAGGTCCCAGAGTAATCGAGGAGCGTTTCAGCTTGGTGAAACGAATACAATCTAAACAGCACATACCCGAGAATTTCACAATTGTGACAGTCTAAACATAAAAATCTGTATATGTCAGGAGCAAACGGTGGTCTCTCAAAAATTATATTTAAAGAGTTATAGGTTTAAAGTATCCAAAGTATAGTACCTGAGTAACAAATTCGAAAACACTCATAGATTTATGATGTGGACATTTTACAAAGAAATTTGAAAAATCATGTTTAATAAGCTTCAACGGTATATTTACATCAAAACGAAAGATATTGTAAAATTTCCATGTCATTCAAAGATTATAAGACTACATCAGAAGGGTATTTAGTACACCTTACACATTGCTTACAACATCATTTAAAAATTATATTTGAAAAGCTAAAGGTTTAAAGTATCCCAAGTATAGTACCTAAGTAACGAATTCGAAATGACTCATATTTTTGTGATGTAGACATTTAACAAAGAAAATAGAAGATACTGTAAACTTTCCATGCCATTCAAAGATTCTAAGACTACATCAGAACGATATTTAGTACACCTTAAACATTGCTTATAACATTACATTTGTTGTTTAGAATGTAAATGTAAGATATATGAATAAGTTTCGTAGAATACGTGAGGAGCGTTTTAACTTGGTGATTGAAGACACGAAGCAAAGTTGGATGCCGGAAAACCACTGACCGCTAACTTGTCCTGAAATCTGGCATTCAATTGTTGAAGTTTAGTTAGTATGAGTCTTTCCTTGCAGTTTATTAAATTAATACATTATTACATTATAATACGGTCATACAAACCTCAGTTTGGATTTCATAAATCCAGAATTCAATGTACGCACTTTGGCTTCTTGAAAACCACCTGTCCCTTCTCAGTTCACTGCGTTGGATCTGCACGACTTACAACTATTGTAGTGCCATAACGTTCATAATTACAAAATCAGGCAGTATAGTGACGTTACGTTCGAGATCTATAACATCGAAAATAGATGGAATTCACATACATTCTAATATATCAAATTAGAATGATATTTTCAACCAAAATATTTGCAACTTGTCTGCAAACAATCAAAATCATAAAGGTTTGGCTATCGCCATGAACAAAAACATGAAAACATTAAAAAGTGCGGCAAAGTACACATAAAAATGTGTGCGACAGTACGATAACTTCAAAAGTTTTTTTTTTGGTAAAGGGTAAGTATATATATATTCGAATGTTCAATGTACAAATCAGAGACTACATCATTTTATGTAGCCATCTAGCATCTCTAGTCCGAATAGGGTATTTGATCTTACACAATATTCTATTCTTAACATCCGATTTTATCGCCTTAGCAATGCATTGTGGACGCTGCAATTTTCCTTCGATCCTGCATAAATTCCGACTCTTCCAGATGTGATAGATCGCGGCATTAATCATTGCTCTCAGGATTTTGCATTGAAGCTTGGAACCCCGAATTTTAGTTGCCCAAACGAGCCCATTACGACGCGGGATCGATTTCTCTACCCACTCACCAAGTAGCCCCATAACTCGTGAGCTCCACCTACAACCGCAAAACAAATGCTCCAGATTCTCCTCCTCCTCTTCACAAAAATAACATCTGTCAGAATTCGCTACCCCAACCCGTGCCACTTCAAAAGTTGCTAGTTGACTACTTAATACGATGTACGTTTCACACAGTTTTCCCTTTTTAACATCAACGAACTATCTTGTTGTAGATTCGGCGTCTACTGCATCAGCTACTGGAGTAGAGGACTCAACATCAATCAAGTCTCCATTTTTGAGAGGTGTAAGTTTGGATTAGGTTGATGCAGTTTTGCAATCAATAACCTAATTGTTCAAAGTAAAGGCATTTAATCAGGTTCGTCGATAATTCAAACTAATTATAGCTTAACCAACAATTTATTCGACAAATATATTCTATGAAAACCTCGGTACGGGGTTCAACGATGTGTCCCTCGTTCATTTGAACGCCAAATGAGGTCTCTGCGGAAAGCTGTAAGTTTTTAGCAGGGGTGTCGTGTTTGAACGTCGAGCTGCTGAGGTACTTTGTTGTTAGCTTGTACTCGTCTATTTCAATCTGCAAGGACAACGGTCCCCAAAAATTAGACTGGTGAAAACAAAGAAGTACAGCAAAATCGTGTCCTCTATATATAACGAATACGTTCAAATGACTACCTTCAGTGCTTCTTTATATTTCATGTGCCAGTTGTGTATCTTGTCTACATCATCAGACATCCACAACACGGTGTAAGAGTAAGACGACTGTTGGACATTGAACTTGTCATCTATTTTGATCTTGAACAGGAAACGATTGTCAATGAACGTCGCGAGTTCGTCAGGCATAGAGTGACCTTCTCCACTCTGATCGAAGTAACAGTCAAGTTTTAAGAGAATATGGTACATATAAGATTCATTTAATCGTAGTCTAGTGTGATCAATACGGAAATACCTTCTCCATCTTTGTAATAAGCTCAGTCATAGTATATTCGAGGAACTTTTCAACTTGATGATTGAAGGCAACAAAGTGACACTCAATGCCAGAAAAATTTATCACCACAAACTTGACCTAAAATCTGTCGCATAAATAACGATGTTTAATTAATATGAGACTTCACTTGCAGTATGAAATGAATACATTATACGAAATATATCGGGGAGTCCAACTTCGGATTGTTTTTCATAAACCCAGACCCTCTTCCTTCGTACTTTGGATTCTTGCAAAACCACTTGCCTTTGTAGTTCTTGACTGCTTTGGACCTGCAAGACTACATCTATTGTAGTACTACCCCGCTGATGAGTAAATGGTTGCAACAGTATAGAACGACCCAGCTTGGTAACAATAGTTTGAATTATTATGCATATATACACACTGAACAAAAGTAGATATTACTCTAATGTGCGCACAATTGATGTAAAACAGAGGGACTACCTTCTCACTTTCAAGAATCTGTGATATTGAAAGAACTTCATCAACCGGAAAGTCAAAGCTTTCCCCCTCAGTACCTTTCTCAAGTATTTGTAGTGAATTGCTGGGAACTTGAGATGAGAGGCTACAAAATAGCACAATTGGTATTTCACAGCTAAGTAACTTGACTCAATTTTTTACTTTCATGTAGTGGAAAAATAATCAAAAGAGTGATCTGTATAAAACCTCTCTTGAAAAGTGCCCACTTTGGGAATGCTTGGGTTAACCTTAAAAGTTGTTGCATTGAAGGTAGTTTGCACAAGCCAAGAATCTGGTGTGTAAAAATAGTAGTAGGTTAATTTACCGTAACGAGTGCTAAAAAAACAGTAAAGTGTGCAAGTGTAGATATGGTTACTGTCAAAATATTTTGGCTCCATGATAAGTTAATCGTACACCTATCAAAGATAACCAAGTTAGGTCTAACTAAAAATATAGCTAGGGAAGTCAGGATCGTATCCACAAGGAGACAAATAAATTCTACTCGCAATTAAAGTCTATCTAAGTAACAAATCGGGTTTTTTTTTATTGTGGTTAACTAATCTAAAACTAGTTAAGGAAGAGAAGTAAAAAAGAAGAATAACTAAAATAAACCAGATGAATAAGAATGAATAAATACAGAGGGAAAACTAGGATCGTCGGTTCAGCATGAATATCCTACGGTCACAGTCTGGGTCACAGATATTGGTCTAAGGGGTAGTGAAAAGGTCCTTCCGGTCCGCTATTCACCCTAGCATGCGTCTAAAGGCTTCCGATCTTATTAGGGCATACTAATGTGTTGTAGCAGGTCTAACTTTTACCAGGCTTCCGATCTTAGGTTCAAGTTTACCAATTCAATTAATCAATTACATCGACTTAATCAATTAATCTCAATTAAATGCTACAATTAACAACATAGACACAATATCATTGACAGATCTGTAAACTAATTAGCAATCGTATTCAATTCATGGATCCCCTAAACCCTAGCAAGAAAAATTAGATACTAATAGAAAATTTTACGACAACAATAATAAGATGATAAATAAATTAAGCATAGCGAATGGATCTAAAGAGAAATTAAGCATAAACGAATTAATACGATTTAAGAAAGAAAGAATTAAGTATAAAGGAATAAAAGAAGAACAAAGAGATAATTAGATTACCGAGTTTAAAGGAATAGAAGAAAGAAATTCAGAAATCTAGATCTAAAAGTTTTAGGGTAAAGAGAAATTTAAAGAGAGTATTCTAAAGAAAAGTCCAGAGAGAATTAGAAACATAAAAGAAGAAGTCGTAGAATTCTAATCTAATAGTTTCTTAAATACTAAGCTAAAACAAAAGCCCAAAAGTCTTATTAACCCTAAACAGCAAATTAGGAAAGTCTCGGTCTTCGTCCAGTCTCGAGAATAGTCGGTCGACTATTTTGATAGTCGTTCGACTCTTTGTGACCTATTTTCGTTCTCAGCACTGCGCGCTCAACTTCAAACGCTTGCCATTTCTTTGTTACTTCTTCAAATCGAGCGTGTAATATACCGTTGGAAGGCTAAGAGAAAGAGATTTCCAACACAACTAGAATCAGCTCAATTGAAGTTGTAAAACTCAATATATTTACATTTTAAGTAGACCCGTTTGAAAATGATCATTCTCCTTTCTTATTTCGCATAATTTCATCTTTAAGCACGAGTTTTGTCTTGTTTATGCGTCCACGGGTTCAAACCTGCATAAGATGCAACATGACCACAAAGTATCAAATTCGGGGGAAAATAGTAGACAATGCTACTCGATATGCATGGAAATGTGTGCGTAAAAGACGGAATAATCATATATAAATTGCACGCATCAAACCTCCCCAAACCAAACCCTTGCTTGTCCCAAGCAAACACAAAATAAAGAAAAATATCCTACTGGAACGGTATACAACTCATAGCGGAATATGCTCCAAAGTTACTCAAATCAATGCGCAACGATTAAAGTCAATGTAAACAATCACATACAACAAACTTGATCAATAATGGCAACAATACTGAACCTTCAACCTTGCAAGACTCGTCTATGTCGGACTCTCACGGATCGCTCATCACACAAATGGGATGATATTGTGAGTTTATGTAAAAACGGAAAGACAAAGCACTCACCTAAACTGCGACCTACAAGAACATGCATGCAATCTAACATGAAATCAATCTCTAATAACCGTACATACGCATTCTATCGGGAAAAAAAACATGTGCCAAGGACTTACATATGGTATAAAGTGAGGCTAATCGGGTAAGAAGGGGCAAAACGATATGGATATGAGGAGGTAAAAGTCAAGCTAGTATTCCCTACGCCCATTAATAATAAATATTCCGTTCTCACCAAACTCCAGTCGAAGAAATTAGGCATAGCAACAAGCGCCTTATCAAAATCGCTTCCCACTAATAACTATGAAATTAGAGAGATCAAGTCTTTTCTCATAGCAAAAACACATTCTTCTTCTAGTTTCATTTCATTTTTTTATTTATTCTTCTTTCCTTTCTTTTTTTTTTCTTTTTTTTCTTTTTTTTTTATTTCAAATATTTTTTCATTCTCTTCTCAATTGTCATGATACCAAAATCAACCTGAAAAAAAAAAAAAAACAATTCCGTCCAACTAATCTACTAGCTTGACTAGGGTAGGCAAATTATGACATGTAGTTGATAAACGGGTCAAACAGGTCAATTTGGCTATGTGAGGCTCATGGGAATTAGATAAAAGAAAGGATTTGCCTTTTTTGCACATGTCAAAACCATGAGTAAAAAACGTACAGGTACCTAAGAGACGAATGTCATGCTTATGTAGTTTGATATTACATGCCTCATAAGGAGTACTACTCTCAACCTAAATGAAACTGATCATGAATGTCATCAGTTTAAGGCTCTAATTCCTTACAAATCTGAGTAGTTTGCCAACAATGAGTCAAGTTTATTTGTTCAGTAAAGTTAACCAAAGATGCAAGAATGCCGCATGTGATTATATACAAAAAAATGCTAACGACGCACGAGCATAAGCAACTAAATGAAGACATAGAAGCATTATCATCATCGCTACATAGCATTCTGACTCAACTAAGACTCGACTAAATGCAAAAACATATTTTTGATTTTTTATGCATGCGGAAATGCGAGAAATATGCAGATGGATGAAAACAGACATATGCATACCCTCCCCAAACCAAATCACACAATGCCCTCATTGTGTACAGTAAATAATAAGAGGCATAAAAAAATATGGGGAAAGATATGAAAGACGAAGAAAGTGTGAAAGGAAAAAAATGAGACTACTTACAAGATAAATATAATGGAGACATCCCCAAACCACATCGAAGCATCCTCTTCATAATCGGAATTGTCGATGTCTCCGTCACAAAAACGGTACTTGTAGACACCCACATTTTGACCGCCAGGTGTCTATAGCAGTTTCCAAAAAACACCCGATGATGATCGGACGTAAACATAACTTAGTACGCTCGATTTAGGACTCAGAATCAATAGTAATTGGCGTGAGCTTTTAACGAAGTAAAAATCTCACCAAGCCGACCTCAAATTCAGGCCCAGTGGGTCATTTCCAGTCAAATGAGACTAATTCAGGTCAAAACCAAGACCGAGGACAAAACCGTCTTTTAGCGACCGGGTCAAACCCCGGTCAAAGGCATTTCCGAGACTGAAAATCTGTCACGAAGCGTCCGGGAATCCAGTTGCAAGTCCATTTCTTCACAAAAAATCAGCCACGGAAAAGGATTAAGCAATCAAAACTCTTCCTTGAAGATAAAAATCGATCTCCAAAAGGAGATTTTTACCCGGCTCAGACCCACTCGATCGAGTGGACCGGCCACTCGGTCGAGTGAGTCCATAAAAACCGCCAAATCTGGCATCGGACCGGGCACTCGATCGAGTGCTGTGCACTACTCGATCGAGTGACCCATGTTCCAGCTGAAAACCGGATCCTTGGATGGAATTCCACTTCACCCCAACCATTGCTTTCTTCCTTTGCAAGTAGTCCCTTTTCCTATCCAAATGTCGGGCATCTCCTATCCCGAAGGGAGGTGTTTCATCCTATAAATACCCCCACATACACACATCAATAATACACAACATTCATAACTCATACATCCGACATCCATAATTTCCAACATCAAATTACAACCCGAATCTCTAGCAAACCTTAGGCAAACCATACCAAAAAAATACAACACCTTAACTCCTCCTATATTCTCGTTACTCTTACACAAGCGCCGTTACTACGAGTTCCTAATCGAGACCGAATTTAGCATGTAAGTTGAGGGTGTTTCAAATCCCGATCTCTCTCTACTTCTCTTCCCTCCTCACGTTTTTTTTCTCTCTTTCTTCCTCTCTTGTCCGTTGTCTATCGTAGTCTATCATCGTCGTTTTCATTTCTATTATCATCTTAATTAGCAATAACGAGTCGTCCCTAAGGATTTGATATCGACTCTATAGTCGAATATCGGATCTAAAAGAATCAATCAAACAAAACGTTTTCAAAAACTTTTCTCGTTGATGCCGAAGTAATTGTCACATAATCCTAAAAAGACTAATACGACATTACAACGCGGAGGGGTCTATTTCGATTCAAAACAATTTCTAAAAACATCTCCTTTTTTCTAACAATCACTCTAAGTATTGGATATCGATTTCGTAGTCGAATATCAAATATTTACGAGTTTTGAAAATTTTAAGTCGGGTACAAATTGTGCCATATTTTTACACGACTTAACGAAATTATCGGTTTTCAAAAATCAAAAGCAATTTCGAGAATTGCAAATCAAGTCATCCCTCGAACAGGGGGCACTCGATCGAGTGACACCCCAAAAATCGGGCAGAATGCTTTTTTTCGAGACCACTCGATCGAGTCTTTCAATGACTCGGTCGAGTGGCTCCTGGTTCGTCAAAACCGTGAGTCTTTAAGCATCCTTCGAGCCCCGATAAAATATTTTTTACGATTCCGGTTAACACGTGTCAAGTCCATCACGTGAGTCTAACCTTTTCAAAACCATGCATCATATCATTTATGTCATTCTAATCTTCTTACAAACCGTTATATCATTACTAACTCGTTTGTTCCAATGTTGGCATCTCTTTTTTTTTTATTATACTAAAACGAATCTCACATGCTAAAACAACTTCGACTTAGTTCAAAAATGTATTAAACGACGTAGTTAAACATAATTCACATGTTTAGTCAAAACGTTGTTTGCATATCATTCAACCGTCAAAATAACACGCGTACACAAAAATCGAACGATATCTTAGTAAAGGCCGCTAAGTGCGGGCCGAGTTGGGTGTTCTTTGTGAACTTCCCAACATGTACCCTCACCCCCTTCTCAGAACCATGGTTTTCGGATGTCCGAAACCATTGGCATACGAGAGTCATTCAATACCCGATTACCGATAATGTTGGTATCGGTATTGCAATGCAAAGGGACGAATCCTGTAAACTCTGAAATCAGAATGGGCCGTACTTTGTGCACGGCCCACTACGACATAGAGTGGGTTCGAATGGGCCCGAACTCCCACAAAGTTCGGTGGCGACTCCAACTTCGATTTAAATTTCAATTCGAGATCAATCTCACATGAGATTCATTCGCCTCCCCAAACCCGCGCGTGGCCGCGTCGGGGTGGACCTATGTCATGTCCACAATTTGGCGACTCCGCTGGGGATTCCTGATGTACCACTAGTCATCGAGGTTCCTAGGGTGAGACTTGAAAAGAAATCGTTTGATTAGTAATGTACGCATTTTAGTTCGATGGTTCATGCATAACCCAAATCTTTTCCGGGCCGGTTACTTGTGACCGACGTCCCACTATACCGCGGTGCATTCCTAAATGGGTGCACTAAAGACTTTTATGGCCGAACTCGCATGGGTCTCACGGCATGTTCTAAGTCCAATTCGGCTTAGGAAGTCCGTTCTGATTTGCGAGAAAGCCATCGTTGTTGGTATAGACCCTATTTCGACCGACCGAGACTTAGTTTAAGAGCATACATGGTGTCATTATACTGCATCCATGACTTCGTGCTGCTTGATCTACATGTCATCTTTTTCAAAAACCGTTATCTCAAAAAAAAACTTGCATCTTTTCAAAATTATCCATTTTTCAAAACCCGGGAAGCTACCGAATTTAGGACTTATGATTTTATTCAAAATAGCCTATTTCTAGCCGGTATGCTGCCCGAACACTTTCAAAACCTTCAAAAATCGACCCGAGGACTCGTTTTACGATTTCCAAAAAAACCGGGCCGTCCATCCGACTTTCTCGGATTTTTCTAAAAATTCAAAATTTCCCTTTTCAAAAACTTTCCTCCTCTTACGATTTCCCGTAGTAAGTAATGTCGGTCTTGTCATAAGTTGTCAAAGTCTCTAGCGTCGAAACTCCGTCGATCTTACATCACGGGTTTCCTCCCTATCCCAGTCCGCCTTACTTGTCAAGGCACGGCCCACCTACGTAGGACGTATTCCTACAAAGGCGGGCCCGTTTACAATTTCGAGTCCAAAGCCTGGAGAATTCTCACGTGGACCTTCCTTCGAGCAGGACTAGGCCCACTCAGCCGAATCCTAAGGAAGGCACACCACCCACGAGTCACCCGTCTAGGTGTCGGTCTCGAGTCGTTTTCTCGTCTAAGTCTTTTCTTTGCTCGGGATGTACTGTTATGATTCTAGGATCTGGGTCAGTTTCTGATTACGGGGTATTCTTACAGACAGGCCACCCTTCACCAGATCCAAGATGCAAGAAGCCGTAGACCAGTTGGCAGCCTCATTGGCTAAAATTGAGACCCAAATGACAAAAATGAGGGAAGACCAAATAGCTCTCATTACCCGTGTTAGCGCCGTGGAACAAGGAACTTCTGGAGGTGGGATCGAGACTACTGGGCCTTTAGCTGAATTGGCCGGTGCAGTCCGCAAGGTGCAGGAACAGGTCCATTTATCAACCAACAACTCGATCCACACGGAGAATGCTCGCACTTACTCACCCTTGAATGACGAATTGCCCGCCAACCTCAACCTTATAGGTATCCCAATGTTCGAGGGTACTGAAGACTCGGTGCATCACATTCGGGCTTTTAAGGAATTCATGGCGGTTAAGGGGGTAAAATCGACCATGTTCAAGCACCTTTTTCCTTCCTCCCTCGAGAAGCATCCGAAATCTTGGTACTACAGGCTTGATCCCAAGAAATACAAAACTTGGGATGACGTGGCAACGGAATTTGCTCGGAACTATGCCGACAACAGTGAAATCCAGACCATGATTCGCACCTGGAGGTTATGGCCCAGGAACCTAATGAAGGATTTACTAAATACCTTCAACGATGGAGGGCCGAGAGTGTAAAGCTGGTCGATAAGCCCAGCGAAAAAGTCTTAGTGGAGGCCTTCGTGAAAAATCTCCTCCCCTCTTACCGGGTCCATCTCCGGTACGCGATCATACCCAACTTCGCCACCTTAACCAAAATGGGGACGAGGATTGAGGATGATTTGAGATTAGAGAGCCTTACTAAGGCCTCTACCAAAGGTTATCAAGGGGCCAGCTCATCCACAAGAAAGCCCACAACCGCAGCTGCTACTCGCAGCATCTTCGACGAGGTCAATCTACTTGATACCCCGTCCAAAAGGAATACCACACCGCGGGTATTCACTGATATAGGTACTACCTATACACATGCCTTACAAAGGCTATCGTCAAAAGGCCTGATCCAACCGATAGGCCCAACGCCCGAAGTCCCGGTCGAGCGTCGCTCCAAGGCCTACGACATCCAGGCCTATTGCCAATACCATCGGGGCAATGGGCACGACACCGAGAAATGTTGGAAGCTCAAGCATTTAATCCAGGATCTAATCGAAAATGGTAAGATCCCTTTACCCGGAGGCAAGACCAGTAATAAGGACAATCCTCTAGCTACTCACGCCATTTTCTCCGGAGAAGTAGTTGATTGCTCACACCTCATCTCTCCCTTTATCCCGCATATAAACGGGATCTGGTGCGACGATGAAGACGATGTCTACCTCACCAAAGGGGAAGCTATCCCCATCACCCCCGAGGAGATCCAGAAGGTTAAGTCCAAGGCCTTAGCCAGCAACCACCTTAGGGATGCCCCTACCGCCATTGAACCGGTTAGGGTGGAGGTCGTCCCGGAAGAGCCAAGCACCGAAAAGACTCTCGTGAAGCAACTAAAGAAGACTCGAGTTGACCTCTCTATATGGCAACTTTTAGTCAGCTCACAGGAACATCGAGAGGAACTCACTAAGGCCCTCGATCAAGTCAAGATCGACTCCTCGGCTACTCCAGCTGAAATGGTAGCCACGGTCCTACCTCACCTAAAGGGCAAAGCTAAGGAAGAAGGCTCGCTAATCACCTTCTCCGAAACCGATCTACCATCATTCGGGCCTACCCACAACATGGCCCTCTATATCACGGTGATCTGCCATGGAAAGTACCTCCCGATGAACCCTAATTGACGATGGGTACGCAGTCAACGTCCTCCCCTTGAGGACCGCCAAAGCCCTCGGCATTACCGAGGCCAACTACATTCCAACAGCTCAAACCATCCAGGCTTTCGACGGAAGCCCAAAATTGGTAGCTGGGGCCGTGAAACTAACCATCATAACCGGCCCAGTAGAAAAGGAGATGGAATTTCAGGTGATTGATGTCACCTCTTCCTTCAACCTGCTCCTAGAAAGACCATGGATCCACGCCGTCATGGCGGTATCTTCCACCCTACACCGGAAAATCAAGTTACCTTTACACGATAGCGTCATCACCTTGGAGGCAACACTTATGATTGTGGCTAACTGTAACACTTCGGGCCGCACCGACCTCTAGGGATTCGATTTCATAGGAATGATTGAAGACGAGTATCTCTTTTGGCCCTACTTCACAGCTAGCATCGATAGGATGCTAAAAAATCTAGGGTATCTACCAGGGGCTACTTCGAGGCCAAATCTTCCCGCAGGAAAGATTATCGAAGTCCTAAATGACGGGAGATCTCAATTCGGTCTAGGGTACACCATGACCCCAGAACATGTGGGCCAAACAGGAACTAACATTGTTACCTTTGTTACTCCAGTATTTGGGCCTATCCAAATGGGCCTATACCGGCCCAATGCCACGCACCCTGGGACCCACTTGGCCCAGGACTGCAACTTCATACCAGATGATATCTTCACCTTTATCCAGTCCGAAGATGCTAGCAATGCTGAGCCCGCACTAGGACTACTTTTTGGAGAAGAAGTCGCGGCCCCGGCGCCAAAGGAAGACCTAGTCAACCTCATTCTTCGCAGCAATAGGTTTGACCCGACGAAGCTAATCTCGGACGTAGGATCCGAGACGGGAAAGAGAGCCTGGAGAAAGACTGTCAAATGGACTGACAGTCAAGGAAGGACTTACAAGCTGATCACTGGAGAAGGAGAAATGCCCGAGTCTGAGTCTGAATCCGAGTCGGAGTCTGAGTCAGAGTCTGAGATCGAGTCTGGTGCTAGAGTCACTCCTGTAACTCCCCCTCTCCCTTTAGTTATCCCTGGTGTTTCGGGGTCTGTCCCGAGCGCCTTACCTATCCCGCCACTGACCAATGATCAGATGGCAGCTCTATTCGAGCTATTTTCTAAATTCTCAATCAATAATAACAACCGTTCTGCTTACGACTTGTCTCATTTTCAAAATACTTTCAATTTCAAAAATGTTTTGTGCAATGACATTGAGAAACCCGACGAACAGGTACCTCTGCCTCCACATCTGATCGAACAATTAGAGCAAAGGGAGTCCCGGAACCCGGTAATTGAAGAAACTGAGTTCATTAACGTGGGAACAACCTTAGAACCTCAGATACTTAAGATAGGGTTATCCTTAGATCCCGAGGAGAAACGACAATTCACGAACCTCCTCCAAGAATTCAAAGACGTCTTCGCATGGTCCTACAAGGACATGCCGGGGATAGACCGAGAAATAGCCGAACATCATATACCGATCAAAGACGGATTCAAGCCGGTTAAGCAGAAACTCCGCCGCATGAGGCCCGAATGGTCGTCCCTTAAGGTCAAAGAGGAAGTCGACAAACAATTCAAAGCTGGCTTCACACAAGTGTCCGAATATCCGGACTGGGTTGCAAACATCGTGTCGGTTCCTAAAAAGTACGGTAAGGTGCGTGTCTGTGTAGATTTTCGGGATCTTAACAAGGCGAGCCCGAAAGATGATTTCCCGTTACCACACATCGATATATTGGTGGATAACACAGCTGATCATGCCCTTCTATCATTTATGGATAGGTATGCCGGGTATAACCAGATAAAAATGGCAGAAGAAGATATGAGTAAGACCACCTTCATTACACCTTGGGGTACTTACTGCTATACCGTCATACCATTCGGTCTTATAAACGTTGGTGCCACATATCAACGAACCGCCACAACTTTATTACATGACATGATGCATAAAGAAATGGAAGTTTACGTGGACGATATGATCGTCAAGTCTAAAAATAGGGACGGTCACATCACCGCCCTGAGAAAATTCTTCACCCGATTACGCAAGTACAACATGAGGTTAAACCCTCAAAAGTGCAATTTTGGGGTAACCTATGGCAAATTACTGGGTCATATCGTTAGCCAACGTGGTATCGAAGTCGATCCAGCTAAAATCAAAGCCATTATCGAGATGCAACCTCCTAAAACTGAAAAGGAAATAAGGGGATTTCTCGGGAAGGTCCAGTACATCAGCAGATTCATTTCAAAGTTAACCATGGTGTGTGAACCCATTTTCAAAAAACTGAAGATAGGAGAACAAGTACTGTGGGACGACAAATGTCAAGTGGCCTTCGGTAGAATTAAGGAAATCTTATCCGCACCACCAGTTTTGATGTCGCCTTAACCCGGTTTGCCTTTGTCGTTATACTTAACAACGACCCGAGACAGCCATGGGGGCTATGTTAGCTCAGACGGTCAACTCCGAAGAACGAGCTATCTACTACATCAGCAAGAAGTTTTTAGAGTATTAAAATCCAAATACACCATGCTCGAAAAGACATGCTTAGCTCTGGTCTGGGCCACTAAGAAGCTTCGACATTATATGCTCAGCTACGAGGTGCAGGTACTGTCTAAAATGGATCCAATCAAGTACCTCTTCAAAAAGCCCATCCTCAATGGCAGAATGTCAAGATGGACCCAAATGTTGGCAGAATGTCAAGATGGACCCAAATGTTGGCAGAATTCGACCTAAAGTTCGTACCGTTAAAAGCCATTAAAGATCAGGTAGTAGCCGAGTTTCTTGCCGACAGTCCCGTGATTGAAGAAGGACACACCGACACTTGGTCCTTCCCAGATGAAGATATTTTCCATACCGATACCGAAACATGGGACTTATACTTCGACGAGGCATCTAATTTCCGAGGATTCGGAGTCAGGATTCTTCTAATCTCACCAAAAGGGGAACATACTCCTGTTTCCATCAAATTAGACTTTGACGTCACTAATAATGCTGCTGAGTATGAAGCATGTATCCACGGGCTACAAGCCGCCGCCAACTTAGGGGTCACGAACCTCCGAGTACACGGTGATTCGTCTCTAGTCATTAATCAAGCGCTCCAAAAATGGAAAACTCGGAATGCTAATCTCGTGGCGTACCAGGCACGAGTAAGGGATCTCGAGAAACAATTCCAAAAGGTAGAGTATATATACTTACCTCGGGAAGAAAATCAGTTCGCAGATGCACTCTCGAAACTGGCATCCTTACTAAACATTCCTGATCATGTGACCAGTATGCCAATTTGTGTCGAGAGACGGTCTGAGCCGGCATACATCCACGACATTGAAGATATCGAGATACCTGATCCCGAGCCATGGTATAAAGCTATCCTAACATACTTAACAACCGGGGAATATCCACCCGGAGCCGACAATCGAGCCAAGAAAGCCTTACGAAGGCTGGCAACCCAGTTCATCCGAACCGACGAAGGACAACTTTACAAAAAGACAACACAAGGGGCTCTTCTCCTACGTGTCGATAAAACTAAAGCTGAAAAGGTTATGACCGAAGTACACGACGGCGAGTGCGGCCCACACATGAATGCCCATATGTTAGTGCGAAAAATCATGAGGCTCGGATATTACTGGAATAGCATGGAAACCGACTGCCAGTTATATGTCAAGCATTGCCATAACTGTCAAATTTTCGCCAATATACAACATATGCCGCCATCCCTGTTATATACCATGACGTCGCCTTGGCCATTTTCAACATGGGGAATCGACATAATCGGGAAGATAAATCCTTCGGGAACCGGTGGACACTGCTTCATTTTGGTAACTATCGACTATTTCACCAAATGGGTCAAAGCTGAGTCTTATCGTATTCTCAACGCCAAGCATGTCGCCAAGTTTATCCAAAATAAGATCATATGCCAGTACGGGATCCCGCACAAATTTATCAGTGACCACGAGACCCACTTCCAAGCCGAGACAGCGGCCCTGCTAACTAAGTATAAGATTCAAAGGCATACATCTTCTCCCTACCGACCCCAAACAAATGGAGCGGTAGAAGCGGCTAATAAGACAATTGTCACCATACTCAAAAAGATGGCTGACAATTACCGGGACTGGCCCGATAAAATACCCTTTGTACTATGGGGATACCGAACGTCAATCCGTACAGCAACCGGTGCAACACCGTATTACCTAACATACGGAATGGAAGCGGTCCAGCCGGTCGAATTGGAAGTGTTGTCTCTCCGGGTTCTACTAGAAAGTCAAGTACCTGAAGCTGATTGGGTTCGAGCACGATATGACTCGCTAGTTCTGTTAGACGAACGACGATCTCGTGCCCTCAATAACATACAGATATATCAAAAGAGGATTCAACGGGCCTTCAACAAAAGGGCGAGGCCCAGAAACATTATAGAAGGGGATATGGTTCTCAAGTCTGTTCGAGCCTTATCACCAGTAGACCCAAGGGGAAAATTCAAACCCAATTGGGTCGGGCCATAGTTGGTAAAAAAGATTCTATCAGGCGGAGCTGTGATGTTGACAGACCTGGACGGGAACGAGTTTGTCAACCCAACTAACCTGGACCAGCTAAAGCGTTACTACCCTTAAGCCATTTCTCAATGTCATTTGCAAAAAGTTTATTAAAATCATTTCTTAAAATAAACTTTCAAAAGCAAGTCAAAAGCTAGAATTATTTATTCTACTGTTGTAAACATCTCGAACCATAGTCTTGGTGTATTTCAAAATTGCAAATCTATAAAAAAAATCTGAACTACGTTTGGTTTGATTCCATTAATTGTGGATACGTAGGCAGCCCCTCAAAAGGGCATAATGATGCGCGGGCGTCGCGACCCGTACAATCAAACAGTATTTATAACTCCGACTAACCTAACTAGTGTAGTAGTGGTAGGTCAGGATCGATCCACAGGGAGAGGGATTAAGCCGTATTGGTCAAGTCTAGAGTTCAATCGTGATCGGGATTGAGATGGGGGTTTTGGGTCTAGAGAGGGGTCGAACTAATGCTAGCGAACTACACTATCGAGGTTAGGGACAATAATAGGAAAGGTGTTGGGGAGAGTCGGGATTTGGAAATGGGGTCTTAAAAGTCTCGAGATCGAGTTTTAGTTACAACGTCGAAAAGGGAGAGTGCCACCTTTCGGTTTCTTCACCCAACCTACCTAAACCCGCTTTCGCGACGAAAGGGTAAGTCTCAAATTAAAGTAATTTCTACCCCGAGTTTCCCCATATTGGTAGAGGCGAGTCAAGGTCGGCCTAGTCGCGATTCTAGGTCAACAAAGACACAAGAACCTTAAAATTGATAATCAACAAGTAAACAACCCGCCAACATCCCTTGAATCAAGTAATCCAAATCCTCCTCCCTAATTCCCCAACAAAGAAAATCTACTCACTAGTCATGGTGATAATCAACAATACACTAACTAAGGATAATCTAACTAAAACATGCATAAAAACTACACTAACAATTATACTAAGAGAGAAACCAAGAAAGGAGAGAAAAACATAAGCTAACTAATGGAGAGAAGGGAGAGGAGGGAATTTAACAACTATGGAGAAATCTAAGGTGAAAGATGAAGATTAATAATAAAGATTGAATCTTGGGAGAAATATACAAGAATTTGTCACTAATCCATGCATAAATCTTCAATCTTCAATATGAGTAATATAAATCTTCAAGAAATAATACAAGAGTTTTGTCACATAAACCCTTGCAAAACCCTTGAATCTTCAATAATCTTCAACAAAGATGGATACTTGTCTACTAATTACACTAATACTAAGTAGATCTACTAATTGTTTAGAGAATTTTCTAGGAAACTTACTACAAACTACTACTACTACTACTATGGAGATCTCCTACCCTAAGCTAAGGAGGCCCAATTTAGGACTTACTACTTCCTTCTCCCTTGGCTCAAAACCCTAGGATAAGTATATATAGAGTTCCTTAATAGGTCACACAAGTTTAAGGCCCATAATCCAATCCTTCTTCATTAAACCTAGACCTTCACCCTTTGCATCTTCATGGGGCAAAACTTCACCCTGCGGTTGACGACATAGGCACCACCGGGTGAAATTTCACCCGGTGAGATTCTTCTCGAATCGTCATTTTTGGCGTCTTTCTCCATCGGGCGAAATTTCACCCGGTGGGCGAAATTTCGCCCGGTCGTTTCGCCCAGTGGTAGCTGCCCACGGAAATCTTCGGGAGTGGAAAATGTCGTCGGGCGAAACTTCGCCCGGTGATGACTCACCGGGTGAAGTTTCACCCGGTGGAGTCTCTCCTCTTTTCCGGTCTCTTTCTTCGTCGATCAATTGGATTACTAGAACTTTTAGTTGTGTGCTTTGCTCTTGGGCCGTATCTCTCTCATACTCGTTTTCGGTCAAAAATCCTATCAAAATAGACAGAAAACTACCAAAAACACGTAAAATGCAAAAGAGAGACACTTATGCGAGAATTACGCAAAATACGGTGATAATCGCACTCTAATCTCGCAAAACGGAGGAAAAACGGGTCTAAACGGGAGGAAAAATGGTCCAAATTTGGCACACAACAATTCCCCCACACTACTGTTGCTCGTCCTCGAGCAAAGACCCAAAAAGAAATTAGCTACTTCTACTAAGCTAGACTATGCTAAGCCGATACGGGGCAATTAACAGGCCCGCTCCGTCCCTTCAACTCACATCGAGATACCCATGAGGTAGAGTACCTCCATGCAAGGCAAGTTGGGGCTTGCTCAAAACTGGGGTTGCGACTAATACACACACAAACACATAAAACAAGAAAGACACACGAAAAGATAGGCGCAACCAAAGAGAAAATAAATCACCGAATCCTTCATCGAAACGGCGGAGAAAGCACCGATTTGAGCTTAAGACAAGCGAGAACACTACCAAGTTAGTAACACTAATTGACATGGACAAGATCCTAATAAGATGACAATCAATCAATAAAAACATTGAAAATTTACCAAGGTCCGTCTAATTCCACTAGAGATGCCTACAACGGGACGATAAATGGAGTGGATAAGTGAGAACCATGGAGTTAGTAAGCACTGTAGGTAAGTGTTATGTCGTCTCCTAAGCTAAGCCTAGAGGATCGTCCCAAACTCGAGAAAACCAATTAGACCGAAAAGATGGATGTGTTTGCGAAATGGTAAAGATTGACAAATTACCGCTATTTTCCTTCCTCGGGACTCGGTCCTCTAGTAGGCATTTCACGGCAATAAGTCAACCAAGGGATTATTTGGATTTGGGAACGATTTTTTTTGAGATTTTGATTTTCTTTTCGGTTTTCTTTCTTTCCCCATTATTTCGATCAAGGGTTTTTTTTCACGCCCTTCTTCTTCATTTTTCCCTTTTTCTTTTGGAATAGCTCTTTTTTGGCTAGATAGTTCATTTGAGATCAAGGTAAAGCATATTCTTGCAAACTTATTTGTGGAAATGGGTGAATGGTAGAAAATAGGCTAGTCGGGTGTGCACCCCCCTCCGAACCCACAAAAGAATGGAAATTTGGACTAAAGAAATGGCTTCTCAAGTAAGGTCACCTAAGATAACGGGGAACGGTAACCAAGGCCTTATCACTCCATGGGTGGCCAAGGTGGTCAAATGCAAATCCCGGTGTAGACTCTTAGTAGAAAAGATAGACTTATGGTAAAAATCCAATGCAAAAATTGGTTCAAGGTCATTCTACTAGAAACATGTCCAATAATAAAAAAGGGTTACTATCAAGGGAGTAATAAACACTCGGCCTATACACAAAATCGGGTTTTCGAAAACTTTACCTAGACAAACTATACACACAATGAAAAAGAACACACAAAAATGACAACAACACAAGAAAACAAAACAAAATCACAAATATAGCCAAGCACTCCGAACTCCATCAAGTCAACACAATCCACAACCACCAATTCCAAAATGTTCACCAAGTGAACCTCCAAATAGCATATATGCCCAAACTCCCATGCATAAGAGAAAGGGTAAAAACGAAGGTAGAAAATATTACCGTGCGGTCTTCATTTCATTTCCGCTACCTTACGTATCCATGCTAAATGGTTGGCGGCGTACCTACAAGAAGAGAATGCAAGGCAATACAAGTGGCACAAAAACAAGAATAAAAGAAAAAAGAAAACTAAAATGAAAATTTTTTTGTTTTTGTTTTTAAAGCAAAGATAAAAAAGAAAAGTAAGAAAAGGGATAGTAGAACCCTCCCCCACACTAAAACCGTGCATTGTCCCCAGTGCACAGGTAGAGGAAGAATCGAAAAAGAATAAAAAGAGAAAAGAATGGAAAATCTTTTTGAATTTTTATGATTTTTCAAATGTTTTTGGATTTTTGAAGATTTTTCAAATGTTTTTGTATTTTTGGTTTTTTTTTCAAAATGAAGAAAGTAAAAAGAAAAGAAGAAAAAGAAGAGAAAATAAAAGGAAAATGAAAAGAAAAAGGAAAAATCGATAAGATGGGAAAGGGCGTAGGTGTAATCATGTCACCTCGCCTGGATTCCGCACGAATCGGGAAAAATAAAAGAAAAAGAAGATTTAAGATTTTTCAAAATGGTCTTGGTGCGATCAAATCACCTAAGACCGGGAGCAACAATCAGGTCCTTCTTCTCTAAGGCACCTGCAAATAAAACCTCACGTTTGTAATGACCCAAGTAGGATCACGTAAGGGGCTGACAACTCTCCAAACCAACCAAAATATTATCACAAATTAATCAACAACCATAATTATCAAATGCCAAAAATTGGCGCTGCAAGACTGACAAAGATTACTGAAACTAGAGAAAAGATTACCGATGACTAACGACTGACATCTAACACCCCCACACTAACACTGACGACACTCGACCACTCACATCGGACCTGGGGGACGAGGTGGTGGGTAGTAAGACCCTGGCGGAGGCGCACCGAAATTTTGATTAAAGAGGTTCTGTTGCTGTTGCAACATCCTTTGGTTCTCCACCGCCGCCATCCTCGCTGCTTGGGCGTCCCTAGCCATCTCAAAGCTACTCCGGGCAAACTCATAGCCTTCCCTAGAGTACGTGTAAGAACCATGCGCAGTATCGCGCGCATCCCGGGCTACATTATAGGTGTCCTGGGCCAAGTTCAAAGAGGTGGTCGAGTTCTCCCAAGTCTGACGTGTACGGTCATAAACTTCCCCCCACTGGTTATAAAAGTCCTCTGATCCGAAGAACGAGGAGTGTCGTGGAGGACTCATGTTGACGTCCTCCTGAAAACCTGGGGTAGACTGGGTGAACGTGGAGTGTCTGTGAGGTATAAAGTCGGGTGTGAAAAACTGGGAGGTCGGGGGTTCGGTCTGACGGGAGGAAGAGGGTCCGTGTGATGATGACGGTAAAGTCCTATGACCCTCATCCCGAGAGGTTTCAACCTCCGGTTCCTCCTCCGACACGTCTACGACCTCAATATCATCGTCGCCATAATCTAAAGGTCCATCGGGGTATTGAACCATATAGAACTTACCTCGGGTGTTATCCCGAATGTACTCCCCAGACCTCTTTGGCATGCCGAAGTTCTCTTCAATATCTAGCCTGACCCATTCGTGGTTAGGCATTCCAATGGCTCTCATTTCAGTAATCTTATACAAGAACAAACTGTCATAATCCCCTTTCTGGGGCCACACAAGGAAAGGACAATAAACTTCATCTATAAAAAGTCCCGCTCCGACAACTGGTGCTAAATCGCTAAAATCAATGTCTAAGGCTCTAGTTATCATCCTTACAATACCGCCACAAGAGATTTTCTTGCGGCTGCCCCTCGCAACCTGGGCAAAATGAGTAGCTAAGGCCTCGGACATATCAATAGACGGGCCTTTATTCAAAATCGCATCCTCCAATAACTGTACAGCTGTGGCACTACAGTTATGGTGCGTGTCATAGCTTGTCAGGAATGAGTTGGCTATGATACGTGCCAAATATCAAAGGATGGGGTTCCGAATAGAGAAAGAACGCATCTTCCCTCCCTTGAAAGTCCTCTGGCGGGCTATTTTAAACCAGAATCGATCTCGGCCGAATTTATCGTTCCGAGTCTGTCCCGCCCTAGGCCTTCCAAGGACCGAAGAAGATAAACCAAGCAATGCACCAAAGTCCCTCAAGTTGAGGACGTACGAAGTTTCTCCCAGCTGAAACGAGACAGTGGCATTATCGTCACCACTTAGCTCGAAAGTTGCGAAAAACTCGCACGTCAATTTCTGAAAAGTGTTCTCCTCGGAGACATAAAACCTGCTAAGACCAAGGCTTTGGCACATTGCTCGAACCTGCGTGTCTATACCCATATGCTCAAGTACATCTCGAGCCGCCCAACGAGTCGGCTCGAGACGACAGACCCAAAACTTTTTACATTTATCAACATGAGCTTTTTTAGCAAAATATAAACCAGATTCAGCATGACGGAAACTACGGCGAATTTTTGGGTAACGTACCTCAAGCGGAACAAGTTGTTCGCGCGGTGTTGGTCTTTGTGTCTGAACCGGCATCGGGACAGATTCATCCTGAGCCTCGGCCGTCTCCTCCGACCTAGAGGACGATGTTGACCCCGAATTCCGACCTAGCATTGAAGAAATCTGTTTCCTCGCCATTTGCTTCACCCTTCTCATTCTTGATGCTTGAATTTGACAAATAAAGTGTTGACGGTCTCGGTTTGGGGTTTGTCGGAATCGGAACAATTTCTCGAAACAAACTCCAAGAAGATGTTAGGAATGTGATAAGGATGAGAAATATATAATTTAATTGGATTTTGGTGAAGGAATGGAGGGATTAGAGGTGGATTAAGGTGTTTGTTTGGGGTTTTTGGGGTTTGGTTGAGGAGAGAGAGAGGAAAAGGTGTAATGAAGATGGGTAAGGGAGGTTTGTTGGGTATAAGCTGCCGCGGGGTGTTTTTTCGCCCGGTGGTCACCCACCGGGTGAAATTTCACCCGACGGTGTTCGGGTCGTTTTTCGGCATTTCCGCGCTGTTTCACCACCGGGCGAAATTTCGCCCGGTCGGATATCCGTCAATTTCCAAGTCGCAAATTTTTTACCGCAGGGCGAAATTTCGCCGGGTGAGATTCCACCGGGTGAAATTTTTACCCGACGGATTTTCCGTCAATTCCTTTAGTTTCGAGCAAAGTCGCCACCGGGTGAAATTTCACCCGGTAAAATAATCCACTTCGAAACGGGACTTTGCTATGAAAAATCGCAAAGTGAGGATGTAGTCTATCGAAACGCTTCCACTCCTCACCATCACTCGGATGACACATCTTCCCTAGTACCCTAATGTCCTCCTTGTGCCACCTCATTTGCTCCGCTATGGTTTTTGTGGCATACAATTTCTGAAGCCTAGGTGCAATAGGGAAGTATGTAAGCTGACTTATTGGGATTGGTTTCTTACCCCTGACACCACTTTTCCCTTTTCTACCTCTCAAAACAATATCCCCCCAACCATCTTATACCTACCCTTACCACATCTCCTACATTCATCAAGCATCGCATCATCCTTCCAAAATAGCATGCATCCATCTGGACAATCATCAATCTTTTGATGCGGGAGTTGAAGTCCCTTCACAACCTTTTTGGTTGTGTAGAATGATCGGCTCATGATATTGTCCTTTGGAATAACTCTCTCGAGCAAGGCAGCAATACCATCGACACAAGCAAAGGGTAGGTTGAACTCACATTTAAGGCTTACCATAGACGCGACTTCTAACAAAGTCACATCACACCCTCCGTATAACGGTTTCTCCGAAGCATCCAACATGTCAAAAAACGCCTTTGCTCGTGGGTTAGGCTCTTATGGGTTAGGTGAGTCTTGTGGGTTGGGTGAGTCTCGTGGGTTAGGTGAGTCGTCATTCCCATATGTGTTCTCGTTATTAAACAAGTTGCACTCCACAACGTCAACTATCATACCTCTCAATCCCCCCTCATTTTGATGGTTTTCGGGTTCCTCAGACTGAGATGGCTCACCATGACAAATCCAATTATAGTAATCGGGTGAAAAACCACTATAGATGACATGTTTCTTAACTACAAGGATCTCAAGAAATTTTATGTTCTTGCATTTAGTACACGGACCCTAACCTCCCCCCTCAATGCATAATCTACTGACTTTTTAGCCACCTCGACAAATGATTCAACACCTCTCAAAAATTCGACGGTGGGACATCTCTTCTTATCAAGTCTTTCCTCATACATCCATTTCCGTTCAATTCTCTTCATTTTCTATGTTCAAAAAATATATATAACAAATTAAAGTTTAATTTTCCTAACTTCATTTATAACATACTAAACGAAAATTCAATCATCATTTAACTTAAACTTAATTTCTCTAACTAAATTTCCTCAATTTAATCCCTAATACGTCAAAGTAAACCCAAATGTCTTATTACTCTAGAATTGACCTTACAAAAATCAGTCACCGATTTTAATCACAAATGTAATCACAATTTCATCGCAATTTACGAAAACCCTAACTCATTTTTCAATTTAATCCCAAAATAACCAAACGAAACACAAAAATTCATGGCCTAGGTACGACAAAAACAGCTAAAACAGGTCAAATAAGGTCAAATTTTCGGATACAGATATCAAAACTCCGAAAGCACCGCTAACACCTAATTACAACCCCGATCAAGATAGAAGTGGTTTCGGGAAAATCCGGCATTATTACGACACCTTTTGGTCCGTCCTAAGTGACACAAAAACTCACGGAATGCCCTAGAGGTCATTCTAGCTCAATTCAACCAAATTGATCAAACCCTAATCAAATTGTGATGGGCAAAACTAATCAACCTAATCGAATTTGGGCTAAACTAATCAACCTAATCGAATTTGGCCTAAACTAATCAACCTAATCTAAATTTAGACCTAAACAATATTTACTAGCAAACTATCAATAAATAACGATAACAATAAAAAACAAGAACTAAATATAATAAATAACAACTAAGTAAGTAAAAAACATACCAAAGATTAGGAAAAATTTGAGGAGAGGAATAGAGGAATGGCGTGGCGAGGAGAGGAAGAGAGTTAGAGAGTGGTTTTTTTTAGAGAGTGATGGGGGAGAGGGGGGTGCGCGACTATTTGTCGCCAATAAGAGCTGGGCGGGCGTCCACTGTCAGACGCCATGGGTGAACGCCCGTTTTACCCCAAATGGCGTCCGCCAATGGACGCCATTTACCCCAAATGGCGTCCGCCTGTGGACGCCCCGTTGGCCTGAATTTCGTCCTTCCCAAATGCAATCGGACGCCAATTTTGACGTCTGACTGTGGACGCCCGTATGTTTTTCCGACGCCATGTCGGCGTCCATATGCCAAGGACGCCAACCAGGTGGACGCCCGGAACAGTTTTTCTTGTAGTGGTTTATCAAGAACAATTAAGAGGGCAATGCTACGAAAATTGATAAGTGTTGTTTTTTTTAATAATAGAATATTTCATCTTTGAAGAGTAGGAAACACTGCTATATTATTTCGACATTTTTAACAATGAGTAATGGAGTGACTAGTGGATAAGGTAGTAGAGGTGATCATTTGCGGGTTCGGACCGGACACGGGCCGGGCTAAGTGTAAAATTTTGGCCCACGGACAAGCGGGTTAGCGGGTTTGGGACGGGTTCGTGGGCCGGACCTTTGTATATTTTTGAAAATGTTGTGTCCAAGCCCGCTAAAAATTCGGGTCGGACGGGACGGGCCAATCGGGCGGTACGTCCCATGAACAGCTATAGAAGGTAGTAGGATTTAATGTGAAGGTTGTGGGTTCGATTCCAAATTGGACTTATTTCAAAATGGAGCTTCCAAGTTGTGCAACAGTATTAAACATGGTGATTGATTTAATATATAGAAGATATGAATCTTCATCTTCTTCATAGTTAATTTCCTCCATTTTTGGTATCCTCTCTTCTTCCCTCTCTCCTTTATTTTGTTTTTACCCTAGTTTTTTTTCTAGTTTCTTGTTTTCCTTAGGTTTTTTTGTGTTAATATAGTTTCTCTTTCTTCTTTTTGTCTTAGATTGTGTTTTTCATCTTTTGTTTGAATTAATCTTTCCACTATTTTCTAGCATGGATTATCTTAGCTTATCTTCATAATTCCTTGTTTTGGCTAGAATTTTCATTACTAATGAGTAGACCTTTTGTTAAGGGGTTAAGGAAAGATGACTTGGGGTAGTATATTGAGTCACTCTTGTGATTGGTCCAAATTATTTATTTGTCTTTTGCGAAGTTTTTTTTGTGTAGTCGTTAACCTGTCCAGTCGGTGGCGTTGACTTTTACTCACCCTTACCAATATGGGGAAATTTGGGGTTTGGGTTACTTCCGTTGGAGTCAGCACCGCGAAAGTGGGTTATGCTTAGGTTAGCGAGTAAACCAAAAGGTGGCTCGAGCTTATTTCAACAGTTGTGCCAATTGTTTGACTTTCGGCTAATTGCTTTCTTTGTTTGATTCCCCGACTCCCCCTAACACCTCTCTCTATTAGAAGCTCATTCCTTTAGCTTAATTCACCTTAGTTCTATTCTAGTGCTGACCATATAACCCCCCACCCTCCAAAGTAGATTCCGAGCATACCTCGACTCCAACTCGACCGACCTAGAAAGACCGTCCATGTGGATCGATCCCGTCCTCCTCCTCCTACTACACTAGTAGGATAGTCGGTGTTACAAATATTGTTTGATTGTTGGGTCGCGACAACCCTTCATTAACTAACCAAACGCGAAAATACTCCACCCTTAACCGACTCAATCAACATGAATATGCGCATTAGTACCGAAAAGATAGCTTGTACTGTATATACTAAAGAAAATTATTTAAAATGAGAAAGTACAAAATGACCCAAGCAACCCAAATTTGACCTAAATCCAATCAAACCCGACAAATTATTGAAATAACTTGAACTAATGGTGACCGGACTCGAATCAAAACACGACTTGAACCCAAACCCGACACATGAACTTAAGACCTGATTTTGACGCATAATCAGAACTTAAGACTCGTAACTCGAACTGACCCGGAGGTTTATTACCGTATACATACAAAGAACAACCCTAAAAAAGTTGAAAACAACATACTTGAAAATGACTTGAACTTGATCACTTGAGTAATCCTCTCTAACCTAATCTTGACTCGAGACATCACCAAAAAATGGGCCGACCCGAATTGACCTGAAGCGGTTGACCCTTTTTCCATGTCTACTCGACCCTACCTTACCCAACTCGACCAGACATGACAAATACATCTGAATTCCCAAAATCGATAATGACTTGAACCAAATCGACCCGATAAATCTAGCTAAATGACAATAGACCTGAATCCGACCCAAACCTGGACTTTAAATTGATCCGACTAACCCGAGCCGAAGGAAGTGATGATCCGACCAGATCCCGACCCGACTAAACTGATTATCACCTCTAGCGTAAGATATTGCAAAAAACCACTTGTCTCGTTAAAACATATAAGATGTTATTCGATCGTTATAATTGTCCATTTTAAGAAAGAGTAACTCAAAGATGAAATACCCAAACACAACCAAACTACAAATGAGAGTTGACAAAACATGGCATGACCTGACTTGATAGAACACGTATTGTAAATTTAAGAACCTGAAATTGTCCCAACTTGGCCTAACCCGCTTGTGACCTGATACCCTAATAAACTCAATTAACAATGTCCCGGACTCGACCCGAGAAGATTGATGACGAAACAATAATTATGTCTAAGATGGATATAAGTGTAAGATTGTAAGTGTTAAAAGCCGAAAAAATATGATAAAATAACTAGACTCAGTATCGACCCAACCTGACATGACACATCAATTGGCCCATGATTCAGTAATGAGTTAATGACCCAACTTGAACCCGACTCGATCGGAGAGATATGAGGATCCAATAAAACCCGAAGCCGAAATGAGCGACCCGGCTTTACCGGAGTGGGATTGCCGCCTCTAGTGCAAAACTTCCAAAAATGAAAGCCCTAAGAAATAGTGTAGCTAAAGCTAGTTAATCCCCGCAAGTAGATATAATCCTGAAGGAGAAGAAAAGAAAGAAAATACGAAAGCATGAACCAAGCGTCAGATGAAGCGCCTCTGAGAGGGAGATAGCGAATCTGACCGTCAAAATCAAAAAAATAATTAGACCCTCAATCAAGAATTCAATTTCAAAACCTGTGAAACTGAGAGGGAGAAACAAGAATACCCAACACCACCAAAACTAACAACAACAACAACAAAACGCAAACTCTAAAGAAAACCCCAAACCCAAACCCCCCTTTCTCTCTTCTCTCTCTTCAATTTCAAATCCCTAATTGTTCTTCCCTCTCTCTTCTACTACAAGATCGCAACTTCAATCAATTTCTGTCTCTCCCGCCTTTCTGTTTCCCACTGATTTCCACTTTTTGTTTTATTTGAATTCATTCTGAAATTGGAGGCGAATCTAGACTGAAATTGAAATTGCCTTGTTTTCTGTGAATTTGATTTGTAAAGTGTCGAATTTCGTTGTTATTCGCCTGACAAATCAGTTGATTTGAGCTCGGATTGTGTTTATTCTCGATTTTAGTTTGGAATTTGAACCACTCAAAAGTTTCGAATTTTCGTTGGTGGTTGATTTTACGGCGATTGTTGATTGAATTGAAGTGCGTGAGGTGATGGAGGAGAGAGAAAATGGCGGGAATTCTACCACGCCCTCGGATTTGCCGGCGAAGAAGCTCGCTAGACAGCTCGATTTCACCGGCGCCACGGCAACTGCGCCGATGACGTCAACTACCGTCGCATCCACCTCATCATCTCAACCGCCGCCGCCGACACAGCAGCTCGCCACGTCATCAGCTCCGCCGCCACCGCGGCTTCCTGCCACGCTGTCAGCTCCAACGCTGGCGCCGCAGATGAGACCGCTGACTATGACACAAGTGTTTATGCCACAACAGCCACCGCTGACGGTATCGATGAGTGGACCAGTACAGCCGCCGGTGGCAGCTCCAATGGCGGTTCACCCTACAATGCGACCTTTGTATGAACTTTTTAAATTCCTGTTCTTTACTCCATATTTGTTTGGCTTTCAATTCGAGTCGTGATGTTGCGTAATGTGGCGTTTGCTTATACCTGAATTTTTGTTCTTTTTTGTCACATGCCTGATATAGTTCATAGTTTTGAATTGAGCAAGGTAGGTTGAGGCAGTATGTGCCTTGTGATGAGGCGTAGCAAGGCGATACAATCACACAAGCCATATTGGTTTTGGATAAATTTGTAGTATTTCCAAAAATAAATTTTGTGCAGCAACGTATTTTTTGAACTTTACATAGTTAACATGCAAACGGGCATAAGGGGCAAAGAGAAGGGATACTATTAAGAGCTAGGAGAAGAAAGATAGTGAATTTGCTTATCCACTAAGCGCACTTTGAGAGTATAGAGGTGTTTTATTTAAACTAGGGCTATCTGGCTATGATCGTTTACCTACTAGTTCCTTACTGTTTCATGTTTTACTTTACATTTCTGATTTGGAGATGTGAATTGTGCAAGTTTTGTAATAATCGTGCACAATGAGTTTACATAGTTTAAAAAAAATCAGTTCTTTTAGTTTGTAATCACAAGTGTGATTCATATTATGTGTGATGTTAATGCCTGGGGAATGCAATATTATGAAGGCCTTAATGGTACAGGTTCCTATGTGAACTTTCTTCTTTTGCTTAGTCATGTGTTTATTGAACTCCCTACTTTCCAAATATATGTTGTATCCCACTTCATGGATTTCTTAGTGGTTATTTTGTATTGTGTTGAGCTAACAACTTTATATTTTTGTAGCACGGGTTGTCTCTCTTGTCTAAGTAGTCAGTAATTGGCTGCTCAAGTTGCATAACAGATAGGAAATGAATGTGCAATTTATGTTTCAGGAAGCCAGAGTCTCCTCGAGGACGGCCGAGATCCAATGTTGATGCCAAAGATGGTACCCCAAAGAGACAAAAACAATGTAACTGCAAACATTCGCGATGTCTAAAGTTGTAAGATTCTCACCAAAGCCTTGATCTTGGTGGCTTTTACTTTTTAGTTAAACTTAGAGTTCTGTACCATGGCCCAACTTCCCTAGTTGACAGTTAGGTGTTTACCTCGTTAATCCAACATGATGTGCATATATTAGAGAACATGGATGCATGTTTAGGATGTCTACATGACCTTGTTTTAATTTCTTTGATTTAAAAAAAAAATTAAGTAGCCTTGTAAAAGTAAATGCAAGAAATGTAAAAGGAAAATCTTGGTTTTCCTTATTTTTTTCTATAATTTAATCTAAAATAGAAATTTCATCAACATCTTGGGCTGTTTACAATTAACAAATAGGATAGATGTTAGTTTTAAAAGGTAGGACCCACCTTCACAGGCCTAGAAACGGTGGTCTCAGTAATCTTTGAAAATATACATTTTCCATATTTGCTGTCATTTATACTTGCTAGAACGTATCCACAGATTGCATTTTTCCGAGTTTCTACATGAGCTGATAGAGGATATTTTCATCAATATATCATCTCTAAATCCCTAATGATGCCATGCGTAGAAGAATGGGTTTTTCTATATGCAGATGCAGACCTAATCTTCACACAATTGGCACTCGTAGGAAAACTCTGAAACGATATTGTTATATGCCTATTCATCAAGATTTGAGGACATTTGTTTCCCATGTGCAGATATTGTGAGTGCTTTGCATCTGGAGTTTACTGTGATGGATGCAACTGTAATAATTGCTGTAACAATGTTGAGAATGAGGCTGCTCGAAGAGAAGCTGTTGAGGCTACCTTAGAACGTAACCCAAATGCATTCAGGCCGAAAATAGCAAACAGTCCACATGGCACTAGGGAAACTAGGGTATGTAAAATTTATGAGTTGTCTTTACCGTTGTTCTGAATGAGTAACCTAATGAGTCCACTTTGTAGCCTAACACATAAATGGCTGATGACTGTGATGACTGTGATGACTGTACACTTAGTCTATAACATAATGCACTCAGTGGCAAGATGGATTTCTGTGTCTATTTTATGTGTAATTTACAATGACTTACTGGGAGTTGAATTTCCGGAAATTTTCCGCTTAGAAGTCATTTTCTAATTTAGACTTTATGTGTACTTGAGAACATTTTATACTCCCTCTAAATCATAGGATTTGCACCGTTTCTACTTTTAACCTATCCATGGAATTGCTCCGTTTCTACTTTTAACCTATCCATGGAATTGCTCCTTAGTTTGAGCATATTTTGTGTGGCTGAAATTCATTGTTGGTGATGACGAAACCCACCACTCGCTCACACCGATTTACCCTCCTTAATATATGTGCAAAGGCAAATGTAGCAATTCCAAAGAATTGGAGGGAGTACATATTTTAGAAAGATTTGCAAGCCCCTGCTATGCCAACCCATATCTTATGGTACGGTTACTAAAGTGGCAAATTCCTGTTTATAAAGTTTTTTCAGGTTAGTAACTTGGATGATGAACAGTTCTGTAGTGCAAAATGTCTCTGCAATTGTCTATCTTGTAGAAAAAAACTTTTTGAGCAACAAGCCAACTTAAGCCTTATCATCTTAATGTATTAGTGACCTTCAAAATTCAGAGGTAGTGAAATACCTCATTTCCTGGTCTCGACATGCCAAAATGGATGAGCTGTTTGTTCCACAACATTGTTCTCTTACTTCTATAGTTTGAGAGCTCCCCACCCGTATTACCTAGCTTCTTTCGAACTTCGCTCATTTTGCTTTTAGTCTTGATATTGTTGAACTATTAAAATCTTTCCTTGTAAATGTTTATTCGACGTTCAAAATTTGCCACCTCTTAGCTTATCTGTCGTGGATGTCTTAGTTATGTCACTTATGTGCATGACAACCTTCAGAGTTGATGATTCATTCTTTTATTCGCCATCTTTACTGATGCAGATCCTAAAATTGTGTGTTAAATGTAATTTGATCATGCCAGGAGAAAACTGTGCCGTACACAATTATAAACTTAATTGTAAAGAAGACAGTATAGCATTTGTCTCATATTAGCATGTTTTTCACAGGAAGAGGCTGGAGAAGTTATAGTGGGGAAGCACAACAAGGGATGCCATTGCAAAAAGTCAGGATGTTTAAAGAAGTACTGTGAGTGTTTTCAAGCAAACATTTTATGCTCTGAGAACTGTAAATGTATTGACTGCAAGAACTTCGAAGGAAGTGAAGAAAGACAAGCTCTATTCCATGGAGATCATGGAAATAACTTAACTTACGAGCAGCAGGCAGCGAATGCTGCTATTACTGGAGCTATTGGGTCGTCTGGTTTCATATCTACGCCAAATTCAAGGAAAAGAAAGGGCCAAGAGCTCTTCTTTGGGCCTTCAGCTAAGGATTCTTCAGTTTCTAGAGGTGGACAGTTTAATCAGGTAGTTGAATTTAATAATCCTTCAGTTCAAGATGCTACATGTTATAACACTTTCTAGGCAGTAAACATATGAAGTCGAAATATTCCTTAACAACTCTCCTAAGCTTGGTTGGTTTTGTATTTTCCTTTTCTGATGACATTTTTTTGAACTTCTTCCATGCCTCACTTAGATCAGCTGTCTGGACTTTATATTAATTATATCCTGACAGTGGACAATATGTTTGTTAGGCCAATCATGTCAGACCGTCTGGTCCCTCTGCAGTATCTTCTTGTCCCGCTGCTCGGGCTGCTAATTCTGTCTCACTAGGTGCTTCGAAGTTCACATACAGGTATATTCATGTCGCTTTAAGAAATCAAAAAGCAGTCAGATTATCTTGCTGAGGCAATCAGTTAAAATAATTTTATTAAGATGGATCTGAGTTTCTTCGGCAAATGAATATGGTGAAATTAAGTAAATTGACTCACTGACATCTGTGCGCTTAAGTATTATCTGGTCATTGCAATTCATGATGTTATTTTCAATTTTTCAGCATGGGTCAGATGAAAACAATCTGTTTATGTTGAGACACACGAGCGTAAGGGGTTAAGGCCACATATGTCCTACTCCCCTACATCCCTATGTAGCTGATACTCTTGCAGTAAAAAGTAATCAACAAATGGTGGCTATCCAAAAATAGTGATCTATTTTTTTTTAAAAAATACACTCATGCTCATTTACCCAAAACCAAATGAGGCCCATGTCCTAGTGTCTATCATGGTTACACTGAGTTATAATGTGACATAGAGAGTCATAACCACCATAGTTGAGACACATGGATGCAATGTAGTGATCTTGTGGTCTTTTATGTGAATACCTCGTACTTAGTAACCTTTATACTACTAATGTAGGTCTCTATTAGCGGACATCATACAACCACAAGACGTGAAGGAGCTTTGTTCGGTTTTGGTAGTGTTATCAGAAGAAGCTGCCAAGACAATTGCAGGTGAAAGTTGATTTGAATTTATGATTATCCAATATCTACTGTTGTCATTAATGTGCTGTTTGGCAACCTTGGCTTGACAATCTATTTTAATGGTTCGTTCCCGCCAACTCATGTATGCGAAAGTAAGTAAATTTTAACGGCCTCCTTTCTTCAACAGAAATCTAAGATATTGTATGCACGCGTTTTTCTTTATATCCCATCTGGCATTCCTTGATTTGTAAAGCTAATGCCCAAGAATAAAGCTGTTCCAGCTCCACAGGGTTTAAATAGCCACTAAAGAACACTGAGTCATCATTTTGTGCCAATGATATGTTGGGCGGTGCCACACCCAACTAACTTTTTTTGACATTTTGTGATATATTATATACACGTTGATATGCCTGGGAAATTTTCTGCATGTGTCATGTCGTTGCCTTAATGAAGGAAGTGATATTGGAAGGGGTTAAAGTACCATATTGACTCTAATTGACATTTCAAACTATGTTCGTTTCACAATCACAAGTCATTTGAGTTTGCGGTGATTGGTGTAAGACTGTAAGCAGTGGTCAACATGCTTCCAGCAATGAAGCCTAAGCCTTAATACTTTAGACTTTTTTTTATCGAGCTTAAAGAAATAGAAGGAAAAAGGTGATTGTAGGAAGGTAGTGTAGTCATTCAAGTGACTGTAGGCAGTAGTAAATAGAATTTTACGTTTTTATGGCAGCTAAGCTATGTTTGCTTGTTGCTTTTTATTTTAGTGTACTAGTCGTTTGTCCGCGCGCTGCGCGTGCGGTAATTTATGTGTAGATATTGTTTCGATCCATATCAAATAAAAACTTCTTTCAATTGACTAAATGTTGCTGACAAGTTTTAAATTTTTATAGAAATAAATTTTCGCGTATCTATTGCTAAATCTATGTCCATTTTTTGCACAAATGAATTGTTCAATCTCGGAATCGAGTGGACTAATTAACATTTAGGCAAGACCAACTCGTCTATTAATTGGATTGTGTAGATGTCCCTACTTAGAGACACCTTTGAGACATGCAATGCCAACTTTTTAAAGTTTCGACCATATATATGACAAATAAAATTAAAAAGTATAAACGATAAAGGACACGATATATGGAGCAAAGGATATCGCATCCCATAGATAACTTATTGGATATGATTTTAATTACTACTCCGTAGTTGTTAAATTCAGATAAGTACAAAACTACGATGATTGAATATGAGAATTTGGGATATGGAAATTGTTTGTGAGGGAAAATGAATAGAGGTGGAGGAAATAAGCAAAATGAGAAAGAGAAAAAGAAAAAAAAAAGGAAAACACTATTCATAAGGGAGTTAGTATTCATAACTCATAAGGGATATTTTTTGGCAATTTTTTTTAATGTATAGATATAGATTTGTCATCAGTTCTATGTTATCAGGACTGGAGGGTAGGCAACAGTTCGTCGTGATTTGTATGCAGCTCTTGGCGGTGATTCAGTGTACTTATATATGGTATTCCTGTGTGGTTCCTCACACCATATGATTTACATGTTCAATGTAGGAATGATAGTTCCCTTTCTATCGTATGTGTTGGCAATTCCCATGGCAAATCCTTCAGATTTCTTAGCATCGATGCTATTTGCTTGGCAATTGTTGTTGAACACAACAAAGATGCTATCCACCTGCTAACTGTTGTTAATCATAACAGAGTAGTTATGTTGACATGTAATTCTAGAAAAAACAATAATTTCAAAACACATATTCAAGCCATTGAAAGTAAATAATCCCAGTATTTAATTTGTTTTACATTTTTCTTATTGTGATTCAGCTTTTCCTAGTGTTCCCTCTCGGCTGGTTTTTATGCACCATCAGGCTTTATGAGCCATTCATCACACTTATGTTCTGGCTTCCAGTTATACTTGATTTTTGAATGATTTAAGGAATTGTGAATGTTTGTCACCATTAACTTACAGTTACTAAATTGATCTTCTGCAGAAACTAGAAATGCTAGTGAAAAACGTGCAGATGGACTAGAAACTGCAAACACGTCCTCAAGTCAGGAAAGGTTACATGGCCAAGGTGAAACAGATCTCAAGGCTGGACCTGGTGATTTCTCCGGTGGTAATGATATTGAAAAAACAGTTGCTGACGACTCTAATGTAGATGGTAATGATGTATCAAGATCTCGGCCAATGTCACCTTTAACGTTAGCTTTGAGGTGTGATGAAACAGACACTATGTTCATGACATCTGACTCACTTGATGGGCTACCCAACCATGCCCATGAGTCTCCACAATTACCAGAGCAGAGTTCGACAGACATAGAGGTGTACGCTGAGCAGGAGAGGATTGTGTTGACAAAATTTCGAGATTGTCTCAATAGGCTTATTACATACGGGGAACTCAAAGGTGAGTCTGTATCTATCAGTATTTTTACCAAAATTTAAAGCTTTGACCAGGAAATCATTATAACAACATTAGGCTAATGTCTCAAGAGCAATTGTAAATTGTGGGGTAGGGTGGTTAGATGTACACAACTTTTCCCTTGTGCTAGCAACAAAGTCATGGCTTAATTTGGAAATTCCGCAGAAAATTGCATCATAGATGACTGCTACTTTCTAATTGAAAAGAAGCACAACAAATTCAGTGAGTCATTTAGCCTCTTATTTTATACTACATACTTACATATATAGGTATTTCCATTTTTGGTGCCCCCGAACCGCACGAAATGGTCGCCTATTACACGACGGGCCCGTTTCCTGTCTTCCGGAGCCCGAATTCGGTCCCGTGGTTTAGATATGTTTTTAAATGTTAAATGATTTACATATTTACCAAATCGATTTATGGAATAAATGGATTGCTTAGCAGTTGGTATCGAGTAGTGGTACTCAAGAGTCATGACTTGGGTACATACATCATCACCATAAAAAAAAGGGTCATGCTTTTTCCTAACGAGCTTTGACTCAATCTTTACCCTTGTCATTGCTCCATTCTCCAAACAAGTTTGATTTCTCTAAAAAAAACCAAATTCCAACCACCGCCCAAAATACCAAATAACCATCCGATCCCTCCGCATCATCGAACTTCGCCCTCCCTCCTCCCCTGTCGATGTCTCACCGACCAGCGTTCTTTGACGGTTTGGTATTCATTGATCTAGCCCATGATATTGTCATATGCTATGCCATTAATTATGTTACCAAAATACTGGGGATATGCAAGTATCAAATATTATGTAAAGTACCATCTGGTTTCCCTGCGTCGCCGACCACCATGTTTCCCCCTTCCCGTCAGTGACTCGCTGTAGGGGCGGTTTGGGTGAGGGAGTCGGGTTGGGTGGGTTGGTTATTTTTTTTTTTTTTTTAAGGTTAAAGTTGGAAGATTATATATAAAAATTCGTTAGAACTGGGTAACTGTCGTTAGGAAAAAGTAATTCCGTAAAAAAAATGTCCTTGGGTCTCCCTTTACACCAAACAAACACAAATGAGTACTCATATTCTCTATGAACATTGTGTTTCCATTATCCTACAACAAGAGTGGAGGCGGCCTCATAGAGCTTGATGTGCCCCATGCTTTTCCGTAATTTCTGTAAGGAATCTCTGACTTCTTCACATTTCTTTGACAATTTCTTGTGTCTTTACTCTGTACAGAAACAAAATGTTTTTCCTTGTCAAGGTCAGATTCTGTGAGCCATCAGACAACTGTCAATGGGACTGCTAAGCCGAGAACGGATGGTTTCAGCCAACAAGAACCCTTGTACAATGTTGCTGTCAAGCCTATCGTCCCAGCGCCTAACAGGCCTCCAGCAATGGTTGGAGCAACCATTACGGCTGTTCCAACCAACAATGTTATTCCCAGAAACGCACCCTCATCTGGAAAAGATGTTTCAAAACCAAGCATGTAGAAGAATTATTCTTGTTGGCTTTTGTGGTGACTTGGGATTAAGGGATTTCTGCATAATTATTTCACTGAAGCAGTAGTCAATCACTAATTCCCCATTTTTATAGATCCTACAAAATATTTGAGATTTTTTAGGCTGTTGGTGTAAGATCAGTCTACAGTCTACACTGCAAAATTAGTTCAGAAGATATGATCAAGTGTTGGGTTTGTACACAAATCACTAGTATCTTGTATTACCAGATACTGGTGTTTTCTCCCCAGGTATCTAATTTAACGCGACGCTGTAGAAAAGAAGTATTGACATGCTCCTTAGTCCCTTACAGGAGTGTGTTTTGAGGTGTAATAGAGTTATAATAGGCATTGTCAATTGTCAATTGTCAATTTTACCTCCTTTCCCTAATAATAAAAGCTGAAATTGTTTGTTTCTTCTTAACCGTTGGTACCAATCTCGGTCTCGTCACTGTACGGTTCATATGTGTGGAGGGTATCTGGGAGTCAGTAGCCAAGATGATAATGTGGATGAAGACATTCATGTTCATGCTTCTGTTCACCAACAACTCTACAACCACCCAACGCCTTTAGTTTACCTTTATTGTATTAGCAGTAGTTTGTGTTGTCGTTTTTATGTTCAATAAAAGATGTAATATGGGTTCCGAGAGCCAAAACAACATTTAATCCGATGCTTTTTCGTTGGTAAAAAAAAACTTTGGTACCCGGTTATAAGCTATTGCCTAGGCAATTTTAACTCGGAATGCGACCAAAATAGATCTTGGATTTGTTGACCAAAGTGAGCCTTTTATATCCGGCATTGCGCCCATTTGAAAATCAATCATCTATCCTTTGAAATCAATTCCAAAATGAGATTTTGTATGAACCTTACCCAATCATATAACTTGGCTTTATTCGATGTCTCGTATGTCCATGGCTCGTGTGAGCTGTTTAGAACCTAGAGCACGAACCACAAAAACGACTTTCCTATAACACGTTTTCACAAACCCATTGACCATGCTTGGTCCAGACATTGATTAGTCACACCGAGTCTCGTTTAAGTCAGGTCTAAGACTCAAGTCGTGTGTCATTATGTCAAGGACCCCTCACAAATGAGTTATGTTCATTCATCTTCTAGGCCTAGTCAAAGTCATCGTCCATGTACGGTTTAAGACCATGACCATGCCCTATGCTCGCGCTGGACTCTTCACACGTGAGACGTATGACTCATTTCCCAGGTCTGGGTCACTTGTTGAGTCAAATTTGATTATGTTTGGTTTAGTCAAGATGTGAGTCGAATTCTAAGAATGCACAGACTCTTAAATTCGATTATTGATTTGGCCTGGATCTTTTAGTAGAAAGGCCACTGCCAACGAGAAGCATGACTATCGCTGAAGCAGTAGCCAAGGTTAACGATAATCTGCCTCTATTAATGGCCCGGTTAGAGGCCTTTGAAAACAAGCTTGGTGGAGACACTCCTCCACCTAACCCACCTTCAACTGATTTTGAGAAAAAGGTTTAAGCTGTTAAAGCACCACTATGAGAATTCTAGGACCTATTCTCCAGTTCAAGACAAGCTACCTAACAACTCTGTGATCACTGACTTAAGTTTAAGGAAAATGAGGACCCTTTACAACATATTCGATCCTATAAGAAGCACATTGCACTTATACTTTCTGACATGGTGTAAAACATCTTTGCTCAATCACTAGGAGAAAACCCGGGGACGCGGTTCTACAATTTAGAGAACTAAAGAATTTCCCAACATTTGAAGACATTACAGTAGTATTCTGTAAACACTATTCTGCCAATGTCAAGATCCAAACTAGTATGCGGACTCTCAAAGTAATGACACAGAACAGAACCGAGAAGGAGGGATTTACTGATTCCCACACGAGATGGCGCACTAAAAGCGTGAAACTGGCTCAAAATGCCTGATGAAATAGAAATGGTAGACAAATTTGTGATGAATCTCCAACCGGTCTACCGAGATGCTATAAAATACCATAACTTTAGCTCATTTAAATGATATAATTGATCCGGGTTGGAAGGAAAATTGAAGATGATGTCAGAATAACGGAATATGAAAAGCTCCCTTCGCCTAAATCAAGAGCTCCTACTACTATCCACTATGCTGGAACTGTTCGCCCCACCGCTACACTCCAAGGGTATTTACCAATATTCGATGCACCTATGCTTATGCACTCCAAAGGCTGATCGTCCCGTGGAACAACGAAACAAGTGGTATAGAGTCGATGCCTATTATGCTTTCCATCTCAAAGTTGTGAACACTTAAGCCAATTTTGCTAGGCAACTTAAAGACTAATACGGAGTAGTAATTAATATCAAAGTTACAGGATCTTAGCCGATGCAATTTGGAACAGGAAATGATGATATCTACATACATGACCACATCTTATTAATAGATCCCTGTAATCCAAATCTAAACTAAGTGTGTTTAACCTGGAAACTTATTTTATTTGTCACGACAATGTATGTATGTATTAAATACCCATACCCATGGAATCTAACCATATTTGTTTGAATCATCCGTCAAACAGTTGTTGACAATGCAACCCCATCTACAAGCGTGACGTCGTTGAAGCCGGTGCACCCTATAATAAGCAAACATAAACCATTATGTAACCATTGTTTAGTAGAACAACACTATATATCATTTTACTCATCTCAGAAGGATACACATCCATTAGATCATGTAGCCAACAATACATTTTGTTAACCAAACAAAGCTCCATTGGTACAAGCACAAAACAAAATCTTACTTTGTCACTTCAATAGGATTCTTTAAATTTTTTACAACATGGAAAATTTTAAGTGTAAATAATTCATTCAACTGCGTGAAGCATAATTTAAAAATAAAACATCTCGCTGCATCGTATGACATCTAAGCCAGTTCATTTTTGTTAATGTAAAAGAAAGATATTGACGGTGTAAAACATATCTCGACAAGTGTGTAAAACCCTCTGGATTTGGACAGAGGGAGTATATTAATTATACTAATTGAAATTTCTTTGCCCTTGATCTTCTCCGCTTGTATATTCAAGGTCATTTTGATTTAGCTCATTATATCTCTTGAATCATTTAAATAGAAGAATTTTATTTAGACGGAATATTCCAAGCCTTTGCATAAGAATTGAAAAAAAAAAAAGAGTAAAGGAGAACGAGGAAACACAGAAGAAACAAGATAATATTCTCACCAATGACAAGCCCTGGGCAACTCGTTCTTCCAAGTACCTTGACGGTTTGAAGAAATTGCCATACAAATCAGTCCACTTCTGAAGAGACTTGTATATATGGTTTGGCCCAACACTATCTGCCCAGAAAACGATACCACCGCTGACAGATCGAAACAAAGCAAATTCGTTAGCTACGGGCTGTTCATGCTTGCATTATATCGCTATCTCGCAATAGAAGACAATGTACTGTTAATATTATTAATGTATAAACCCTTTGTCTTCTATGGAGTATATAATTTCATGTGTCAATTCTGTACCAGAAAAGGCTCGCCATATTAAAAAAAATGTGTTGGTGTAAAACACGGTCTGAATTGTTGCTCGCATTAGGTCATGCTCCTGTAACAAGTACTAACCGATAAGAAGGGAAGCTCATCCCAAGAACAGAAGCTACGTCTAGATCAGATGCTCGGACCACAACTCCTTGGTCCAAAACACGACATGCCTCATTCACCACTGGAAACAGTACCATTTCCAATATCTCGTTATCTGAAACAGTTACCGGCTGCATGAAAGAAGAAAATAGCAGTGACCACCAAGAAACAACTCACAAATAACAAAAGCATTCAAAAACAACACATAAATTCATTCACTTCTCTTGTACCTTTTCACCTGGCATTATATTAGTCAACCTTCTTGATTCTTCAATAATCGGTAGAATAGAGTTATCTGGTTTAGGCTTCCTCCCTTTCTCGTAGCTATAATACCCTTTCCCATTATTTTTACCTAATTTAAAGCATGAATGAATTTCATCAGAAATTTAATTATGCCAACAATAAAACTAGACACTAGAATTACCCACCAACATATTAATTACCATTTCGGCCATGTTTCAGAAGAAGCTCAACTAGTGGAGACGAAAATGTGCGCCCAGGGAATGCAACATCGAATTCCCTGTTCGCTGCAACTGCAACTCCATATCCAGACAAGTCTTGAAGCCTGCCACAAATTAACTCTCTCATTTTTCATCCGTCCATCATACGACAAACACATTAATAGCTAACGCGTACGCTAGTTGACCAAAAGAAGCGATTAGGGATAATGTTCTACGTAGTTGACTATTTAGCGTTCATCATTAACAAACTATGCTTTAGGAATACGATTTGTTTTAATTCACCTTGAATTAATTCAGATTCCTGTAATAAAAAAGAATTAATCGAAATTGTGCATGCGTATCCAATTTGGGTTGAATTGTTCTTTTGTAGTATGTGAAACCATAGAACACATAACAACTTAGCAGTTTGAGAAAATTTACTGGAAAGGGCCCAAAGGAAAGCCAAAGTCGGTGATCACTCTGTCGATCCTGAAAAGATCGACCCCCATATTCGCCAGGAGATGAGCACTCTGATTGTATGGAAAGAAAGTCCTGTTGACGGCAAACCCAGTGCAATTATTCACCACAACAGGAACTTTTTGGATCAATTTACCGACATTAATTAGATCCACAATAACTTGGGGAGAAGTCTTATTTGTCCGAACAATTTCCAGCAGCGACATGACATGTGCAGGACTGTTCAACAGATAAACCATCACTAAATAAAACAAGTATGCAGCATTGTCCGTATATATGTAACCGTTACAAAAGAGTAAAGTTAGAGTTGAAACAAACTCAATTAACTGAAGCATTATTGTTGTGGTCAAAGATGCATCAATTAATCCATAAAGCATAGCATGGTAACAGACAGACAGAACGAAATGTATTGGAGTTTTATAGGTATAATGAGGTAAAGGCAAACTCTGGGCTAAAAATATATATAGGGAAGGCGTCGAAGGAGGAGGAAATAATAATGGAACTACCATCGGCAAACTCTCAATTAAAATCATATACGTATATAGGATGGAGCCACGGATTGGAGGAACAAGTAGCATTAGAAAAAGGAATTAGACAGAGACAAGATATGTAAAACTCAGTGGCTATGCTAAAAGCTACGATCCGAAAAGCTTTGAAAAAAAAGCTACATAACAAATTTACAATGATTGACAGAAAAAATACACATTTTCACAAGTGCATGAGAAGGAAGCATCAAGAGAAACATAAAACCTGAAAAAATGTGCACCAATTATGCGCTCATGAGAACAGGTCCTTTCCCCGACAATATTTAGATCGATGGTTGATGTATTAGTTGCAAAGATGCAATGTGGAGGGCAGGATTTCTCAAGGTCGCTAAATATCGTTTGTTTCAAAGAAACATTTTCATTTACAGCCTGGTAGACAATATCACATACTCTTAGAAAAATAAGATTAGTGTCAAATTGGAACAACCCAGTACTTTTTTTAAAATGATCATTTGCCCTTATACAAAGTAGTCTCTGTTGAAAAGCTAACCTCAATAACCATGTCAATATCCGTAAATTCTGAGTAGTCGAGAACACCTTTGAGCAATGAAAGTGCCTCATCTGCCTTATCATGTGCTAACTTCCCTTTTGTGACTAAGCCCCTAATGTTCCCTTCATATCTCATTTTATAAAGCTTCTTAATTAGATGTAACAACTAGTCAATATATACTAATAATATAAGAGGATTGAGATGATAAAAGAATACTAATTTGCTGAAAACTAATTAAGATAGATAAAAAGTAGCATACCTTCAACTGATCTTATCCCTATGGAAAGACATTCAGAGTTAACTTCCTTCAGAATGACATTTGTGTTACCCAGGAGGAAGCAAGTTGCGATACCAGATCCCATCAACCCGCCACCAATTACACCAACTTTGGATACACGCCTTGGTTTCACTCCAACATCAGTAACACCTGGTACCTTCGATGTCATACGTTGAGCAAAAAACGCATGCACTAGACCCTTACAAGTATCCGACAGAACAAGCTCTTTAGAGACTTTTGCTTCCTGTTGTAGATACTTAAATGTCATCTTGTTGTGGTGCAGAACACATAAATAAGTACATTTAAAGATTTTGAATACCTTTACAACCCCTGAATAACCACCATGTATAAGTCCTTCCTCAAGGACATCAAGGCATGCTTGGTGTTGTGGCATGTTTCGAGCTGTTTGTTTGGCTTCATGTCTGGATTTCATTAAGAAATCATGTGCTTCACCGAGAGAACCTAGTTTTTCTGTCATACGAAGAGAGCGTACCCAAGGTTTTCGACTTTCTGCAATATCCAGAGCCCACAAGGATGATACATTTAGCAACTCGTGAGGTGGCACAATGTCATCAATGAGGCCAAGCTTCTTCCCTTCCTCGGATGTGATTGGTTTTGATGACTAAAGAAAGGACAGTGAGGAAATAAAATCAAGAATTATACATACGAGAATGTGAGCATACGTCTATAGTTTTTATGTGCACAATGTTTCACACTTCAATCCCAATTTTCAGGGAGGTGGGATGACTTTATATGATGATACAGGGCAGAATAGTGCGAATGTTTATCGAAGAACTACAAGAATTTTACCAACATCATCTCAACTGCCTTTTTAAGGCCAATAAGCCTGGGGAGACGTTGTGTCCCTGCGAAAGTGGCATCAAAGTAAGTTTAAGAATTCATCTTTACTATTTTGAATAGATGCCGACAGAGAGAAACATGTGCGATTGTCACTAATTCACCATCCAGGGACGCCAAATAATTGATAGCTATGATGCAACAAATAAAATGAATGTACCTCCTAATCCAGGAATCACTCCAAGTGACAACTCTGGTAATCCAAGTTGCGCTTTTGGAGCAGAGATTCGTGCGTGACAACCCTGCGGATAGTTGACAGTAAGATTCTTATACAAAAACGCATGAGTGGCATGACTAAAACAACTATCAAGCCTCATAACTTAATTTTCATAATTCCTACATCGCATGCAGTTCTATCTAGCTTCGTTTTCATATATTTTCCCTCTTTCAAGTTTGGTTCTCGAATTCAAAACTTCTGAATAACTGATAAAGCTAGAGTCTTAGGAGTGTCACAAACCATAGCCAATTCCAAGCCACCTCCAAGTGCAAGTCCCTGAATGGCAGCAACAGAAGGTTTCCGAGCATCTGATTGAGGTCATAATCAACAAAGGATTTGGAGTTTGAACCCTTTCAACACACAGAAGCATTCATATTTTGAAACGCTTATATATAATATAAAAGTCAGTTTAGTAAGGACCTTCAATGGTGTTAACAAGAAGATCGACTGAAACATCCGGTAATACAGATTTATCCCCTGCAAAGCCAAGTACCCTTGTCAGTTGTCACAATGCACTAATCCACAAAATTCGAAATAATTGTCAAACTATCTTAATCCGATTCCGACGACATAACTGAACAACAGATAAGATAGTTGGTTGGAACCAAATATAAGGTGTGTAGTTAGTTAAAATTACCAGTCCTGTGAACTTTGTCAAACACATTTATGTCAAAACCACCACAGAACTTGCCACCTTCACCTAATTTCATCAAATAACAACATCAAATAATAATAATAATAATAATCCAATATTTAGTACTCCCTCCCCACTAAGATCTTCCCACTTTCCTTAAAAAGAAAATCACTAACTTTTTTCAACTTCAAAACTTTCTTTATTAATCAATTATACTCTCTTCCTATTGATTATTTTTGTGATTTGACATCTTGAATCCCACCAAACATTTTACCACCTTTCATTATCCATTTCTTAATCCATGTGTCATATTAAGGTGGGAAGATCATTGTGGGGGTATACAGCCATAGCAGAAGAAGTAGAATATGGTCATTGCAATTACATGATATAGTACATACCAATTCAAGTATCATAACATTCATAAATGATCTGACCATCTAAGCAAAAAAATGGTGCAATCAAATTTTTCGTTGTGATACAATACTGATTCTTTTTTGTTTTTAAATCGCAATTTTTAAAAACTTTAAATACAATTGAAATAATATTATAAGATAACTCAATCTCTGACTCGAGTGATTGTTTTCCATTCCATTATATAGTAAGGTTACATAAACAACTTACCTAATTACAGAAGATTACATGCCTATTGCTAAGCTTATAATGGTGGAAGAACAACATAATTACATAATCACAAAATGATTTACAGAATCATAATCTAATACATCTCCTTAGTCGGAGCGGGAGCAGTATAGAAGCTCAGGCTGGATCAAAAGTGAGTAAAGAGGTCGCATGGGAGGACTTTTGTGAAGATAGCCGCGTATTGATGCTCGGAGGGGACATGTAAGACTCGTATTAAACCAAGTTGAACCTTTTCACGAACGAAATGAATATCTATTTCTATGTGCTTGGTTCGTTGGTGCTGGACGGGGTTGCCAGATAAGTAAACTGCAGAAACGTTGTCACAATATACGAGTGTAGCGTGGCGGACGTGAACGTGTAATTCAAGCAGGAGGTTACGGAGCTACCTAGTTTCTGCGACGACATTGGCCACTCCCATATATTCTGCCTCGGTGCTCGATCGAGAGATAGTATATATTCTGTCGTTTTGAGGACCAGGAGATTAGGTTGTCACCGAGGGAAACACAGTACCTAGATGTGGAGCATCAGGAATCAGGGCATCCTGCCCAATCGGCATCTGAGTATGCCGTGAGAGTATGAGACCGGGACGCTGTAAGAGTAAGGCCTAGCTCGAGAGTACCTTTAATGTAGCGGAGTATCCGCTTGAGAAAATGTAAGTGTGGTTCTCGAGGAGCATGCATAAATAGACATACCTGCTGAACAACATTCAATATATCAGACCGTGTTATTGTGAGGTACTGGAGCACGCTAGCTAGTTGTCGGTAAAGTGTCAGGTCGCAAATAAGAGGGCCCGAGAATTCGTTGAGCTTTGAAGACGTGTCGACCGGAGTGGTTGTAGGATTACAGTTAAGCATAGAGGCACCGTCAAGAAAGTCGGAAGCATGAAATTTGTGACGGAATAGCCACATACAGCGGATAATGTTGGTGTCTGGTGGACGCGGAACCAATTCCTAAGTGTTGTTAACTTGCAAAGCACGAAAATTCATCTTGCATAGCGGCATTCCAATTCTGGTCGGCCAAGGCTAAGAAAGGTGATTTGGGTATGGGTGAGAGGCTAGGTTGGTGGTTTGTGTGAAGGGCTTTGGGTTTGAAGATCCCATCCATGGCACGTGTGCGCATTGGATGTGTGGGAACGACGGGTGGTACGGTGGTATTGGCGGAAGTCGATGGCGAGGCAGGGGTTGAAAGTAGCGGGGTGGGTTCGGCAGTGGGGGGAGATGTGGGGGTGACGGCTGGAGGGGTTAGGGGGAAGTTGGGTGTGGAGGTTGGGTTGGGGGAGGCCGAGGGTTGGGCAGGTGGGGAATGTGGGGTCGTGGGTTGGGTAGGGGTAGGTAATGGGTCTGGGTCGAGGATGTAGGGGTGGATCGGGTCTGGGTCGAGGTTTAGGAAGGAGTAGTCGGGGGTCAGGTTTGTTTGGGCATACGGGAATTGGGTCTCGTCGAATGTGACGTGACGGGAGATAATAATTTTCCCGGTCGAGATTTCTAAACACCGATAACCACGATAGTGAGGAGGATAGTCGAGGAATATGCATTTTGTGGACCGAGGGGCTATTTTGTGAGGAGATTTGACTGTGCGATTTGGATAACATACACAGCCGAAGACACAGAGGTGGTCGTGGGATGGTTCTTTGAGGAATAGAACCGAGGTGGGTGAGAGGAGGCGAAGAGTTTTGGTGGAGGTGATGTTGTGAAGATGGGCTACTATATGAAGTGCATCAACCCATAGATTAGGAGAGAGAGAGAGAGAGGCGTGAAGAAGTAGGACGCGCATGATGTCATTTAGACGACGTATCATGCGCTCGGATTTCCCGTTTTTTGGGGAGGTTTGGGGACAGGAGAAGGGGAAAACTAGTCTGTGGGCTTGACTGTATTTTAGGAGTTGGCTGTTGTCAAATTCGCGTCCAAGATCGCATTGGAAATTTTTAATTTTGACCTTATAATGGGTAATCACATAATTATGGAATATGATAAATTTAGACGTGACCTCGGATTTATACCTAATTGGGTAGACCCAAACAAATTGGGAGTAATTGTCAATGAGAACTAGGTAGTGTTTGAATCCGGTAGTACTAAGAATTGGGGAAGTCCATAAATCGCCATGAACGATGTCAAATGGGGCAATAGTAGAGGTCGATGTATGGAGAAAGGGTAAACGTCTATGATTATTAATTTGGCAAGAAGAACAAAGACTCGTTTTATTATTATGCGTATTACAGGAAATGGACTAATGACTCCTAATAAAGTCAAAAACAGCTGGACTAGGAAGGCCGAGGCGGGCGTGCCAGACCGACGAAGCGATGGTGGTAAAGGCGGAAGGCTGTTGACGGTCTTGACTCGTGGTAAAGACGGGATGGAGTTCCCCGGGACTGTCACTCCTCATAATCGTAGTCCTAGTCGGAATATACTTCACAGATAAACCAACCGGGTCAAACTCGATGCAAACATTATTCTCCTCAGTAAATTTACGTACAAATATTAAGTTTTTAATTATAGTCGGGGCATGTAGGACATTTTGTAGGTGAAGGGTGCGGTTAGGTAATTGTATTTGGGACGTGCCAGACCCCCGAATTGGCAGGCTATTGCCATTACCGACATACACAAAATGAACAGTGCTATTGTTATAGGGAGCGGTTAACATACCTGGGTCGGATGTGAGATGAGTGGAGGCACCTGTGTCCATATACCATTGGTTATCATATGGGCCCTGAATCGACATAGCACTGAAGGCGCTATTAATGTTCGCGGACTGGAGTGGTTCTATTTCTGTCAAATGGGCCTGTGGTGGTTGACGAGTGGAGGCCGAGGAGTTGCAGAGGTAGATCGGGTCTGTGACCACTGATTGAAGGGGGTGGACCAGCACCGTGTTGTCGGGTACGGACACGGTGGAGGGGGGGGGGGTCCACGGGGAGTACTATGGTGGCAGAGGCCCCCATTGAGGCGCAGGGGCAGACGCGGGCCGCGAGGCAGAAGCGCGACAACCGGGATCACTGCGGTCACCTCGGTCGGTTTTAGGACGGCGATGAGGGCGAGATTCTGAGGTGTAGCACGGGGGGGGGGGCGTCGGTCGGCGGTGTGGCCGGTGCGACGACGGCTGCGGCCAGGGCCGTCGGCGGATCACTTTCAGTCACGGTTGCTTGACGGTGGTGCTCGAGTTCGAGCATGCTTCGGGCAGTTTCAAACGTTGGCAGCGTTTGATTTATGTACGATGCTACCGTATTGTATTCTTTGGGTAGCCCACGAACAAGTTGGAGCACGAGCCGACGGTCGGATGCAGTGGCGTCCACATCCTTAAGTTGGCTAGCGAGATCGCTAAGTTTTTGACAGTAGGCGTCAAGTGAGGCCACATAACTTAGTTTGAGATTGACAAACTCGTGTTCGAGGGAGGCGGCCCGGGCTCCTTTGTTGTTGTGGAGAATGTCTTTGACCCGGATCCATGCTTCGCGGGCCGTAGAGTCATCTTTCATGACACGTTTCAACAGGTCTTCACTAACAGTGCCGTATATCCATTGGAGAACAATGGAATCAATTTCAGTCCACACCTCGAGCTCGGTGGTGTCGGTAGGCTTTTCGGTACCGTCAATGTGCCCGAGCACTTTATGACCTTTGACGTGCAACGTGAACAATTGAGACCATGTGGTATACGGGACCTTAGAACCGTCAAGAATTCGTACACGTTGTTGGATGTTGTTGACGGTGTAGACGGGATGAAGCTTTGGAGGGTGGGGTGTGGCGTCATCTCCGGCTATTTTGGTGTGAGGCTAGGTGGAGGTAGGACACACACGAACGTCGAGTTTTGTGTCGACGGAGGATGATCGAGACAGGTCTTTCACCCTAGCTCTGATACCATATAAGATAACTCAATCCCCTGACTTGGGTGATTATTTTCCGTTCCATTATATACTAAGGTTACATAAACAACTTACCTAATTACATAAGATTACATGCCTATTGCTAAGCCTATAATGGTGGAAGGAGATCGTCACAACATAATTACATAATCACAAAATGATTTACATGATCATAATCTAATAAATATCTCAAAAATCCGTTACGATATCTCAACTATAATCGTATAGTTGTAAAGTATTTTATTTAAGATTTTAAGCTAGGAAATAGCTTTAAGGCTTTACACTCTTCAAGTATATATATGTAAGATGGTTGATGTCTTTCCTCCTTAAGAAAAAAAAATTAGGCAACACAACTACTAAAAACAGTGAAAAATTTAGGCAATAATATTTGTTGCGTCGGTCCCCGTCGACTATGCGCGTGTTTCTTAAAATAATTCAAACTATACCTAATCTCATTTTAATATGAACTACGCTTTCATAATCTCGTTTTGCTATGTACGAAATTATGACTTGCTATTACCGGTAATAGTGACTTGTTATAACTTTCTAGGGTTTTATTGGGTGAGTTGCGGTTGTGAAAGTCAAAACAAAAATAAAAACATTTTTTTTCTTGGTCTCTATAAGACTAATCGAAAAAAAAATGGAAGATGAATTTTGCGATTTATTTTATCATTGACCGAAAATGAAGAATAAATGTGAAGAAGAGTAAGAGGAATAGTTGAATAAGGGAGGTTCAACAGGTAGTCGGTCACCCATAGTAAAGCGAGATTAATGAAGACGTAGTTTATATTAAAATGAGATTAAATATAATTTGAATTATTTTAAGAAACATACGCATAGTTAAGATAATCTCATGAGATAACCCTTTTTTTTATTGTTACAAAATAATACTCAAATCAAAACTATGTTTTTATGAGGAAACAAACGATCTCGAATCAAAATACATCCCCCAATATATTCAGATCACTTAAAATTTTTGTTAACAAATTTAGATGATAACATAATAATACTCAGTATATTATTAGATTAAAATAGTATTTTATTTATATATTACTCCCTCTGGGTTTTTTTATAAGTCATTCTCACTTTTCAAGACAACCCTTCTCTCTTCAATATCTCTCGCAATATAAGAAAAAATATTATGAAATGTATACTCATTTGAAAGATCGTTTCATAAGGAATTTTATGGTGCAATTTTTAAAAACTTTGGACTAATATATTTTCATAAAAATTAATGTCAAAATCTCAACACGAAAAAGCAAAACATCTTATAAAAAAATATAGAGGGAGTAAAATAAAAGGTTGAAGGTATTTTACTCCGTATATAGTTTTTCCATCATCAAATATTTTATATTTGTATACGACAACACTTGGTTTCAATAGTTTGGGACACTTATATATTTGTACGTAATAAGATTACAATCATAATTGTCTATTTTAGAGTTGATCATGGGCCGTACCAGCCGATTGGTCAGTCTTGTCTGGCCCGAATTTTTTACGGCCCGTGTCTATCCGTATATAATTAATTGGAACAAACGGGAGTATTAATTTATTTACTTTTGGTCCATCCATAATATCGGTGGGAAAGCTACTCGTATTACATTCTATTCGATCGAGGGTATGAGAACATACAAATTAAATCGTCTTCACAAGGGTAAAAATTTGGCAATATTATACATTACATTCTTTTATAAAACACTTTTTTGAAATTCCAATCTTATATAATTATTTTGAAAAATTACTATGTTATACTCCCTCTGTTCCATTTGATTGTTTGCATTTGCTTTTTAGGCAATATTCACAGGTGAGTGAAATCTAATAGAATATAAACGGCCTTCAACCATCGCCTTAAGGTTTTGGTTGAGATGGTATCAGAGCCAGAGGTCACGAGTTCGAACCCTGGCAGCCCCCAATATCTCGAACTCTCAAGTGGAATCTCAGCACACGGTACGGGGGAGCCGGTGCACACTAACCACTCTTCAAGCCCAAAGGGCATTCAAGTGAGGGGGCGTAATAGAATATAAACGGCCTTCAACCATCGTCTTAAGGTTTTGGTTAAGATGGTTTGTTAACAAAATCGTCAATGTAACTTTTAATATATAACATAAAATTTAGTCCAATGAGATCTTGTTTAAATTGTCTAATCGAGTACGTTATTAATATAAAATTTTATAATTTTTAGAAATACGTAACTAAAGATATAGACAAAAAAACATGTATTAGCAAGTTTGAAAAAGCAAATGAAACAATTAAATGGAACGGATGGAGGAAAACACTTTTGTTATACACTTTGGTACCATAAATGACGTTTAGTAAGTGAAAATGAAACCCAAGAGGAATTCATTATATCAATGACCGCCAAGTCCAATAAGACTTGCGGAAAGTTTGAGGTGATTACAAGTTACAACATCGACATTCAAAGAGAAACACAAACGAGGCAAGTAAAAATGGTAATTAAGTCGATAGGTATGTGGTGTTTTACTTACGGTTAATGCAAATAAGTACTGTAATAATCTCTGTGTATGAGTGTATACTTTAGTGTTGTACATCCATTTCTTATGATTTAATTAGTTTTTTTTTTTTTTTTTTACTTTTTTATGTATCAAAATATAAAAAAACTGTTTTGTACGGTAGTAAGTCTTGAAAATAATTTTATAGGTAAGATTGATTTTTTTTAAAAAAAAAATGGTTTATAAAAGAGCGTTGTTCTTCGCAGTATGTGTTTTACTCGACGCAGTACGATATTTTCAATTTAACCTCTCTCATTTATCCTCCCCTCAATTACATCTCTTTTTCCTCTTTTTTACGCAGTAATTTTTTTTAACTTTGATGCAGTATATTTGTTTTAATTTTGGTCGTTTCTTTTACCGGTACATTTTTTTTCCAACTTTGACGCAATAAATATTTTTTAAAACTTTGATTGAGGGCATCTTTTCAATTTTGTTGACACAACACGTTTTTTTAAAATTCGACCGTACTATATTAAGTAAAAAATAAGTTTGGATAGAAAAAGAACCAAGAAAAAAACTAATTTCATAATCGCGCTTCAATCTAACTCATATCCATAGTCTTATGAATTGATCAATTAAATGATTTGTATAGTTAGAATCGAAAGGAATCGATGATAATTGAAAAAATGGGTCGATTTCTAGAACCCTAATTTCAATAATTAGGGATTGGAAGGAATCGATGATAATTGAAAAAATCGAACGATTTCTAGAACTCTAATTTCAATAATCAAACTTATATCCATAATCTTATAAATTTGATAAATTGAATGTCTGCATACTCAGAATTGAAATGAATCGATAATAATTGACAAAATTGAATGATTTTTAGGGTTACAATAGAGAGGGTGAAGAAGTGATACGAATATTTATCTTGTTTTAGTGAAGGTCGTATGATGGAAATTTATGTGGAAAAAGTATTTATAATTTTGAGTGAAAATTAAATGGGCTTTTGTTATGTCGACGGAATACAAGAAGATGAGTGTGAGAAGGAATAATAAGGAACGTATATAGGGAGCGGAATATAAATACCAGTAAGAAGAATAGCTTTGACATCATCTCTATTCATGGCTTCATTGTACTTCTCCTTCAATCCCTCAATTACTACACCCACCACCATTAATCAAATACAGTATCAAATAAATATCCAACTCAATATATACTGATACCAACAAACCATACAAGTTCATCTATAATACTCTTTCCGTTTCGGTCATTTGTTGTCATTTGATTAAAATATTCCTCACAAATAATATAAAAAGAATTACAAATGAGCGAGAAGGAAGGAGTAGTACGTCACGTGTATCATAAAAATGGAAAAGATATAGGAGTACTAATAATAAGGTGGAATGAATTACTGGGAAGTGAAAGAGCGTTGACAGGAGGATTGGAGAGAGTGATGATGGCAACGCCATTTTGAGCTACTTCCATCCAAACTCCACCTCCCGCCGCCGCCATTAATATACTGTAATTAATACAGAGTAATAAGATAGCTTAGCTTCTGATCTTCAAACAAATTTAATCAATTCACATTTGATTTTCGTTATATTTCAACTTGTATTTATAGTGCCATTTCTACGCAAATATGATCCCACCTGACCACAGACATTATGACACGAGACGAAAGCTATATATTTTTCACAGTATGTCCATCTTAATTCGGCATTTACCTACCTACCTACCTATCCACCCATTGGCCATCATTGTATAGTACATTACATATAAAAACTACTCACCGTCTCAATATAAAGTTGACATTTACTTTGTAAAAGAATACCAAGAAGTTACAGAAAATAACAAACAAAAAAATGCGTTTAAAACTTACCAAAAACTAAAAACGTAAACTATTAAAAAAAAGTGTAAATTATTGACTAAGATGGGAGGAGTAAATAAAAGACGGACTAATGGTATTTTTGGGGTGATGAGATTAATCTATTTAACTAGAAACGATCTACATTTCGATTCATTCTGATCTCCATCTCCTTTGTGTAAGAAACTTTTGTCCTTATTTTTATTTTTAGAGTAAAAGCTAGCTAGCTAAATATTGAAATGAACTTTGCCTATGAAACTTTATTTAGTCCATGCATGTTTTTTTCGAGGGATTGGGAAATGAAAATTGACGATCGTATTTTGCGTTTTCAGTTGGTAATGACTGACAACGAAGAAGCTGTATGAGAAAACAATAAGATAAAATAGCATTTGGCCTCTCATCTCTTATCTTTATTTGTTGTTGATCGGAGCTGATCACGAGGATGTTGTTTTGGTAATTTTTTGTAGTATAATACAGTAATACTCAGCGTAGGTTTTGTGGGTAGCTAGTAGTCTAGTACAACATACTGTTACTCTATTAGGGCAATAGCAATGGTTACGATTTCATACTAAATTTTTCATTGACACATCAACCTTACATATTATTAGTTATGAAACTTCTTAATTCTCTTCCATGGCAAAAGTTTCATATTTTCTATGTAGTCCCCTCTTTTTCACTCTTTTTATGACATGAAACCGGTTTCTAAAGTAAGAAACCGGTTTCATATAAGGAGCTCCTTATTGCAAGGAACAATGGATAAGGAGCTCCTTAGAGATTATGAAACTCTTTATTTGACACCATTGCTAATGCCCTTAGTTTTAGTTAGGATCAATACGACAGATAAATGAGATGAAAAGAACAATAGAGATAATGAATTTACAGAATTTTTTATCGTTTAAATGCTTTTTATTAAATTATTTAATTATTTAGCGCTCATTTGAAACTATTTCTCCCCAATGGTTCCACGTCATCCTTTTTTTTTGTTTTTAAATTTCAGAATCCCGGCCACTACTTGAAGTAGCGGCTACCTTCGATAATATTTCGAAATTTTATGAGTGAGGGGCGCCGCTACTTGAACAAGCGGCTAAATTCGATGACAGACATCAGACGCTTCTGCCTGATTTTGGAAATTTGTCAATTAAGGTTGTCGCTAGTTGAACTAGCGGCTGTCTTTGTGGTGCTAATGGCCGCTACTTCAACTAGCGTCTGGGTTAAATGTCGCCCTCTATTTGGTTTACAGCCCACTACCCCACTTAATCAATACATCCCTAAAACCTGCAAATATCACCCAGAAAACACATCACGATTTAACAAACATAACCAGTCATTCAAGTACATGTTCTCTTGTTTCAATCCTCACCAATAGCCAAATTAAAACAACTCTTCCAATAACCAAATCAAACATCTTAAAAAAAACCAAATCAAACAAACAAATTACCATAACCAACCAAATTAATTTTTTTTGCAACATTGGAACAATATCTTCATCAATAATACCAAACCAACCATTTCACCTCCTCCAAATCCATCTTAATTCAAACATCTAACATCAAACTGTAACATAAACATTCATCTTCTTCTTGAACGACCCCTCTTCGGCCTTGCTCGTGAAGACGAACTACTCGGAGTGTCTTCTTGTGTGAGTTGACTAGGTCTTCTTTCACGAAAGTCATATCGTGGAGTTTGTTCCGGTTCTTCAAAGACATCATGAGGGGCATCGGGTAAGATTAGATGTCCTCGCCCAGTATTTTGCAAAGCTTGAAGAGACATCGTTTGCATTGCCTTCAATATTTTCTCATCTTCTACGTCTCTGTTTGGTGTTCTAGCTAGCATGGCGGCAGCTTGTCTATAATTGAAGACATTTGCTTGAGCCTACGAAAATAGGTAAGGTGTCACTAACATTAACACGCTAAAAGCACAAATAAATAAGGTCATAGGAAAGAAATATTGCTTATAAGATACTTACAAGGTAGTGGTAGTCGGCAGTGACAGGATAATAGTTGTGGCGTTCTTCATAATGCTCCGTCGCTTGACTAGAGTGAGGGCTTATAAGAAGACGAGTGCGCTTCTTATACCAAACCATATACTCGTCGTTACTATCGATAACTCCTCTGTAAGGATCACCATCGGGAAGTGGATCGTTACTATCGATAACTCACTCTTACCCCCCAATCGGCTTTCAAAAGAGGTTCTATAGCACTACTAATAAAGTCTTTTTAGGTTAGGGTGATCCATAGAAGGTTTAGAATTAACACAACATGGTTCATGAGGGCCTTTGTATTTGACAATAGTAAAAAACTCCGAAGCATCATCCTTTTGACTCGCTCTTAAATACCAACTACAAGCAATTGGTTTTCTACCGCATTTGTATGTCACGGTGTAAGGCTTTGATTCGGTTGTTTTACAAATTTGGTTTCTTCGAATATTATAGGATATCACATTTCGTCCTAAGATTACTTTATTTGCAAATTCTTGACCTACCATAAACTCACCATCACTCTCAAAAGGAACCACACTTGATGTATACCAATTGTTTACATATTCTTCATCTAGTGGATGAAGCGTAGTAAATTGAGTATTAGGAGCGGTAATAGAGACAAGATCTACACTGTTATCATCATCCTCATCCTCATCTCCGAACAACATTTCATCTTCCTCTTCCACATTCAATTCAAGCTCATCTCCCTCAACATTACAATCTAAAGCCGCTTCGTCAACATTATTAGTCTCCAACGAGACACACCAATTAGGATCCTCAACTTGACTAATCATGTTCGTGAAAGAAAGATTAGGAGGGGTTAAAGATGGTTGGCCTATTTCATTTGACAATGAGATTGGTTTTAATTCAATAAATAAATCCATTGAAGCGGCTTTCGATTGACACACAGAGGCCCACAAAGCCCTCAAACTACGATCATTATTCAACAACATCACTTTGTAACCTCTCACACTTGGAAATTTCATCCTCACATTTAACTCAAATGTAGTGCTATCAACCTCTAAAGCCTCGTAAATTTCTCTTTTAAGCTCAACAAATGTCATATTGCTATTGATGATAATGAAAGTCTCACAACCATTTTTGTATACTACATTCTCACCATCTACAACAATTTCACCATTCCACCAACATGTTAAGGGATAGTTATTTATCTCCATCACACCCCTTATGCTACAAAATCAATGAAAAATTACAAAAACCTAATTATTTATCTCCATTCCATCACACACCAAATTATAAAACAACTAATTAAACTAAAAAATCGATTAATAATCGAAAATCAACAAGTTACTTAATAACAAGCTAATTCAACAACACTAAACTAGTTGACTAAACAAACCAAATAAGTAAATCTAGATTAAATTTCATAGAGAGTAATTTAATAATTTAAACTAAATAAATTAGTACCTTAAGTAAAGTAGGATGAATATAAGTTCAATTGGAAGTGATAATTAAGATTTTGCAGAGTAGAATGGTGAATTTTCGGATTTTTCGTGGTTAGGGTTAGGGGTGGTTTTGGGGGTTTTTTTCGGGGAGGATGAATTGGGTAGAAATGGGGAGTTTGGTCGGTATTTTTTTTATATCACCAGGGGAGCCGCTAGTTCAACTAGCGGCAGCCTTCCTTCCCGTATTCCACTTTGCAGCTATTGTGTTCTGTTTCATGTGCTCAGGGCCTGCCGCTACTTCAAGTAGCGGCTTGAATTTTGAAATTAAAAAAAAAAGAAAAAGAATGACGTGGAACCATTGGGGAGAAATAGTTTCAAATGAGCGCCAAATAATTAAATAGTTTAATAAAAGACATTCAAAACGATAAAAAAATTCGAATTTACACGTGGAAAAACTTTGGAAAAAAAAACAACATGCACCAAGTGTAACACTAATAAGGCCACAAATTTACTAGTTCTGTTATCTGTTCCGTTACGAATATATTGGAACTCTGTATTATTCTGTTGTACATTTTTCCTATTTTGAGCTCCCGTTCATTTCGAGCCTAATATTATTTATTTTCGTAATAAAATTTTAATTATTTTATTTTTTCATCGGAAATCCATTTAACTCTTTTCATCGCAAGAATATTTAATTATTTTTGAGGAATCATATTTTTGACGAACGATGGTTTTAAAATCAAGTTGGAGCTATTTACTTTCTAAACAAATATTTGAACGTAATTATAATTAATTTCTAGTTCGAAAATATTTTAACTTCAAAAAATGACTTTAATTATTTTCTAACAAGTATTATTTTAGAAACTTCTTTTATCGACTTGAAAAATATTTTCGAATTCAATGAAGCCCTATTAAACGTGCACATCTATTTATCAAACACTAAACACTAGATGGAAAGCCCGTGCGATGCACGGACCGCTTTTTAGTGACGTTGATAAGGACACCAAGTTGAATGATTGCATAAATTTTTGAAACTGTACAACAGTAGAGAGTCAGCCGAAATTAAGAGTATGCCTAATAGTAAAGGAATATTATCCATATACGTAAATGTGTTTCAAGAAATCAGAGATAATATATACGGTAAACGTCAAATTAAATTATAGGCATTATATATGGTGCATTGTAGTTAGAATAAAAGACTAATTAAAGTATCTTGCACATAAATATACATAGATATAAATATTTACTGCGTAAAATAAGAACATATTACAGTCAATAACGATGAAACATGTGATAAAAAAACAAATTTTGTCATCATCAGCGCACACGTCGTTATATTAATGAATGTTGTCGCTTAAAGTAATTATGCATAACCTTCTTATTTATAGTAGTACAATTATGAATGCATTTGAAATGATAGTAAAGTTCAAAATTATGACTTCATATTTATAATTGTAGACACTCTGATCACCACGTTAGTGTCTTAAGGCCATGCGATGTGTTTGATAATCTTACTTTCTTAAATTTTTTGGTTGATATCTAAGGACAAACGATTATTCTTATATATAATATAATATTTCATCACCTTCTTATCATTTTTCGATGTGAGATAATTTTTTGATTTATATCTAAGGACGAACGATTACTCTTATTTATCATAATAAAATAAAGGTAAAGAAAATATATTTATTTGTATTAGGATAATAATAATATAAGTAATAATTTTATTTTTATTAATAATTATTTTAAAATTTTAAATTTTAATTCTATATTTTTAGAATTTCTTAAGAATTAAAAGATTTTTGGTTTATAGTCTTAAAAATTATTTTTATGACTCAATATTTTTGGTTAATGTATAATAACGAATTATTGTTACTCTTATTTAGAATCCTATAACATCATTATAATTTTTCGATGTAAAATAATTTTACTTAACTTTATAGTCTTAAAGAGATTTTTTGAGATTCAAAAGAATTTTGGTTAATATCTAAGAAAGAATGACTACTCTTTCACTTACTTATATATATACGAAATAATGGAGATCGATTTAATATAAGCTCCATTTTTCTCCTCAAAAAAAATATACAAAGTAATACTCCCTCCGAGTTCCTATTATTGTCCCACTTTCCTTTTTGGGCTGAGTTTGATTTTTGTCTCACTTTCTTTTTTAGGCCATCAATGTGTGGTTAACAATTACTCTCCCATTTCTCTCTCTTCCTCCTCCTTTTTTCAACCACTCATTTCTCCTTCCTTATTTTTCACCCCAAAACCTTATGGGACAATAATAGGAACTCGGAGGGAGTAGAATTTTATCACATTATATTATAATTTTTCAATGTGAGACAATTTAATGTAAGTTTATATTCATAAGAGCGCTATTTTTAAGACTTCAAAAGATTTTGTTGATATCTAATGACGAATGATTATTCTTATTCATAGAATTATAATTCGTCAATGTGGCACAATTTAACTTAACTTTATATATTCTTAAGAACTCTTTTTTAAATTTAAAATATTTTTAGTTTATAATCTTACAACAGAATAGACTAAGCGTTTCACTTTTTGCTGTCCAATTTTTGTGCCTTATGAAGTGCTAATCGTCTGTTTATATAGTGATAATTTTGTAGTCTTAAATGGGATAGGATTATTTTTTTTCCATACAAATTCCTATATTCTTTATTTAAATTATAAAAAATCGAGTCTTAGGTGGAGTATTATTTTTTTTCATATACAAATTTTCATACTTTTTATTTAACTTAAGAAATATATTAAAAAATTTGGACCAATCATATCGCTCGAAAAGTTCCTGCTTTATTAATATATATATATATATATATATATAGAGGGGAGTTCTAATAAGGCCTAGTTTAAAATTAAGGTCCTAAGTCCAAAATCTGGCCATTGGATGCATCTTGGGTGGACGGTTAAGATTGATTCTAAGAATGAATTAGAAAAGAATATGATAATTAGGTGGGTGTAATTAACAGCTAATTGTTTCTCACGAGAAACCATTTCACGAGGATATCAATACCGTGCGGCATTCCAATGTCATCTTCAGTGATGATTAACTCATCCTTAAATATGAGCGGTATTCAATTGATGATGGAATTTCGTACTTCATCATCACCATTTCAGTTAAATTGTCTTTGGCTCTTCGGTTCTGTTATTTGTCGGTGCTTCAGAATCGAAAGCAGAGGCTTCCAAACTTTTACCGATTTCGTTGTCAAGCCGGCTGTCGATCCCGATCGTAGTATTAAATTGGAATGGAGAATTTGGAGATTGTTGAAGTGCCCCCTGGTATGTTTATTTTTACTTGTAGTTGCTTTAATCTTTTATGAAGTTTTGTGTGTTTTTTATTTCTGTAATTATTTCTGTAATTATTGTCCCCAGTGACGGAGGAGGTGCGTGCGGTCGAGTACAGTAGGGTAGTTTCGAAGGATTTGACGCCGTTTGTAGGCCAGCAGTTTGCGAACGTTGAGAAGGCGGTTGAGTTTTATGAGTCGTATGGTCTTGCTTGTGGTTTTGATGTGCGTCGGTGGTCGACGAAGAGGTTTCGGGACGGTACGCTAAATTCTCAGCTGATAGTTTGCAATCGGGAGGGATTCCCGTACGTACCGAAGAATACGGAGTCCTGTGAGGAGAAGAAAAGTTCCGTAGGTGATGTGGTAGCGATGTCCGCGAAGTTGAAGTCGAAGAAATCTGCATTGGAGGATGAGAGTTCTCCTGTTACTACGATACGTGGGTCAAAGGTGACACGGGTGGGCTGTAATGCACGTATCAAGTTACTTGCGAAGGGCGGTGCGGTAGTTATTTCGGAATTCAGGGAAGGTCATAACCATGAACTCTATTCTGAGGTGGAAAGAGAGTTCCAGAAGCTGTCCCGTAACTTGTCCGCCTACCACAAGCAGTTGATAGTTTACAACTCTCGAGTAAGTTCTTTGATTCCTGTTGATGTCGTGAAGTAAGTGTAGTTATTGAAGTTTCAAATGTTAGTTACTGAAGTTGTAAGTAGACTGTACTGGAGTTGTAGTTAAATGAAAGTGTGTAATAGAGTACTATGTCAGTAATTAAAGTTTCATAGAGTACTATGTCAGTAATTAAAGTTTCATAGATTCAGTGGTGGAGTTTCAAGTATAAAATGTTGTAGTTCTGTAGAGTCAGTGGTGGACGTACCTAAAATTTTTTGTTTGTTGACGTACCGTCATTTATGAAATTATTCTTTTTTGCAGTTGAAAATTGGGCCGACACGTACATACGCTATGGTTAAGGAGCATGTGAATGGATTTGAGAATATTGGTGCTAGCTTAAATGACTTCAAGAATTTTGGTAGGGATCTTAAGTGTTATCTTCATGAACGGGATGGACAGCTTTTCATAGATAATTTTAAAGAAATGGTGGCTAACCGGGAAGGGTTTTATTTTGACTACGAACTGGCAGCTGATGGTAGCTTATGTAGGGTTATTTGGGTCGACGGTGTTGGTAGGAGGAACTACGAAATGTTTGGGGATGCTGTGTCCTTTGATCCTACATATGGGACGAACATGTACTCGATGATTTTCACTCCGTTCACTGGGGTTGACAATCACAAAAGGTCGGTGACATTTGGTGGTGCCCTCATTGCTCGCGAGAACACGGAGTCCTTCAATTGGGTGTTCACTCGTTTTATGGACGCAATGGGGGGGAAGGAACCGGAATACATAATAACGGACCAAGATCCTGGTATTATTAGCTCTGTGGCGTTTGTCTTTAAGAAAGCGAGGCATCGGTTATGTATGTGGCACATAATGAATAAGGTTCCTGTGAAGTATGGTTCGACTAGGAGCGATTACATGGAGTTCATACATAAGCTAAATGGTATTGTGTGGGACGACGCCATTGAACCCGCAGAGTTTGACTGCAGGTGGAAAGAAATTATGGAGGAACATGGAGTGGCTGAAGTTGATTGGTTTAACACCGCATTTGCCGATAGGAAGCAGTGGGTCATGGCTCATTGCCGAGAGATACGAATGAGCAGCGTTATGAGAACAACGCAAAGGTCGGAGAGTGCAAATAGTTTCTTCAAGAGGTTTGAAGGCAAGTCTGGTACTTTGGTGGAGTTTTGGATGCGCTACGAAAGCGCGATGGAGCAGCAAAGGCATACTCAGAAGAAGCTTGACAATGAGAACAAGCACTCGAGGCCTAAGTTGCAGACTCATTTAGCTATTGAAGCTGATGGTGCGAAGCTGTATACTCACGAAGTATTTAGTGAATTCCAGACCGAGGTGAAGCATTCTATTGACACGTGCACGGTACGTGGCTTTGAGGTGAGTGGAGGGGTTGAGGTTACTACGGTGAAGGATCAATCTAGGAATCGAGTTTACGTTGTTCGTTATAACCCAGGTATGCTACTTATTTGTTTACAGTTGTTTTTTGGACTGTTGCAGTTCCAGTTTTGGTTTCCAAAGTTACTTTGGTAAGTGATTGAAGTTATTTTTCCTGTGTCAGAGTTGATGGAGGCGACGTGTACCTGTACATTGTATGAAAGAAGAGGGATTCTATGCAGACATGTTATTTGGATTTTGACCTCACATGGGCAGAAGACGATACCAGCAGCTTACGTGTGTCGTAGGTGGTCGGTTGACGCATCGGGAGGAAATTTTGTCGGCGGGGTAGATGAAAAACAGTTAGAGATGACGAAGCTGTGGTCTGAGTTTCACGAAGCAGTTGGCGTGGTTCGTGCTTTGGGTAAGGAAGATGTTCAGAAACTGAGGGAAGTGGTTAGGTCATTTATCGATAGCGTTGGTAAGCCTGTCGAGCCACTGACAAAGGAACAGGAGTTCGAGAAATTGCTTGGTTGTACGTCTACTACTGAAATAACTATTCTGCCTCCACGAAAGTCGAAGACTAAAGGTAGTGGGAAGAGGATGTTGTCAACAAAGACGAAGGCAGCTGCCCTTGCGAGAAAACCTAAGCGGCTGTGCAAGAACTGCAAACGAATGGCTCATCATGATAAGAGAAATTGTCCTAACCCATTTGCGGAGCATCCACCGTCCGAGGACGAAGTTTCTGACTTTGTCGACGACAACGTCGTAGAGTAAGGAGCGACGGGTTTGTGAGTTCAGTGATTAGGAATATTAATGTCAGTTAAATTCCTTTACAAATTTAGTAATTTCAGCTACTTTTGTGAGAAGTTTAACAGTAGAAGAAGTCTTAGATATGTTTGAGCATGGAACTTTAGTTCAATGTATTTGAAACTTCAGTGGCCTGTCGAAGAACTTTAAAACTACTAAATCCCAATTTTAATCTTATTTGAACGAGTTCAACTCTTTTTGTGAGTAGTTTAACATTAGAAGAAATCTTAGATATGTTTGAGCATGCAACTTTAATTCAGTGGATTTAGAATTTCAGTGGGCTGCCGCAGAACTTTAACACTACGAAATCGCAATTTCAATGTTATTTGAATGAGTTCAGCTCTTGTTGTGAGAAGTTTAACATTAATAGAAATCGTAGATATGTTTGAACATGCAACTTTAGTTTAATGTATTTGAAACTTTAGTGGCCTATTGAAGAACTTTAAAACTACTAAATCCCAATTTTAATCTTATTTGAACGAGTTCAGCTCTTTTTGTGAGTAGTTTAACATTAACAGAAATCTTAGATATGTTTGAGCATGCAACTTTAATTCAACGGATTTACAACTTCAGTGACCTGTCGCAGAACTTTAACATTAGAAGAAATCTCAGATATATTCTTGACATTAGAAGTTTAACATTAGAAGAAATCTCAGATATATTTTTGAGCATACAACTTTAATTCAGTGCATTTAAAACTTCAGTGGCCTGTCGCAGAACTTTAACATTACTACATCGCAATGTCAATATTTTTAGAACGAATGGTATGCTACGCAAATTAAGGGGACACGATTTTGAAGTGTCGCATTGTTAGAGTTAAAGTTGTAATGTTTTTGATGTGAAGTTTCAGGCGTGGAGTATTTTGGTTTTAGCGGCAGATGATGTGCAGCAGTTAATTATTGAAGTTGTGAAAGTTATGTGCTGAAGTTATGTTATAGTCGAATTGAAGTTTCAAAAACAATAATAGGTAAATATTGAACAAGGAAAATAGGCATATAGCGTTTGTCAGTTTTGGGGGAAAACTGTTGCTAAGTAGCCCGTTGTTTTGATTACAAACGACAAAGAGGAAATTCGAGTTTCGGGCAAAATACATAGTGGCGGGTCAAAGTTTTGGTTGCCGAAAACAGAAAGTTAAGAATCCATAAATGTGGAATTACTTCCTACGACTAGTGTACACCTTTGGAGCCTTACGTTTCTCCTTCAAAATATCCCAAATGTTTTCTTTTTCCGCGTTGAACTTGTCGAGCTGTTTGCGGATTGTTTTCCGTTCTTTGTTGTAGTCTGAGAGAATGAGTGTGGCAGTGAGCTGGACTATGAGGAATCGCCTGCAGACCTTACGTTGTAGGTCTTCGTGGGGTGGCATCTCCTCCTCACCCTCATGCAGGAGCATGTGCATCATTGTAAACAAACCGGACTCTTTTTGATTGATGACATTACTCTGCCACTCCGTTTTAATCTGTTTTATTTCGAATGAGGGGAGCTGGGTGGCCTTGGTAACCCCCTTCACTTCTAAGTAGTCACTCATTCCAGCTGCCTGCGGTAAATAGGAGTAAGCTGCGTCAGCTCATAGCAGATTGTAATATTTTCTAGTACGATATAGTAGGTTGATCATAGTTAATACTTACAACAATGTATGCAGCCTTGTAGACGTCGGAGTTTGGGAAGTCAGGGTGTAGGTAGTGGTCCAGAACGTCGACTGTTTGTTTCTTGAAGTTGAGACAAATGCAGACAAAGTATTGGTTGATGTTGACTGGAAGAAAAATAAGGTCGGACTGCAAATTGACTGCTGGACGACAATCTTTGATGAACACGTCCCAAAATTTGAAAAGCTTTTCCTGCAGGGAATCTAAAGGGGTTGCTTGGTCGAAAGTCTCTATAAGATTTGTAATCACGTCCTGCGGAATTTAGAAAATATAAATGAGACGGAAAATATAATGACCATGTAAAGTTGCACCACAGTTGAGTTAAAGTTTCGGAAAAAGTTCTTAAGTAAGCGTAATGCAGACACCTATTTACTTCTTACATTAGCGTTACGAATGGAGTGAGTTAAAAAATTTCGGAAGTTGAGATTTGAAGTTCCTAAATAATTGAATTAAAGTTTCAAGCGTAGTGCAGACTAATTTCAAAGAAAAAGTAATGTAGAAATAGTAATAGTGGGGGTTAGTGCATACCGAGTGGCGTAACCCCATGAACGTCATTGTTGGAAGAGTTCCGTCCCCTGGGTTTGCAGCGGAAATACGACTGAGGAGCATCGACCAGCACTCTAGGACGGAAGACGACATGTCCGTGTCAGGGAGCATGGTCAGTATGTCTGATCGAGATATCTTTGCGTCCTTCCCGTAATTTGCTAGCAGCTCACTGAATTCGGTAAAATGGATCGTATTAACTCGTTATCAGTGGGTAGGTAGGTCACCCCAAATAATAAGAAACCAGACAGTTGAAAAGGAAGCTTACTCGTTGGGATAAACATAATCATCGAGCAGGCTATAGTCCGCTACATGCTTCCGTAAATTCGGGAGATTGCTTAACAGTAGTTGGTTGGTGCGGAATGTTTTTGACACGGTCAGCGCTTTAGTGTCAATGTCACCGAAATCCAAAGTGCACCCGAGACCATCCCCCCCACCACGGATGCGACTCCTCAGTGATGACATTGCTTCCCGCGGACTTGAATCTGAAATGGTACGTTGCACTGGAGTATTTACTGGCTGATGTTCTGTGGAGCACTGCCGCTTAGATGACGACCCTCGTACGTTGTGCTGAGCTCGTTTCTTAGGTTGCACTGCTGAGTCTGCCAATGATGCCTCAGGTCGATGTTCCTCACCGCCCACATCCACCTGGTCCGAACGTGCATCGGCCCCCACCTGCAACATATCCACCTGGTCTGAATGTGCATCGGCGCTCACCTGCACAGTTCCAGCAGGCTGCTCCACTGGAACTTCAGGCTGCTCCCTTACCGGCACATCTATGTGGTCTTCATCACGGGGTGTGATGTCGGTTGTAGTCTTCCCAGCCGATGCAGCGTACACTGGTGCATTGGCAGCTGAATCTCGGAAACGGAAGGCTGACTCGCACACCTGATCAACATATCGATGGAGTTCGTCGCTAGTCCAAAACGCCTGGGATGATTGGCAGTGATCTGTTTCGGTCCCGAGAGAAGACGGCATGGTCCGATGCTTAATTTCACTCGCTGCTTCGCCAAACCAAGCAGGAAAAGCAACCTTATTCCTTTGCATTTTGAGAAGCAGCAGATGAACGTCCTGCAACGTAATTGGTCACCGTATTGGATGAGTAAATAATTTTTAACTTATATTGTTCACCAATTAATAGAATAGGTCATTAGAGTAAATAATAACATTTTTAACAGATTTTGTCTAAACACTCCAATCTATTTGTACTGAAGTCTAAATAATAATGGCAGATTGAAAATTATGTAAATATTAGATAAGTTTGAGCATGCAACTTTAGTTCAATTGATTTGAAACTTCAATGGCCTGTCGCAGAACTTTGACACTAATAAATCGCAATTTTAATGTTCTTAGAACATTTTTGAGTGTAACATTAGTAGAAATCTTATATATGTTTCAGCAGGCAACTTTGGTTCAATGGATTTGAAACTTCAGTGGCCTGTCGCAGAACTTTAACAGTACTAAATGGCAATTTCAACGTTATCAGAACAAATTCAAGTTTAGTAACAGTAGTATAAATCTCAGATATGTTTGACTATGAAACTTTAGTTCAATGGCTTTGAAACTTCAATTGTCTGTCGCAGAACTTTGACACTAATTTCAATGTTATTAGAACAAATTCAAGTGTAATAACAGTAGTAGAAATCTCAGATATGTTTGAGCATGCAACTTTAGTTCAATTGATTTGAAAATTCAATGGCCTGTCGCAGAACTTTGACACTAATAAATCGCAATTTTAATGTTATTAGAACAATTTTAAGTGTAACAGTAGTAGAAATCTTATATATGTTTCAGCAGGCAACTTTGGTTCAATGGATTTGAAACTTCAGTGGCCTGTCGCAGAACTTTAACAGTACTAAATGGCAATTTCAACGTTATCAGAACAAATTCAAGTGTAGTAACAGTAGTATAAATCTCAGATATGTTTGAGTATGAAACTTTAGTTCAATGGATTTGAAACTTCAATTGTCTGTCACAGAACTTTGACACTAATTTCAATGTTATTAGAACAAATTCAAGTGTAATAACAGTAGTAGAAATCTCAGATATGTTTGAGCATGCAACTTTAGTTCAATTGATTTGAAACTTCAATGGTCTGTCGCAGAACTTTGACACTAATAAATCGCAATTTTAATGTTATTAGAACAATTTTAAGTGTAACAGTAGTAGATATCTTATATATGTTTCAGCAGGGAACTTTGGTTCAATGGATTTGAAACTTCAGTGGCCTGTCGCAGAACTTTAACAGTACTTAATGGCAATTTCAATGTTATTATAACAGTAGTAGAAATCTCAGATATGTTTGAGCATGCAACTTTAGTTCAATGGATTTAAAACTTTAATGGTCTGTCGCAGAACTTTGACACTAATAATTCGCAATTTTAATGTTATTAGAGCGAGCAGTAATGACAGATTGAAGATTGTATAAATTTACTTACGTCGTCAGCCCGAGCGGACAGTTCGCTGTCATCCTCAAGCCCAGGTGGAAGCTCTATCTGGATGAATTTCCTCCCGCTGTTTCGGTGATTGGAACACGTAGGTGTACGTCCCTGGTCATCGGTACCGGTGATTTGCAGCACCGTATTGACTTCAACTCCGTCGGAAGAAGACCGTGGGTAGGTCGTTTTCGACCACACCTGCCTACCCAACGAACCTGCCATCATCTCACCGTGTAGTCTCTCTGCCAGATTCTCGTTGTTCCAGTGCTTAATTAAGGGTAGATCATGTGGGCAAGATTCTCCACGAAAATCGAACCTCTGGAGGTATGTGATCATGAGGAACGGAACACAACCTCGCAAATGCTTCGGACTTTTCTTCGTCTCAGCGGCTGCATCGACCAGGTTTTTTAGAATGTACGAACACCAGTCGTACTTATTAATACCTGAGACGTCGTCCACGGCTTTTACCAGCTTCAGGTCTATTCCGTTGTTTGACGTAGGGCACAGGAACGATGACATTGCAAAGAGGACGAACATCTTACAAAATAATTCACCACCATTTTTATCGGCCATAAGGTCTTTGAAAAGACCACCCAGTTTTACTTGGTTGCTGTTGTTAGCGACACCGTAACGAGCCCTCCAAAAATCCTTCAACGCCTTGAACTCCTCGTCGGAGGAGTGTTTCTTACGTCCGGTGGGTGCCAACTCCAGTTGATTCGGCCCGCGTGGCAGTAGAAAACAATCGTGGACGTCATGTTTCGTCACACAGAACTCCTTGACCTCCGACGCATGAAATACATGGGAACCGTCATCAAATGCTTTCAAAAACAGTAGTACGTACTGCAAAGGGTACTTACTGATCTTGAAATCCAGCAGCCCACCAAACCCGATTGACCGTACGGACTGTTTCTGCTTGTCATTTAGATTGGAAATTAACTTGGCAAGCCTCTGTCCCCTACATCTAACAGGAACACTTGCATCCTCCTCCTCCTCCTCGTCTAATGGCTCATTGCTCGCAGCTTGAACGAGTTGACGTTCTCCGGAAGACATATCAACCAAAAAATCTGCAATGATAAACAAGACAAAAAACTGACAAACAATGTGACGAAATCTGCAATGTGACGAAAAACACCTGATTTCTTTAATATTAAACGAAATCTGCAAACGATAAATATTCAATATAATTTTTTAATATGAAATCTGCAACGATAAACAAAACCCACAACAATACACACAAATTTTAAACGAACTTCGATTCTATACCTAAAAACTCCTAATTTTTATGATTGTAAAGGAATTTCGACTCTAAACCTTCAAACCTATAATTTCTTTGATTTTAAACAAAATTCAATTGTATAGCTAAAAACCCATAACTTTTTTTATTGTAAACTAATAATACTTAATGGTAGTCAAAAATTTGAAAACCCTAACCTATAATCTCAGTAGGGTTACTCGAAATTAGGGTTTACTGGAATAAGGGCATAAGGGATACATATTAGGGATTACTTGATAAACAGATTAGGGATTACTGGAACTGAAATGAAGAAGTGTAATAGAGAACGGAAATTAGGGCTACTCGATAAAGAAGTGTAATGAAGAACTGAAATGAAGAAATTAACAGTAATATTTACCTGAAATGAAGAACGGGAGGTGCTTCGTCGGAGATTGAGGAGCGAGCAGTGATAGGCGGAGAGAATTGAAAGCAGAATTGAAAGCAGACGGAGAGAACTGAGAGTAGAGAGAATTGAAAGCAGATGGGTGGAGGTGGGTTGGAGAGAGGTAATGAATTATGGTGGGAAAACAGAGGGTGGGGAAAAAAGAGGTATGCATGGGAAACGTAAACATTTTTTTTATTTTTATTTTAATAATTATATATATCAGTCAATCTTAGCCATCCATCTCAATTTAATCTGACGGCTAAGATTGGAACTTAGGACCTTACATATATAATGGGAGCTTATATGATCTCCCCTCTATATATATATATATATATATATATATATATATATATATATATATATATATATAGATTGATTATTTTATGAAAATTGATTCCATCGAGTTGTTGCTTGTGCACTTTTCCCTTGTCTCGCCTCTTCATGCTGTCTTACAAAGTTACAAGTCCTTTGCCTCGCTTATATTTTAGCAAGCATCCTATTTCTCCTTATATTTTAGCATTATTTACACCCAATACAACTCTCCCTCTCATCTCTAGTTCCACGTTAAACTCCACCTAACACCAGCCTATTTCGTGCTATCGCTGTTGCTGCTGCTCTGTTTGTGGTTCGTACTGTTGCTGCTGTTATGTTGTTGTCACTGCTTGTTGTTGCTGCTACTGTTCTGCCTATCGGTTCTCCTCCTCCTCCTTCTTCTTCTTCTTATTCTTTGTATTGCTCTTTCTCATATCCTTTTTGGTGCGGTTTTGTTGCTGTTCAGGACTGATTTGTTGATCGTCGCTGCTGCGATATTTTCGGCTGTTGTTCGTCGTACAAGCATCCTCTTTTGATCTTATTCGTTCGTCGTTCGATAATAATTCGTCCCTTACTCATTCCAATGTTGAGGGTAACTTAATTACTCTACTTCTCCGTCTCGTTCCCCTTTTTTATTAACTCGTTCCCCTTTTAAAACCATATGCTTAATTATTTTGTCGGCTATCGTGCTATTTCTCACGAACACAATTATTTATTAACTCGGATCTCGATTAAAGTAACATCGACGTTACTCGATATTAATATGATGCTTCCTCCGACTTTCTATGATCTTCCCATACGATATTGATTTGAGAGAGAATTAAATAATCAAGTGTGAAGATCTTAGAAAGTTAGAGAGAGTATTATTGTTGTAGTTGCATCTATATAAATACAGATTTTTGTTGGAAGATAATCGTATGTCACGTTTTATTAGCATAAGCTTTAAAATCGTAAATTTTCACATATTTCGTTGTTTTAATCGTTTTAGCGAGATTTATGAATAAATCATTCTTTTATGTATTAAATCATAATATTCGGCCGAGAAACTAAATAATATAATATATATAATTTCGGTAAAAACATTAATTTTGATGATTTTGAGTTTTTATAAGAGTTCAAAAAAGAGTAATTTACATTGTATGCCTTCCAACACCCTCGACTTAAGGGCTATTCCTTCAACCACCAGGACTCTCACCTCCAAATTTCGTGTTGGTTGCTTTGCCTCAAGAATTGTCCCTGCTGACAACTTTGCTGAAGATTACATTGATTTCAATCTTGACCTTTACCCTGGAGGTAAAGTCAAGTCCGGCATGAGGTTTCTCGTTACTTGAGTCCCTTTTAAGGGGCCAACTCTTAACAGTGCCCATTTCAACGCCAACCACTCACACCATCAAGGTAGGGTCTTCGAGTTTGAGGAACCAGACCTCTCCAACAACATTAGCCATTACAAAAATGGTAGCAGGGAATGGAGGGGAGAGCCTTTCACCACCCCCTACTCGAAGCGGTATCCTGAGCCCTTTTGTCTCTCCCTGGAATTCTATACCGCTCCTCTCGATGGTGACATGGAATGGAGGTACTCCTATAACAGAAGAGCTCTGTTCTCTGAATCAATGAATCACAGACTGGAATCAAACTACAAGGTGGCTTTTGCTTTGGAGGATGCAAGAGGTTATGGACAGACCTTCTCCCCCCCCACAGGGATATTCTTTTCCTTTTCATGAGCCACCTTTGTCTGCTGCTCAAATGAATCGTGAGGCTGATTATGCTGCAAATGCTGCTTACGCTGCCCCAAATTATAGTGCTGATCAAAGTAATGGCAACAACCGCAGTTATGATTCAGAGCCCGATGACTCTCAAAAGGATATTAGTAGTATGAACTCGTCTACTGAAGAATCTCTCTATAGCTCGGAGGAGCACAAGAATTATGAATCTCCTATCAACATTTCGTCTGACTCGAAAGCTAGGTATGAAGATGCTCCAAGCGATAATGTGAATCCCCTATCTGCTGATGAGGGTGATATAGCTCTGTTGGAATTACTTCCTTCACCACCTACCAATCCTGAATCTGCTGCAATTATCACAAGCCATACAACTCTCAATCTCTTTCAGAGCATTGATCAAAGGCTCAATGACTTTACGGCTGAACTGTTTGGTCCACTGGATGCTGATCTCATCACTCGAACTGCGGAAAAACCTTTTGAAGCTGAGGAGCACAACTTTCTTTCCCCCCCAAGAGCAACATTAAACCCACCCCCCATGTTTCTTAGTGCTACAAAAAAACCACGAGTTAAGCGCAAGTCCAGCTCGGATTCAGACCTGATTTCCCTGAATGACAACGGTATTCACAACAAGGATTCTGCAAAAACATATCTTCTTAATCTGGGAAAAAAGCTGAAATTCTCTAAGGACATCCCCTCTCCAAAGGCTGGATTCATCATGAAGATCTCAGACACGGACTTAGACCTGGATGATGTTTACAACTCCACTTCTGCTAGGGTTACGGAGGCTGGCCCGTCACAGCCTCCAAATCAGCCATGAGAGGCTTATCCTGGAATTGTAGGGGTCTTAATGACCCGCTCACCCCTGCAATTCCTAAGCAAAGAGCGACGGTCCAGAGTCAGTATTATGATTTTGTCTTCTTGTGTGAAACTAAGTGTAGTACTGAGTCTGTAGCCAAGATTGGCATATCCCTAGGTTATCTTAAGTCTGTTGGAGTCGATGCTATAAGAAGTAGTGGTGGATTATGGGTCGGCTGGAAGGGTCTCCTCTCAATGGACCTTGTCTTCAAATGTGCTAATTTCGTTTCCATGAGAGCCTTAATAAATGGATCCTTCTACTATTCGACTTTTGTTTATGGCAGCCCTCATATTGCGGAAAGACAGCAAGTTTGGGACCTGCTCTATCTTCATATAAGCACTCTTAATCTGCCTATTTTTCTCATTGGGGATTTCAATCAAGTTGAATACCCGGAAGATAAACTCAGCAACACCAACTCCTCTCTTTGGGGCTCTGATAATTTTACTAGATGGAAGATCAACTGCAACTTGACTGACATTCCTTTTAAAGGACCCAAGTTCACTTGGTGCAACAACAGAGAGGGGAAGAAACGCACGTATGAAAGGTTAGATAAAGCTTTTGCCTGTCAAAAATGGTACACATCTTTCCCTAATACCGCTGTTAAGCATCATCCTATCCTCATTAGTGATCATGCCATGATTGAAGTTGATTTCAATCTCTGTATTAATAACAAAGTCAAGCCCTATAAGGTAGAATCTTGGGTTCTTGATTTCGAAGACTACAGAAATAAGGTTAGGGACCTATGGAATGACAAGGACCTCTGGTCCTCTGTCTCTGGTTAACACTCTTACAAACTGGCGCGTAAACTAGGCCATAGCAGAAAGTTGATGAAAAGCTGGGCCCTTAATAAACGACATGAATGGGGGAAAAATGGACTGATTTTGAGGATTCTATGGAATTGGACTTGGCTGGATATTTTGAGAACCAAGAAGACTCTTGCCTTCAACGTTACAGGTCTCATCACAATGATCTTCTCGAATACTGTAAGGCTACTTCTAACTACTGGAGACAGCGATCTAAAATTTTCTGGGACCTGAAAGGGGACTCATGTACTAGGTTCTACTTCAATTGGGTTAAAGGACGATCCTGCAGGAACTTCATCTCTGGCCTCAAACTCTCCAACAACGAATGGACTTTTGATCCCAACAATATTGGGGACGCTTTCTACAATTATTTCTCTGAGATTCTTGCCAAAGAACCTGCCCGCAGTGAGGATGAGCACAATCATTTCGATTTAGTTACCTCCAATCTCTTGTCCAAGATCACTCGCAAGCTAAGTCAAGATGATTTTGATAAAATTAACTCACCTTTCTGCGCAGGGGAGGTCCGTTCTGCTGTTTTCCAATTAAGTCCACTTAAATCTCCTGGACCCGATGGACTCCCAGCTATCTTCTACCACAGGTTCTGGCATTTTATTAAAGAAGACGTTATCCTAGCTGTATGTCACTGCCTAAATACTGGATTCATCTTAAAAGACTTCAATCGTACATTCATCACTCTTGTACCCAAAGTTAACTGTCCAGAACGGGTTGACCAGTTCAGGCCCATCAGTCTCTGCAATGTCATAATGAAGATTATCACTAAATGCATCTCTAACAGGATCAAAAAAGTCATAAATAAACTGGTGGGCCCTTTCAGAATGGATTTCTACCCGGACGCTCCTGTAGTAATAATATTCTTATTGCTCACGAGCTAATTCATCACATTAATAATCAATCCTCCCGGAGCAAGGGTTCCATGGCTTTCAAAATTGACATGAGCAAAGCTTTCGACAGAATTGACTGGGCCTTCCTAAGAAGTACTCTCATGGCTATGAATTTCCCTCCTCATCTTATCATGCTCATTATGAACTGTACTCAGACTGTCACATATGAAGTCCTTCTAAATGGTTCCCCTATCAAGCGTATACAGCCTCTTAACGGCCTCAAGCAGGGTGACCCCCTCTCACCATATCTCTTTATTCTATGTATGGAAGTGCTATCGGCTAACTTGGAAGATGCCCAGTTTGCGGGTATTCTTCAAGGGGTCAAAATAAATCGACAGAGTCCTGCTATCAGTCATCTGTTCTTCGCCGACGACGCCATTCTTTTCTCTCAATGCAACGAAAGCTCCATTAACTCTCTAAGCAGGATACTAAAAAATTTCTGCTTGGTCTCAGGACAAAATATCAACTTGGACAAATCTGCAATGTTCTTCGGTCCCTCTACTACCATGGCTAGGGCAAAAAGAAGTTTATCAACTTTCCGCATAAGGAAGAATAACCCCATGGGAAATTATCTAGGTATCCCTTTACTTGTGGATCATAATAAGAAAGCCTTTTATAACGACATCATCAATCGAGTCAAGCGCAAAATAGCTTCATGGAATGGTTCCTTTCTTTCTCAGGCTGGTCGATTAGTCCTTATATCCTCTATCCTCTCATCCCTCTCCATTTATTTTCTATCGGTATTTCGCATAACGATAAGTGTTGCTAAAAGAATTAACTCTCTTTTGGCGCATTTTTGGTGGGCGGGGGGAAGGGATGGTAAGACTATCCACTGCTGGAGCCTGAAAGTGCTTTGCCTTCCCAAGAACGAAGGGGGTCTAGGGATGAGAAACACATCCCTATTCAATCAAGCTTTGCTAGCTAAAAGCGTCTGGAAGATTCTCACTGACAAGGAGACCCTCATTAGCAGAGTTTTCTCAACAAAGTACAAGTGCAACATTAATGATATAAATTCTATGATTAATCAAAAATACAGCAACTGTTCATGGGGTTGGAGAAGTATCCTTTGGGGAGCTAGACTCATCAATGAAAATCTAGCTTGGAGTATTGGCTCAAACAACTCTATAAACATTTGGAATCAACGTTGGGTTCATGGTGAAATTCCCGTCCTCAAAACTGGATGTAATGCTCTTCTTGAGAACCTCTCATGTAAAGTCACGGACCTCATCAATTCTAATGGCTCTTGGAATACTAGTCTTCTCTCACAGCTTTTCTCTCCTCACTGGTGTAGACACCCACATTTTGATCGCCAGGTGTCTATAACAGTTTCCGACAAACACCCGATGATGATCGGACGCAAACATGCTTTAACGTACTCGGAAATGGGCTCGAAATCATGGATATTTAGCTTGGGTTTTTTACGGAGTACAAATTTCACAAAACCAACCTCAAATTCAGGTCCAGTGGGTCGTTTCGAGTCAAATAAGACTAATTTGGGTCGAATCCGACACCGGGGGTAAAACCGTCTTTTAGCGACCGAGTCAAACCCGGTCAAAGATATTTTCTCGAGACGCGTGAGTCAGCCGTGTCACCTCACGTGGCTGATTCGAGCTCAAACTCCACAAAAAATCAGCTACACAAATAATAAACAATTCCGTTAAAGGTAGAATTCGATCTCAAGTAAGAATCCTATCCGAATACCGAATCGAGCATTCGACCGAGCATGGGATACCCGGCCGAGCAGACTGTTTTCAGCCGGTTTCCTTTTCTTCTTTGCCAAGTAACGGAGTTCTCGTTCCTCACAACTTCTTAAATTTCCTATCCCGATTGGTATTTCTTGTCGTACAAGCAAGGCTACCTCTACTCCTATAAATAGGACCTTCCCATCACACATTTACACCACACAATATTGATACACATTCAACACATCAACTTTCTATCAATCAAATATACAAAAACTCCTCACACAACTCACAAAAAATACACTTAGCATCGAGAAACCGATAGTGTAACCCGAGACTACAAAAAACCGGCCTTAGATCCGTCACCCTTCACGTCCAAACCAAAATCACCACAACTCACCGACATTAACCCGACGCTCCCGTGCCTTAGCCACATTCCGACGAGCCCCGATCCGACTTAACAAAAGCATGTAGGTTGAGGGTGTAATCAAACCCGATTTCTCCTTCTTCTTCTCTTCTCCTTCGCGTCGTCCGTCTTATTATGGGTCCTCGTCCGTCTTTTTTTTTTCTTATGGGTCGTGAGTCGTTTTTTTTACGGGTCGTTCATCACTTTTTATTATTTCTAATATAGATACTACAAAAAACTATTTTTTTATAACGTTCTTAAAATACGATATCGATTCTCTAATCGAATATCGTATCTAACAAGAACAAAATTAATTAATTCTCGTTGATGCTAATAAAATCGTCACATCTTTTTAAACAAAATTCGACGATCTTATACGCGGAGAGAATTAACATCTTTTTTCGTTCAAAATTCTTTTTTTACTTTTCGTTCGAAGTAAACCTTTTTACAAAACTTTTTTTAAATTCATTTCGAATATTCGATATCGATTTCATAATCTAATATCGGGTACGACGAATATCGAAAACATAAATCGAGTATAAATTAGTTCGTATTTGTACGCGATTTATCAAATTAGCAATTTTCGAACAAAAAGCGCGACCAGGACAGACCCGCACGCGAGTCGCGCCCATCCCAGGCGACTCACGCACGGGCCTGAAACCCGAGTCCTTTTTTTAACTTTTCGTTCGTTTTTTTTATTCTACAAAACGATTTCTCAAAATTTGCATCTTTTCTAAAACTATTCCGAGTATTTGATATCGATTTCATAATCGACTATCGAATATAACGAATATCGAGAATATTAAGTCGAGTACGAATTATGCAATATTCGTACGCGGTTTAATAAAGGCATCGAATTTTCGAAAAATCGACCTCGAAACAGGCCGAGGCGCGAGTCGCGGGCAACGCTGGAAACGCGACCCGTTTTCTTCATTTTTTTTTTTTTTTTTCAAACATCGTTTTTTTATACAAAACCGTGTCTTTTTAACAATATTTTTCAGATTTCGATTAATATTTTCTCGACCTTGCACATTCATCATATTTGCTATATTATTTCTTCACAAATCGATACTAACTCGTTTGTTCATCTTGTAGCAAATTCATTCTTTTTTATCGTTTGTTTTATTATACTAAAACGAATCTCACATGCTAAATTCAACTTTGACGTTAATTTTTCATGCATTAAACCGACTTAGCAACCCGTTCAATTCCTCACATGCTTAGGAAAACAATGTTTGCATATCATTCATCTTATTACTAACGCGCGTATTAAAAAATCATTCGATATCCTAGTAGAGGCCGCTAATGTGCGGGCGGGGTTGGGTGTTCTTAGTGAACTTCCCAACACGTACCCTCACCCCTTACTCAGAACAGTGGTTTCCGGATGTCCGAAACCATTGGCAACGAGAGTCATTCAATATACGATAAACCGATCAAGTCGGCATCGGTATCGAACTGCAAAGGGACGAGCCCAATAAACTCTGACATCGGAAATGGGCCGTATTTTGTATACGGCCCACTACGACATAGAGTGGGCTCGAACGGTTCCGAATAACCATAAAATTCGGTGGCGACTCCTACTACGATTTAAATTTCAATTTGACCATCTCATATGGAGATTCATTCGCCTCCCAAAACCCGCGCGTGGCCGCGTCGGGGTGGACCTATGTCATGTCCACAATTTGGCGACTCCGCTGGGGACTAACTGATGCGTTACTAACCATCGGCATCCTCAGGGTGAGACTCGAATAGAAATCGTTTGACTAGTACAATACGCGTTTTAGTTTTACGGTTCATGCATAACCCCATTTTTCCCGGGCCGGTACTGGTGACCGACGTCCCACTATACCATTGATGTAATTCAAACTGGATATGTCAAAAGGTGTGCATAGCAGATTCGTATGGGTTTTACGGCATGTTCTAAGCTCAACTCGACTTAGGAAGTCCGCCCCAATTCTCGAATAGGCTATGTAAACTGGTATAGACCCTTATAGACTGACCGAGACTTAGCTTAAGAGCATACATGGTGTCATTATACTGTTTCCATGACTACGTGCTACTTGATCCACATCATCTTTTTCAAAAACCGTCATTTTCAAAAAATTTGCATCCTTTTCAAAACATTCAATTTCAAAACCCCGGGCATATACCCAATTTAGGACTTACGATTTTACTCAAAATAGCCCTTTCTCTAGCCGGTACTATGCCCAATTTAAAACTCGAAACTATTTTCGAACTTGCAAAACCGTCGCCCGGTTCGATTTCCGTTTTTTTTTCTTTCGAAAAAAAAACCGCGCCATCCCCCGAATTTCTCTTCGGGCTTTCAAAAATCCATTTCAAAAATTCAAAAATTCTGTCTTTTAAAAAAATTCAAGACCAATGACATTTTCGCCAATTTTAAAAAGTCGGGATCCTGTTTTCGATTTTCAAATTTTCGGAAATTCATCTTCGATATTCAAAATTCCAAAATTCCAAAAATGCATCTTTTCAAAAATATTCAAATTTTAAAAAAATCGGAAAGCTGCCGAAATTTAGACTTAAGATTTGACTCAAAACAAGCTTATTTTCTAGCCAGCATGCATGCTGCCCATTTCAAAATTCGAATTTCCGATCCACCATTCGATTTTCGAATTTTCAAAATTCAATTTCGATTTTAAAATTTTCGAGATACCAGTTTCTATTTTCAAAATCTTCGAGATACCATTTTCAATTTTCAAATCTTCGAGATGCCGTTTTCGATTTTCAAATCTTCGGGATCCCATCTTCAATTTTCAAATTGTCGGAAATTCCTTTTTTTGATACTCAAGTTTCAAAATTCCAAATATTCAACTTTTCAAAACCCCGGAATGCTGCCGAAATTAGGATTTACGATTTGACTCAAAGTAGCCTATTTTCCAGCCGGTATTCTGCCCATTTCAAAACTCGATTTTTTTTCGAACTTTCAAAATTGTGGCCCGATGCACTTTTCCGTTTTTTCGAAAAATTGGGCCATCCACCGAGATTTCTCGGATTTTCCAAACAAAAATCCCTTTTTCAAAACCTTCCTCTTCTTAGGATTTCCCGTATTTAGCAGTGTCGGGTCGTGTCATTAGTCGTCAAAGTCTTTAGCGTCGAAACTCCGTCGATCTTATATCACGAGTTTCTTCCCGATCTTAGTCCGCCTTATTTGACTAAGGCAAAGCCCACCTATGTAGGACATACTCCTACGAAGGTTGGCCCGTCTACACAATTATCGAGTCCAAAGTCTGGGGAATGTCTCACGTAAACCTCCTTTCAAACAGGGCCCAGCCCACACAGCTGGATCCTAAAGGAGACCCACCTTTCACGAGTCACCCGTCTAAGTGTCCTTTCTGAGTCATTTCCTTTTCAGGCTTTTCCCCACTCGGGGGGCTACCCTTCAGCAGAGCGATCAATCACGGTTGCTCTAAGGATCATGTCTTGCACGTGTTGTCTCACGTATCCCACTTTCGAGTCACTTAGATGTCACACCATCTGAGTCTCTAGCCTTACTCGGGAGGCTGTCCTCCACCCGAGCAGTCAACCACGGTTACCCTAGAGAGTACCCTACGTTCATCCTACATCGGCGTCCTTATGATGCCTTCTTCGAGTCGTACCCACGCTACGAATACTCGGGTCACCTAGGGTTAGGTCACCACGGTTGGTCCAAGCACACGGCACGGTCAAATACGGTCGCCCCATTTTCGGACTTATCCTTGTACAGCTCGAGTCTCGTGGTCGAGTCTAGGTCACAGTCGTTATTTTGTCTGGATTAACGTTTAAGTAGCCCGGTCATAGAATCTTAGTCATTCCCGCCCCCGGGCCGTACCTAGTTTGACTCTCTCTCTTGCATTTGCGCAAAACCGAGTTTAGGCGAGTTCTAACACCTGTCGTTTCTTCCGATCAGGGACCCTATGAACGAGATACTACCAAACCATAACAAATCCCGCGCCGTCGAGAAAGGGGATATCCAGGGGAGTATGCTTATGCTATCTTGCTCCATTAACAATATCTTCTCGAAAATCAATACTGTCCTAGATAACCTAAGTTCCAGGGTAACCATCATCGAAGATGATCTTGTAAGAACCCGATCCCGTTTAGCACAACTAGAGCGGGTAAGACAGCCTATCACCCAACTGAGCCATTTAAAGGGTGAACACTCTCACGAAACTGTCCGATACCCTCAAGATGGCAAGACCGATAGAGGTAACCCTCAAGTCACCTCTCCAAAAATCAAGAACCAGTCAAAGGAAGGGACATTTACCCACTTGGATATGTCCTACACCGTCGCTTTCCAGAGGTTGGTTCCGAAGGGCCTAATACTACCTATAGGCCCAACAACCGACCCACCTTTGGAAAAACGCTCCAAAGCATGGAACGCCGAGCATTACTGCAAATTCCACAGAGGGAGGGGACACGATACAGAACAGTGCTGGAAACTGAAACACCTCATTCAAGACTTCCTCGATGCCGGGAAGACTCCCGTTTTGGAAACATTGTCACTTGCACAGCCCCTCATGGACTATACAGGGCCCGATGACCAAAGCCTCCAATCTACCTCTCATGCATCCAAGAGTCCGGATTTGATTTAAGTCTAAGTCTGAGTCCGAGTCTAGGATATACTATTTATTTCAACTTCAAAGTCAGAATCAGAGTCAATTGTATTCTGTCCTCTTTTTCAAAATTCAATAAAATCAGCTTTTCTATTTCTCATATATACTTTCCTTATGTGTTTCCGAGAACATGATGAACACCATCATACACCGTGAGTACACGCACGTGACTATTATAGGCACATCTATAATGACTGCAGGAAATGAGACCTGTGTTTTCCTTTACCTGTTCCATGTCTGGTATAGAAAGCCACATAACTACCCTTAGCAGGAGCGGTATCGAATCCTATGACAAATCTAGGTAATCTCCTAGTTTGGGTTAAAGACGGGAGGCAAGCCCATTTCCCACAATAAAACACCCATCCAATAAGACTGACCGATCCCTACCTTAGGTGTTAGTCTGACCAGCCGAAAAAAAAAAAGCAAAAGGCCAAAATAAAAGAGCTGACCATGATAAAAAAAAACTGGACAAAAAGAAAACAAAAGTCCAAAAGAAAAAAAAAACAAAAGTCCAAAAGAAAAGAAAAAAAGCAAAAGGCCAAAATAAAAGAGCTGGCCATGATCAAAAAAAAAACCCATGACCAACGGTCAATTCAAGTGAAAGCCCCATGACCAGGGTACGGTCAAAATTCATACCATCAAATAAGGGAGAGATAATCGAGCTGGTCAACTAACACCACATTTAGCCTTCCCACATTACAACCTTCAAGACCTTCCCGAGACCCAGGCCAGAGACAGCCCGGAATTTTGAGGATTCAAGCTCCATATGATACCCCTAACCATTAGGGCCAGACATGGAAATCAGATCTCGCATTATCAAAAACTATCCCGATCAAAGTTCGAGCCATTCTACTCGACTTCTCCTTTACATAACTAAATTCACAATCACCATACAAAGACCCGAGAGCAAAACTCGTCAAATCCCCCCGAGAGCAAAACTCGTCAAATCCCCCGAGAGCAAAACTCGTCAAATCCCCCCGAGAGCAAAACTCGTCAAATCCCCCGAGAGCAAAACTCGTCAAATCCCCCGAGAGCAAAACTCGTTAAAATCCCCGAGAGCAAAACTCGTTAAAATCCCCGAGAGCAAAACTCATCAAATCCCCGAGAGCAAAACTCGTTAAAATCCCCGAGAGCAAAACTCATCAAATCCCCGAGAGCAAAACTCGTTAAAATCCCCGAGAGCAAAGCTCATCAAATCCCCGAGAGCAAAACTCATCAAATCCCCGAGAGCAAAACTCGTTAAAATCCCCGAGAGCAAAACTCATCAAATCCCCGAGAGCAGAACTCGTTAAAATCCCCGAGAGCAGAACTCGTTAAAATCCCATCCCAATTCTCCTCATTCAAACCAGTTACCAACCCCGAACACGGGAACTCAAACTGCGGTCGGCATAGAACATGCCCAAATAGTTCACACCACCTCTGGGGGCTATCTCAGAGAACGCTCACAGTCACAGGATCAATATCCTAACCATTCTAGTCCTTTGATCAAGACATCACTGGGAATGCACCTAGCCTACACCATCGCTATGGCTAGTTACACACAAAGCCCTAATAAACTAGGCATTATAATACACCGAACTACGGCTTGGTTTGATTTCACTACACGTGAATACATAGGCAGCCTTTCAACAGAGGCACAACCACCCACATTGACACACATTCAAAAAGCACCATCATTCCGGTCAGGACACTGTCATGTTCTCGACAGTTAGCTTTGTCATTCTGGGGGCTTCTCCTAGGCAGAAGTTCTCCATCCACTCACATAATCCAAATACTTTCAAAATCTAGCCTCCTTTCTATAGTGTGTCCTAGTGCTCGGCTCAGACGAAGACAAGAATCTATCAGGACTCGAGGCAATGTCCACTTTGGAAATGTACCCTAAAATTAAAAAGGATTCAAAAGAGCACTAGTCTACAGCATTCCACTGCTAAGTCCTGCAAAAACAGTCCTATTACGGACTACTGCAACCACGTATAGCATATCTTTCCAATTTTGACTTCGACCGTGTTGCCACTCGCCTAGGCTACGGAATAGCGCAACTTAAGAGTCTTGTCATCTTAGATAGCCCACCTCCTTACCAAGTCACGGTCCAACCCTTAGAGAGTCCAAGTCGTGTCTGTCAACTCGTCCTGTCGCGTCCAGAGTCGAGTCTGTCGGTAGGCCTCTCTTTTCAAAGTCTCATTTTAAAATTTGCAAAAACTTAGCCATTTGAAAAAAATCCTTTTCGACAAGGTCAAATTTCAGTCTATTTAAACGGCAAAATTCTTTTCCACCTCTTTCAATTTTGGAAACCTATCTTCTAGCACGTGAGTTGCTTTCAGGACTTCGATTTCAAAATGCAGCAAAAATCATTTTTATTCCCCAACGCGAGTCATATTTGTTTCGCCTACGTGTTGCATGCAAAATTTTATGTAACTTATACAGGTACAATTCAGGATCGCGCAATTCACATAACTCCCCAGCGGCATTTAACAGGATGAGCCCATATATAGGCGCACCTAAGTCTTATACGACAAGTCCAATTCCCCACGGAGTTATCATCATCAGTTCAGGTACATTTCTAATCCATGGCCGGCGGGCCCTTCACGCAGGTCTAATGGACTTTAAACGACCCGACCGGAAGTCTGCCAAGTCTTAATCTTTGATTGGCCTGGTAGCTACTCTGACTTTCGCCTTGTCCAAGCCTCAGTCAGAGTGGGGGCTCTGTAGACACCCACATTTTGATCGCCAGGTGTCTATAGCGGTTTCCGACAAACACCCGATGATGATCGGACGCAAACATGCTTTAACGTACTCGGAAATGGGCTCGAAATCATGGATATTTAGCTTGGGTTTTTTACGGAGTACAAATTTCACAAAACCAGCCTCAAATTCATGCCCAGTGGGTCGTTTCGAGTCAAATAAGACTAATTTGGGTCGAATCCGACACCGGGGGTAAAACCGTCTTTTAGCGACCGAGTCAAACCCGGTCAAAGATATTTTCTCGAGACGCGTGAGTCAGCCGTGTCACCTCACGTGGCTGATTCGAGCTCAAACTCCACAAAAAATCAGCTACACAAATATTAAACAATTCCGTTAAAGGTAGAATTCGATCTCAAGTAGGAATCCTATCCGAATACCGAATCGAGCATTCGACCGAGCATGGGATACCCGGCCGAGCAGGCTGTTTTCAGCCGGTTTCCTTTTCTTTTTTGCCAAGTAACGGAGTTCTCGTTCCTCACAACTTCTTAAATTTCCTATCCCGATTGGTATTTCTTGTCGTACAAGCAAGGCTACCTCTACTCCTATAAATAGGACCTTCCCATCACACAATTACACCACACAATATTGATACACATTCAACACATCAACTTTCTATCAATCAAATATACAAAAACTCCTCACACAACTCACAAAAAATACACTTAGCATCGAGAAACCGATAGTGTAACCCGAGACTACAAAAAAACCGGCCTTAGATCCGTCACCCTTCACGTCCAAACCAAAACCACCACAACTCACCGACATTAACCCGACGCTCCCGTGCCTTAGCCACATTCCGACGAGCCCCGATCCGAGTTAACAAAAGCATGTAGGTTGAGGGTGTAATCAAACCCGATTTCTCCTTCTTCTTCTCTTCTCCTTCGCGTCGTCCGTCTTATTATGGGTCCTCGTCCGTCTTTTTTTTTCTTATGGGTCGTGAGTCGTTTTTTTTTACGGGTCGTTCATCACTTTTTATTATTTCTAATATCGATACTACAAAAAACTATTTTTTTATAACGTTCTTAAAATACGATATCGATTCTCTAATCGAATATCGTATCTAACAAGAACAAAATTAATTAATTCTCGTTGATGCTAATAAAATCGTCACATCTTTTTAAACAAAATTCGACGATCTTATACGCGGAGAGAATTAACATCTTTTTTCGTTCAAAATTCTTTTTTTACTTTTCGTTCGAAGTAAACCTTTTTACAAAACTTTTTTTAAATTCATTCCGAATATTCGATATCGATTTCATAATCGAATATCGGGTACGACGAATATCGAAAACATAAATCGAGTATAAATTAGTTCGTATTTGTACGCGATTTATCAAATTAGCAATTTTCGAACAAAAAGCGCGACCGGGACAGACCCGCACGTGAGTCGCGCCCATCCCAGGCGACTCGCGCACGGGCCTGAAACCCGAGTCCTTTTTTTAACTTTTCGTTCGTTTTTTTTTATTCTACAAAACGATTTCTCAAAATTTGCATCTTTTCTAAAACTATTCCGAGTATTTGATATCGATTTCATAATCGACTTTCGAATATAACGAATATCGAGAATATTAAGTCGAGTACGAATTATGCAATATTCGTACGCGGTTTAATAAAGGCATCGAATTTTCGAAAAATCGACCTCGAAACAGACCGGGGCGCGAGTCGCGGGCAACGCTGGAAACGCGACCCGTTTTCTTCATTTTTTTATTATTTTTCGAACATCGTTTTTTTATACAAAACTGTGTCTTTTTAACAATATTTTTCAGATTTCGATTAATATTTTCTCGACCTTGCACATTCATCATATTTGCTATATTATTTCTTCACAAATTGATACTAACTCGTTTGTTCATCTTGTAGATAAATTCATTCTTTTTTATCGTTTGTTTTATTATACTAAAACGAATCTCACATGCTAAATTCAACTTTGACGTTAATTTTTCATGCATTAAACCGACTTAGCAACCCGTTCAATTCCTCACATGCTTAAGAAAACAATGTTTGCATATCATTCATCGTATTACTAACGCGCGTATTAAAAAATCATTCGATATCCTAGTAGAGGCCGCTAATGTGCGGGCGGGGTTGGGTGTTCTTAGTGAACTTCCCAACACGTACCCTCACCCCTTACTCAGAACCGTGGTTTCCGGATGTCCGAAACCATTGGCAACGAGAGTCATTCAATATACGATAAACCGATCAAGTCGGCATCGGTATCGAACTGCAAAGGGACGAGCCCAATAAACTCTGACATCGGAAATGGGCCGTATTTTGTATACGGCCCACTACGACATAGAGTGGGCTCGAACGGTTCCGAATAACCATAAAATTCGGTGGCGACTCCTACTACGATTTAAATTTCAATTTGACCATCTCATATGGAGATTCATTCGCCTCCCCAAACCCGCGCGTGGCCGCGTCGGGGTGGACCTATGTCATGTCCACAACTGGGCTATGAGAATCTCCTCCATACGCATCCCCCTTTTCGACTGTCCGGATTCTCCATACTGGATGGCCAATCATCTTGGAAACTACACTGTCAAATCAGGATACAGAGTTTTAACTAAGCCGGTGTGCGAAAATGACAGACAATCACGACCCATATGTGATTCATTTGACCTCATTGCTCCCTTCTGTCGAAAAATCCTTTGGAAAATCAATTGCCCCAACAAATGGAAAATCTTTCTTTGGAGAATTCTTCATGACTGTCTGCCCACAGGTGCTGGTTTTCTTAAGCGAAACATTAATATTGACCCCTACTGTTTTTTCTGCAGAAGCACGGACAAAGATGAAATTGAATCTGCCACTCATATATATAGAGACTGTCCCCTTGCTTCAAGACTCTGGCTAGGGGGTAATCTAGGCATCAGAAGCGACTCTAACTGTGATTTACCGCTATCACAATGGGTGATTAACTGGATTAATTACTTTTCCTCAACCCCGGATGCTGACTTGCTCATTTACCAGTTCCTAGCGACCCTTTGGAATATTTGGATTGTTCGAAATAAAAGCAGATTTGATGGGGCGTCTCGGAATCCAGGTATGGTTGACAGGTACATAATCCCATCCAATATTGATCAAGACTACAGGAATTCCCAGGTTCAGGCGTGCGGAGTGGAGACTAATAAGCACCACTTCTTAGATGGCACTCCCTGTAGACACCCATATTTTGCTGCCAGGTGTCTATAGTAGTTTCCGACAAATACCCGATGATGATCGGACGCTAACGTGCTTTAACGTACTCGGAAATGGGCTCGAAATCATGGATATTTAGCTTGGGCTTTTTACGGAGTACAAATTTCACAAAACCAACCTCAAATTCAGGCCCAGTGGGTCGTTTCGAGTCAAATAACACTAATTTGGGTCGAATCCGACACCAGGGGTAAAACCGTCTTTTAACGACCGAGTCAAAACCCGGTCAAAGATTTTCCCGAGACACGTGAGTCAGCCGTGACACCTCACACGGCTGATTCTTACTCAAACTCTACAAAAAATCAGCTTCACAAAATAATAAACAATTCCGTTTAAGGATGGAATTCGATCTCAAGCAGGAATCCTATCCGAAAACCGATTCAAACACTCAACCGAGTGCAAATACTCGGCCAAGTAGCACACAACCAGCCGAGATGCCTTTCTTCTTTGCCAAGAAAACGGAATTCTCATGCTTCTCAAACTCCTACGTTTCCTATCCTAAGCGGTAGTTTAAACTCTCCTAGCCAAGGTCGGGAATTCCCTATAAATAGCCCCTTGCACAACACAATTTACACACACAATTAATTCATATAATCCCCGACACACAGAATTCCTGAGACACATCAATTAATATCAATATACACGTCAACTTTCTGTCATTCCCACAATACATAATTCCTTAAGCATCGAGAAACCGATAGTGCGTCCAAATCCCGAAGGAAACCGGTCCCGATACCCGACACCCTTCACCCGTCACCTTCACCGAGCCACCCTAACCCGACCGACATCACTCGACGCTCCCGTGCCTAGCCACATTCCGACGAGCCCCGATCCGAGTTAACAAAAGCATGTAGGTTGAGGGTGTACTAAACCCGATTTCTCCTTTTCTTCTCTTTTCCTCCTCGTCGTCCGTTTTCTTTTTACGGGTCAAGCGTCGTTTTTTTATTTTTCTAATATCGATATTAACAAAAAAACTATTTTCATAACAAACATTCTTAAAAATATGATATCGATTTTCTATAATCGAATATTGTATCAAAAAGAATTATATTAAGATCTCGACGATGTCAAAAATCGTTACATCTTTTTTTCGTTCAAATTCCTTTTTTTCAAACAATCTTACAAAACCTTTACTAAACTCATTCCGAATATTCGATATCGATTTCATAATCGAATATCGGATATGACGAATATCGAAAACATGAAACGAATACAAATTAATTCATATTTTGTACGCGATTCATCAAAATTAGCGATTTCGAACAAACAATAATAAACCGGACAGACCCGCACGCGAGTCGCGCCACGCCCAGGCGACTCGCGCACGGGCCTGAAACCCGGGACCTTTTTTTTAGCTTTTCGTTCGTTTTATTATTTATTCTACGAAACGATTTCTAAAATTTACATCTTTTCTAAAACTATTCCAAGTATTTGATATTGATTTCGTAGTCAATTATCGAATATAACGAATATCGAAAATATTAACTCGAGTACGGATCATACAATATTCGTACGCGATTTAATAAAAGCATCGAATTTTCAAAAAACCGCTTTCGAAAACAGGCCGTCACGCGACCCGCCGGCGTCCCGGGCGAGCCGCGCGGCCGGCTGCCTTGGCGCGCCTTTCTCGTTCGTTTTTATTATTTTTCGAACTTCATTTTTTATACAAAACAACGTTTTAACAATATTTTTCAGATTTCGATTAATATTTATTTTCTCGATCTCGTATATTTATTTTATTTGCTATATTATTATTATTTACAAATCGATACTAACTCGTTTGTTTGTCTTGTAGCAAATTCATTCCTTTTTTCGTTTGTTTTATTATACTAAAACGAATCTCACATGTTAAACTCAACTTTGACGTTAATTTTTCATGCATTAAACCGACTTAACAACCCATTCAGTTCCTCACATGCTTAGAAAAACAATGTTTGCATATCATTCATCGTTCAACTAACGCGCGTATTAAAAAATCATTCGATATCCTAGTAGAGGACGCTAATGTGCGGGTGGGGGTGGGTGTTCTTAGTGAACTTCCCAACACGTACCCTCACCCCTTACTCAGAACCGTGGTTTCCGGATGCCCGAAACCATTGACAACGAGAGTCATTCAATATACGATTAACCGCTCAAGTCGGCATCTGTATCGAACTGCAAAGGGACGAGCCCAATAAACTCTGACATCGGAAATGGGCCGTATTTTGTACACGGCCCACTACGACATAGAGTGGGCTCGAACGGTTCCGAATAACCATAAAATTCGGTGGCGACTCCAACTTCGATTTAAATTTCAATTTGACCATCTCATATGGAGATTCATTCGCCTCCCCAAACCCGCGCGTGGTCGCGTCGGGGTGGACCTATGTCATGTCCACACTCACCTTCATCTAACAGGCAAGGTCACAACAACCTGCAACATCATTAATATAAACTCTGATGCCTCCTGGCATGCTAACGGAAGGGCCTCCTGTGGCTGGATTGCAACTGATCTGCTAGGAGGCACGACTTCCTCTCACGCTTGTTTCAACAACCGTTCTCTTATACTAGCGGAAGCTACTGGTATTCTCGAGGCCTGTATTTGGGCTCTTCAGGAGGGACACCTTCATATCGTCATCCACACAGATTGCATCAATCTGATTGAAGCCCTTGCGTCAGCTGAGACTATCAAAAATGAGCTTCGCGGAATCATTGATGATTTCCTCTCTTTCTCGAATCACTTTCACTGTCTCTCTGTAAAATATGTCCCTAGGGCTCTTAATTTACGTGCTCATAACTTAGCTGTGAGCATGTTAAAACATTGCTAAGTCTAGCTTATCCCGTTGTCAAAAAAAAGAGTAATTTGCGAAACACTACCTACTATTTAGATCATTTTGCGAAGAACTACCTAAAGTTTTAAATTTTGTCAAACACTACCTAAAGTTTTGATTTTTTTGTGAAACACTACCAAAAATACTATTTTGGAATGAAATATGTCAAAATAAGTAATTTTAAGTATCGATAGCATAGCCTTAAGGTTTATTTTACCAAAATAGATTAACGTACGTTTCACCTAAGTTAGTACTCCGTATAATTTACAACCTATTTTGTACGAAATTACTTAAATAATTATCGACCCCCATTATCGATCATTGTCTTCATCCTAGTGACACCAACATTTTTTTTTACATATGAGGTTAAACAATAATATAACTTAAGAAAATAAACTTCAAAGTTACGGTATCCACAAGTTAAAATCACATATTCTTACATATTCATGCATGAAGAGTGATTTTGGTAGTGTTTGACAAAAATATATAAACCTTAGGTAGTGTTTAACAAAAAATAAAACTTTAGGTAGTTCATCGCAAAGTGACCTAAATTTTAGGTAGTATTTGACAAAATACTCTTAAAAAAATTAACGATTATTTACCGATTTTGTGCTAAAATCGATTGAATCTGATTTATTGTTCGTATGCGTAAAATATTTATTTAAGTCTTAAATTTTATTTGTATGACTAATCTGATGAAAAAGCATTTTCGGTAAAGTTCATAATTTTTTGGAATTTCTAAGTGGATGAAATAATTAGTAACTTTATCGTTAAAACCGTGTATTCTTTTTAATGTTCGTTTTCGACTCAAAAGAAAGTTTCTAATATTATTATGCAAAATATGTATTTTCATGATGTTTGAATTTTTTTTTTTACAAAAAGGAACAAATCATTTATTTAAAAGGTCAAAACGTGATAACGAGGATTTAAAAGACAGATTTCCTACTTTTATAAATTTTGTTAACAAAACAAAAGAACATGGGGAAATGGTTTTTGCTCCGAATCTTGCTTATATAGGTGAGGAAATATAGTGGCATGGAGAACCGGGGAAGTACTCCCCTCCCCCAACAAATTCGTTCACCCTTGTTTTGTTATATCATCTCCTTCCCTTGCCCCCCTCTATCCCCCTTTCTTTCCATTTCCCTCTATCCAAACACTCAAAGTCAAGCAAGGTCTTCGGAGTCAACTCAATGCATGATCACCGTATTCAATTACTGTCGAATATGACCACCATACATTATTCAATTTCCCTCAAAAGTTGAGGGTTCGACCCAACAAAATATTTTGCGTGATGGGCAATCAATTGCAACGACATGACCACCTTGGATTCAATTGATCCAGCTCAATGTTGTGCACACTTAATCCAATTTTAATTTTGCTAGGGCAACTTAAAGAATATCAAACTTAAATGATCTTAGCCAATGAATTTGGAACAGAAAATAACGTCTACATGACTACATCTTATTCAGAGATCCCTGTAATCCAAATCTAAGCTAAGTGTGTTTCACCTGGAAACTTATTTTATTTGTCGCGACATGTATAAGACTCCATGGAATCTAAACTGGTCACCAATGGATGCATATTTCTTTGGATCATCTATCAAACTGAAATTAAATTTCCATTTGGTTGTTGACAACCTCATCTACAAGCGTGAAATTGAAGTTGATGTCGATGAAGCTGGTGCACTCTGTAAGCAAACAGAAACCATTATATAACAATTGTTTAGAACAGAACTTTCATTTTACTCATTTTCTGAGGAATACACATCTAATTTTGATTTGCACATGATATTGTGACTTAAAGATTAGAACATGTAACGAACAAGTATTGGGAAGTTGTCAATTTATGATATTGTGACTTTAAGATTAGAACATGTAACGAACAAGTATTGGGAAGTTGTCAATTTATGAGAAACCCCAATAGTAAATGGGTTAGTTATCTTTACCTAAATGGTGTTTCCCAGATTTGATTAACGTGAAGAAGTCTCATGTGAGACTCGTTTCTCACTTTGTTGTTTCAGATATAGGTACGTAACATGTAAGAACCACACATAGCAATTGTTCCAGGATAACCACGAGAATGATTGTGTCAAGAATTCCATCATATAAGAAGGGCGACGACTTTAATGAGTCATTTACCCTTATTGCACCCAGTTCCAAAGCTAAGATTGTGAGTCTTAGGCTCCATTGACAGCAGCACATAACAAAATCTTACTTTGTCATTTCAATAGGTTTCGCTACGTTTTTTAGAATAAGGAAAATTTAAGTGTAAATAATTCACTTAATTGCGTGAAGCATAATTATAAAAAATAAATAAAATAAAAATCATCGCTGCGTCATATGAAATCTAAGCCAGTCCATTTATGACAACCCTGGATATTAATTGTTCTTTAACTCTGCCAGTAATAGCTTTATGGACATAACTAACTGAAATTGTTTTGTACCTGATCTTCTCTACTTGTATTTTCAAGGTCATTTTGATTTAGCTCATTATATCACTTGAATCATATAAACAGAAGAATTCTATTTAGACAGAATATTCCAAGCCTTTGCATAACAATTGCAACAAATATAAAAGCATGAACGGAAGAATAGAGGTAACGAGAAAGAGGAACCGCAAAGAAGAAATGAGATAATATTCTCACCAGTGACAAGCCTTTGGCAACTCGTTCTTCCAAGTACCTTGACGGTTTGAAGAAATTGCCATACAAACCGGTCCACTTCTGAAGAGACTTGTATATATGGTTTGGCCCAACAGTATCTGCCCAGAAAACGATACCACCACTGACAGAAACAAAGGAAATTTGTTAGCTATGGGCAGTTGCAAGCTTGCATTGCTATCTTGTAACAGAATTCATAGTCTATCGAAAGACAGTCTACTGTTAATATAATGTATATTTAAACAATAGCTACATCGCTTAATTTCATGTGTCAGTCTCATGAGAAATTCTGTTCAAGAAAAGGCTTGGCATATTAAAAAAATGTACTGATGTAAAACAGGATTTGAAGTTTTGAACTATCGCTCACGTGACATGTACAAGGCAAAGACAATTAGTCACCCAAAAAAGACTGACCGATAAGAAGGGAAACTCATCCCAAGAACAGAAGCTACATCTAGATCAGATGCTCGGACCACAACTCCTTCGTCTAAAACACGACATGCCTCATTGACCACTGGAAACAGTACCATTTCCAATATCTCTTGGTCTGAAACAGTTAGCGGCTGCATGGAGGAAGAAAACAACAGTGACCACCAAGAACTCACAACAAAAGCATTCAAAAACAAACAACGTTTATCACTTCTCTTGTACCTTTCCACCTGGCATTATATTAGTCAACCTTCTTGATTCTTCAATAATCGATTGGATAGAGAGATCTGGTTTAGGCTTGCTCCCTTTTTCATAGGTATAATAACCTTTGCCATTGTTTTTACCTAAAGCATGAATAAGATGAATTTCATGATTTCATCAGCAATTTAGGACAACAATAAAACAAGAATTACCACCCAACATCTTATCGTTATGTAATCTGCAATTACCATTTCGACCATTTTTCACAAGAAGCTCAACTAGCGGAGATGAAAAGGTGCGACCAGAGAATGAAGCATCGAACTCCTTTTTCACCGCAAGTGCAACCCCATATCCAGCCAAGTCTTGAAGCCTGGCAGAAATAACAACTGTGTAATTTTCATCCATTATACACTACATGCTAACAAATTAATAGCTGGCGCTGACTAAAAATGTTTTTTGGGATATATGTATGCCTACAAGATTGCATCGATCTTTAAGGAGCTGTGCTTTAGTATTAGGACTTCTATTTTGCTTAAGTAATTGGACTTCTATTAGAAGTATTTAATTCGCCATAAAAAGGAAGTAAATTATGTTACTGATTTTCGTCATATGAAAAAACCCAGATGAATCAAAATTATGTCAAATTTGGGTCTTATTTTTCTTTGTAGTATTTGTAAACATAGAACATCAAGCAAAGTAAAACATGCTGTTATAACCAATAACGAAAGAAGTTAGTAGTTCGAGGAATTTACTGGAAGGGGCCCATAGGAAGGCCAAAGTCGGCGATCACTCTGTCAATCCTGAAAAGATCGACCCCCAAATTCGCCAGGAGATGAGCACTCTGAGTGTATGGAAAGAAAGTCCTATTGACAGCAAATCCAGTGCAGTTACCCACCACGACAGGAACTTTTTTGATTAATTTACCAACATTGATTAGATCCAGAACAACTTGGGCTGAAGTCTTATTTGTCCGAACAATTTCTAGCAGAGGCATGACATGTGCAGGACTGTTCAACAGAAAGCCATAACTAATTAAAACAACTGTGCAGCATTGTGCAAAACTATTACAACAAAAAAAAACAGGCAAAAAAAGAGCGAAGTTAGATTCTAAACAAACTCGATCAACTGAAGCACTAGTGGTCAACGATGCATCAATTCATAAACAACAGCATGGCGGATTGGCACATGGCACTATAACTGACAAATCATATAGAGATGTATCGGAGTCTCAAGATGTATAATAAGCCCAAACACATTATTAGAAATAATTAAGGTGTTTCATTGTCAGGCGTGCTACTGGAACAGTATAGAGAAACTGAATACGGAATGTGGACAACTATATGCGATTTTACTATCTTTAGCATCAAGTAGATGTAGGAGGCTTCCACATAAAGAGGCAAGCAAGTCCTAACCTAAGGTGTATTTGTTATCATAGAAATCCTAGCATACGGGGATTGGGGACTTCACATAGAAAATTTTTCGCTTTTCTAAATTGTATCATAGCAGACGGAGACACTATCCCAGTTGTTTGGATAGGAGAAACTTAAGGAACGGAATTGGGAGGGAAATAGTTTCCGTTGTGGAGATATTTTTCTTTGTTTGGATAGAAAAATAGAAGAGAAGGGATCCTTCCTCCAAGGAAAGTTGTTCACACCTTATAGCTTCAAACCCCAAAATAATACCACGCTGTGACACAAATTTAGGGGGGAGGATATATGGAGTAATGGAACTAATATAGGCAAAGTCTCAGTTAAAAAACATAATGGAATCATTCAGAGCCACAGATTAGACTATTGGAGGGCCAACTTCATGAAAACCATCAGAGAAAAAAGAGAAAAAGAATGACGGGGCTTAGACAGAGACAAAATAATTAATCAGACTGAGCTAAAACCTGCAATAAAAAAGCTTAAAAAAAACAAAAATGCATAACAATATTTGACCGGCAAACACATTATCAATACACAACTGCATGAGAAGGAGGCATCAGAACAGCATTGAACCTGAAAAAATGTGCACCAACTATGCGGTCCTGAGAACTGGTCCTTTCCCCAATAACACTGAGGTCAATGGTTGATGTATTTGTTGCTAAAATGCAATGTGCAGGGCAGGATTTCTCAAGGTCGCTAAATATCGTTTGTTTCAATTGAACATTTTCAATTACAGCCTGGTAGACAATATCACATACTCTTAGCATATTTGAAGTGTCACTAGTGTCAAATTGAAACAACACTCTGTCAAAATGGACAACATTTCCCCTTATACAAACAACATTACAAAGATGTAAATGTCTGAAAACCTAACCTCAATGACCATATCAGCATCCTTAAATTCTGAGTAGTCCAGAACACCTTTGAGCAATGAAAGTGCCTTCTCTCCTTTGTCCTGTGCTAACTTCCCTCTTGTGACTAAGCTCCTAATGTTGCCTGCATAAATCATTTTATAAAGGTTCTTTGATGTGACAGCTAGTCGCTATGTTTTACAAATAGCTAATATATCACGCTGGATAAATTTGTTTATCATTGCCAATATAAAAAATCAGTCAAGCATTACACGCTGGTATTAAAAAAAATAAAAATTAAAATATAAGTCTGCATCTCAAACTCATTGCAGCCTCCCTATAATAAAAGCAGGACAGGGGAACAGGATTGAGATAATAAAAGAGCATTTGTTCGCTGGAAACTATAAAGAGTACCTTCAACTGATTTTATCCCTTTGGAAAGAAATTCAGTGTTAACTTCCTTCAGAACGACATTTGTGTTACCCAAGAGTAAAGCAGTTGCGATACCAGAGCCCATCAATCCCCCACCAATAACAGCAACTTTGGATATATGTCTTGGTTTCAGTCCAACATCAGTAACACCAGGTACCTGTGAGAATTACAGTTCAGAAGGCCACCTTGTAAAGTGAGCAGAATAAGGGTTCAAAAACAAATTTCACGAGGGAATCCCAGAAAAAAAAACTAATCAAAAAAAGGGAAGTGAGAGGGGAAGCACCTTTGATGTCATACGTTGAGCAAAAAATGAATGCACTAGTCCTTTAGCAGTATCTGTCAGAACGAGCTCTTTAAAGACTTTTGCTTCCTGTGGGAGATTGTTAAATATCATTTCTGTTATAGTAGATAAATTGGGGGGGAGGTCAAAGATCTAGAATACCTTTAAAACTCCAGAATAACCACCATGTATAATTCCGTCCTCAATGACATCAAGGCATGCTTGGTGTTGTGGCATGTTTCGAGCTGTTTGTTTTGCTTGTTGTCTGGCTTTCATCAAGAAATCATGTGTTTCACGAAGAGAGCCTAGTTTTTCTGTCATATGAAGAGAGCGTACCCAAGGTTTTCGACTTTCTGCAATATCCAGAGCCCACAAGCATGATACATTTAGCAACTCGTGAGGTGGCACAATGTCATTGATGAGGCCAAGCTTCTTCCCTTCCTCGGATGTGATTGGTTTTGATGACTAAAGAAAGGACATGAGGAAATAAAATCAAGAGCTATACATACGAGAATGTGAACATACTTCTATAGTTTTATGCACAAAATTTCACTTGAATCCCAATTTTGAGGGAGGTAGGAGAACTCAAGATCATACACCGAAGAGAGGTGTGCATGTTTGTCGAAGAACTAAGGATTTGTCAAAGACATTTCAACTAATAATTTAGAGGCTAACAAAATATAAGTATCCTGTATTCAGTTCCACTGAGCAGTTTCACTCAAGATACTAACCAGGGTGAACACACAAGTTAAAATATATTGTGGTCATATTGTTTTCTTTTTCACAGTTGGTCAAAATAAAGAGAGTTGATTGCAGTTATAATTGTAACACAGCAAAAGACTCCAACAGAATAGGTTGAAAAACTCCAAATGAATGACACTTCGCTTTAATTGAAGTGTATTCACCAATGTTTGTTCCAGGATGTTTGAGAGTCTACTGCAGCTTCAAAATGCTACTTAAGTACTTTCACTCAATGAAGTTCATCAATGGAAACAATATTTTAATCACAAAATATATTCATATAACTTTCATTTAATAAATCTAAAAATTACGACATAAAATCTTTTAAATCTTCTTTGCTTCTATTAAACTTAAAACTATTACTGCAAAATAATAAACAAATAAATGATTTTTTTAGAGATATATATTTAATCAACTAACTTAGATAATGCTGAGAACAAACATATCAACAAGTTAAGGCCGTCTAACTATTCAACTGAATCTCATTCACCCAAGCAATTAGGCACTAATGCCACTTATGAATAGTAAAATAAAAATAAAAATGCATTTTGCAATGGGACCACAGCACCACACTAGTTTAGCAACATACTCAGTTCATCAAAATTTCAAATAATTAGTCAAGGTCCACTGAAGTGCAAGAACCTGTTAATAATGTTTGTAAAAACATTGTACTATAACACAAATATAATAACAGGAGATAAAGAGCTCCAAGAAATAGAATATACAAATAAAAAACAAGTCTTAATAAGCGAAAGTGAAGTTACAACTTGTAAACACAGATCTTATATCAAGAATAAAAATTAACACTTGTTACTTTAACATTGGCGATCCAAAAGACTAAAGGCTAACATCAATTTCCATCTCAACAATATAGATTTACATGCACAAAAATTTCTATTTGAATTGAAGACATGTTCGAATAAACTTTTGGTGGTTTCAACATCAAGATCCTAGAGAAACTTAATAAGACAGCATTCTGCTTTCATAAGATACCATAGTTGAGAAAGGGTTTTACCATCATCATCTCAACAGCCTTTTTAAGGCCAACAAGCCTGGGAAGACGTTGTGTCCCTGTCAAAGCGTCATAAATCAAGTTCAAGAATTAAGCTTTGCTAACCCAACTATTTTAAATAGAGATTAATAAAGGGAAAATGTGTCATTGGCCCATTGTCACTATATATGTCAACCAAACAATTGCTATACAACATGTCAACAACAACAACAACAACAACAACAACATTACCCCAATACCTCAATGGCTCCCGCCAATTGCGGGGTAGGGGGTTCGGATGTACGCAGCCTTACCCTTGTGTTGGCAACACAAAGAGGCTGTTTTCGAATGACCCAAGATGAAAATTGCGTCGAGAACATTTAATGACCGCTATTTCACAAGAGAAAGAAGCGCAGCCACTTTACTGAGCCATTTTGATTTATTCCATCATAATCCAAAACCAACGAGTAATAAGTCTTTGGCTCCGTTGAAAATATGGAACCCAGCCAAACAATTGCTATGATGCAACAAAATGCCTATACCTCCGAATCCAGGAATCACTCCAAGTGACAACTCTGGTAATCCAAGTTGTGCTTTTGGAGCAGAGATTCTTGCGTGACAACCCTGCAGGCAGTTTAGTGTAAGATTAAGACTCTGATGAGCAGTGAAAAGAGTTAACAAACATATAACACATCACGAGGATATGCCCGTCAGTACAAAATGCCAAGACCTAAAACAACCATCAACCCTAATCTATAGAACATCTAGTTTAATTTTCATGTTCCCTACATCGCATAGAGTTCTATCTAGCTTCTCATGTCTTCCCTCTTTCAAGTTTGGTTCTTGAACTTTAACTTTTCAACAACTGATATACGTAAAATATATTAGCGTGGCAAAAAGAAAACAAAAGCCACTGTATTAAGAGTAAAAGTCAGAGTTGTCACGAACCAGGGCTAACTCCAAGCCACCTCCAAGTGCAAGTCCTTGAATGGCAGCAACGGAAGGTTTTCGAGCATCTAAGGTCATAATAAACAAACGATTTGGACTCTTTCAACAAAGAAGCATTTATCTTTCAAAACGCTAATTAATATCAAAAGCATAAACATAAGAGTTAGTTTAGCAAGGACCTTCAATGGTGTTGACAAGAAGATCGACTGAAACATCTGGTAATACAGATTTATCCCCTGCATAACCGAATACCCTTGTCATTAATCCATCAAATTCCAAATACTTGTCAAACCATCTTAATCCGACATATAGAGCAGCAAATAAGACAGTCTGAATCCAATATAAGGGGCGTAATTAATTCAAATTACCAGTCTTGTGAACTTTCTCAAACACATTTATGTCAAAACCACCAGAGAACTTGCCAGCTTCACCTGAATTGATCACATAAGAACATAAATAACAGATAGTGGTCTAACCAACTAAACAAAAACATGTAAAATTTCAATCATGATCCGCTGCAGCAGAAGGGAGGTGCTTGGTGTGATAACTGTATAGAAATGGGTGGTCCACATTTTGAACAAGCTTTTGGATTAGTTGTATCATTAACAAATACAATTGCATCAGAAAAATGTAGCGCACATCCCAAAAATGTTGGGTTAAGGTGAAAGAGTTCTAGTGCAAAGCCAATGGCAAGGTAAGCTTTACAACAATCAATGAGAACTGATCCCCACTCGGCTATATGTCATATGTGGCCTAAGGTAAGCTTTTATTCATCACAGAAATGAGATGAGCTTCATTCACAGAAATCTTCCATAAACGCACATGCTTCACAATGTTTAGTCATCATACGTTTTTGATAATAATTGAAACGACAAATTAAGTATTTCCAAGAGTTAAAATACCCCTCTCTTCACACAAATCTTCACCTTTACTTCACCGCAGTTTCCAAGACAACCCTTTGACTATAACTTATCGGCAAATTCTTGTGTGCGACGGCACTATCCGTTGTAAATCTTAAGACGGTGAAATACATATCGAATCACATAGAAAGTTGTCTATGAAATACCAAATATTTCGTCTTTATTAGCATCACGTGCTATTATTTGATCCGTTTTAAAAGACAAATACTCCGTCTTAAACAAGATTAGCTGATAACTTATCTCACTTAGATCTATAACTTCTTTTTTAAATACCATTTTGCAAAAGAGTTTGGGATAACAAATATACTCATAATTTCATATCAAAATCGCACTTATTTACTTTCTAGAATATCTGTGGTAATTATCCACATCATGAGTACCACCCTCATCGACTTTACCAACTAAGTTAGTTGGCATCCGCAAACATGAAGATGATGAGTAATAAGAAACGTAGGGGATACCAATAAGAACAATGGCTTTCACATCACTTCTCTTCATGGCTTCATCGTATTTCTCCTTCAATCCCGCAATTACTACATCACAACAAACCCAAATCAAAATCAATACGTATGGACTAAATTTCGATCCGCCGAATTTCACAAGAATAAAATTCACAAAAAAAAATCGAAAAATTGAAGAAATTGATCGGAAGTAAATACAGAGTAAAGTGTAGGGAGTAATTTGCAAAATAGTAGTACTGCGTAGGTGTAGAAAAATGTTAAAAGGATGGAAGAAAGTAGTGGTACTTGGGATGGCGAGAGCGTTGACTGGAGGATTGGAGAGAGTGATGATGGCGACGCCATTTTTAGCAACTTGCATCGAAACTCGAGCTTCCGCCATTGCTAGGATCCAAATCAATGAAGATGATGATAATCAACGGGATCAGAGATTAAATTAATCAATTGAGATTTGATGTCTGTTCCTTTGAACTTGTTGGTAATTTATACAGGGGCTTCCCCAAAAATCCTAAACACGGTCTTATGTCATTTTCGAGGCCACGTCAATCTGTCTACGTCAATTGAGATTGAGCACTTAAAGTAATGCTGAAAAATACAATGGAAAGACTCACCTAATGACCTGATTACGGAATACTCGTTTTACATAACAAGTACGAGTAACAGTTATAATTAATTAATAATTAATAAAATAAATAAGTTGTGCATGTTGCACGTGGTTGGGTTGACTAAAAGAAATAGTTCTATAATAACAAGTTACAAATACTTATAGCTTGTCTTGTCACTTCAATTTTATAATTGCTTCGTTTTTCGTCAATATATCACTCAAACAGTGAATCGTACCATCTTGTAGCTTGATTGGTCCCACATTATTAATTTCATTCAATAAGAAAATTTTCCTTTATTTTTTAAACGCAAGCCAGTGCAGCTTGATAGAGCTACAATCCATCGTAAACTACAGACAAAAATACACCTCCAATAGTAAGGTACATGTTCATGAACTTACAAATATTGCAAGCAAGTCCCTAAGAAACACAATTGGACTTGCTCTAATAGTATGCGACGAACTTGTCAATCCATTCGAGGCATCAAGCAGTCATGTCACGGAATAAGCTAGGTAGCACCAACACGGACATGGAGATATATCCGACACGTGTCATGACGTTCTAAATTATATAAGACACGGACACGGTCGAAAAATATATATATATATATATATATATATATATAGATATTTAAACAAAGAGAATTTGAAGATTTTTATACTTAAAATATAGGATTGGTTAATTACACTATCGCAATTATCGTAAACTAATAAAAGAAAAAAAAAATTAAAGTCTTGTAAACTCAAAGTTAAAATCAAATCTTAAAAATTCAAACAATTGCACTACTACTCCCTCCGTTCCAATGAATTGTTTGCCTTTCTTTTTGGCACCAAGGTTAAGGGAACCAATGAGGGAGTGACATGTACAACAAAACTCATGAGAATGATCAAATTGCATACAAAAAACATTCCTAAAATAGAAAGGCAAACAATTCATTGAGACGTCCCAATATGGAATAGGCAAACAATTCATTGGGACGGAGGGAGTATAATATTCGAGGCCACATCAATCTATCTACTTCAATTGAGATTGAGCACTTAAAGTAATGCTGAAAAAATAAAATGGAAAGACTCACCTAATGACTTATGTACTGGTTTTACATAACAAGTACGAGTAATACTTATAATTAATTAATACTCCCTCTGAGTTTCTAACATTGTCTCATTTGTGTTTTGGGTGAAAAATAAGGAAGAGAAAATGGGTGGTTAAAAAAGAAAGGAGGAAGAGAGAGAAATTGGTGGATAAATGTGAACCACACATCTATAGCCAAAATTAGAAAAAGGGTAAAACATCAAACTCAGCCCAAAAAGAAAAATAGGGCAATGTTAGAAACTCGGAGGGAGTAATTAATAAGGGGTCGTTTGGTTAAGGGGTTTCAGGAAAGGGAAAGGGAAAAAAGGTTACCCATTCCCTTTGTATATGTTTGGTTGGGCCAATTGATAAAACTCTTTCCCCTTTTCACTTATTAACAAACCCCCATGTACTCCTACATTGAAAGCCCCACCCCCTAGGGTTTAGAATTTCTTTTCCCTTCCATTCCCCATCCCTATATCTCCCTCTTAACATATACGGTAAGGTTACTCTCACAAGTCACAATTGTCGTTACATCTCCTGACCTCCTACCTCCTACCTCCAACTTTCGACCTCGGCCTCGACCTCCGACCTTCGACTTCCGACCTTAACCTCGACCTCGACCTCCGACCTTCAATCTCCCACCAACAACATCCACCTCTCGCTCCCTGTACCGGTCACCATTTTACGTCAAAAAATGTTAGATTTTTTTTTGATAATACAAGTGAAAAATAATGATTTGATAAAGTAAACATGTTAAAAAGAATGTAAAAAAATAATTTGATTCCTATTTTGATAACCAAACAACCACAAAGGAATCAAGGGTAATACCATTTCTTACAATATTAAAACCAAACAACAAGTTAAATTGCGGGTAATCCCTTTTCTTTCCTCTTGTTTCCCTTTCCTAATTCCATTACCTTTCCCCTATGCGAACCAAACGGCCCCTAAGATAAATAAACTAGTTTTGTTTCCCGCGATAGTCGCAAAGTTGTTTAAATGTTAACCCATATCGTGTACTTTATCTTTAACAAAAGAAAGTCATTTGATTATCGCTGATTAAACTTCTTATAAAAAATATAAAAGTTAAAGAATTAAATGAAACAAGGTAATTGATTAAGGTATACAATAATAGTTGGATATGACATGTGTAGGGTGGATGAATGGTGCATAGAATATTCGTACAGTTATCGGAAGTATTTTTAACATATATGATATATATATATATATATATATATATATATATATATATATATATATATATATATATATATGAAATCATTGAAGTGACCATTTAGAAAGCTAGTTATGGACAATAGGTAGAAATATGAAGAAATGTGCAAAAGATGATTCTCATTTATTAGAAGATGTTACATTTATACATGAGTAATTGATATCTAAGTTAATAATTACAAGTATAATAAGCTAACTAATTTAGCTAAGATATTATATGATACGATACATTTGACATATTTACGGCGATGTGGTATAAACTATACACGACAGGTTATTGATTGGGAGAATCAGTATTATTATTTTCAATACGCTCCTGCAAGATGGAGGAGCAGGAAGTGAGACCAATCTTAAGAACAAGTTGCTCGAGAGTAGGACGAGAAAGAGGTTTGGTTAGGGCATCAATTAGGTGATCGTCAGCTGAGACGTGAGTGACTTGGAGTTGACCGTGTTCGACCTGTTGACTCACAAAATAGAAGAAGATAGCTACGTGTTTCATTTTAGACTGAAACACGGGTTTGACCACATAATGAGTTGCGCTCAGGTTGTCACAGTACATGATGGGAGTGGTTGTGATAGGAACATCGAGCTCATTCATAAGATCATGGAACCACATGAGCTCAGATGTTGTGTCAGCAACAGCTCGAAATTCCGCCTCAGTGGAAGATTTCGCAGCACCTTGCTGCTTACGCGAAGACCAGGAAATGAGGTTGGAATCGAGGTAAACAATAAATCCACTCGTAGAAATATAGTCACGCTTGTCACCTGTATGGTCTGCATCACAAAAGGCATGCAAAGCAAAAAGACTTATGTCGATGTAATTGAATGCCCAAATGGAGCGAACCTTTTAGGTACCAAAGAGACGTTTCAATGCGACTCAATGGGCTTCTTGAGGCTCTTGGAGAAAATGAGCTAATTTATTGACGTCGAAAGCAATGTTAGGACGAGTGAGTGATAGGTATTAAAGAGAGCCAACTATAGCTCGATAGTTGGATGAATTGGATATAGGGGAGCCGAATGATTGGAGTCCATGAGATTGTATTTAGTGAGGATGTTAGTGATGTATTTTCTTTGACTAAGATGGATACCCCGGGAGTTAGGTGTAACTTCAATCTTGAGAAAATAGGAATGAAAACCGAGATCTTTTAAGGAACAACGGTTTGAGAAGGATTTAAAAAAAGGTAGTGACGAGAGGAGTGAGTGTGCCCGTGACGATGATGTCATCGGATCGACGTACACTAGAAGATAGATTATTTGTGAGTTTTGAGTGAAGAAAAAGAGAGAGGGGTCGGTCAGGGATTGAGAGAAGCCGAATGACAAGAGATAATTTTTAAGCTCGGTGTTACCAAGCCCGTGGGGCTTGTTTTAGCCATAGATGGCTTTGGTTAAGCGACAAACATAAGTAGGGTTAGTTTGATCAATGAAATCGGGTGGTTGGGCCATAAAGACAGTTTCATTGAGCGTACCTTTTAAGAAAGCATTATTGATATCCAAATGTTTAAGAGACCAGCCACGGGCAAGAGCTATTGTCAAGATTAGACGAACTGTAGCGGGTTTAACCCCGGGACTAAAAGTTTCCGAGTAGTCGACCCCGGGGCGTTGGTGAAAACCTTTTGTGACTAGGCGGGATTTATATTTGTTGATGTTGTTATCATGACTGTATTTAATACGGAAGACCTACTTACAACCTATAACATTCTGAGTAGGGGGGGGGGGACAAGGGTCCATGTTTTATTTGAAAGTAAGGCAAAAAATTCTTCAGACATGGCGTGATGTCATTTGGAATCTTTGAGAGCATGAGTGGTGGTCAAGGGAGGTAGATGGGAGGGTGTAGTAGTAGCGAGATGGGCGTACTTGGGATTGGGAGCTTGGATGTTGTTCATGGACCTAGTGGTAGGACAGGTAGGAGTAGCGGAAGGGGCTGAGACAAAAGGAGGGGAGGTCGACGGAGGGGACAACGGAGTATTTGGTGAGAGTGGAGCGAGGTGATGTGGGTGGATGAGAATGGTGGGAGTGGTGCAAGGTGATGTGGGTGGATGGGAATGGTGGGAGTGGAGTGAGGTGATGTAGGTGGATGAGTGTCGGTGGTTGGCGGATTTGGTGGGGTCGTGATTGGAGGGTTGGACAGGGGGAGTACTGGGTGAGGGATCAGCTGGTGAGTCAACTAGGAGAGTGGGTAAGGGAGACCAGGTAAGTGAGGTTAGTTGGGAATTATGATAGAGGCTAGTGGATGAGAATGTATATTTGACAAATTTAACATGTCGAGAAGTATAGAGACGGAGAGTACGTGGGTCAAGACAATGGTATGCGCTTTGAGTGGAGGAGTAGCCCACAAATGTGCATGGTACGGATTTTGGTGCTAACTTATGAGGTGGATAGAGACGTAGCCACGAGTAGCATAAACACCCAAAACTACGTAATTTGTTATAGTTTGGCATTTTCTCAAATAATTTATAGTAAGGGGATAAGCAGTCAAGGGTAGGGGTATGCATACGACTGATAAGATAGGTGGCCGTGACACCGGCATAGGACTAATATGTGTCGGGGAGAGAGGCATGGGTGAGGAGGGAGAGAGCTGTTTCGACAATGTGTCAATGACAGCTTTCGAAGTAGTCATTGTGCTTCGGGGTGTGAGGAGGGGAGGTTAAGTGACCAATGCTATCCTTATTGATGGTGGGTGTAAGTTTTAAATATTCACCACCATTATCCGAGAATAATTGACGGATGGGGCGAATAAACAATTTCTCAATGAGAGCCCTAAATCGGTTAAAGGTAGGTGAAGTATCAGATTTATTTTTCATGAGAGCCCTAAATCGGTTATGAATAGTAAAAGCATGAATATGGTGGACCAAAAAATCCGCGGTCTCTAAAGGAATGGGTAACAAAGCAACTTTGCCAGCCACTGCTACTAAATCACCACCTCCCCAAGTCAAACTGGTGCTCGCTGTTGCGCCTGGAGCCGTTGCGCTAGGCGTAACAACATGGATGTTGGTTGTTTGGTTCAAACAAATGGAATGGAACGAAATGGATTCTAATAGAGGGGAGGGATGAAATTAGAACTTCATTCTTATTAACGGTTGTTTGGTTCGATCCTTTAATCGATTGTAATTGGGTTGTAATGTGTGAATATGGGTATGGAGTTGGAATCTTGGGGTGGGGGAAGGGATTGTGATTCCAAGGGGTTGAGGTGGATTTACAACCCCTTGGGGTTCCAACTCCATCCCAAAAACGCCCAACCAAACATTGGAATGGATTAAATCCATTCCAATCCACTCCTAAACATTCAACCAAACACCTAAGTGATCGACAAAGATAACATTGTATTTAAAACCATCAAGTGAGTGAACCGGGGAGGTCCAAACATCGGAGAAAATGATGTCTAAAGGTGAAGACGAGGAAATAATAGTAGACTCGGGAAATGGTAACTTGTGACTTTTATTAATAGCACAAGCGTTACAATCATTATGCGGAAAGGGAAAATAATTAAGAGAGGCGATTTTATTTATTTTAGATAATATAGTGGGAGCGAGGTGCCCTAGGCGATGCTGCCAAGGGATAATGGTAGTATGGGTTACGGTAGGATGGACCGTAGACCTGGCAAAATTGACCCGACCCGAATAAAGCAACCCGAACCCGACCGGACATCCGAACAAAAGATCCGAATTTGACCCGTAACCCGAATTGACCCGGGTTGACCCGAAATTGAGCCGGACATTATTATAGAAAACGAGCCGATATTCCTAAAAAACAACCCATGGTTTTCTCTGCAAACATCCCTTCACCCATGATCTGCAATAATGGTTATGGAAAAAATTCCTTCCATACATTAAATGTATGGAAAAAATCTCTTCCAAACACTGATTATGTATACAGTGTATTTGTACTATAAATACGTGATCTAATAAATGAGAAAGGACACTGACTCTCAATCTTTCTCTTTCAGTAATTATTTTTAAACGCGTTATCGCAGAAATTGCTCCAAGTTTATAAGGTAGTATTCCAAATCAGTATTTTGTTAACAATAGTTACTAATCTCAATTTTAAAAAAAAATGGATCACCATTATCTTGGAGTCACCATTACCCTTAATTGTATCACAAATTGTATTATATATGTGTGTGTGTGTGTATATATATATAGAAGAGGGGTCAGGTGAGTCCACTTATCAAATTTGAGTCCGTGAGTCCTCATCTTAACCATTGATTTAATTATAGATTAATGGTTAAGATTTGTTTTCATAATTAAGGAAATAACTACCAAATCTGGGTAAATATATAATTTCTCTCTTTCTCTCTCCTCCTTAATTATCTCAATACAAATCTGCTCTCTCTCTTATCAATCTTTTAATTGTCTCTTTCTCTCACAGTTTCTTCAAAATTAAGTTTTTTTCATCTCCACCAAAAAATCATCATTTTCCTACTGCCATTGTACGTATGTTACTATGTTACTGCCATAATCCATAAACTATGTTACTTTAACTCATATAACCGTGTTACTTTAATTCATGAACTGTGTTACTTTAACTCATAAAATCTGTTACGTTGTATAATATTCTCTTGCAAAAACTATTACTCTAACTCATACGATGTGTTAATCTCATTCATATGAACTGCGTTACTTTAACTCATAAAATCTATTATGTTGCATAATAATCTTTTGCTAAAACAGGACTTTCAATCAACCAAAATAATAATTTATGTTTTTATTAAGGATGCTCCAAAACAAAATTATAAAACTCTATTATAATTCCAATGTTTCACACCTGTAACTATAAGAACTGGATATTTGAAATCAAATTATAATCATAAACTGTATTACTGTAACTCATTAAAACTATGTTACTGTAACTCATTAAATATGTTACTTTAACGCATAATGTGTGTTACTCTAACAATATATTGTCCTACTCAGAATTGTGCTTCATCATCATCATCATCATCTTCTTCTTCTTCTTCTTCTTCTTCTTCTTCATCGTCAGACGATGATTTACATGACGTTTCCTCCTCCTTCTTCTTCTTCTTCTCATCTACATCTTTGAAGATCTGCCCTATGTATGGAGGAAACTCTCACCCACATCCCTACATCATTCATGTGCTTTTGCGTATACTGAAAAACAATAACAGTGCCAATAAACGTGGCAAAAAAACTTGAAATATGGATTAAAGTAACAGATAACAAGAATTAAAGTAACATTGGATTAAATTAACAGAGGATGCTTATACACTAGGTATAAATTAAAGTAACAGAGGTCAGACATTAAAGTAACAGATAGTGTGAATTAAAGTAACAGATAATGTTCATTAAAATAACACCAGATATAGGTTAGTGCGAAAAATTCATATAATGATCAGAAATGAGGGTATGACGCAATATCTTACTCTTTGATATTGTTTCCTATTTTGAAGTCATCACGTCCCATAATTATAGCAAGCAATATTTTTTTTTCTTTTTTTAATATGGCGTTACTCTTTGATATTGTTTCCTATTTTGGTGGCAATCACGTCCCATTATTATAGGAAACAATATCTTTTTTTTTTTTTAATATGGCAGTTTCCTAAATTCTTAGACACTCCAATGCACTAAAATAACAGATGAAAAACACTAAAGTAACGACTTGAGTGTATTAAAGTAACACGACATATAAAGCAACAGATGGTAGACATTAAAGTAACAGATGCTCTACACTAAAGTAACGCAGTATATGAACTACAATAACTCAATATATTGCTCGTGCGCAAATTTCATATGATGAATCAGACATTTAACAGTATGCAGTTTCCTATATTGTAAACGTAAAAACTAATAATTGAGTAGCATCTTAATGACTTCCATGGCGATTCCAGTATAAATTACAAAGCATATACTCACCGTTTGTGTGTTCTACGATTTGCATATGCGCCATTGAATGAAAATTTTAAGTCGGATTGATTGAACGTAAGTTATAGCAGTGCGAAGAAGACGATGAATGATTGAATGTGTTCTTGATTGTGTTGATTGGAAGTAAATGACGGCGGCGCGAAGAAGAATTTCAATTTGTTGAATGAGATAATGATGAACGTGATTTTAGTTATGAATGATTGAATGCGAGAATGATGAATGTGGTTGAATGAGAGAATGATGAATGAATGGCAGAGAATGAATGACAGTATGAATGATACGTTAATCAAATATATTCCTTCCTATTCTGATGGAAGCAGTATCTTCTCCTTTTTTTTTTTAATATTGTCCCTCCATCTATCTCCCATCCAACGGATGAGATGAGGACTTAGGGACTCAATATAGATAAGGGACTCATTAGAACCCCCCTCCCTCTCTACATATATATATAGAGAGAGAGAGAGAGCATCACATAAGGACAATAACTCTTATAAGTTCATAAGTTCCAGTGCTAAAGTTACACTTTATCACTTGAAGTGATAAAAGAGCTGAATGTTATAGTTACATATCAATTCTGAAAAAATGCAACTTTATCGTATGACATCTGTAACTTTAATATAGATTTAATTACATATGATGAACTTATTTGATCTCTTCTTTCTCTCTCTATCTATCTATAAATATACACACACACACACACACACACTTAGGGGAACCTACTAATAATTTACCTAATAACTTACTGATTATCCCCCATTGCATCCCCAACCTGAACCAAAGCCTAGTTAACCATCGGTCACTTATCTTAACCAAAATCGACCAGGGAAGACCCGAAAAGCGTCACGAAACTCATCACTTCTTACCCGAAAATATAGCAGGACCATCTCGCCCAAAGAAGGCGAAAGGTATAGTAGATCAGAGTCCTCAGAATCCTTCGAGTCAGTCAAACTCACAGGCACAAAGCGCCGCTACACAGATATTAATGAACCCACTTTCAACGTCGACGACCTTTAAACCCAAATAGACCAGTGATGTTTGTCGAAATATGACAATGGACGTAATACCCACCATGATATTTGCGTAATCTATTTAGTAGGAGTAGTAATCATAATCAGAACAATAATAATAATTATTATTATTATAATAAACATAACGAAATTTTATATATTTATTTGGGGGGGGGGGGATGCAGAAAGAGGTAGAAGTTTGTCTGTGTTGATTTTTATATTTATGTGGTTTTATTGCACTACTCCCTCCCATCCATTCAATTCTTTATGTGGGGGTCGTTTTTGTGAGGAGAAATGGTGGGCCTATGTAAAGAATTGAATGGATGGGAGGGAGTAGTATGCATGTGAAGTATGCATGCGTAAGATGTGAGTCAGAACTCGTAAGTACATTTGGTTTATTGTATTTGTCCATTTGCTCCAAGTATATTACTCTTTGATTACTTAGTACTCTTATCAAATACATGTGTATTTATCCTTTCTAATGTAGTACATATAGTTGTTGAATCCAACTGTTTCTACTCGTATACATTAAATCTTCTTCGTAATGTTACAAATTTGCAAAGTAAGTATGTTATTTTTTTTATTATTATATCCACCGATGCTACAGTGCTTTTAACCCTTATAAAATCCACAAAATCTTATCACCTTACTCACTTCCTTATCCGCCACGTCCTCTTAATTTTTTTTTGTAAGTAATAATAATGGATAAAGACGGAGAAGACGACGACACCATGCGCTCTGTTAAGGAAATCTTCGTGAGTTGGAGGGTCTACTTAATGTACTTATGTTTATAATAATTATGTTAGTTGATTTTTTCATATTTCTATATATTAATAAATAGTTTGTGTTTCATGTATGCCTTATAAATCAATTAATTGCATTAATCTATTATGAATTCCGTTAATTATGTTCATTTTTCTTGTTATATTCGTATATCCTCATTATTTTTATTCATTTTTATCTTTTTTTAAAATTTTATATGTTAGTATTAATGTTATTGATTATTTAATATATTGATACATTATTTTACTGTAGATTGTCTATGATTATTATACTAACACCCACAAAATTCTACATGATAGATATAAAAAGAAAAGAGTTATTTAATAGCAATAATACTGACTATTGGACGTATTCCATAAATAATACAAATTACAATTAATCTCAGAATAATACTGAGTGTTGGAGTAGTCTTATGAGAATGGTACAGTGGACTTTGTTACCTACAATAATAGGTAATCTTGTTGAAAAACAACCGGCAACTTCATTACATTAAATCCACACCCACCCTCCTCCTTTACCCTCTTTCTCCATCTCTCTCCTACTTCATTCCAGGTCTTTAATGGCAACTTTGCAAGAAAATTAAAAAAGTTTCATTTCCATTAAATCTAATAATGGGCTCTCCATCAAATGCAAGCTCTTCAAATTCTTGGGGTTCAAAATTGTCGAATGAAGTTTTGTGCAATCACAAATTGCAAGCAGTCGTGAGGACCATTAAGAAGGGGGAAAACTCCGGGAAGAAATTTTATGGTTGTCCCCTTTGGCCGGTATGTTGATTAATTTTGCATCGGTTATTTCAATTTTGATGTTAATCTTGCCTATTAAATTCTGAAATCCACATGTTTAATTGATGCTCTTTGAAGAACAATGGGTGTAGATACTTCATGATGGTGGAAGATGTGAAATCAAGGTTTGAGTGTGAAGACAAGGATTATGAAGTGGTTGCATTCCAGAAACAGTTGTTGGAAGAAAAAATTGTGAAGTTGTTGATGAAGAAACAAAGTTTGAAGAAGGAGGTTGGGGAATTAAGGGCCGAATTGCTTATACACGTGAAAGGGGAGAAAAAAGCTACGATTTGTTTGATTTTGTCGTGGTTTTTTTTTGCTGTTTGCTGGCTGTTTAAGAAGCACTAGTTCGAGGTTGATTAAGAAACTCGAGTAGATGTTTAAGAAGCAGTAGATTAGTAATGTTTAAGAAGCCGTAGATTTGTAGTAGTGGACGTAGCAATAGCTAATGAAAGGGAGTCGGTAATTTAGTTTTTTAAACATGGCTTATGTAATGTTCAACATTCCTAATTAATGAAAGTTTGAAGTTGACATTATTTTCAATAGGGAATTCATTACAGTAGCAGCAACTTCCTGTAATAGTAGCAGTAGCAGTAAACATACTTCGAATACGACATAGTAGCAGTAGCAGCGGCATGTGAAAACTTTAAATTACATTCGAAAGCGTAGAGACATAAAGTTTGCATTCCAAACCGTAAACATACTTTGGATACATTCCATAAAGTTTAACAAAAAGTGTGCACAAAACACACGACAATTGTTTGGAAACTAAGTTCACACATAAAACAGAAACGCATCGGTCATAATCGTGAACAGAAAGTTCAGCATTCAGTAACCAAAAACTTAACAACTTTCACGACACTAATTCATTGCCATAATCATCAGTTGTGGAGATTGTTAGAAGCTTGGGTAGATGCTTGAACTGACTGAATGCATCTCGGCCCACCATAACTTCCAGGCAGATTGGTATATGCATTCCCGGACTCATCGAACAACACCCCCATCCCTTGTGGTGGCCTGCTTCTGCCTCCAATTCGCCCTCTCCTTCCCCTGCCTGTTCTACCTCCTCTTGCTCCTCTCCCTCCCCTTATGACTCTCCCTCCTTTGCCTTGTCGAGTTAGTGTGCAGTGGCTTCATGGTGGTTCTGAGCGTTAGACGGCTGCACTGAATCAGAAGCATCAGTTCTTGGATGCTTTCTAGGTCTTCCTCTACCTCTTTTTGGTCCCTCTTGTACAGCAGTGACTTGGTCCTTCTGAGGACATGTTCTCCTGTTGTGAGTCTTACACTTGCAAATGGTGCATGTTAGCTCAACACCATGCCTTGTCAGTTTACCGGTTCTCTTTGGATCCTCAAAAGGATCCCTCCTCCTCTTCTTCCATGGCCTGCCAGGTCCAACCTTGATTGGTGAGGGGTTTAATGGTAGCTCAACGACAGGCCAATGTCTCTGACCTGCAAGAGGAGAAATGGAGCGACTATATGCCCTAATGTAAGTGTCCCTTTTATAGCAGTCGGAAACATACTCTTCCGGGTGGGCATGCAGTGCAAATATGGCAGCAACTCCATGGGAACATGGAATACCGGTCATGTCCCACTTCCTACAAGTGCAAGTCCTAGCCTCCAAATTAACATTCATAGAGTCTATGCCATGTAGTACTTGAAAAACTGTAGGACTTGATGAAATGACATCACAAAATGCTGCAAGTTCTTTTTCGATATCTAACCTTTGTTGAATCCTTGGGCATAGTAAAGAGGTTTTCTTCTCCATTTCTTCCTTCTTGCTGGTCAACCTTCGCATCAACGCAACCCTAATGTCCTCCAACATGTATATGACATGTTTAGATCTTGCATTAATGATGTAGGCATTAAAAGTCTCCGCCATGTTACTCACTATCACATCCGCCTTTGTGTTAGTCTTCAGAAATGCCCTACAAAATAGTTCTGGTTTACATGCTAGAAAGGCATCCGCAGCCTTGGGATCTACCTCCTTCATTGCATCAACAACAACCTTGTAGTCTGCTTTGTTGTAGGCTTTCGCACATCTCCAGAATAGGAGCTTCATTTCGTCCCCCTTGTAGCTTTTGTGCCAATTAGCGAAGATGTGTCTAGCGCAGTGCCTATGTTCCGCCTTGGGGAACTCCTGCGCCACCATTGTCACAATGCTCTACAAGGGAAATGAAGAATAGAACAAATGCAGTTAAAGTATGCAAAAGAGTACCTACTGTTGATGCAACAAAGAAAAATATACCAACGAATGAAGAAACGAACAACAGAAATCAAATAGGCAAGCAAATATGCAAACGAGTACCTAATGTTTTGTCTTTGCTAAGTACAATTAGTATACAAGTAATCCAGATATTAAGCCAACCAAAATAATGCAGAAATAGATGATGAGACCATTAACAATTCGCGAATTCTGTCGAAAAATTGAATAGATTCCTAAAATTGATTAACTTCTAATAATAATCACCAGATCACGAAATATTAAGCAATCGTAATTCGTACGCGTTCGCAATCATCAAATTTCCCCAAATTTCCACCAACGCTACGCAAATTCTGTCAACAACTGAATAACTTCCTCAAATTGATTAACTTTTATAAACACAACCACGGGATCACGCCTGTCCTTACTCAGATACTCCATATGAATGAATACGTTTAACAACAAACTATTAGTAGTAGTTTAGTAGTAGACCGGAAATTCGAGTTCAGAAATTGGTTAGTAACGGACGCAGAAATCGACATCAACACGGCTCAATCTGGATCGTATGAAAATAAAAGTAACATTACAGGAAGAGTATCATCGACGGTTATAATCAACACTTGCATTCAGAGTAAAACTAGAACGATTTAACTAAACGTTCATAACCCTTTTCACGCAGGCAAATGATCCGAACAACATCGATTACTACATACAATCATACAGCATACCGTTTTTGACAACATTAGGCAATTAATTAAGGAAATAATATTTGATGCTCATCTGATTACTCGAGGATTCGACTACTAATTAAGGAATTAACATTTGAAAATCAATTAGGAAAATCAAGGATTCGATTACTAATATTTGAAAAATCATAAGATTATACAAAGTAGGGAACTTACTTGATGCTCATCTGATATCAATGTCCAGCCTTCACCTTGTGTCTCATCTAAGGTTCTCTTCAATTCCTTGAAAAACCACTCGTAGCTTTCATTGTTTTCACCTTCAACCACTGCCCACGCCAATGGGTACATCTGGTCATTAACATCCATCCCCACAGCACTTATTAGCTGATCACCTAGGAAAGTTTTCAGGAAACAAGCATCGACACACAAAACTTTCCTGCAACCATTCATCCACCCATCTTTTAGTGCATCAAAACACACAAAAAACCTCTGGAAAACCGGCGGATTGGACCTCGTACTGGGGTTATTGAATAGGGTGAATACACCTGATGGCTCTTCTTCTTGAAGAGCTGCTATGTACGACCCAATCTTGCTGTAGTGGTCTTTCATTGACCCATGAAGCAGTCTCTGAGCGTGATACTTGATTTTGTAAGCAAGACCCCTTTTGATTAGAACCTTATATGCCCGTCTTACAGTCTCTATTATCTCTGCAGCTGGCCAATGAGGCCTTGCTTTAAAAACCTCAAGGAATTGTTTTGCTAACCAGCTTGACTTGAGTTGTATGTTGCCCTCCATTGTCCTCTGGCAACTGTGCTCTGGTCCAACTCTCTTCACCACAAAACAACCTCTTCTCCGATCCCAACTCCCATACAATGCAAATGGACAACCTTTCACACACCTAACCCCTACTTTTCTACCCCTGATTTTGTCACTTACATCGACTCTAAGATTTCTCCCCTGTGCAACTGCGTATCTAGTGATGCAATCCCTGAAGATTTCTCTATTAGGAAATCTAATACCAACAGTCCACCTAAGTTTTGTGAAATCTGTTTTGTCATTCACAATTGTTGTACCAGATTTCTTCCTCCTACCGTGTCTAGATTCATCCTCACTTTCACCAGGAGTGTCCTCCCCTTCACCACTTTCATCATATCCACTCTCATTACCGCCCACTCCTGCATTAACCTCACCAGCAAACCTTCCCACAGATGAACAACCAGCCCCTTCTTCAGATGACATCTGACCAGGTAAAGAGTTAGCAATTGCTTCTAATTCCAACTGCTTTGCAATCTTCAATGCTTTTGCATTCCAAGCCTTCACTTTCTCTCTAACCTCTACCCATTCCTCATCAAAGTTATCATCAAGCTGTACTTCCTCCTCAACTATACTTTCAAGAACCTCCTTATCTCCTTGACTATAAGACAAATCTTCATCTGACTTCTCTTCACCCTCAGGGTTGTATTCACTATCGTTTTCAGTTAATGAATCTGCACCAGAATTCACACCCCCTCCAAAGAAACTTATTTCTTTTTGGACAAATGTACTTCCAAGAACCTCTCCTTTAACATCAGACAACTCTACCCCTGACAACTCAAGATCTGTTAAACTCTTGTCATCATCTGACCGATCTTATTCCTCAACAGGGTCATATTCAAAGTCATCCTCGCTTAAAGTATCATACCCCTCACACCTCCTTCTGAAATTGCACTCTTTGGGTTATGTTCAGACTGAATTAGTACATCAGACAAACTAATTTCATTGCAGTCAAACCCTAGACCAGACTCAAGGTTGCTAGGCTGAAATCTGGATGAGGACCTCAAAATTTGTTGTTGAGAAGGTGGCTGGTTTATTTTGGGTTTTTTTGGATTCCTTTAGAGTTACTGACTTTGTTTGTTCTCCACAAGCCATCAGGTACAAAGCAAGACATGTTGCACAAGGCTTCTCGCAAAAGTCAGGAATAGATTATGAAGAAACATATTCGCCCGTAGTTGATGCAACAACCCTAAGATTCTTAACTGGACTCGCAGTATCCAGAGGATTACATACGTGTCTTATGGACGCCGTGACGACATATTTATATGGGTCACTTGACACTAATATTGATCGGAGGGATTTGCCGTGGATCCCTACCAACAAATAATAACCAACTAATCCTAACTTGGTAGAAAGGGTAAGTCGGGTCGAGTCCACGGGGACGGTAAAGAGGGTTTAGACCAAGTTTCACCTAACGACTTGACTAGGTCTCAAGGCTAAACTAAACTAGAACGATAAGAAGGGAAGGAACTATGACTAGGAACGAACTAGGTATAACAACTAAGGCTAAAGGATTCAACTAACTAGAGAAATAATAGCTAAGAAGAAGAAGAAGAAGAATACAAATAGGAAAAGGACTAGGATTAGGTTGGGTTCAAGGGTGATGAGATGATCAAGGGAGAGCAAGAGTGAAGGGGGTAGACAAGCTATCTAGGCATAGTCCGGGCTCTCGCTACTTAAACCGACCTAGAGGTTCCTCGCTCTCGCGCAAGAACCAATCCTAGAAACATACAAGGCCATAAGAAGAAGGCAAGAAAACATGTATTTGCAACTACAAGTCATTCAAGCAATTCATCAAACATGTTCTATGCATACAACTAAGAAGCAACCAAAACTTCCACCAACATCTTAAACAAACCCTTAATCACCCATTAAGATACCAAATCCCCCTACTAATCCTATCAAGAGGACTACTCACACATAACTAAACTAAAACAAACATAAACAAGAGAAATCAAGCTAAGAACAAAAACATTCATAATGGAAAACAAGGATGAACAATGAAGAAGATATAAAGAATGAAACTTTACTAACTATGAAAGATTAAAAGAGAAGAGAAGAGAAAGATGATACCAACTAGAAGATGAATGGAAAAGAGAGAACTTTGATTAAATCCAACCCAAAGAAATGGAAATCAATGTTGTCAATAGAGAAATCCCCCAATAGGTCTTCAATAATACAAAGATTCAACAAGGATTAAACTAAGATTAAGGAGTAATTAAAGACTAATCTACACTAATCTGAGCTAATCTAGGCAAAGAATGTCTAGGGTTTCATAAGATAGTGCATGGTCCTTAAACAATACAAAGGGAGGGTATTTATAAGGGTTCACGAGCAAAGGAGGCGAGAAAAGCAAAACAGCCCATTTCTGGGCTCATCCCGGCCGGGATGAGGTGGTGGTCCCGACCGGGATGAGGTGGTCCGGACCGGGAAGACTCTTGGTCCCGACCGGGATCATGAATAACACCTGGCGGTGTAATGCATAACACCGGGCGGTGTTATGCTCTTCCCGGTCGGGAAGAGTGATGATCCCGACCGGGATGGCTCATGGTTCCGGCCGGGATCAACTGTCAGTAGCTCCGCTTTGTTTGCTCTTCATCCCGACCGGGACGGCCACCCTTCCCGACCGGGATGGGTCTTCTAGGCCTCCAATATGATCTCAAAGGTCCCTACTTGCTCTTCATAGGCTTCTCATCGATTCTCGGTGCTCGGGATCGAGTCTAAAGGGCTCGGGAATGGGTCCCAAGGGCTCGGGATCGAGTCTAAGCTACCGAGTGATCGTTGCTTCTCTTCGTTGGCTCCAAATATGTCGAAAACGAGTCGGAATCGTTCCACCTCTCCAAGATTGGTCTTAGGAACCTAAAATGAACTAGAAGAAGTGTAAGTAGCCTAGAAACCGCTCCAAAGAGCGATTCCACAAGAGAAACCGGGACCAAACACAACAAATAAGCACTACAAAACACACTTATCAAATATCTACATTAAAATACCTGAAGGAGTAACAATGCCAAGAGATCACAATCCTAATCTTCATCGGGAAATGTTTTGTGTAAAACTTCAGAATCCTTGTATGGATTAAAATAGTCTGGAAGAATGTGGTATGATCGATTAAAAGAGTATCTTATGAAAGAAGGTTACAAATCCATCACCCCATGTGTTTTCATTACAAAAACAATGAACGATTTTACAATCTTTGCGGTATATGTTGATGATTTGAATATAATCGGAACTGCTGATGAGCTTGAAGCTACTGCAAAATACCTAAAGAAGGAATTTGAGATGAAAGATCTTGGACATACAAGGTTTTGCCTTGGCTTGCAATTTGAACACCCCAAGGACAAAATTCTTATCCATCAAGAAAATTACACGCAAAGAGTTATACAACGATTTGGGATGGCTAGATCGCACCCCCTAAGTTCTCCAATGGTCATTCGTACTCTTAGTATTGAAAATGATGAATTTCGACCAAGAGAAGAAAATGAAGATATCCTAGGAGCTGAAGTACCATATCTTAGAGCAATAGGCGCACTAATGTATTTGGCAAATAACACTCGACCAGACATAGCTTTTTCGGTCAAACTACTGGCAATATTTAGTGCATCACCCACTAAGAGGCACTGGAATGAGATTAAACATATGTTAAGATATCTTCAAGGAACCCAGGACTTGGGTTTGTTCTACCCAAGAAGAAAAGATGCTACATTGGTTGGATATGCAGATGCTGGATACTTATCACACCCACAAAAGTTAAAATCACAAACAGGGTATGTATTTATGTATGGTGGTACGATCATTTAATTTCCTAGAAGTCAACCAAGCAAACTTTGACCGTAACATCATCAAATCACGTAGAACTAATTGCACTCTACGAGGATTCTAGGGAATGTTTATGGTTGAGATCCATGATACAACACATTGAAAACGAATGTGACATTAAGACAAGCGATCAACCAACCACAATATATGAAGATAATACTGCATGCATTACCCAAGTTAAAGAAGGTTATATCAAAGGAGATCAGACTAAACACATAGCACCAAAATTCTTCTTCGCACATGATCTTCAAGAACAAGGCGTAGTCTGTAATCCCCTAGAAAATCTAACGCGATACAGTGGCGGAAACACTGTAGAGTCGGGATTAAAACACACTGTAAATATGTCTTAGTAAAATTAAAATGGTAAAGTCAAACAATAGGCCTTAAATAAAATGGTCAAAATTTAAAACAATCCACAAAAGAGGTTTGAACAATCCATAGGACATAATTATAAAAATAAATAAGCAGGATCCACACTGCTCGCTAGCCCACACCCAGAACACGTATACCTGCCATGTTAAAACATAACAGCCACAATCAGTGGGGAGCAACGCCAACGTTCTCCCAGCCGTATAACAAGATTTTAAAACTGTAATTACTAATATAGAAAAATAGTAAAAAGGAAAACAGTAAAACATCATATTAAAATAAGTTTTCAGTGCAAGACCAAAATATTAAAATGGGTTACCGAAGAAACATAAAAATATTTGCCAACCTGCAAACCAATTTATATCGATAACAATAAAAATATTCAAAATGCCGTTATGGATAGGATTAATGTAGAATCTAGACTTTCACTAGGACAATACTAAAAACTAGCTTCGAGAACTTAGTCAAAACAAATCAGACTTCGGTCTCTAACTAGGCAACTCAACCATAACAGGACTGCGTGCAGCGAGGTCCTGGTTTAAGTAGTGCACATCCCTCCTAGATACAAACCATATCCAGTTCAACCCGACGCGACTTACACGATGCGATATCTAAGTTTAAGGTAAGCATACACCCTCCTGAACACAAACCATGCTCAGTTCAACGACCAATGTGTCTCAACATAGACACACCAACTTTATAGTTGATGGCAAAACGTACATCCCAGACTATATTACTCTAAACCCACACTTTTCCTTATTCCATAACTCCAAAACAATCCATTATCGATATTTAAAAGATGTATTCATTATAAACAATATGAGGACAAAAGAAGTAAACATTTATATTCTAAAAGAGGGAACTTTCTATTTTAGGAAACTTCTATTTTTAGAAAATTTACCAAAAATAGCATCATATCAAAATAGCAAAATACTAGTTTATACTATTAACACATTTTTAGCAAACGATATAGATTTATAAAACTAGTACTTTCGGCCTTAACGATATTAATTACCAAAGTGAACATTTAATTTGATGAAATTACTAAAATATCGTATAAGCGTTATAAAATGATTAAAAAAGTCTTAAACAATTTAATATTACTAATTAGGGTGTTTTCAAAAGTTAAAAAGCTAAAATTCCCTAATTATTATTAGTTTCGACAATAAAATTATAAATAGGATTTTACGGCAAACACTAAATTAAATATTTGAGCGTCTTTATTTAATTAAACCAACAAATATATTTAGAGTATGTTAATGGATGATTTAACCCTTAAGTTTCAGATTTAAATACTTTCAAAATTGCTGGAAAAATAACTCTTTTAGGTAAGACGAAACATTTTAACGATAAATCACAATTTGTCCGAAAATCAATACTTATTAATTAAAGACTTTAATAAATAGTAAAAAAATTACGTAAAATAGTTAAAATATATTTATGGACATTCTGTCCTGAATTTTTTTTTTCCAGAATCCTAAAACTCGATTTTTAAAGCGTTTCCTCGTTAATCGTCCAATCTCGACAATAACGATTAATACAAATAGTAATTACAAAACGATTTAAGTATTAATATCCAAAAATTATTATTAAACCTAAAAATCACGATTTTCCAGAATCTACCATTTTTCCAGATTTCCAAAAATTCCAGATTTAATAAATCCCGTCAAAACCGTCTTTAAAACCCGTTTTCACGATTAACGATTCCATTAATAAAACTTATCGTTCCTAACATTTTATTAAGGCACTAAAAATCATAAAATTACATTTTAATATGAAATCATCAGAATCATAAATTTTTCCAGATTTAAACCAAAGACAAGAAATCGAGAATTTAAACAACAAAAACGGTTTTAACGATAAACGATGATTTAAAGTGATTAATTAATTCATCCACTTAACAATTCCTAAAAATTATGAACAAATTCAGAAAATTCTATTTCACCAGAGAGTTTCACCACGTCAAAAATCAGATTAAAATAAAATGTTTAAGTACTAGAACTAAAAATCGGTTTTTAATCGTTTTCGTCCGTAAACGGTAATAATTCAATAATTGATACCAAAAATATCAGAAAAATACTAAATTATTAAAAATCATCAAAAACAACATTTTTCCAGAATATAAACATATATTACATGTTTAGGCCGAATATTACGATTTTACAAATTAATATAGCAATTTAATCGTTAATCTCGTAAAAGCGATAAAAATACCGAATCATACAAATTTTAAACTTTTAAATTTTTTTCCAGAATTCGTGACATACATATATTGCCAAAATAAAACATAAAAATATATACATGCAAATACTCAATTAAAATCATGCAATACCGAGTAACACCGACGTTACCTTCAATCCAAATCCGAGTCTACGATAAATTCGTCGGCTTCGGGGTCGACCAAGAATCCTAAATCACATGACATACATGGTACAAAAATACCATGAGAAAACTAAAAGAATCAAGGTAAATAACAATCGGAAATAACATCGATTATTACCTTAACGAAGGGGAAAGAGAGACGATAATTTAGAAGGCAAAAATAGGACGATCAAAGCTTGATTATGGACAAAAATGGGTGCTGAAAATGGGCAGGAACACCAGCCAAAAAGAGGGAGAAAGAAAAGGTTTTTGCTAAAATAAAATGGAAGAATGAATAAAGAGGAAAATGTGAAGAGATATGGAATGAATGGTGACTTACAAGTTGATGAAAACTAGGTACATTCACCTCAAAAATTCAACCAAGAGTGAATGTGAGAGGAGTGTGAAGAGTTTGTATTAATCCACCAAAATGAATGAAGAAAGAAATAAATATCTAATGTTTAACATAATAAAATGAAGTGTATAAAAAAAATGTAGTAGGGGTGAGCCAAGAGGGGTCACGGTCCAAAATGTGGGAAAATGTCCCAAAATAATTTGTAGGTTGATAAAAAGAAAATCGTAAAATTGTTAAAGGTATTTCAAAGCAATTCGAGTAAACCTCGCGTAAGAAAATAATTATTCGCGAAACTTCGCATTAAAATCATAATGGCTACTCTTTAGTAAACAAAAATATTTCTTAGTTGAAAATATTATACAAATGTATTTAAACATTTTTAGGAAGAGGAATAACTTAAATCCGAGCTTAAAGACGTTAATTCGTAAAGAAATAGAATTCCTCGCGGAAAATAAATAGTTTACGAGGAAAATCAAATAAATGGATTTAAAAGAATTAAAAATCTTTTTAAAATATAAATAAATATCATTAAACTCAACAATGAAAATAGATCTTAGTAAAATGATGAAATATGAGGCCGAAAAGTGACAGAGTTAAGACGGAGTCCTAACGGAAAGAATAAAAATGCTTAGGAAAAATAGCGGGTGTTACATAGTCAATATCCAACAAATTCGTTCAAATGAAAATTTAGTGGATTTATTGACAAAATCATTGCCATCAAAGCAATTCCAAGAACTCGTTCGCCAGGTTGGAATGTGCCGATTGAAAGATAACTGTTGAATTAGGGGGGGGGGTATTATATGTGTTGCACTCTTTTTCTCTTCATCAGGTTTTATCCCAATAGGTTTTTACTGACAAAGTTTTTAATGAGGTGGCATCATCCAACATTGTGATACATTTGGGTGATATTTTCAGGGGGGGGGGGTATTGAACAATATTAGGGGTGAAAATCTCAACCCATGGTTTTCTCTGCAAACATCCCTTCACCCATGATTTGCAACAGTGGTTATGGAAGAAATTCCTTCCATGCATTAAATGTATGGAAGAAATCTCTTCCAAACACTGATTACGTATACAGTGTATTTGTACAATAAATACATGATCTAATAAATGAGAAAGGACACCGACTCTCAATTTTTCTCTTTCAATACTTATTTCTAAACAAAGATAAGGATTAAGTCATTAGTCACAAGGACGAATTTGTCCGTTCCGCGGATTACGGCGACAACCTGTTGTATTTTGCGCATAACTTTCTCTAAAGAACTTCGATTAAGACGATTAAGGTGGCGTTGGAAATATAAGAAAAAGATGTAAAACTTTAATTTTATGACCAAAAGCCAAAAATGTATTTATCATGTCTTAAAATGAACAAAGATGTAGCCTAAGTTTACTAGTGATGGATTGATAAATAGGTAATTATGGGCGGAGTTTAATGAGTTCATAAATGTTTATAAATTCATGAAAATACGGGGTGTTACACAAATTCAGTCTGTTGGAACAAGAAAGCAGTATTTATACATGGGTCTTGATCTTGAAACACCTTCAAGTTACGCAGTTTCCATATGCTCCATAGAATGGCGACAAATTAAATGTCCATGTATTCATTGCTACGTGTTTTACTGAAGAAGATTATCCATCGAGCAACCCATTCCTTAATGTCAATGACCCGCACACCATCAAATCTAAGCCTAAGGAAACTTGTTGCCTAAATCTCTTAGTGAAAGGGCAATCACGGAATAAATGATCCAGCGACTCCGTAGCAGAAGGTGTTGTACACAACGAGCATAACATTGAATCACCAAGGCCTCTTTATTTGAATTAAATGCCAATCGGGATAGCATCATACATGAGTTTCCATAGAAAAAAATTTCCATTTTGCAGGCCCCCGGATACTCCATAAGTCAGACTTAGAGAAATTCAAGACAATAGTACTACCAATACTGTGAGTGAGAAGCGGTTTTATATTATTGTTAAAGGCTTTTTTATAACCACTTTTAGAATTGTAATTACCAGATGGGGTATGAATCAAGTAAAAGTTATCCTCATATGGAAGAAGAGGCCTTGGACAGCTCATAATTTGAATAACTCATTCAGCTTCATAGAATTGTTACACATTCTCTAGAATCCAATTTCCTGAAATTATCAATCAGGGTTGTGAAGGAGTAATATGAAGGGAGATTGTCAGCGGCCACCTTTTATATAGATGTATGGTCATTAGCCCATTTAACCCTTAATGGATCAAAGCTACTCGGGTTTCCTGATAGCCAAGCAATAGAGTCCCGGAATAGCTCAAACCTCCACGAGATTCCATTCCAACCCCAAGATGATTTAGGTTGCGTCTTAACACCCACCTCAAGGCTGGGATATGGGAGGCACTTATATTTGGCTTCAAAAAGACAACCAAGAAGAGAATGAGGTTGTTTGACAATTTTTCAAGCTAACTTACCCAACAACATATAGTTTAAAGAGTTTATGTGTCGGATGCCAAGGCACCCCCGACTTGCGGGAGACAGATATGATTAGAACTTCACCAATGGATAGTACGAGCATTTCTAGTACCAATAACATGTTTATTTTATTTGCCACACTTACCAGTATGCGGAATACCTATATGAAGTAGACAAAGAGGGAGGCTAGTATGGATGAAATGAGAGTAAGCCGTCCAGCTGGCGAAAGAAGATTACCATTCCAAGACGAGATTCTTTTAGTGACTCGTACGGATAAGTCGTGTCACCGTAATTAAAAAAAACCTAAATTATAACTAACTGGTAGCTAATGATAAGTAGGGACGATTCCGCAGAAGGCAGGTTGAAAATTATAAGTTAGTCAATTAAATTATCGAATCACAATTATAATGATTTTGGGTGAATTGACGGTTTAATATAAACTAAAGATAATCCTCCGTTCATAATCTTTTGCCCCATTTCATCATTATTTGTAAGGGGTATTTTAATGAAACGGGGTAAAAGATAGTGAAAGTAGGTAGTAACTAAGAAAATAAAAATATGAAATTAATCAAATAAAGAAAATCACCAGAGTCGTCGGATCACTATGATTAAAACAAGCATATATACGATTTCCAAATAATCAGTTAAGACGAGTTAAAGGATATCGACATGGTCCTCTCGGTTCATTAGTCATCCTAGAAGTCACCTAACAAGCTCTCGCTTCGTATTAGGGATTTCTATCGATTACAACAGGTCTAATTCGTTTCCGGACTTTCGCTACGTAGGTCAAGGTTACGAGATACAAACAATCAATTAAGACCTATAATTAATTACCCATCGTTATAATGTTGCAAAAGCGAACTCATAAAAGTCAATTATTTAGTTATCACATATAACTTCGGTTAAATTTGTAGTTCACCTAAACTCTGGTGACGAAAAATTAGCTAAGCATATTTATGATAAGAATGATGCTAATAAATGAAACATGAAGAAGAAAGAAACTAGCCGGATGAATGTGAATGAATAAAAAGGAAAACAGAAAAGAAAAGAAAAGTTACAGGAAATAGAAAAATTAAAAAGAGAAGAAATAATAAAAGTAACAGTAATTGAGAAAAAGATTAGGGGAGAAAAGGAATTATCAAAATTGAATAGCTAATTAGAACGGAGACGGAGAATAATAATAATAATAATAATGAAAATCGAGTCTTGACGAAATTGAATAGCTAATTAGAACGGAGATGGGAATAATAATGAAAATCGAGTCTTGACTGAAATAGTAAATACTGGAATTCTGAGAAATTTAATACTGTTGTGTGCCAAATTTGGACCGTTTTTCCTCCCATTTAGACCCGTTTTTCCTCCGTTTTGCGAGACTAGAGTGCGATTATCGCCATATTTTGAGTAATTCTCGCATTAGTGTCTCTCCTTTGCATTTTACGTGTTTTTAGTAGTTTTTTGTCTATTTTTGATAGGATTTTTGACCGAAAACGTATCCGAGCTTTATGAGCATGAAAGCGAGAGATACAATCCAAAGAGCAAAGCACACGACTGAAAGTTCAAGTATCCAATCGATCGACAAAGAAAGAGACCGGAAAAGAGGCGGAAGATCACTGGGTGAAGTTTCACCCGATGAGTGATCGCTTCCCAATCGGATCGGTCGTTAACGAAGGACGGGGGATCAAAAACAATATTTATAAGACTCGAGATGACACACAAAAACAAACGAGTATTCGTGGTAAGTCGAGGTCGGTCCACAGGGAACGGAGGAATTGACGAGTTTAAAGCGATGTGTTTGATGTCTAGGGGGGGGGTTTCTAAGGGTCGAGACTATGGTCAAGTCTATGGTCGAGTCTATGCTAGAGGAATCAGTACGAGAATAGCTAGGGGTAATTAATCTAGGGAAAGGCGTTGGGGAGAAGTCGGGATTCGGAACATGGAATGTAAGAAGGTCGGGATCGAGTTTTTGTTGCAACATTGATAAAGGGAGAATGCCACCTTTCGGTTTCTTCACCCAACCCACCTAAAAACCCGCTTTCGCGGCGAAGAAGGGTAAGTCACTTGTTATGGTAATTTCTACCCCGAGTTTCCCCATATTGATAGAAATGAGTCAAGGTCGGTCTAGTTGGCCGGACTAAAACAACAAAGACACAACAACCACAAACAAGGTAAACCAACATGCAAGCAACCCACCAATACCCCTAAATTCAAATAATCCAAGTCTTCATCCCTAAACCCCCAACAAGAAATCTACTCACTAATCATAATGAAAGAAAACAAAACATTAACTATGGAGAAACTATCTAAAGCATGCATATTAACTAGATCTAAGGAAACCAACAACAATATAATGAGAAAACTACAATCTAACAATTACCCACTAAACTATGAGACTACCAAATTAATCTAAGGAATAATCTAGAACAACATGAACAAGATCTAAACAAACTAACTACACTAAGAGAATCTAAGCTAGATAATAATGAGAAAACTAAATTAAATCTAGACTAGAGATAAGAGAGTGGAAAGAAATGTACCAATTGTGAAGATCTACAAGAAATAAGAAGTTTGCATGGATAAAGGTTGAAGCGTTGATGGATAGAGTGAAGAACTTGTCACTAATCCTTCAATAAATCCACAAATCTTCAATAAAACTTGAATAATCTCCTTACAAACTTGTAATCTAGAGAATTGATGATAGAAACTAAGTAGATCTACTACTAATTACTATGTAAACTACTAGATTACTAGAGAATTACTACTAAATTACTACTAATGGTGATGATACTACACTATACTAATGGAAACTACTAGATGAATACTAATCTAATGAAGGATGCTACACTAATGGATGGTTGCCTACTACTACTTGGATCCTTCTACTACTTCTATGCTTGGGCAACAATCTAGGGTTACATATATATAGTAATCCTCTTAATGGGTATTTAACCTAAAGCCCAAATCCAACTCTTGCTTCATTAGTGAGACAATCTCCCTCAACATCTTCATAGGGTGAAACTTTGCCCTGCGGTCTTGACAGTAATTCTCACCGGGTGAAATTTCACCCGGTCAGATTTTCTTCCTTTTTTTTGGGTTTTTGGCTCTTCTTTCCATTGGGCAAAATTTCACCCGGTGGGCGAAATTTCGCCCGGTCGTTTCGCCCGGTGGAGAGTTCTCGGAAAATCTTCGGGGAGGCGTTTTTACCGTCGGGTGAAATTTCGCCCGGTGGTGTCTCACCGGGTGAAATTTCGCCCGGTCATTTCATTGGCCTCGTTTCTTGTCTCATTCTTCGTTAATTGATTGGATGGCTTTAAACTTTAAGTTGTGTGCTTTACTCTTTGGACGGTATTCCCTTCTCTTGTGCTCGTGGAAGCTCGATCGTGATTTCGGTGCAAAATCCTATCAAAATCGATAGAAAACTACCAAAAACACGTAAAACGCACAAGAGGAACGCTAATGCGAGAAGTACACAAAATATGGCGATAATCGCACTCTATACTCGCAAAACGAGGTAAAAACGGGTCTAAATGAGAGGAAAAATGGTCTAAATTTAGCACACAACAATTCTCCCACAGTAAACCGTTGCTCGTCCTCGAGCAAAGACCTAAAAAGAAATTACATACTGTAGACACCCGCATTTTGCCTGCTAGTGTCTATAGCAGTTCCCGACAAAACACCCGATGATGATCGGACGTAAACGTGACTTAATACGCTGGAATACGGACTCGGAATCAATAGTATCCGACGTGGGCATTTAGCGGAGTGCAAATCTCTCAAAACCGACCTCAAATCCAGGCCCAGTGGGCCGTTTCCAATAAAAGGAGACTAATTTGGGTCAAAATCGTCACCGGAAATAAAACCGTCTTTTAGCGACCGAGTCAAAACCCGGTCAAAGTCGAATCCCGAGACGAACCAGCCTCACAATATGTCCAAATACACAAAATGAATCAAGTCACAATAACCAAATCATTCAAAAAAAGTCAACAAATCATTCCTAAAATATCTCGTCCAAATTGATCCACTTGGTCGAGTGGAGCCTCAAAAAACGGACCAGATTCATTTCTGAAGGCACTCGACCGAGTGCACTAGGGCACTCGATCGAGTGACCCTAAACCGGGGTCCTCCCTATAAATACCCCATCACATCAATTCATTTGAGAAGGTTTTTTCCAACCCTTTCAATCCTCATTCAACCTAACCAAACACACCCTAACTCATCCTACATATCTCGACACTCCCGCGCACACGCCGCTACTACGAGTTCGTTTCCGAGGCCATTTAAGCATGTAGGTTGAGGGTGTCATCAAACCCCGTTTCTTTTTCTCCCTTCTCTTTTTAACGTTTATATATATATATATTATGTATAATTATTATTATTATTATATATATATATATATTATTATTATTATTACTAACCGCTAACACTAACATTTTAATTTCGTGTATACTAACTCTCTAATCTAACACTTTTATTTATCGCAATCTAACATTTTTTATTTATTGTATCTAACACCTAACATTTAATTTCATCGTTTACTAATTTTTATCCTTTCGTCATTAACATATTAATACCGTGTATACTTACCAACAAAACTATTTTCAAAACGATCCGTGCAACGTCCGTTGAGGCTAAATTGATGATCGTAGGCCTTAAGGCCGAATTACGATATTAAAATGCCGAGGACATAAGCTTGCGACGACGGTCGAAATTTTTGGGTCGAATATGTTTAATTACGAATTCCGCCTAAAGTCTATTTAATCCCTTTACAAGTCGTATTGGAGGTGGCGCCCTTCGAGGTGCGCCGCCCTAAACACTTAAGGGCGTAATAGATCGCGGTGATTTGTCGTTAAATATGTCCGACATCATTTTTCAAAATATTATTCTAAATAATCATCGACAAATCGGATTAGGACGAAACCCTTTGACGCCGAATTAATTGTCACATGATCCGAAAGGATTGATTACGGCATTATGACGCGGAGGGAATCGATATTTGTTCTAGTCCGATCAAACTCGATTTTGCAACTTTGCTTTAAATACTAGATATCGGTTCTATAACCGAATGTCGAGTGTGACGAGCCATCGAGATTTAAACTAATATAAATTGGACAATATTTATATTTAGTGTAATTGCATCTCGATTCAAAAACATAAAAGCTATAGAATGGGTCGTTTTAAAACACCAATTAAACACCCGTACAGAGGGCACTCGATCGAGTGCACAAGGCCACTCGATCGAGTAGCACTACAAAAATCGGGCAGTAGCTCCTCTAAGGGTTCACTCGATCGAGTCCTTGCCATGACTCGATCGAGTGGGTCCCTTTGTTCAAAATAAACCGAGCGCTTTGATCATCATTTGAGCCTCGTCATTTTTTTACGACTTTTAGTCGACACGTGTAAAGTCAATCACGTGATCCTATTTTTCAAAACTCATGCATATCATATCACTTAAAACGACTTTGATCGACGCTCTCGCACTATTAATCTTGTGTCGACGACTCTTTAGTCGTATCCGACACATGATTAATTTAGACTGTATTCCTCGATGTGATAAGTCGGGACAAGGCATCGAGATTTGGGATCGGGCTAGCACCACGTCTAGGTTCCATATCTCCGTCCTCCGTTTAATACACAATATAATGTGTATTTAATCGAAGTTCGTCCGTTTGCAGAACTTACGGTCTAATTTATATTTATTATATACGGGTCCGTTTCTAGTTAACGTTTACCATTTCCTATTCGATTATTCTATTTTATTGCTCGTTGTATTGTGAATTCCGGGTTGTATTCCTCCCGTGTAATTTGTAATTTATTTACGAGTTTTCTATTTTCGATATTTGCCATTTATTGCCTTAAATGAAACATCACATGCTAAATCACTTTGACGTGAATCAAGATGCATTAAAATGACGTAGCTAACCCATAATTCGCATGCTTAGCCCGAAAATGTTGTTTGCATATCATTTAGTCATTTCACTAGCGCGCGTACACGAACACGAACGATGTCTTAGTAGAGGCCGCCATGTGCGGGCGGGGTTGGGTGTCCTTAGTGGGCTTCCCAACACGTACCCTCACCCCTTACTCAGAACCTTGGTTTCCGGATGCCCGAAACCATTGGCACACGAGAGTCATTCTATATACGAAAGTCGGTTTAAACGGTATCGATATTGCAATGCAAAGGGACGAGCCCCATAAACTCTGAAATCGAAGTGGGCCGTACTTTGTGTACAACCCATGACGACATAGAGTGGGCTCGTATGGTTCCGAATAACCACAAAATTTGGTGGCGACTCCATTTTGACTTAAGTTTCGAACCCGAGAACAATCTCACCACGAGATTCATTCGCCTACCCAAACCTGCGCGTGGCCGCGTCGGGGTAGACCTACGTCATGTCCACAATTTGGTGACTCCGCTGGGGATACCTGATGTACCACATGTCATCGGGGTTCCTAGGGTGAGACTCGAAGAGAAATCGTTCGTATATTAGTGTGCGCGCATTAGTTTAATGATTCATGCATAACCCAATTTTGCCCGGGCCGGTTACTTGTGATCGACGTCCCACTATACCACGGTGCATTCCTACATGGGTGCGCTAAAGACTTCGATGGCGGAACTCGTCTGGGTTTTGCGGCATGTCCTAAGACCAAATCGACTTAGGGAGTCCGTCCCGATTCACGAGAATGCCATCGTTGTTGGTATAGACCCTATTTTGACCGACCGAGACTTAGTGTAAAGCATACATAAGCGTCGTTGTAATGCTTGCTTGACTACGTGCTACTTGGTTTCCGTGTCATTTTTTTCAAAAACCGTCATTTCAAAAAATGCATCTTTCCAAAAATACCAAATTTTGAAAAACCCGAAATACTGTCCGTTTCGGGACCCGTCTTTTCAAAATATCCAATTTTCAAAATTCGGAATGCAGCCGAAACTTAGACTTACGATTTGACTCAAAATAGCCTATTTTCTAGCCGGCATGCTGTCCATTTCAAAATTCGAATTTCTGATCCACCATTCGATTTTCGAATTTTCAAATTCCATTTCGATTTTCAAATTTCAAAATTCCATTTCGATTTTTTTTTCAGACCCTCGAGATGTGATTCTCGATTTTCAAATCTCCGAGATGCCGTTTTCGATTTTCAAATCTTCGGGATCTTATTTTCGATTTTCAAATTTTTGGAAATTTATTTTTCGATATTCAAATTTTCAAAATTCCAAATATTCAACTTATCAAAAAAAAAACTCGGCCCTGTCGGCATGCTGCCAATTTCAAAAGAGAGGATCGTCTCCTCAATTTTCAAAACGCGAAATTACTCGCAACCATTCTAACATTTCAAAATGCCCGATCCTATTGGCCCACTACCAATTTCAGGACCGTCCTCTCAATTTTCAAAATTCAGTCATTTTTCAAAAACCTTCCTTATTTTAGGACCTACCGTAATCCGTGTTTTGGGTCTTTTCGTAATACGTCGAAGGTCTTTAGCGTCGAAACTCCATCGATCCTACATCACGGGTTTCTTCCCCATCCTAGTCCGCCTTTTCCTAAAGGCATAACCGACCAACACGAGTCATACACTCATAAATGGAAGGTTCGTCCATACACTCGAGTCCTAACTAGAAAGTCACACGCGATCTTTCCCTCTGACAGGACGGTCCCCACGACCTTTCCTAAGGGAATTTTGCCCATCTTTCAATCCGTTAGTCGAGTCATCCCAATTCAAGTCCTTTAACTTAAGGGTCTACCCTAATCACAGGGTCTATCCTTATTAAAGTCAAGTCAAGGGTCTCTAGCGTTGAAACTCTGCTGATCTTACATCGCGAGTTTCTTCCCTTACCCCGTCTGCCATTCCTCGAGGCCGAGTCAACCTTTTACAAGGCATAACCCTATAACAAAAGGTTTGTGGTCCTTACATCTAAGGGTCACTGGTCCGATACTCGAGTCTTAACAAAATCTTCGATCCCACTCGGGGGCTACCCTTTAGCAGAGCGATCAATCACGGTTGCTCTAAGGGTCAGGTCCTACACGTGTTGTCTCACGTAACCCGCTTTTGAGTCACTTAGATGCCACACCATCTGAGTCCAATCAGGGTCTTTAGTCTCAGTCGGGGGCTGTCCTCTAACCGAGCAGTCGACCACGGTCACCCTAAGGGGTACTTTACGTTCATCATACACCAGCGTCCTTATGATGCTTTTCTTCGAGTCGTAACTATGCTACGAACACCCGAGTCTCCTAAAGGTTTAGGTCGCCACGGTTGGTCCAAACACGTGACGCGGTCAAACACGATCGCCCCATTTTCGAACTTACCCTCGTGCAGCTTGAGTCTCATCGTCGAGTCCAAGCCAGGGTTGTTACCTCGTCTAGGTCAACGTTCGAGTATCACGGTCCAAGAATCTTTGTCGACCCGTCACCCCGGGCCATGTCTAGTTTGACTCCCTCTCTTGCATTCGCGCAAAGTCGAGTTTAAGCGAGTCGTGGCACCTGTCGTTTCCTCCAATCAAGGACCTTACCAAAAAGAAACGACCAACCAAGTATCCGAAAGTCCGGATTCGATTCGAGTCTAAGTCTGAGTCCGAGTTTAGGATATCCTAAATCCTCTTTTCAAAGTCAGAGTCAGAGTCAACTGTATTCTGTCCTCTTTTCAAAATTCAATAAAATCAACTTTTTCAATCTCTCATATATGCTTCCCTTATGTGTTTCCGAGAACATGATGAACACCATCATACACTGTGAGCACATGCACGTGACTATTATAGGCACATCTATAATGACTGTAGGAATTGAGGCCCGTGTTTTCCTTTACCTGTTCCATGTCTGGTATAGAAAGCCACAAAACTACCCTTAACAGGAGCAGTATCAAATCATATGACAAATATAGGTAGTCTCCTAGTTTGGGTTCAAGACGGGAGGCAAGCCCATTTCCCACAATAAACACCCCTCCAATAAGACTAACCAATCCCTACCTTAGGCGTTTAGTCTGACCAGAAGCAAAAAAGAAGCATCGTGACTCTATAGGCTTGATGCCAAAAAAAACCCAACTCGGGACGATGCTCCCACTAAGCCTGCTCGGAATTATAATGACAATACCGAGATCCAAATCACCATGCTTACCGTAGAGTACTCCATCGCGAGTTGCACTCACACAAACACCAACTAGGCTTACACCTTCCAAAGGTTTAGCTCCACAAGCCTAATCCAACCGATGGGCCCACCCCCATATCCACCCACAACACCATAGGAGGGGATTACTAAAAAAAAAAAAAAAGTGGACAAAAAAAAATCAAAAGTCCAAGGAAAAAGCAAAAGGCCCAAAACAAAAGAGCTGTCCGTGATAAAAAAAGAACTATAAACATTCCCCGACCAGATACGGTCATCTCCTCGACCAGAGTACGGTCAATTCCTCGACCGGGGCTAAGAGGTCAACCCAAAAAAAACAAAAAAATTCAAATACCCATGACCGTGGTCAACGGTCAGCTCAAGTGAAAGTCCCTTGACCGGGGTACGGTCAATTCAAAAAATATCAATGCCCATACCATCAAATAGGGAAGAAACAATCAAGTTGGTCAGCTAACACCACACTTAGCCTTCCCACATTGCAACCCTCAAGACCTTCCCAAGACCTAGGCTAAGAGACAGCCCACAATTTTGAGGATTCAAGCTCCATAGGATACACCCTAACCATTAGGGCCAGACATGGAAGTCAGATCCCGCATCATCAAACCTACCCCGATCGAAGTCCGAGTCATTTTTACTCGACTTCCCCCTTTCCTACAACATTACAATACCTTACCCTCGAAGCCTTAGGGTCCACAAAATCGAGCTCCAGATTTCGAATCATCAAAGCCACTTGCAACCTAGCTCCACATTTCCAAAAATATCCAAACCAGTTACCAGCCCCAAACACGGGAACTTAACCTGCAGTCGGCATAGAACATGCCCAAATAGTTCACACCACCTCTGGGGGCTACCCCGGAGAACGCTCACAGTCACGGGATCAACATCCTAACTGTTCCAACCCTTTGATCAGGACATCATTGGGAATTCACCTAGCCTACACCATCGTTATGGCTAGTTACACACAAAGCCCTAATAAACTAGGCAACATAATATATCTTCCAATCCACTGAACTACGGCTTGGTTTGATTTCACTACACGTGAATACGTAGGCAACCTTTCAACAAGGGCACAACCACCCACATTGACACATATTCAAAAAGCACCATCATTCCTGTCACGACACTGTCATGTTCTTAGCAGCTAGCTTTGTCGTCCTGGGGGCTTCTCTTAGGCAGAAGACCTCCATCCTTTCACAAAATCCAAATGACTTTCAAAAAAATAGCCTCCTTTCTATAGTGTGTCCTAGTACTCGGCTCAGCCGAAGACGAGAATCTGTCGGGACTCGATGCGACACCCACTTTGGGAATGTACCCCAAAATCAATAATTCAAAAAAAAAGCACTAGACTATAGCATTGCTACTGCTAAGCCTTGTCATGCAAAAACAGTCTCATTACAGACTACTGCAATCCCCATATTACACATTCTTCCCATTTTGATGTTCGACCGTGTTGCCACTCGCCTAGGCTACGGAATAGCGCAGCTTAAGAGTCTTGTCGTCTTAGGTGGCCTACCCCCTGAGTCACGGTCCAACCCCTCGAGAGTCCAGAGTCGAGTCTGTTGGTATGTCTCTCTTCAAAATTCTTGCTTTGAAATTTGCAAAACTTAGCCATTTGAGAAAATCCTTTTCGACAAGGTCAAATTTCGGTCTATTTAAACTGCAAATTTCTTTTCTACCCCTTTCAATTTTGAAAACCTATCTCCTAGCACGTGAGTTGCTTTCAGGACTTCGATTTCAAAACTAAGCAAAAATCATTTTCCCAGCGCAAGCCAGTCTATAGATGCTAACTGCATTTCCTATGTGCTATCTTGCTATATACTATGCCTGCTATTTCTGCCTATGTATCTAACATTTTAGGTGTCAGCTAGTGCTTCCTAACGGAACACCAAAAGCGGTGTTTCTCCTGGAATGCTACATCCAAGACGTGACGTGTCGGCATACGGGTACACCCAAGACTTCAGAAGCAAGTCCCCGTGCAGCTACTTTACTCCCTAGCATGAGTCGGTGTTTCACCTAAATATCACATGCAATTACAGGTACACCTAGGACTTCGAAAGCAAGTCCGACTCCCCACGGAGCTATCATCATCAAGACAGGTATGACCCTCTACTTATGGCTGGCGAGCCCTTCACGCAAGTCTAATGGACTATAAACGACCCGACCGGAAGGCTGCCAGGTCGTAATCCTCGATTGGCCTGGTAGCTACTCTGACTTTCGCCTTGTCCTAGCCTCAGTCAGAGTGGGGGCTCTGTAGACACCCGCATTTTGCCTGCTAGTGTCTATAGCAGTTCCCGACAAAACACTCGATGATGATCGGACGTAAACGTGACTTAATACGCTCGAATACGGACTCAGAATCAATAGTATCCGACGTGGGCATTTAGCGGAGTGCAAATCTCTCAAAACCGACCTCAAATCCAGGCCCAGTGGGCCGTTTCCAATAAAATGAGACTAATTTGGGTCAAAATCGTCACCGAAAATAAAACCGTCTTTTAGCGACCGAGTCAAAACCCGGTCAAAGTCGAATCCCGAGACGAACCAGCCTCACAATATGTCCAAATACACAAAATGAATCAAGTCACAACAACCAAATCATTCAAAAAAAGTCAACAAATCATTCCTAAAATATCTCGTCCAAATTGATCCACTCGGTCGAGTGGAGCCTCAAAAAACGGACCAGATTCATTTCTGAAGGCACTCGACCGAGTGCACTAGGGCACTCGATCGAGTGACCCTAAACCGGGGTCCTCCCTATAAATACCCCATCACATCAATTCATTTGAGAAGGTTTTTTCCTACCCTTTCAATCCTCATTCAACCTTACACATATTAAACCTTCAAACCTTCATCACCCTTGAGTTCTAGGCACTCATACATACACACACATACAATCAAAACTCGAGATCAAAACTCGCCAAAGACCCGAGAGCATCCTCTCCCTAACCAAACACACCCTAACTCATCCTACATATCTCGACACTCCCGCGCACACGCCGCTACTACGAGTTCGTTTCCGAGGCCATTTAAGCATGTAGGTTGAGGGTGTCATCAAACCCCGTTTCTTTTTCTCCCTTCTCTTTTTAACGTTTATATATATATATTATGTATTATTATTATTATTATTATTATTATTATTATTATTATTATTATTATTATTATATATATATATATATATATATTATTATTATTATTACTAACCGCTAACACTAACATTTTAATTTCGTGTATACTAACTCTCTAATCTAACACTTTTATTTATCGCAATCTAACATTTTTTATTTATTGTATCTAACACCTAACATTTAATTTCATCGTTTACTAATTTTTATCCTTTCGTCATTAACATATTAATACCGTGTATACTTACCAACAAAACTATTTTCAAAACGATCCGAGCAACGTCCGTTGAGGCTAAATTGATGATCGTAGGCCTTAAGGCCGAATTACGATATTAAAATGCCGAGGACATAAGCTTGCGACGACGGTCGAATTTTTTGGGTCGAATATGTTTAATTACGAATTCCGCCTAAAGTCTATTTAATCCCTTTACAAGTCGTATTGGAGGTGGCGCCCTCCGAGGTGCGCCGCCCTAAACACTTAAGGGCGTAATAGATCGCGGTGATTTGTCGTTAAATATGTCCGACATCATTTTTTCAAAATATTATTCTAAATAATCATCGACAAATCGGATTCGGACGAAACCCTTTGACGCCGAATTAATTATCACATTATCCGAAAGGATTGATTACGGCATTATGACGCGGAGGGAATCGATATTTGTTCTAGTCCGATCAAACTCGATTTTGCAACTTTGCTTTAAATACTAGATATCGGTTCTATAACCGAATGTCGAGTGTGACGAGCCATCGAGATTTAAACTAATATAAATTGGACAATATTTATATTTAGTGTAATTGCATCTCGATTCAAAAACATAAAAGCTATAGAATGGGTCGTTTTAAAACACCAATTAAACACCCGTACAGAGGGCACTCGATCGAGTGCACAAGGCCACTCGATCGAGTAGCACTACAAAAATCGGGCAGTAGCTCCTCTAAGGGTTCACTCGATCGAGTCCTTGCCATGACTCGATCGAGTGGGTCCCTTTGTTCAAAATAAACCGAGCGCTTTGATCATCATTTGAGCCTCGTCATTTTTTTACGACTTTTAGTCGACACGTGTAAAGTCAATCACGTGATCCTATTTTTCAAAACTCATGCATATCATATCACTTAAAACGACTTTGATCGACGCTCTCGCACTATTAATCTTGTGTCGACGACTCTTTAGTCGTATCCGACACATGATTAATTTAGACTGTATTCCTCGATGTGATAAGTCGGGACAAGGCATCGAGATTTGGGATCGGGCTAGCACCACGTCTAGGTTCCATATCTCCGTCCTCCGTTTAATACACAATATAATGTGTATTTAATCGAAGTTCGTCCGTTTGCAGAACTTACGGTCTAGTTTATATTTATTATATACGGGTCCGTTTCTAGTTAACGTTTACCATTTCCTATTCGATTATTCTATTTTATTGCTCGTTGTATTGTGAATTTCGGGTTGTATTCCGCCCGTGTAATTTGTAATTTATTTACGAGTTTTCTATTTTCGATGTTTGCCATTTATTGCCTTAAATGAAACATCACATGCTAAATCACTTTGACGTGAATCAAGATGCATTAAAATGACGTATCTAACCCATAATTCGCATGCTTAGCCCGAAAATGTTGTTTGCATATCATTTAGTCATTTCACTAGCGCGCGTACACGAACACGAACGATGTCTTAGTAGAGGCCGCCATGTGCGGGCGGGGTTGGGTGTCCTTAGTGAGCTTCATAACACGTACCCTCATCCCTTACTCAGAACCTTGGTTTCCGGATGCCCGAAACCATTGGCACACGAGAGTCATTCTATATACGAAAGCCGGTTTAAACGGTATCGATATTGCAATGCAAAGGGACGAGCCCCATAAACTCTGAAATCGAAGTGGGCCGTACTTTGTGTACAGCCCATGACGACATAGAGTGGGCTCGTATGGTTCCGAATAACCACAAAATTCGGTGGCGACTCCATTTTGACTTAAGTTTCGAACCCGAGAACAATCTCACCACGAGATTCATTCGCCTACCCAAACCCGCGCGTGGCCGCGTTGGGGTGGACCTAAGTCATGTCCACACATACTACTACTACTAGCTAGACTACGCTAAGCCGGTACGGGGCAATTAACGGGCCCGCTCCGTCCCTTCAACTCACATCGAAATACCCATGAGGTAAGGTACTTCCATGCAAGGCAAGTTGGGGCTTGCTCAAAATGGTGGATGCGACTAATCACACAAAAACACATAACACGAAAGAATAGACGCATCCAAAGCAAAATTAAAACACTGAATCCCTCATCGAGACGGTGGGGAAGACACCGATTACTTACCCAAAACAACAATAAACTTTCAAGATAAATGACCCATGTAAATAAGGACCAAAGCCTAATACTATGACAACTAAGCAATATAAGTGTTGATAACTTAGCCTAGGTCCTCCTAGTCTTCTAAAGGGGTACGACGGGGCATATAACGGAGTGGAAAAAGTGAACCATGGATTCGTTCAACACTGTAGGTAGGTGCAGTCCCGCTCTCTTTGGCTAAGCCAAGAGGGTCGTTCCAAAACTCGAATTTCCTAAATTAGCCCAAATAGAAAAGGTGGAGTGTTTACAATTATTAGGGTGGATCGACTAATCACCGTTATCTTCCTACCTCGGGACTCGGTCCTCTAGTTGGCACTTCACGACGATGAATCGATCGAAGGGTTTTTTTTTCAATAAATAGGAGACGTTTTTGATGATATGATTTTTCATTTGAAGCTCCTTTTCTCTTCTTGTTTTTCATATTTTTGTGCCCTTTTCTCTTGCTTTGGTTTGCCCTTTTTGGCTTTTTGATTTTGATGTGATTCATAACCAAGCTTGGAGGTTATTTTTGTGTAAACTTATTGTGGTGATGTATAGGTGGAGGAAATTAGGTAAGCGAGAACACACGTCATTCCCGGATAACCCACAAAAAGGCGGAAAGAATTTGGACTAAAGGTGCAATGGTCGTTCGAGCAAGGTCACCTAGAAAACGGGATGCGGGAACCAAGGCCTAACTCCTCCATGGTTGGTCAAGGTGGTCAAATGCAAACCCCTAAGTAAACCTCTAGTAGAAAAGGTGAACTCAAGCTAAAGGATCAACAAATTCATTGATTAAGAGTCATTCTACTAGATTAAGGTCCAAAATCTACAATGGGTTATCTACAATGGAATGTAAACTCTTGTAATAAGTTTGTAATCGGGTTTTCGAAAACATTTAGTCCTAGACACTCTATACAAAGGCAAAAAGAACACACGAAAAAGAAAAAGAAAAATTAAGAGAAAACACAAGTAAGGTCATGTACTCCATACTCTATCAACATTCAAGCACACAATCAACCACAACACCCAAAATGCTCAACTCCGAGAGCCTCCAATAGCAACAACCTAACTCCTCTACAAAATTAAAGAAAGAAGGAAGGAAGTTACCAAGCGGATGCTTTCATAATCTCTACAATTCGCGCTTCAAGGTGGTGGTTACCTGTAAGAGTGGAGAACAAGACCGTACACGGGACACGAAAACATAACGAGAACGAGAAAGGAAAAGAGAAAAGAAAGGAGAAAAAAGTTTTTGATTTTTCGAATTTTCAATTTTTTATGGATTTTGAAAAGATTTTTGGCAAAATAAAAGATAGTAGACTCCTCCCCCACACTAAAACTGTACATTGTCCTTAATGGACAAGTAGGGGAAGAACGAAAAAGACGAAAAAGAAAAATCTTTTTGGATTTTTAGGATTTTTCAAATGTTTTTGGGATTTTCAAAATTTTGAGAAAAGAAAAGAAAATGAAAAATGAAGAAAGCGATAAAATAGTGGCGGGCCTAGGTGCAATCACATCACCTAGACCCTAGCCAAGTGGCTAAGAAGTAGAAAAAGAAATAAAAGAGAAGAAAAGAAATAAAAACAAAAGGGTGAAAAATTGGGCATAGGTGTAATCACGTCACCTAGTCCGGATTAAGAAAAATTGAGAAAACTTGATTAGAATTTGGATTTTCAAAAGGGTCAATGGCGTAATCACATCGCCTAAAGACCGGGAGGAAAACCAAGGCCGCTACGGCCACAAAAATACCAATGGGACAATGGGAAAATGGGACAACTTGCAATTTGGTTCGATATAAAACAATCACAACGATTAAAATGCTGGGACAAGGAATAAGGAACAATATCAATTCAAAGATATACAATTGTAAAAGATTGAAGACTCACCAACACAAACCACACAAATACCCACAACAAACACAAACCATATTATCTACCGACTCTTGTAGGGGTGTCTAGGTTGAATAGTCATTTGACGCATAAGAAGCTGTCGGAGTTCCCTCACCGGCGTACTCCCAAACTCCTATTTCCCTCGATTCGGTTAGTCGGAATTCACAGGGACCTGGAGGTAGGTCCCAATTTCGGTTGTTGTAAATATTGGTTAGGTTTTTGTTGGGGACAATTAAGGCACGGCCGTGGCCAAGAGAGACGAGGCGATGGTCAAGTACTTTAAAAATCCAATCAGGGAAGTAGGCCTCGTCAAGCCAGACACGGGGGTCATGTGGTTTGAGATGGTCGGTCGCATAACCCAAATTTCTTGCTATTAAAGTCACAAGACCACCACAGTCGACAGAGGGGCGTTGGTCAATTATAATTTGATGAAAGTGTAACGCCACGACAATAGGTAGATCAAGAGGGTAAGATTTACCGATCAAAGAGTCATATATCAATTGTAAGACACACACAATGAGGTTAATAATATTGTCGGTAGATGGCAAAAGACAGTGGGAAAGAATTTCAGCGAAATAACGGATGGCAGGGTTATGATTTCGGCGGTAAAGCTAGAACTTGGTTCGAAATCACGTTGACCCGGCGCTATGCGCCTCCACAAGTCTCTTTTAGTCGCACTACTTTGCGAATCACTTAGGGGTTTACTTAGTCCGAGACCCGATGAGGGTAAACCTAGAGCTAAGCCAAAGTCGGAAATATTTAAACAGTGATTTCTACAGAAGAGTCTAAATTTAAACTCTCTTGGTGTGGTCGGGTTATCGATAGTAAAGGTACCTAAAAATTCACAAGTCAAGTCTTTATTTGTGCAAGGCACAAAATTAAGCAGCTTACTAGTACCAATCCTAGACGATAACTCTTTAATATCGTTCTTAATTCCTAAAAATTTCGTTGTGAATGGACAAGGCCACCTTGTACTCTGAAAAGCTTTTTCAGAAAAGGTTTGAGCCAAAGGTGTATTAGGACAAGGTGATAGTTTAGCCTTTGAAGACTAACTAGAAGATGAACATTGAAGAGGTTTAGAAGTCGAAGCCATACCTTTTTTTCGCGCGGCTCGTTGAGCTCTTGTCTCCATAATAGTAATTGCAAGAAAAATCCCGAAACTTTAGCTTCTTCCTCTTCAAAAACCTAAGAATATAATCACCAAGTGGTAATGGAATGGAGGTTTGAATGTGAATGGGTATGGAAAGTGGTTTAATGAGTTTATGATGGGTGAAAATGTGGAGTGAATTGTGAGGTAAAAGGGAGATATAAATAAGGGTGGTTGGGAGGGAAAGTGAAAGTTTTAAAGTTGGTGGTAAAAATTTGGTGTAAAATTTTTTGGAGGGAAAGTTATATGTGGTAAATATGGAGGAGGGAATTGAAATTGTAGTGAGGAGGTATGTCAAAGGTGAATTGGTCAAGCCCATGCCGCCGGGTGAAATTTCACCCGGTCAAGCACCACCGGGTGAAATTTCACCCGACGGACTTTTCGTCGTGAAAATCGTTTTCTGGCATTTTTCCCACCGGGTGAAATTTCACCCGGTCAAAATCTCACCGGGCGAAATTTCGCCCGGTGGTATCTTCTTCGATTTCAGCAATTTTGGCAACTTTTCGTAGGGCGAAGTTTCGCCCGGTCAGGTCTCACCGGGCGAAATTTTGCCCGACGGTCTTGATTCTTCGTTTCTCCGCCTTGCCATTTCATGGTTCTTCCAATAGTCACCTAAGGATTCAAATATTGACTCGACTCATATTACATAATCAAAATCTACCACAAACATGCTTGTGGTCTTCAATTTAGCTCCATAACTTCTCCAAAAAGCGTGGTCTTCATCCAAATTAAGTGCTCCATGCATGGAGAAATCCAAGTTCAACCATTCTTCTCAAACTAACAAACTAACAACGTAAAAAATATAATACATATGTACAAGGTGGTTATTGAGGATACCACCAAACCTATTTCAATTTTGAGAGGGGGGTTAAACATTGCTCCCCAATGGGAGCTCACCAATCTTCATGGTAGCGAAGGTCTCACGAACGTGACCGGGGTGATAAATCTTCAAACGTTGTCCATTAACCATAAATTTCCCGGTTTCCGGGCTAGATATCTCTATTGATCCATATGGTTGTACCTTGGTCACTTCGAAGGCCCCGACCATTTTGATTTCAACTTATCGGGGAAAAGCTTAAAGCGAGAGTTGAAGAGTAATACCTTATCACCAACGGAGAAGTCCTTACAAAGTATTCGAGAGTCGTGCCATTGGCGAGTTCGCTCCTTGTAAATCTTCGAGTTTTCGTAGGCTTTAAGTCTTAGTTCTTCCAATTCTTGTAGTTGGAGAAGGCGGTTATCTCCTACAACACTCTCATCGAAGTTTAACTCTTTGATTGCCCATTCGGCTTTGTGTTCTAGTTCCACCGGTAAATGACAAGCTTTGCCATACACAAGACGATAAGGAGTGGTTCCAATCGGCGCTTTGTAAGCCGTCCTTAATGCCCAAAGGGCGTCATTTAACTTTAATGACCAATCCTTTCGGTGTGTATTTACAACTTTCTCTAAACTTCTCTTGATTTGACGGTTGGAGATCTCGGCTTGCCCATTGGATTAGGGGTGGTAGGCTAGGGACATCTTGTGAGTGATACCATATTTCCTAAGTAGGTGTTCAAAGGTATCCTTCCTAAAATGAGAGCCTCCATCACTAATTATGGCTCTAGGCATATCGAATCTCGGAAAAATTACATTCTTAAAAAGCTTAATTACAACCTTGGAGTCATTGGTGGGGGAAGCTACGGCCTCGATCCATTTTGAGACATAATCAACCGCTACTAAGATATACTTGTTTCCAAAAGAGGATGTGAACGGACCCATGAAATCAATACCCCAAACATCGAACAATTCAATCTCTAAGATGGGTTGAAGGGGCATCTCATTTCTTCTTTTAATATTCCCACTTCTTTGACAAGCATCGCACGTGAGAATGAAAGCTCGAATGTCCTTAAACATGGAAGGCCACCAAAACCCGCTTTGGAGAACCTTGGCAATTGTCTTTTGGTTGGCCAAGTGTCCACCATAAGATGTCGAGTGATGGTGCTTCACAATATTATAACCTTCATCGGCCGTGACACATCGTCGGTAAATTCCATCTACACAACGGCGAAACAAATATGGTTCGTCCCAATAATAGCGTCGGGCTTCATAACGTAGTTTCTTCCTCTCTTGCTTGGAATAATCGTCCGGAATAAAATGAGATACTAAGAAATTGACGATATCGGCATACCAAGGTGTAATAGTATCAATGGCCATCAAGGCCTCATCTCTCATAGCTTCATTGATGGGGATACCATCTTCTTCATTCCTCTCTTTACTAACCGTTAGCCTACTAAGATGATCCGCTACCAAGTTCTCCGATCCGGCTTTGTCTTTAATCTCAATATCAAATTCTTGCAAAAGAAGGACCCACCGAAAGAGTCGGGACTTGGTCTCCTTTTTGGACATGATGTAACGAATCGCCGCATGATCGGTGTGAATGATGACTTTGGAACCGGTAACATAATTTCGGAATTTCTCCATGGCGTAGACAATGGCAAGCATCTCTTTCTCAGTTGTTGTATACCTCGATTGGACTTCATCTAATGTCTTGCTTGCGTAATATATCACATGTAGCTTCTTGTCAACCCGTTGTCCTAGAACGGCTCCTACGACAAAATTGGAAGCATCGCACATGATCTCAAATGGAAGATTCCAATCGGGAGCTTTGATAATCGGAGTGGTAGTGAGTGCGGTCTTTATCCTGCAAAAGGCCTCAAAACACGAGTCATTGAAAACAAAAGGTGCATCTTTCATAAGCAAAGAAGTCAAAGGCTTAGCAATCTTGGAAAAGTCTTTAATAAATCGTCTATAAAAACCGGCGTGACCTAGAAAACTCCTCACCCCTTTGACATTTGTAGGTGGTGGCAAGTTTTCGATCACGGAGACTTTCGCCTTATCGACTTCGACTCCTCTATTAGAAACAATATAACCTAGGACAACACCTTGTTCAACCATAAAATGACACTTTTCCCAATTTAAAACAAGTCTATAGTACTCTTCACATCGAGCTAACACTTGATCAAGATTTTCAAGACAAGAATCAAAAGATGTACCATGGACACTAAAGTCATCCATAAAAACTTCCATGGATTTTTCAATAAAATCGGAAAAAATAGCCATCATACATCTTTGAAACGTTCCCGGCGCATTGCATAATCCAAATGACATCCTTCTATAAGCATAGGTGCCATAGGGACATGTAAAAGTGGTTTTCTCTTGGTCATCGGGATGAATGGGAATTTGAAGAAATCCGGAATGACCATCAAGGAAACAAAAATAAGAGTGATGCGCCAATCTTTCAAGCATTTGATCAATAAAGGGAAGAGGGAAATGGTCTTTTATGGTGGCCGTGTTCAATTTTCGATAGTCTATACACATGCGCCAACCGGTAATGGTCCTAGTAGAAATTGACTCACCCTTTTCTCCTTTAACTACCGTCATTCCTCCCTTTTTCGGCACAACTTGGACGGGGCTAACCCATTTACTTCCGGTTATTGGGTATATAATGTTAGCCTCATACAACTTGAGGACTTCCTTCATGACAACCTCTTTCATGGTAGGGTTCAACCTACGTTGACCCTCAACCGAAGGACGATGGTCATCATCAAGGACGATCCTATGCATACAAACGTTTGGACTTATGCCTTGGAGGTCGACAATGCTATACCCGATGGCCTTTTTGTGTTTTCTCAAAACGCTCAAAAGTTTTTCCAATTGAGGTCCATCAAGGGTAGCATTGACGATAACGGGATAATTAGTTCCTTCAAGAAAAGCATATTTGAGGGAAGAGGGGAGTGGTTTAAGTTCAAGATTAGGAGGAGAAGATACCATACTCTTACCCATCGGTAGTGGTTCTACCTTTTCATCATGCAAACATTCTTCTTCAAGGGGTGGAGAGTCAAATGGTTCATCTTCTTGCTTATCATCATCTATCAAGCTATACTCAACCAAACTGTCAATAACTTCAATGGAATTCATTTGTTCAATCATTGGTTGTTTAAGAGCTTGAGAAAGGGAAAATTCTACCGATTTGTTCCCTATGTTAAAAGATAACTTTCCATTCTTAACATCAACTATAACACCTCCGATAGCCATAAAAGGTCGACCTAAAATAATGGGGGTAGTAGTGTCTTCGGGCATATCCATGACAACAAAGTCGGAGGGGATGAAAAATCTACCAACTTGAACGGGTACATCCTCAAGTATCCCAAGTGGGTACTTGACGGACCTATCCGCAAGTTGAATTGACATGCTAGTGGGTCTCATCTCCCCCACACTAAGTCTCTTGGCAATAGAATAATGTAACAAACTAACACTAGCCCCTAGGTCACATAAAGCTTGATTAATAACAACATTTCCAACACGACAAGGGATGGAAAAACTACCGGGATCCTCTAGTTTCTTTGGTATTTGGTTCATAAGAATGGCACTACATTGTTCCGTGAGAAAAATACATTCTTTATCTTCTATTGTTCTCTTTTTAGTCAAGACATCTTTCAAAAATTTAGAATAGAGGGGCATTTGAGAAATTACCTCGGCGAAGGGTAAAGTTACTTCTACCTTTTTCAACATATCCACGAAACGGTTAAATTGAGCATTCTTCTTGCGTGGCTTAGCTCGTTCGGGAAAAGGCAATGGAGGGACAAAAGTAGGAGGCGGTGGAACATTGGATTCATCTTCTTCTTCGGCTAATCGTTCCGCCTCTTTTCTTTTTTGCTTCTTCCGCTTCCATTTGCTCTTTCTTATTTCTTTGTTCTTTTTGTTCATTCTCCGCATTTTGAAGGATATCGAACTCCGCTTGTATTCCCCGGTTTTGTTTGGGGGAAGTGGGAGATGATTCTTGTGATGCACTTGGTTGATTGACTTTGGATGGAGTGCTTTTGGTGTTCAAGTTCAAATTCTTGTATGGGTTCTCAAGTTCTTTGCCACCTCTTAAAATAACGGCATTTGCTTGGTGCGAAGGGTCTCTTGGGTTTTGGGGTTGTCCGGGCAAACCATGGGGTGGATGAATTGGGGCGGCTAAGGCTTTTGTTGCTTCTTGAGACTCCCATACCTTTAGCCTTGCCTTGGTGTCTTGATGTTCATTCCATAGTTGCCCAACGGTTCTTTGCAATTCATTATAGTTTTCCCATGAGACTCCTCCTTGACCAATTTGGGAATTGTTTGGTTGGCCATAAGATTGAGAGGGTTGATTAAATGGTGGTTGATTGTAACCTTGGTTTCTTTGAAAATTACCTTGGAACCCTTGATTGTATCCATGATTAAAATGATTACCATGTTGATTTTGGTAATTGTTGTAATTTTTAGGAACATGGAAGTTGTTACTTTGTTGATTGAAGTTACTCCTTTGATGAGGAGGCATAAATGTGGGCGTCCTTAGAGGACCTTGGTTAAAGGGCCTTTGTTGACTTTGATTGAATGGCCTCAATTGACTCCCTTGGGCACGTGGCATCGGATTTTGGACATTTTGATTGCCATGAGAAAAATTAGGATGAAATCTTGTGCCGGCACTATAAGTATTGAAAAAGGGATCAAATTGGGGTCTTTGCCCATACACTTGTATAGCTTGGACTTCATTTGGCTCTTCAATATAAACTTCTTCATTAGGAATGCAAGAGCTAGAATCATGGCCATAATTGCCACAATGATAACATTGAACTTCCCATGTTAATTGCTTTGGAGGAGATGGTTGCCTTTGTGGAATACTTCCTTGAACTTGGTACATACCTCTAAGAATAGGCCTTAAACTCATGGCATCCATTCTCTTTTTTAATTCTTCAAGTTCCGCTTGAAGCTTCAATTCATTAGAACTCGTAGATGAGTTCACTTCAACTTTCTTTCTAGAATCCCTCGATTGACCCATTCTAGAATCACTCCTTGTCATCTTTTCAATAAGACTTTTAGATGCCTCATCGGTGAGAGAAGAGAAGTCTCCTTCGGCGGCCGAATTGAGGTTTTCCTTGGTTCTCGATGAAAGGATGTTATAAAATGTTTGGGTGGTTAGCCAATCGGGTATTCCATGGTGTGGACATTTGCGCAACAAATCTCTAAATCTTTCCCAAGCCTCACTTAGGCTTTCAAATTCATCTTGTTTGAATATTTGTATCTCCATGCGATATTGGTTAGTCTTTGACGGCGGGAAATATTTCTCCAAGAAGGCATTAGATAATTGAGCCCATGTTGTAAAAGTATTAGCGGGATGGCCTTGAAGCTATCTACGAGCTCCATCTCTCAAGGTCTTCGGAAATAATAAACGATGCAATTGGCATGAAGTTAATCCATTGAGACGGGCTCCTACTAATTTTTCTTTAAATGAAGCAATGTGCTCTTGAGCATCTTATTGGGAAAAACCGTGAAAAGTATCTTGTTGAACCGCATTTGTCAAAGAGGCTTTTAATTCATAATCCTCGGGAATCTCTCCGAAATCGACGGGAGAAGGTGTTTCTTCATGTGTGAGTTGGGAATGAGAGCCTAGGGTTGCCATTTGATGGATTGGTGGTGATGGTGGATTTGAATTTGGATGATTTGGAGGGGATGGATTTTGATTTTGTGGTGGAGTTTTCTTTGATGGTGGTGAATTTTGTGAAGTGGAAGGTACGGAAGGGTTATTTGGAGTGGAATTATGTGATATAGGAGGTGTAGAAGGTGAATGTGGTAGGATGGGATTAAGGTTAGGAGGTGGTAATGAAGGATGTGGAATAATAGTAGTTGAGTTATTTCCCCGAAAACGTAATGCTCTAAAAGTCCTTTCCGGCTCCAGATCGAACCACAAGGGCGACGACGTGTTCTTGGGCATAAAAATCAATTTAAACGATAAGACTCCTAGCACCTTGCGGCACTAGGGAAAAGAGAGAAGGGAAAAGAATCAAAACAACAACTAAAAACAATACAATTACTCGCCGTCCCCGGCAACGGCGCCACTTTTTGATCGCCTCCCGATCGGATCGGTCGTTAACGAAGGACGGGGGATCAAAAACAATATTTATAAGACTCGAGATGACACACAAAAACAAACGAGTATTCGTGGTAAGTCGAGGTCGGTCCACAGAGAACGGAGGAATTGACGAGTTTAAAGCGATGTGTTTGATGTCTAAAGAGGGGGGGGGGGGGGGGGGTTTCTAAGGGTCGAGTCTATGGTCAAGTCTATGGTCGAGTTTATGCTAGAGGAATCACTACGAGAATAGCTAGAGGTAATTAATCTAGGGAAAGGCGTTGGGGAGAAGTCGGGATTCGGAACATGGAATGTAAGAAGGTCGGGATCGAGTTTTTGTTGCAACATTGATAAAGGGAGAATGCCACCTTTCGGTTTCTTCACCCAACCCACCTAAAAACCCGCTTTCGCGGCGAAGAAGGGTAAGTCACTTGTTATGGTAATTTCTACCACGAGTTTCCCCATATTGATAGAAATGAGTCAAGGTCGGTCTAGTTGACCGGACTAAAACAACAAATACACAACAACCACAAACATGGTAAACCAACATGCAAGCAACCCACCAATACCTCTAAATTCAAATAATCCAAGTCTTCATCCCTAAACCCCCCAACAAGAAATCTACTCACTAATCATAATGAAAGAAAACAAAACATTAACTATGGAGAAACTATCTAAAGCATGCATATTAACTAGATCTAAGGAAACTAACAACAATATAATGAGAAAACTACAATCTAACAATTACCCACTAAACTATGAGACTACCAAATTAATCTAAGGAATAATGTAGAACAACATGAACAAGATCTAAAGAAACTAACTACACTAAGAGAATCTAAGCTAGATAATAATGAGAAAACTAAATAAATCTAGACTAGAGATAAGAGAGTGGAAATAAATGTACAAATTGTGAAGATCTACAAGAAATAAGAAGTTTGCATGGATAAAGGTTGAAGCTTTGATGGATAGAGTGAAGAACTTGTCACTAATCCTTCAATAAACCCACAAATCTTCAATAAAACTTGAATAATCTCCTTACAAACTTGTAATCTAGAGAATTGATGATAGAAACTAAGTAGATCTACTACTAATTACTATGTAAACTACTAGATTACTAGAGAATTACTACTAAATTACTACTAATGGTGATGATACTACACTACACTAATGGAAACTACTAGATGAATACTAATCTAATGAAGGATGCTACACTAATGGATGGTTGCCTACTACTACTTGGATCCTTCTACTACTTCTATGCTTGGGCAACAATCTAGGGTTACATATATATAGTAATCCTCTTAATGGGTATTTAACCTAAAGCCCAAATCCAACTCTTGCTTCATTAGTGAGACAATCTCCCTCAACATCTTCATAGGGTGAAACTTTGCCCTGCGGTCTTGACAGTAATTCTCACCGGGTGAAATTTCACCCGATCAGATTTTCTTCATTTTTTTGCGTTTTTGGCTCTTCTTTCCATTGGGCAAAATTTCACCCGGTGGGCGAAATTTCGCCCGGTCGTTTTGCCCGGTGGAGAGTTCTCGAAAAATCTTCGGGGAGGCGTTTTTACCGTCGGGTGAAATTTCGCCCGGTGGTGTCTCACCGGGTGAAATTTCGCCCGGTCATTTCATTGGCCTCCTTTCTTGTCTCATTCTTCGTTAATTGATTGGATGACTTTAAACTTTAAGTTGTGTGCTTTACTCTTTGGACGATATTCCCTTCTCTTGTGCTCGTGGAAGCTCGATCGTGATTTCGGTGCAAAATCCTATCAAAATCGATAGAAAACTACCAAAAACACGTAAAACGCACAAGAGGGACGCTAATGCGAGAAGTACACAAAATATGGCGATAATCACACTCTATACTCGCAAAACGAGGGAAAACCGGGTCTAAATGAGGGGCAAAACGGTCTAAATTTAGCACACAACAATGAGTCACCACCGGGCGAAGTTTTTCCCGACGACATTTTCCACCTCCCTGAAGATTTTCGTGGACACCCGCCGGGCGAAATGACCGGACGAAATTCGCCTGATGGAGAAAGAGCGCCAAAATCGCAAACTGGAAAAAGTTTCACTGGGTGATGTGACCGGGTGAAGTTTCACCCGGTGGTGTCAGCTCGTCAACCGCAGGGTGAAGTTTTGCCCTAAGAAGATGCAAAGGGTGAAGGTCTAGCTTAAAAGAACAGGAATTGGATTATGGGCCTTAAGCTTGTGTGACCCATTAAGGAACACTATAAATAGTAAACATAGGGTTTCATTTTAAGGTGTGCCTTAAGTGAGCCTCTTAGGATAGGAGTGCGGTAGAAGATCCTTAGTAGTAGTAGTAGTAGTAGTAGTAGTAGTAAGCCTCCATAGTAAGAAACCTTCATATATTTAGTAAAACTAATAGTTTTAGATTAAATCTACTCCATAATTTGTAATCAAGCTTCCACCTTTAGTTGAAGATTTGTGTTTTTATGTTGAAGATTGAAGAATTTTGCCAGGATTGGTGACAAGTTCTTGTATTATCTCTTCCAAAATTCAATTTTTATGTTAATCTTCATCTTCCCCCTTTTGTCTTCTTCATAATTGGTAGTTTCTTTCCTCTCCCTTTCTCCATTAATTAGTTTATGTTATTCTCTCTCCTTTGTTTGTTTCTCCATAATTAATGTTTTGTTGTCCTCCATTATGAATAGTGAGTAGATTTCTTGTTGGGGGAATTTAGGGATGAGGATTTGGATTATTTGATTCAAGGGATGATGGTGGGTTGTTTGCTTGTTGATTTATCAAGTTTGAGGTTTTTGTGTCTTTGTTGACCTAAACTGCAGCTAGATTGACCTTGACTCATTTCTATCAATATGGGGAAACTCGGGGTAGAAATTATCTTAACCTGAGACTTACCCTTTCGCCGCGAAAGCGGGTATAGGTGGATTGGTTGAAGAAACCGAAAGGTGGCATTCTCCCTTATCAATGTTGTGACTAAAACTCGATTCCGAGACTCTTAGACCCCATTTTCCGAATCCCGACTATCACCAACGCCTTTCCCATTAGTGTTTCTCGCTTTAGTTGTCTAACTCGCTTGCATTAGTTCAACTCTTCTCGTCCCAAAACCCCCATCTCAACCCAATCGCAACTAAGCCCTAGACTTGGCCAACAAGCACTTAACCGCCTCCCTGTGGTTCGACCTCGACTTGCCGCTACTACATAGTAGAGAGTTGGGACTAAAAATATTGTTTGACTGTGCGGGTCGCGACGCTCGCGCATCAAAATGGCGCCATTGTCGGGGAGGCGACGATTAGTTAATTGATTGAGTCTTTGTTTGATTGTGTTTGGTTAATTGTTTTTCTTTCCTCTTACCCTAGTGCCATTAGGTGCTAGGAGGCTCATTGTTTGTTGAGTTTTTGCTAGGTATACTTTTGATTTGGGTTACCTGATCCCCATTCGGAGAACAAGTCGCTTGGAAATATTGTGGACCGAAGCAACAACTTGATATTGTAATCTTCCACCAATTTCTTCATTCCTCAACACCCCATCTTTGAACAATATCCAAGGATTCAAGTATGACTACACTTTGGTCCCATTCTCAACCATCTAGTGAAGAGATTTCTTCTCCCGTCTTCATCGGAGCCATCCCGGAGAGTTTCGAGCTTAAACCTTCCATCATCAATCTAATCGAACAACAAACTTTTCGAGGATTGCCGGATGAAGATGTGTTAGAAAATGTTTGTCTTTTCAAGGAAAGTCTTATTGGTATCAAACTTGAAGGTGTTACCGAGTGTCAACTACGCTGGATTCTTTTTCCCCGCACCTTGCGTGATGGAGCAAGGAGGTGGCTTAAAAGTTTCCTTAACCATACTTTTCACACTTGGGAGCACTTGTGCAACTCTTTCCTTGAAAAATATTTCCCACCATCCAAGACCAACAAATTTCGAAGGGAAATTCTAACATTTCATCAACAAGAAAAAGAGAGCATATGTGAAGCTTGGGATCGATTTCAAACATTACAAACAAAGTGCCCACACCATGGTATTCCCCATTGGCTTTTGCTTCAAATATTTTTCTAATCTTTATCCGCCAATGCAAGGGACATTCTTAACGCGACCGCAAGGGGCAACTTTTTCTTACTTAACGAGGATGAATCCCATAAGCTTCTTGAGAAGATAGCTAAAAGTGGCGTGTGTGCTACAGAAATACAAGATGGTGAGTCAAGTGAAAACTCAAAATCGTCAAATGACATGGAGGCCACTCTTGAGGCGAAAATCGCTCAACTAGTTGAGAGATTCGAAGCGATGGTTGCTAAGGACGCTTTCCAACCCAAGATAAGGCCCCCATCAAGGAGAATCACACCACCAAGAAGAGTCACACCACCAAGGCGAACATCTATCTACCTCGCCTCCAAAGCCATATCGAGTTGAAATTTCATGTGATCATTGTTGAAAGTATGATCACGATTCCAATCTTTGTGTGAGGAAGGAGAATGTTTATCAAGCCAACACCCATGGAACATATGAAAAATCTCACATGAATAATCCTAATTGGGGAACCGGATCTTGTTCCATGCGAACTCAAGAATCATATCCTTTTCAAGATCATGCAATTCCAAGAGCCCCCAATCAAAGGGTTTATCCTAATTCATATGGGTTCCACTATCAACCGAGACCTCTTCCTACCAATCAATTCAATCAAGGTTATCCTTATCCTCAAGGACCACCTCGACCCAGTTGTGGTCCTCCTTTTGGAACCTATCCACCACATAATCAAGGTCCTCCAAGGCATTTTCAAGGTAACCCTCAACCTTTCTATGACATTCAACAAACGATCAAGTTCTTATTGAAAGAAAATGCGTCAAACCGAGCTAGACTTGAAGCTTTAGAGGCACGTGCTGCCTCGCAAGCTCAATCCCCTCGTGTACCGACCAATTCTTCCAATCAAGCATCCGTGACTGCCATCAAAGTACTGAATAAAAAGGAACCGGTGAAACCCTTTGACCCACAAACTCTTACATCTCATTCCTCAATCAATGAATCTGATGAGAAAGTGGTCAAGGGTGTAACAGAAAGACCAAGAAGAGATCCATCCAAGTATCTTGTAGGAGACCTTACCTTCGTGATTGAACAAATCCATTAGAGGACATGAACCTAATTTCTAGAATTGAAGTACCACCTTTGAGTGATAGACCACAAATCCCCTTCAAGAACCAAGCTTTTGACATGATAACCTTCACCGATCTTATCGAGAACATTGATATAAGCCCCTCCATGCCTACCCCGTCCGATTACATTCGAGGCATCATTTTGAAACCCAGCGAAAAGGAAGGAGCTCCCGTTTCTCCAAAAGCCACCCCAAAAGTTACAATTCCCATCAAGTTAGGTGATCCGGGTAGCTTTTCTATACCATGCTCCATAGACCATGTGTTGATAGACCGAGCCTTGTGCGACCTTGGTGCCGACATTAGTTTAATGCCACTAGCTATTGCTCGAACCATTTATATCAAGGACTTGGACTACTTCCCGCTCAATGTACAAATGGCCGACGGAACAACAAAGGAACCTTATGGACTGGCCCGCAACCTCATGGTCAACGTGGGGAATTTATATATACCCACCGACTTTGTCATTCTCGATATGCCAATTGAGGAGCGGAATCCTATCCTTTTGGGACGGTCTTTCATAGCTACCGGTGGAGTAATCATTGATGTGAAGCGAGGGCGACTATCTTTCAATGCTGCTAATGATATGGTTCAATTTGTGCTTCCCGCGTTCCTTACCGAAAATTCTTCTAGCGAGGAGTTTTGGAATCAAATGGTGGAATTTTCATCCAATGAAGAACCATGTACCGAAGATCTTGACTATGATAACGAAGAAGACGACAGTACCCTATTTATACTCGGTTCTACCTCCAAAGAAGATATTCCCAAAGAATTTGCAATGCTTCCCGAGGTAGCACGACTTGTAGGCTTGCCGGATTTAGAAAAGAGCTCAAGATCGGTAATATTGAATCCGAAGTTAATGATCAAGACCCTCCGGGTTGCTTCTCAAGCAACCCCGACTAAGCTCAAACAATTCAATTCGGTTTGGTGGTGTCCATAATAACCACCGTGTGTAAATATTTGTATATTCTTATCTCCTTTTATTTTCCCTCGAAAAATAGCTTTCGGATTTTTCTTTTTGGAGCTTGCTTTTTATGGTATCTGAAGGGATTGTGAAGATTTCTTATGGAGATTTTGGGTTGCGCTATGGACGATTATGAGAGTTTTTCTCCGTGTAGCTAATACATGGACCGAGAAGATTGGTTATGTCAAAAAGTTAAGGTTAGTTTGGGCCAAGTCAAAGAGCACTTTCCAAGCAAAAGCTTATTTGGAGTGGAGGATTTCACCAAGCAAAATTTCGCCAGGTGGAATTGTGGCCCGAGGTCCGTCGGGTGAAACTTCACCCGATGGCAGCTTTGCTGGAATTAAAGGAATTGACGGAATACCCGACCGGGCAAAATTTCACCCAGTGGAATCTCACCAGGCGAAATATCGCCCGACGGTAAAAAATTTTGCGACTTGGAAATTGACGAAATTCCGTCGGGTGAAATTTCACCCGGTGGAATCTCACTGGGCGAAATTTCGCCCGGCGGTGAAATTGTGCGCGAATGGCGAAAACTGGTCCGGAAACCGTCGGGTGAAATTTCACCCGATGGTGACCACCGGGCGAAATTTCACCCCGCATCACCTATACCCAACCAAACCCCTTCCCTTCTTCATAATCACCTTCTTCCTCTCTCTCTCCTCAATCAAACCCAAAAAATCCCCAAATTCCACCACCTTAAATCACCTTTAATCCTTCCATTTCTTCACCAAATTTCAATCCAATCACATATTCTTCATCCCTACCACATTCCTATCATCTTCTTGGGATTTGTTTTGAGAAATCGTTCCAATTTTGACAACCCCAAACCCTAACCTCCATCACCATAATCACCAATTTAATCAACAAGGATGAGGAAAGTCAAGCAAATGGCAAGGAAAACGATATCTTCTATGCTTAATCGTAATTCGGGTTCAACGTCCTCTTAAAGGTCCGACGAGCCAGCCGATATCCGGGGTGAATCCGTCCCGATGCCCGTTCAAACACAAGGCTCCATCCCGCGTGAACAACCTGTTCCGCTAGAGGTACGTTACCTTCAATCCGTCGTAATTTCCGTCATTCGGAGTCTGGTGTCTATTTCGCTAAAAAAAACCCACCTCGAAAAGTGTAAGAAATTTTGGGTCTGTAATCTCGAGCCAACTCGTTGGGCGGCTCGAGATGTACTTGAGCGTATGGGTATTGAAACGCAGGTACGAGCGATGTATGTGCCGAAACCTTGGTCTGATTAAATTTTATACCTCTAAGAAGGAAACTTTTCAAAAGTTGACGTGTGAGTTTTTTGCAACTTTTGAGCTGAGTGGTGATGATAATATCACTGTCACTTTTCAATTGCGAGAAACTTTATACGTCCTCAATTTGAGGGATTTTGGTGCATTGCTTGGTTTACCTTCTTCTGTCCTTGGAAAGTCAAGGGCGGGGCAGACTCGGGATGACAAATTTGCCCGCGATAGATTTTGGTTTAAAATTGCCCGCCAAAGGACTTTTAAGGGAGGGAAGATGCATTCTTTCTCCATTTGAAACCCCATCCTCCGGTATTTGGCGCGTATCATAGCCAATTCATTTTTGTCGAGCTATGATACGCACCACAAATGTAGTGCTATAGTTGTGCAGCTGTTAGAGGATGCAGTTTTGAATAGAGACTCGTCGATCGATATGTCCGAGGCCTTAGCTACTCATTTCGCCCTGGTTGCGAAGGGCAACCGCAAGAAAATTTCTTGTGGTGGAGTTATAACGATGATAGCTAAAGCTTTGGATGTCAATTTTAGCAATATGACACCAGTTGACGGAGCAGGAATTTGTCTAGATGAGGTTTATTGCCCTTTCCTTGTTTGGCCCCAGAAAGGAGATTATAACAGTTTGTTTTTGTACAAGATTACTGAGTTTCGGGCTATAGAGATGCCTAATCTCGAGTGGGTCAGGCTAGATATTGAGGAGAATTTCGGCATGCCGAAAAGGTCCGGGGAATACATTCGGGATAACACCCGAGGTAAGTTTCGTCAAGCTCAATACCCCGAGGGACCTTTAGACTATGGTGACGATGACATAGAGGTAGTAGATGTGTCAGAGGAGGAACCAGAGGTTGAAACCTCCCGGGATGAGGGTCAGAGAACGTTACCATCATCATCACACGCACCCTCTTCCTCCCATCAGACCGTACCTCAGACCTCACAATTTTTCACCCCCGACTTCTCAGACTTCGAACCACACAGACACTCCACGTTCACCCAGTCTACCCCAGATTTTCAGGAGGACGTCAACATGAGTCCTCCGAGACACTCTTCGTTCTTCGGATCAGAGGACTTTTATAACCAATGGGGGAAAGTCTATGACCGAACACGTCAGACTTGGGAGAACTCGACCACTTCTTTGAACTTGGCCCAGAACGCCTACAATGTGGCCCGGGCTACGCGCGATCACAATGCTCGTATACGTACTCTAGAGACGGTTTTGAGTACGCTCGGAACAACTTTGAGATGGGCAGGGACGCTGATAGGGATGCCCAAGCAGAGAGGTTGGCGGCAGAGGAGAACCAGAGGATGTTGCAACAGCAACAACAATAGTTTGATCGTCTATTTGGTATACCTCCGCCCGGGTCTTACTACCCACCACCTCGTCCCCCAGGTCCTATGTGAGCGGTTGAGTGTCGTAAGTGATAGTGTGGGGGGGGGGGGGTGTTGGATGTCGGTTGTCAGTCGTCAGTAGTCAATTCTCCTGTTTTCAGTAATCTTTGTCAGTCTCTGCAGCGCCAATTTTTGGCATTTGGTAATCTTGGTTGTTGGATTTTGTATTTGTTGGTTTGGTGAGTTGTCAGCCTCTCCGTGACCCTACTTGGGTCGTTACACACGTGAGGTTTTATTGCAGGTACCTTGATGAGAAAAGGTCCTGATTGTTGCTCCCGGTCTTAGGTGAATTGATCGCACCAAGACCATTTGAAAAATCCAAAATTTTCTTTTTCTTTTGATTTTTCCCGATTTGTGCGGAATCGCGGCGAGGTGACGTGATTACACCTACGCTCTTTCTCCCCTTATCGATTTTTCTTCTTTCTTTTTCATTTTCCTTTTATTTTCACTTCATTTTCTTTTCTTATTTTTCGATTTTTCATTTTTGGCTAGGGTCTAGGTGACGTGATTACACCTAGGCCCGCCACTTCGTTTCTTTATTTTTCTTTTTCTTTATTTTTATCCTCTCTATTTTCTTTTTCTCCATTTTCATTTCTTTTCTTTCTATTCCCTTAATTTTTGAAAAACACAAAAACATTTGAAAAATCATAAAAATTCAAAAAGATTTTCCAATTTTTCTTTTTTCTTCCTTTTCGATTCTTCCTCTACTTGTGCATTGGGGACAATGCACAGTTTTAGTGTGAGGGAGGGATCTAATATCCTTTTCTTCATTTTCCTTTTCATTTTTTCCTTTAAAAAGCAAAAATCCAATTTTTTTCCCTTTTTCTCTTCATTTCTAGTTTTCTTTTCTTTTATTTTCGTTTTTGTGTCACTTGTATTGCTTTGCATTCTCCTTCTTATAGGTACACCGCCGACCAATTAGCATGGGCACGTAAGGTAGCGAAATGAAGACCGCTTGGTAATATCTTCTACCTTCATTTTATCCCCTTCTCTTATTTGTATGGGAGTATGGGCATATATGTTATTTGGAGGTTCACTTGGTGAACATTTTGGAATTGGTGGTTGTGGATTCTGTTGACTTGATTGAGTTTGGAGTGCTTGGCTATACTTGTGTATTTTGTTTTGTTTTCTTGTGTTTTTGTCATTTTTGTGTTCCTTTTTCATTTTGTGTATAGTTCGTCTAGGTAAAGTTTTTGAAAACCCAATTTTGAGTTTAGGTCGAGTGTTTATTACGGTCTTCTTAGTAAGCCTTTTTGATTTTTGGACATATTTCTAGTAGAATGACCTTGAACCAATTTTTGCATTGGATTTTTACCATGAGTCCATATTTTCTACTAAAAGTCTACATCGGGATTTGCATTTGACTACCCATGGAATGATAAGGCCTTGGTTACCGTTTCCCGTTCTCTTAGGTGACCTTACTTGAGAAGCCATTTTTAGTCCAAAATTCCATCTTTATATGGGTTCGGAGGGGGTGCACACCCGACTAGCCTATTTCTCTACCATTCATCCACTTCCACAAATAAGTTTGCAAGAATATGCTTTACCTTGATCTCAAATGAATCATCTAGCCAAATATGGGCTACTCAAAAGAAAAAGAGAAAAATGAAGAAGAAGGGCATATGAAAAAAACCCTCAACCGAAATAATGGGGAAAGAAAAACCGAAAAGAAAATCAAAATCTCAAAAATTGTTTCCAAACCCAAATAATCCCTTGGTTGACTTATTGCCGTGAAATGCCTACTAGAGGGCCGAGTCCCGAGGAAGGAAAATAGCGGTAATTTGGCAATCCTTCCCATTTTGCAAACACTTGTCCTTGTTTTTGGTCTAATGGTTTTCTCGAGTTTGGAACGACCCTCCAGGCTTAGCTTAGGAGACGGGATAACACTTACCTACAGTGCTTACTAACTCCAGGGTTCTCACTTATCCACTCCATTTATCATCCCGTTGTAGGCATCTTTAGTGGAATTAGAAGGACCTTGGTAAATTTTCAATGTTTTTATTGTTTGATTGTCATCCTATTAGGATTTTGTCCATGTCAATTTGGGTGACTAACATGGTAGTGTTCTCACTTGTCTTAAGCCTAAATCGGTGCTTTCTCCGCTGTTTCGATGAGGGATTCGACGATTTGTTTTCTCTTTGGTTGCGACTATCTTTTTGTGTGTCTTCTTTGTTTTGTGTTTGTGTGTGTGTTAGTCGAAACCTCAATTTTGAGCAAGACCCGACTTCATGGAGGTACTCTACCTCACGGGTATCTCGATGTGAGTTAAAGGGACAGAGCGGGTCCATTAATTGCCTTGTATCGGCTTAGCATAGTCTAGCTTAGTAGTAGTAGCTAATTTCTTTTTGGGTCCTTGCTCGAGGACGAGCAACGGTTTAGTGTGGGGAAATTGTTGTGTGCCAAATTTGGACCATTTTTCTTCCCATTTAGACCCGTTTTTTCCTCCGTTTTACGAGACTAGAGTGCGATTATCGCCATATTTTGAGTAATTCTCGCATTAGTGTCTCTCTTTTGCATTTTACGTGTTTTTGGTAGTTTTCTGTCTATTTTTTATAGGTTTTTCGACCGAAAACGTATCCGAGCCTTATGAGCATGAAAGAGAGAGATACAAGCCAAAGAGCAAAGCACACGACTGAAAGTTCAAGTAACCTAATCGATCGACAAAGAAAGAGACCAAAAAAGAGGCGGAAGATCAGCGGGTGAAGTTTCACCCGATGAGTCACCACCGGACGAAGTTTCGCCCGAGAACATTTTCCACCTCCCTGAAGATTTTCGTGGACACCCACCGGGCGAAATTTTGCCAACCGGATGAAATTTTGCCCGATGGAGAAAGAGCGTCAAAATCGCAAACTGGAAAAAGTTTCACCGGGTAAAGTGACCGGGTGAAGTTTCATCCGGTGGTGTCAGCTCGTCAACCGCAAGGTGAAGTTTTGCCCTATGAAGATGCAAAGGGTGAAGGTCTAGCTTAAAATAAGAGGAATTGGATTATGGACTTTAAGCTTGTGTGACCCATTAAGGAACACTATAAATACTAAACCTAGGGTTTCATTTTAAGGTGTGCCTTAAGTGAGCCTCTTAGGGTAGGAGTAGGGTAGAAGATCCTTAGTAGTAGTAGTAGTAGTAGTAGTTGTAAGCCTCCAAAGTAAGAAACCTTCATAAATTTAGTAAAACTAATAGTTTTAGATTAAATCTACTCCATAATTTGTAATCAAGCTTCCACCTTTAGTTGAAGATTTGTGTTTTTATGTTGAAGATTGAAGAATTTTGCAAGGATTGGTGACAAGTTCTTGTATTATCTCTTCCAAGATTCAATTTTTATGTTAATCTTCATCTTCCTCCTTTTGTCTTCTTCATAATTGGTAGTTTCTTTCCTCTCCCTTTCTCCATTAATTAATTTATGGTATTCTCTCTCATTTGTTTGTTTCTCCATAATTAATGGTGGGTTGTTTGCTTGTTGATTTATCAAGTTTGAGGTTTTTGTGTCTTTGTTGACCTAGACTGCTGCTAGATTGACCTTGACTCATTTATATCAATATGAGGAAACTCGGGGTAGAAATTATCTTAACTTGAGACTTAGCCTTTCGCCGCGAAAGCGGGTATAGGTGGGTTGGGTAAAGAAACCAAAAGGTGGCATTCTTCCTTATCAACGTTGTGACTAAAACTCGATTCCGAGACTCTTAGACCCCAATTTCCGAATCCCGACTCTCCCCAACGCCTTTCCCATTAGTGTTTCTCGCTTTAGTTGTCTAACTTGCTAGCATTAGTTCAACTCTTCTCGTCCCAAAACCCCCATCTCAACCCCAATCGCAACTAAACCCTAGACTTGACCAACAAGCACTTAACCGCCTCCCTGTGGTTCGACCTCGACTTGCCGCTACTACATAGTAGTGAGTTGGGACTAAAATTATTTTTTGACTGTGCGGGTCACGACGCTCGCGCATTAAATACTAAATATTTACAGTAAGCTATAAACTAAACTAAGAAGCTGTGTGAATGAATGACTTAATGAGAATAAGATGAACAATACCGAGTGATAGGTTCCTATTTATACTAATCTAATTCCTAAGTTAACTACCCCACTAACTATCATTCTTCTTAATCCCCACTAACTTTACAGTAAACGTAAAAAGAGTTAGTGGGGCAAAAGATGCTTGATGGCCAAGGGGAAGAACATGGGGTTAGTTGAGGAAGTAGCCCGGCTCGATTGGTTTCTTGATCGGCTCGACTAAGAAGCTTTATGGCTCGGTTGGTTTCTCGGCCATGTTCAGCGTAGGAGGGTCGGCTGATTTCAGCGTAGGAGGGTCGGCTAAGTTCAGCCTGGCTTGGCTGGATTCTCGGCCAGGTTGAGATTATGCTGGTTCAGCTGAGATCGGCCTGGTTCGACTGAGCATTGATAGGATCGACTGAGCTCTCGGCCAGGTTGAGATTAGCCTGGCTCGGCTGAGCTCTCAGCCAGGTTGAGATTGGCCTGGCTCGGCTGAGCTTGGCTCTTCCTATAAGTGGACTGTTTTGCTTCCTCTAGCTTTTTTATAACAATTCTCCTGTTCATTGTATCGACCTCCGGCCTTCATCATTACTTGAGTCTCATACATTTCGATTTGGAGCTTTAATTCTTTCCTGACTTAGACATATTTCAGGTTCTTTTAAGTACTCAACTTCAAATGTCTGCAGAATACGAAACATATACCCGAGTAGCACAAATGGGAGAAAATAGCGTAAACCAACTCTCAATATGACAAAATGAGAAGGAAATACGTGCCAAAAGAGGTGAAAAATTGTATAAGAACGGCACGCATTAGTGACCACGTCAATAAGTGAGCCATAAAACACCTTGCTATTTATAGTAACATCCAGTGGCAGACCCAAATATATATCAGTGAGTGATCCCAATTTAAGCCCAATGATACGGTAACAGGATTGTATTATAGGCAGGGTGTAGTTTTGGCTGAAAAGAACTGTCGATTTATCTTTGTTAATAACTTGCCCCGAAGCTTCGCAGAAATTACGAATAATTTGATTATGATTAATAAGATTATCCTTGTATCCATCAATGAAAAAGAGTGCATCATCAGCGAAGAAAAGATGAGAAAGAGAAGGCACATTTTGGGCAATTTGAAGTCCTTTAATACTGCCACGGCCTTGGGCCGCACATAAATTACGTGACAAGATTTCAGTATAGAGGATAAAGAGGAAGGGTGAAAGAGGGTCACCTTGTCGAAGACCATGCGGGGGTTGGATCTGGACTTTAGAAGAGCCATTGATGAGAACCTCATAAGTAACAGTCGTGATGAAGTTAAGAATCAACTTGACCAAGTGAGCGGGGAAACCCATAGACTCAAGAGTGAGTCTGACAAACCTCCAGTCAAGACGATCAAAGGCTTTGCTAAAGTCAATTTTGAGTGCGATTTTTCCTCATCCATTACCACGTGCATTTTTTATTGTGATGCACAATTTCGTGGGAAATAGTAATGTTATCATGGATTGAACAATTTGGAACAAAAGCATTCTGAAATTCACCCACATGCTTTCCCATGACACGTTTGATTCGATTAGCAATGCACTTGGTAGTGATGCGCATGATCACATTGCATAGGCTAATAGGGCGGAAGTGATCTGCGCATTCATGATTTGAAACCTTGGGGACAAGAGTAATATAAGTTTTGTTCATTTCTTTAAGGATGTTTGCAGAATTCAAAGTTGAGCATACCGTACTAGTAAGATCATGCTTGATCACATGCCAATGCTTTTGGAAGAAGAGAACCGGGAAGCCATTAGGGTCGGGAGATTTCAGACTTGCTAGCTGAAAAGTGGCTGCTCGAACTTCTTTAGAAGTAAAAGGCTTAGTAAGGTGAGAAAGATCAGAAGAGTTAATAGGAGAGGTATTGCACATGAAAACATGACCAAAAGACAGCTTATAAGTTGTGTAGCTTAAAGCGTGAGTGTCATTATGGCGGTAATCAGTTGTATAGAGGACCACTCAGAAGTTGAGTAACTTGTGGGCGATAATTTGGTTTAGTTCATCCCTAGATGAGGACCACTCACCATCATCATTATTAAGACCAAGGATGAAGTTCCTTGTTGTTCTTCCTTTGACATAGTTAAAGAAATATCTAGAACATGTGTCTCCATCAATTGCCCAGTTAACCTTCGCTCGTTACTTCCAAAACATATTAAGAGCATCAATAATTTTTTTTTGAGGTGATTTCAAGGCAAATAAAGAGGGAGGTGACTGCAAGGGTCTTAGGAAAGACAACTTCAAGTAATCTTCATTGGAACTTCTAATCGATTAGTCATATATCTGTCTTGATGCGTTGTTTTCATATTGTAAGTAACAGTCAGGATACGAATTTCCTACGATGTAATTGTACCCATTGAAGGTTTTTTTGGCAATATACTCACATTTTACCAAAAATAAAATAAAATAATTTTTTTTGAGATTTTCATGGCATTGCTTATAGGCAATTTCCAAGCCACCCGATAAGATGATCATCTAAGGAAGTGTCCAAGTCCATCCAACATTTGTTCCAACTACTCTTCTTGTCTAAGCACCATTTCTTAAGGCGAAGTCAAATCCTAGAGAGCTTGCGCTGTAATCCCTTAGAAATTCTAACGCAATACAGTGGCGGAAACACTGTAGAGTTGGGATTAAAACACACTGACAAACTATATCATATTAAAAGAAATGGTAAGTCAATACAAAGGCCTCTTTTTACAAAAGGGCTAAAGAGAAAAATTCACCAAACGGGTTATACAGATCCATAAATTACATAAATGAAGAAAGAGTAGGATCCACGCTATTCGCTAGCTCACACCCAAAACCCAGCAGCAAATACATGTCATGTTATAAACATAACAGCCACGTCAGTGGGGAGTAACTCGGACGTTCTCCCAGCCATATTATATCATATGGAAAAATAATAGTATTATTATATCAAAATATTTTAAAAAAGAGAAAACATTAAAACGATATAATAAAATAAGTTCTCGGAGGAAACTTAAAACATTTGCCAACCTGCGAATCAAAAAATCAATCGATAATAACAATATTCAAAACTAGCGTTATGGAAATTCGATCAGTGTACACAAGGTTAGACTTTCACTAGGGTAATACTGGAAACTAGCTTCGAGAACTGTAGACTTAACTCATAACAGAATCCAGTCTCTAACTAGGCAACTCAACTATAACAGGACTGCGTGCAGCGAGGTTCTGGTTTAAGTAGTATACACCCCTCCTGGATACAAACCATATCCATTTCAACCCGACGCGACTTACACGATGCGATATCTAAGTTTAAGGGCACAATGCACACTCTCCTGAACACAAACCATGCTCAGTTCAACGACCAAATGTGCCCCAAATGGGCACACCGGCTTTATAGCTGATGGCAAAAACGTACATCCCAGACTATATTACTCTAACCCCACACTTCTCTTTATTCCATAAATCCAAAACAAGCCATTATCGATATTTCAAAGTAAATATAATCAATATAAATGATATGAAGACAAAAAGGAATAAACATTTTTTTATTAAAAGGGGAAACTTTCTATAAATAGAAACTTACTAATTTAGAAACTTACTTAAAATAGAAAGTCTTATAGAAAATACGTAAGTTATTAAAATTAGTGAAATATATTAAAAATAGCATTTCTAACGAAATTAACATTTTATTATTATCGTCGTTATCGTAACTTTAATATATTTCTAAATTCGTTACTCAAAATATAAATATAATAAGTCAATATTTAGTATTTAAAAATAATTAGGAAATCGAGTTAAGACTATAAATTTTAGAAAAGAGGTGTTTTAGGAAAAACGATATCAAAATTAACTGAGTCAACGGGTTTTATAAATGAAATGAATTTTACAAAGGTTTCAAATTATTTTTAGCAATTAGCTTTTATTAATAAATAATACGGATTTTACTAAAAGTAATCAATCATAGACAAATGAGAAATTATTTGGGAAAATAGTCTCGACTAAAAATGTATTTAAAACAAAATCGACCACTTTCTCATTTATTAGAATAAATCGTAAAACAAAAATTAATTTATTATCAAGTATACAAATTTCGATTAAAATATAAAAATACGATTTTTAATTGAAAATTATAAATTAACGAAATATGACGAAATATGAAATCGACATTATTTAGTTACTAGTGTCACGATAACTAACAAAATATTATAACGATCATAAATAATTTAATTACCAACGATTTATAAAACGATATCGAAAGTTGTAAAAATATTTATAAAGCATATGATTTAAAAATGGTAATATTAGCAATAATAAATAGCTAAAAATAGAAACCGAAGTTAAAATATTTACTACATACTACTACTCAAACATACAATATAAAATCGAGTAACGTCCTAAAGTTACCTTAGGACGACGACGAAACGATCACGTGCTTATCCTTGTCGGGTCCTCACGAATTCCTACGAAATACAAATATACGGTATAAAGTACCATATAAAACGAGTAGAACGAAAGAGGGAGAATGGGTAATCGAATTACCCAGAAAAGTAAGAGAGGAACGGAAAGACTATTATGAGAGCGGAGTAAGGAAGTCGAGAGTTCAAGTATATTAGAAGTCAAGGGAGAACAATGTAAGAGGAAACGATTTGCGAGGGATTCGAAGGGAGTAACAAGAATGACATAAACAAGAGAGTAGAACGAGCCGGATAAGACATGAAACAACATCCAAGCAGACGGAACATAAAAAAAAACGAGACTGAACAGCACAACAATAGCAGAAAGATAGAGCAGCAGCAGCAGTACACACCCGGACAGCAACACCTAAACGAACAGGAGTGGAAAATCATAGATGCACGAACGACCAGGCCGCACGTAAAACACAGCAGCAGAAAAAAAAAAAAAGAAGAAAAACAGCAACACACACGAACAGATTGAGGTGAAGAAGGAGATTAAGGAGAAGAAACGACAAAGACAGCAGAACACCGCGCAGCAGAGGAGATCCAGAAAAGATGCTGAAAGAGATGGTAGATAAAGAAATGAGGAGATGAGTCGAGATGGAGTCCGAAAATAAAAAGAAAGAAAGAGGAGGTGAATGATGAATGAAGCGGTGGAGAACATGAGAGGGTGAAATGAATGAATCAACAATAAAGGGGGTTGAATGAGTGTGGGGAAAAACATAAATAAAGAAATGTGAAAGAAACGTTAAATAGAAGAGGTTGGATCGGCACAATAAAAAAATGAATTGAGTTGAATTCCGAAACGATGGTTGATTGACTCACAAATCAAATTAAAACGAGTTAATAAAAATTAATAAATAATCGGGCCGACAAATAAAATGAGCAAGACGATGAAATAGTATTTCTCGATAAATAATAAATTTTCGATAAAATGAATTAAATTGATTTCTCGGGGAAAGAAAATAAATATCTTGACGAAACTTTAATAATGAACTTCGAGTCGAAAATAGAAATTCGAGCTTAAATATAATTAAATAAAAGAATTTAGAATTTAAATCGTCGAAATAGACTTTCGATAAGAATTAGATTAAATGGATGAAAGGAATCGAAACAGAAATAAAAATATGTTTTAATAAGAAAGTTTCCGAGTCAAATAGAATTTTAGGAGTTTGAAACGATTAAACGATAAATTCATTTTATAATAATTTTGAGAATTATGAGTTAAATCGTATAAAATAAAAATACGAATATAACTTTAATTTAATTTAATTTTATAAAATCAGGGGTGTTACATGCGCATAAACCTAAAGGCTGGTGAACCATATTGATTAGGAAACTTCCCACATTCTTCCTTAAGCATATTACAATTATCGAATTGGAAACACTAAGCTTCAACCATACAAGGCTTGAAAGCCTTATCTTTACTAAGGAAGAAGTCCAATTCTAGCCTAGCATGATCGGAGATCTGAATTGGTAGATGATTGACGCCAATATTAGGGAAGAGCTCCAACCAATCGGGACTAACATAAGCCTTATCAAGCCTTTCATGGACACGTTTATTACCCTTTCGATTATTGCACCAAGTAAACTTAGGCCCTTTGTATGGGACATCTTGAAGTTGATGATCTAGTTTCCGTGTCACAAAATCATCCAACCCCTCTATATACAATATCGTCGAAGGCTAAATTTATCCTCGAAGTTATTCACTTGATTAAAATCCCCCACGAGAATATAGGGAGATTAGAATGACCATAAATAAAACACATTGGGCCATTGCCCTAAATTTTTCCAAACCTCAAATCTTGTTGTACATTGGGATGACCGTAAATAAAACACATATACCAAATTGAGCCACATGACTTAACTTTTATTATTATGAAGTTGGTGCAGGAGAAAACAAGGACAAAATGTGTGGTTGTATTCCATCCCAACCACAATCCCCCACTAGCACCATCCGAGTCCACACCGATTCTATACCGGAATCCAAAAGAGCTCCCTAAAGAGCTTACATCAACAACACTACATATAGTTTCCACTAATAAAAGAAAATCATACTTATAGTTATTACTACTAATTACCGCGCTAAGTTTTCCAATTGTAGGGGCGAGCGGATTATTTAATCCCCTAAAATTCCAGATAAGGACTATCATAGCGCCGATGGAGGCTGAGCAGGGCCAACCTCTGGAACCCCGATGTTGTCACCAGTCTCATCCTCAGAGTCATCAAAGAAAAGGGCATCAACCGATTCCCTAAAACCACCAGAGCACCCCACATCCTCATTGCATTTCTTCTTTTTCATGATACTCAGAATGTAGAACTTAGCAGCAACTTCAAAGTCAATAGCATGGTCAAGCAAAGAACAATGAAGGGGGTCATAAATAGCTTTTCTTTTCTTAAACGACACAGTTGTAGGAGAGCCAGTCTTCATAATCAGAGGAGTCGAATCAAGACTCATAGCCCGCTTCTTAGGATGACCTGTTAATTTAGGAGAAACCTTAGCATCGCTATTAGTCTTAGAAGACACCAGCATAGATGAGTGCGGGTTATTAGTAAAAGCCACAAGAGGGGTGCCATCCTTGGGCGCTTAAAAAATAGGCGGTGGAGTTCTAAGGAAAATTAAGCCAGCTTGCTCAAGCTCAGAAATTCTCTTATAGGATTTGGAGAGGTCCAGATCATCAAAGTTCATGGCTAGACTCATGTTGCAAGATATGGGGTCGTCTTATGATGTATTATTAAGTTGGATAATGACATGATTCACCTGTTGAGAAACAACAAGATTAATCTGAGAGTTAATATCATTAGAAAGACGCGGCTGAGTATTAGGTTCAGGAATCAGAGTTGAATCGTGACGAGCATCCGCATCCTTGGGATGAGAGTCAGCTTCATCATCAGTATTCAAAGTATCAGCAGCATCACCATAGCTTTTAGATTTGTTAAATCCAAGAGGCCTAGTGAAGGGCCATTCAGGCGATGAAAAATGAGATGAATCAGAATCGGAGCTAATGTCGATGATTCATCCTCCCGCAGCAACAGTAGCATTAGGGTTACATCGTCCCCTTGAGGGGCCTACTAGTTAGAGTCTGCAGGATTAGGATCAGGTGGGTTGAATACAATATCAATATTCATATTATCCATAATTGGGGTGGGGGGAGCCCATTTTGCTGTTGTTGATGAGGGAAATGGAATTGAAAATCAGGCGATGGAGGTGGGGCTTGAGGGACTTCCATAGGCATGCCAAAGGTTTGCCCCCAACCCCGAGATTCATCAAGTTCCCGAGCAAAAACAACATCATCCTCAACCCTAGCCCTTATAGCTTGTTATTGTATAGTGTCTCGATCATTAAAGACTTCAGTATCTCCATCCTCATTTAGACTTCCAGATGATGTATGCAAGTGCGGATTTTGGGCCGCATGAGGCCGATTTTGAGAAACATAGAGAGCGGGTCTTGAAGCGAAAACAAGGAAATGCATACCAGGCTCAACTCTCCCCTCAAGGAGAGTACCAAGTTCAAAGTCTACCAATCTTTCTGCAAAGAAGTAAGCAGAAACATACCTATTTGCATGTTGACCCATATGAATATTAGAAGTTAAATAGCTGGTAGATGAGGGTACAATACGATGATCAAGGTTGAACATGGTGTGTATAGTAGTTGATTCAAAGATTGGAAATCCTTTGTTGGATGCCCGATCTAGAGAGACGTTGATGCTATCAATAAAACTGGATTGACGCTCCCTACAAAATGTCGCCTTATGCCCAACCTTCCCACAGCGCACACAATATTTACAGATATCTTTATACTTGAACTGAACCCACAACAGGTATTGGTCATCGCACGAGAGAAAGAAACCAAGGATAAGAGGCTCACTAAGATACATGCGTGCCTTGATGCGAAAGTGATCACTCTCATGGAGAATATCAAACTCCTCAACTTGGAAAAAATCACTTATGAGGGGACCAATCATGTGAGCAATCTCCATATTGAGATATTCAAATGGGAGTCCCACTACAAGAAATGGGGCTCCGGGCGTCCGGGTTAAACAAACGCCGAAATGGCGTCTGAAAAAAAATGGGCGTCTACACTTGGAGGTCTAGTAGGGCGTCCAAATCACACTTGGAAGGAAGTTTGACAAGTCGGAAGTGAATAAACGGGCGTCCAAAAGCAAACGCGTTGAAAAGAACACGGGCGTCTACTTCCAGACGCCAAATATGGGACGGGCGTCTACTTCCAGACGCCATATGGCGCAGGACTGGCGTCTGGAAGTGAACGCCATTAAAAAAACGGGCGTCTACAGGTGGACGCCCGTCATCCTGATTCAGCCACAAATATATGCCCAACCCCTCGCCCTTCATTCAGTCATTCAAAAAAATTCTTCTCTCTACTTTTTCTCTCTAAAACTCGCGCGCGCCAACATCTACCCCGTCTTCTAGTTTTTTTTCTACTACTACGATACGGTTCCTGTTTTTTCTTGTACTAGTTATTCAGTTTAATGTTTAATTTCAGTTAGGTTGAATAGTTAATTTCAATTTATTTAATTATTATTGTGGATTTGATATTTAGTGGTCTTACGGTTTCAATTGAGTTATTGTTTGCCCAAGTTCTTTCGCCCAATTTTAGTTAGGTAGATTGTTGTAGTGACCTTCAGAATTTTTACATTGATTATGTGAGGAATTGAGTTATTATGTGAATATGTATATTGGATGACCTTTGAAATTTTGGGTTGATTATGCGAGAAATTAGGTTAGTATGTGAATTTGTTGGGTGGGAATTATAAAATGTTACTAATTTTTTAGGTTGAATTGGGTGAAAATTGTGACTACATTGTCAGTATAAATATGTTAATAGGTTTAGTTGAATTCTAAATTAATAGTACTAAGTTTAGGAGCGTAGTTTATTTTTAAGAAAAATATTTTTTTTAGTTAATAATAAATTAAGTCATATAAATTCTAGTTTAATCGGTTGTTGTGTAATTTGTTTTTACATAGAAAATGAAGAGAATTGAACAAAAATGGATGTATGAGGGAAGACTTGATAAGAAAAGACGTCCTACTGTGAAATTTGCTAAGGGCGTTGACTCGTTTTTGGAATTCGCTAAACAAAACTCACCCGACTATACGTCGAGAGGTGAAGTTAGGTGTCAGTGTCTTAAATGCAAGAACCTACAATTTTTTAGTATAATTGTGGTTAAGGAACATGTCCTCGTGAATGGTTTTTTCGCCCATTTATTATCGTTGAATCTGTCATGGTGAGCAATCTCAACTTGAGGAACCCCAGATCCAACAAAATGTGAGGGGATTGAGAGGGATGATAGTTGTTGTTGTCGAGTGTAACGTGTTTAATAATGACGACAGCGCATATATGAATGATAATTCACCTGACCCTCAAGAGTCTAACCCACAAGAGCCTAACCCACGAGCGAAAACGTTCTTCGACACGTTAGATGCTTCGAAGAAGCCATTATATGGAGGATGCGATATGACTTTGTTAGAGGTGGCATCTATGGTAGTGAGTCTGAATTGTGAGTTTAACCTACCCTTCGCTTGTGTAGACGGTTTTTCCGCCTTACTTGAGAGAGTAATCCCAAAAGATAACATCATGACCCGAACTTTCTATACTACCAAAAAAGTTGTGAAAGGTCTTCAACTTTCGCATCAGAAAATTGATGCTTGTTCCGATGGGTGCATGTTATTTTGGAAGGATGATGCCACACTTGATGAATGTAGAAGTTGTGGTAAGGGTAGGTATAAAATATTTCAGGGGATATTGTATTGAGGGGCAAAAAAGGGAAAAGTGGTGGTAGGGGTAAGAAATCGATACCAATTAGTCAGCTTACTTATTTCCCAATTGCACCTAGATTTCAGAAATTATATGCAACCAAAACCATAGCTAAGCAAATGAGGTGACAAAAAGAAGACATTAGGGTATCGGGAAAGATGTGTCATCTAAGTGACGGTGAGGAGTGGAAGCATTTTGATAGAATTTACCCTCAATTTGCAGCAGAACTCCGAAATGTAAGGCTTGAGTTGTGTACTGATGGATTTGCACCCTTCGATCAATTTGGAAAGTCTTACTCCTATTGGCCTGTGATGGTCACACCTTATAACTTACCTCCTTGGTTGAGTTTAAAGCAATCTTTCATCTTTCTATATCTTATTGTTCCTGGGCCAAAAAACCCGAGAAATCATTTGGATGTTTACTTACAGCCCATGATTGAGGAATTGAAAGAACTGTGGGAAGTAGAGGTGGAAACATATGATGTGTCTTTGAGACAAAACTTTTAGATGAAAGCATCTTTGTTGTGGATTATAAATGACTTTCCCGCATATGGTATGCTCTCGGGGTGGTCTACTGCGGGTCAAAAAGCATGTCCTTGTTGTATAAATGAGAGCAAAGTTTTTTATATATCTTCCAAATTCTAGTAAAATTAGTTGGTTCGATTGTCATAAACAGTTTCTACCAGAGGGTCACCCGTATAGGAAGAACAAGAGAGTATTCAAAAAAGGTGAGGTGGTGCTTGATGACGCACCTATTCGACTCGAAGGGGATGAAATATGGGATTTGATTTCCGAGTTCCCGTCTACTATTGACGGAACCGATCAAGACTTCAAAAATCTGAAAAATTTGAAAAATGGTGGTTTAAAAGAAGTATTTTCTTCGACCTTCCGTATTGGAGCAATTTGTTACTTCGTCATAATTTGGATGTGATGCACATAGAGAAAAACTTTGTCGAGCAGTTGATTCACACTGTGATGGATGTGGACGGTAAGACTTGTGACACAGTAGGGTCCCGACGAGATGTGAAAATTTTTTGTGACCATCCACAGCTGCACATAAGACGAGATGGGTCCAAACCCAAAGCCATCCACAGCCTTGATAAGGCTCAGAGGAAGGTGTTGTTGAAGTGGGTAGAGAAATTGAAGTTCCTTGATGGGTATGCCTCAGACTTTAAGCGGTGTGTCGATCATAAGAATCTAAAGTTGCAAAGTTTAAAAGTCATGATTGTCATGTATTTATGGAGAGGTTACTACCAGTGTCATTGAAGCAACTTCTACCACCGATGGTGAAAGGACGTAGAGAAGGCATTTGGAGTATCCTACAAGCTAGGTTTGTCGTAGTACGTAAAGAGGCACTTACATGGTGCGTTGAACGAATGGGAAAAATCATAACCACTTGTATAATACTCCACAAAATGATAGTTGCGGACGAAAGAGAGAATTATGCCGACTACGATCCAAACCCATGAGTTTACTAATAATGGTAATGAGGTAGGTAATGCAACCGTCGTGGAAGAACCATAATATGAAATTGGATACACTACTTCTAAAGTACGTACATTCAGAACAGAAGTCGTATAAGAAATGCAAGGGGCCATTAAGAACATTGGGGGGACTTAATTAATTGGAAATATTTGGCAGAAATTTGGAGAATCTTATGTTGTGAGTATTGAACTTTATGTTGTTTTGTTTTTAATCATGTACTTTTTTTTTAAAATGAATGGTAATATGACTACACACTACTCCACTCGGCCATAAAGTTTGCTAATAATACAATACATATTCAAAAATAAGATATGACAACTCTACTTTTCTGACAAATAATTTATTAGATAAGATATCAGAATAGATATAACTACACACTACTCCACTCCGACATAAAGTTTGCTAATAAGACAATAATACATATTCAAGAATAAGATATGACAACTCTACTTGTCTGACAAATAATTTATTAGATAAGATATCAAAATAGATATTACTACACACTATTCCACTCCGACATAAAGTTTGTTTCTAAAATTTGAAAACATAAATTTTAATTTAATGATTACATTTTAACGGCTCTATTTGAACGACTATTCTTTAACGACTCTATTTTAAGTTACGGTTTCATTTCACATCTCTTCACACCTCTTTCCCTCCTACATAAAATTTACTAAATATATAACATGTTTGCCTCTTACGATGAAGAAGTTGAAGACACTCAATGGAAAATCAATAAGATTAGGGATGAAACTCAAAACCTTTTTACTCGTGTTAATTTAGTCGTAACAGAAAACATGTATATGTTACTATTAAATAGTACAGTAGATGTCTTAGCCTAGTGGTTAAGGCGGAGGTACCCTGGACGATAGGTCTCAGGTTCGATCCCACCCCTCAATATTGTAAAGCGACTAAGTGCGCTCTTCGTTGAACAAAAAACAATTAATAGTTCACCGGCTCTAACCAAACTCTATGGTATAATTACCGGAAATGCTGAAGTTGTACTTAATCCTCTAATTACAGTCAACAATACTTTTGGTATTATTTTTTACTATTACTATATATTACTCTATATATACTCCATCTGTTTCATTTGATTAAAGGTTTGTTTTTTCATACTTGGCAATGTATTTGTTTTGTCCATATTTCTAGTTACGTATTTCTTAAAATTATAAAAATTTGACACACTCGATTAGACAATTTAAACAATATCTTACATGACTATATTTTATCTTATATATTACTAGAAGTTATATGAACATTTTCCCTTCACTTATGAATAGTGCCCAAAAAGCAAATGTAATTAAAGAACCTATTGGAACGGAGGAAGTATGAAACTCTATGGTATATGCAGAATTTGAATAATTTATATATATGTTTAATATTTTAGAAACAGGGATTGCTAAAAATAAGGAGCTTACATCTTTACAAAGTGAAATAGTTACGATGATTCGTAGACTGTACAAAGTGATTAATAAAGATGATTTAAGTGATCTTTTGTCTGAGAGAGGACGAACATTTGTTAAGCGTGAAGAGGTTTACTACCGGACTAGATATAACTTAAAAACATGAATAGGTTTGTAAATGGTGGTGCGTTAAATACAAATAAAAACATGTAAACATTTGTTCCACAAATTTTGCCTAGATATATGATTTTCTACACATTTCAGTTGTCCTATATTTGTAGGATAGTTGAGAAAAGAGAAATTAGTGTTTTGGGATCAAGAGATATTAGAAGTGATCTATGAAAATATTTGTTGAAAATATTTGTGTTTGATTATTTTGTATTTTCGCAATTGTTTAAAACAAGGTAGTCGCCCGCAAAACAATTAAAACAAAGGTATATTCTCGCAAAACAAAAATTAAAGTATACGCAACGCCGAAAAGTTAGTTTTAGGTCGTGGGAAATTAGATTTAGGTCTTTTTTTTAACAAAAAAGTGAATAAAAAATAGTTTAAAGCCAAAAATAAAATAAAAGACAGTTACTCACAAAACACCCTAAATAAAAGATTAAAAGGTACTTCGTACTCCGTAGTATCTGACAAAAAATCCAGTAAAAAATGAAAAAAATGAACCTCCCATAGGGATGTGGATAGACCGACAACAAAAACTAACAAATTTCTTTACATATTAATTTTTGTGATTCTGTTCCGACCAATTTAAATTTTGATAAAACTTATAAAATCAAGTTTGTTATATACTGTAGACACCCGCATTTTGACTGCCAAGTGTCTATGGCAGTTTCCAAAAAACACCCGATGATGATCGGACGCTAACGTTTTTCTACACGCTCGGATATGGGCTCAAAACAATTAGTTGTTGGCTAAAGCACTTATGGAGTACAAATCTCACAAAACTGACCTCAAATCCAGGCCCAGCGGACCGTTCCGAGTCAAACCAGACTAATTTGGGCCAAAACCGACACCGAAAATAAAACCGACTTTCTAGCGATGTGGTCAACCCTGGTCAAAGTCGTTTCCGAGACATACAAAACAGCCCCTCACAACATCAAAAGTCCAAGTCAAACACAAACCCATCAAAAACCCAAGTCACGGTCCAAAACAATGGACCCGCGCGACCCAGCTGGGCCACTCGATCGAGTGCCCCACCCACTCGATCGAGTGGGCCCTTTTTCAGGCCCGACTGCAGGCACGCTGAGCCACTCGACCGAGTCAGCTGGTTACTCGGTCGAGTAACCCTAACCGGGGTCCTTGGCTTTGCCTATATAAGCAACCCCATGCACACACTTCAACACACTTTTACAAACCCTAACAACACTTTTTGGAACCCTAGTTTCACATTCAATTCAACCCTAATTCTACCCTAAACCTAGCTTTGGGAGACAAAAACTAAACCACCACAACTCAACCTCCATAGACCTCAAAACTCTCGTGTTAAAGTCACGACTACGAGTCCTATCCGAGACAAGAACATGTAGGTTGAGGGTGCAAAACCCTACTCTTCCCTTCTTCTCTTCCTCTCGTCATTTTTCTCCTTCTCTTCTTTTTGTTTTTTTATTTAATTATCGCATCTGTAATATCGACAATATAATTAGTATAAGACATTAAAATACTTGTCGATTTGTGTCGAGTATGAGGTATGTCGGAATAAGAAAACCCGAATATAAAAGTGTACCGCACACAGCGTTGCCGGTCGCTTATTCCGACACCCCAATTACTTGATTATTGAGACAAGTTAACTTAAACAATAATCTTCGTCTCGTTCACGTTATTATTATTAGTCACATATCGCATTAATTTCAAAACCTTTTTTTCAAATCGAACATCTTTTAACAAGGGTCGAAACCCGTTGACGCGGATCCGGCATCACATAATCCTTAGGGATTCATTACGATGTCGGAAAAGCCTAGGGGATCAAGTCTTTCAATTCTAGCAGGGTGTCAAACTCTTAGATTCGATGCTAATTTCATAATTAGACGTCGAATCTATCGATCTAGTCAAATAAGTTAACTAGCGCGATTTCTATTGATGCTAAAAATAATTGTCATACAATTCGTTAGAATTACCACATTATTAAACGCGGAGGAAATCTATTCATGTCGCGATAGTTAATTTAAGATGACTTAAAACAATTTTCTCTTATTTTCACTCTAGTATCCCATATCGATTCAATAATCGAATATAGGATACAACGAGTATTCAAATTTAGAATCGAGTATAAATCCCATAATATTTATATCTGATTCAACAAAATCAATGATTTATAAAATCCGAGTCGAGCATAAATTGTACAATATTTATGTCCGATTCGGCAGAATCATCAAATTATCAAAAATCAAAAGCAATTTCGAAAGTCAATAATAAATTGCAAAGCGAATTATAATTCGTAAGGGGGCACTCGACCGAGTGCCTAGCCCACTCGGTCGAGTGGCACCCCAAAACCGAGACAGAAGGGTCTGAATGACCTCCACTCGGTCAAGTCTCGCAATGACTCGATCGAGTGGTAACGTACTCGGTCGAGTTCGTCAGTAACTCGACCGAGTAGGGTCCAAAATCAGAAACAGAACCCCTTTTTAAGGATCCACTCGGTCGAGTCCCTTAATGACTCGGTCGAGTAGCCCTTTATCACGACAATACCGTGAGTCTTACATCCTTTTTTTTAGTCTCAGTAGTGTCCTTTTATGACTTATGTCAACACGTGTTAATCCATCACGTGAAAACCTCACTTTCCAAAACCATACGTCATCATGTTTACATCACATCTCATTCAATAATTCGCGAATCGTTATTATCGTAACATCGTTACTAACCGTTTGCTACTTTCCTTGCCGATTTATTGTTTATTTTATTGTACTAAAATGAACCCGCATGCTAAAATACAACTTTGACTGTAAAATTTTAGTTGCATTTAAATCAACATAGAAACCCTTTCTATTTCTCACATGCTTAGGGAAAACAATGTTTGCATAAGCATTTCCCCGTTTAACTAGCGCGCGTATTAGAAAGTCAATCGATATCCTAGTAGAGGCCGCTAATGTGCGGGCGGGGTTGGGTGTCCTTTGTGGGCTTCCCAACACGTACCCTCACCCCTTACTCAGAACCTCGGTTTCCGGATGCCCGAAACCGTTAGCGCACGAGAGTCATTCAATACACGATAACCGGTAGTGACGGTATCGGTATCGCAATGCAAAGGGACGAGCCCAATTCTCTGACATCGGAAATGGGCCTTATTTTGTACACGGCCCACTACGACATAGAGTGGGTTCGAATGGGCCCGAACTCCCACAAAGTTCGGTGGCGACTCCACTTCGATTTAAATTTCCATTCGATCCGTTTTCATATGGAGATTGATTCGCCTCCACAAACCCGCGCGTGGCCGCGTCGGGGTGGACCTACGTCATGTCCACAATTTGGCGACTCCGCTGGGGATTAACTGATGCGTGACTTACCATCGGCATCCTCAGGGTAAGACTCGAATAGAAATCGTTTGACTAGTGCAATACGCGTTTTAGTTTTACGGTTCATGCATAACCCATATTTTCCCGGGCCGGTACTGGTGACCGACGTCCCACTATACCGTTGATGTTCTCCAATATGGATATGTGAAAAGGTGTCCATAGTCGATTCGAGTGGGTTTCGCGGCATGTTCTAAGCTCAACTCGACTTAGAGAGTCCGTCCCGATCAACGTCTAGACTATGTACACTGGTATAGACCCTCTAGACCGACCGAGACTTAGTGTAAAGCATACATGGCGTCGTTATAATGCTTGCCTGACTACATGCTACTTGGTTTCCGTCGTCATTTTTTCAAAAATACATCTTTTTCAAGATATTCAATTTCAAAACCCGAGACGTACCGAATTTAGGACTTATGATTTCACTCAAAATAGCCTATTTTTTAGACGGTATGTTGCCCAATTCAAAACTCGAAATCACTTTCGAACTTTCAAAACCCATGGCCCAATACTCTTTTCGTTTTCTTTCGAAAATTGGGCCCTCTACCGAGTTCTCTCGGGCTCTCTCCAAAAACAATCCATTTTCAAAACCTTCCTCTTCTTAGGACTCCCCGTATTTAGCAGTGTCGGGTCATGTCATAAGTTGTCAAGGTCTTTAGCGTTGAAACTCTGTCGATCTTACATCACAAGTTTCTTCCCTATCCCAGTCCACCTTATTAGACTAAGGCAAGGCCCACCTACGTAAGGACAAACCCCTACAAAGGAGGGCCCGTTTACACAATCGAGTCAAAAGTCTGGGGATGTCTCACGTGAACCTTCCTTCGAACAGAACTAGGCCCACCCGCCGAATCCTAAGGAAGGTCCACTTTTCACAAGTCACCCGTCTAGGTGTCTTTTCTCGAGTCATTTCCCTTTTAGTCTTGTTCGGGATGTACTTTCTATTCCGGGATTTTGGGCTAGTTTCTGATCATACGGTGTTCTTACAGATAGGCCACCCGAGACTAGATACCAACGCAAGATGGACGAATTGAAGGATGCTCTGACTAAGATCAAGACTCAACTGACCGCCATCCAAGCTAACCAAGCAACTTTATCCACCCTCCTGAGTGCCGTAGAGAAAGGGACTCCTAATGCTGGATCTGAGCCCACTGGGCCCATAGCTGAACTAGTCAGCGCTGTTCGCAGGCTCGAGGAACAAGTTCACTTGTCAACAAACAACTCGATCCACACTGAAATTGCTCGTTCCTATTCACCCTTGAATGACGAACTACCTGCTAACCTCAACCTTACGGGAATTCCTATGTTTGAGGGAACTGAGGACCCGGTCCACCACATCCGGGTTTTCAAAGATTCATGGCAGTAAAGGGGGTGAAGTCCACCATGTTTAATCACTTATTCCCTTCCTCCCTGGAGAAGCATCCCAAGGCCTGGTACTACAGGCTCGATTCCAAGAAATACAAAACTTGGGATGATATGGCAACCGAATTCGCTCGGAATTACGCTGATAATACCGAGATCCAGACTACAATGCGTACTCTGGAAGTGATGGCCCAAGAGCCCAAAGAAGGGTTCACCAAATATCTACAAAGATGGCGGGCCGAGAGTGTGAAGCTGGTCGATAAGCCCAGCGAGAAAGTGCTAGTGGAGGCATTTGTCAAGAACCTCCTCCCATCCTACCGGGTCCATCTCCGGTATGTTGTTATCCCTAATTTTGCTACCCTAACTGAAATGGGTACAAGGATCGAGGACGACTTAAGGGTAGAGAGCCTGACTAAGGCCTCTACCAAGGGCTATCAAGGGGCAAGCTCATCCACGAGCAAGCCCACACCTGCAGCTGCAACTCACAGCATTTTTGATGAGGTAAACCTGCTTGACAATCGGGTATTCACAGATATAGGGACTACCTATACTTATGCCTTACAAAGGCTATCTTCAAAGGGCCTGATCCAACCGATAGCCCCGACTCCTGAAGTTCCAGTAGAAAAGAGGCCCAAAAGTTATAACGCCCAAGCCTACTGCCAATATCATCGAGGTAACGGACATGATACTGAAAAATGCAGAAGACTGAAACACCTGATCCAGGATCTGATAGAGAGCGGAAAAATCCCGTTGCCCGGAGACAAGCCGAGCAACAAAGAGAACCCGTTCAGTGCCCATGCAATATTCACCGGCGAGGTAATCGACTGCTCACACCTCATTTCCCCTATATCCCACAAATTAACGGAATATGGTTCGATGGCGAGGAAGATGTGTACTTAGCCAAAGGGGAATTTGTCCCCATCACCCTTGAAGAGGTCCGAAAGGCTAAATCCAAAGCCTTAGCCACCAACCACCTCGCCGCAGCTGGGTGTTCCATTCCTACAACTGTCACTGAACCTGCCAGGACGGAACCTACCCTTGAAGAACCAAACAACGACACCGCCGTGGTCCAACAGTTGAAGAGGGTTCGAGCTGACCTAACCATATGGCAACTACTGGTTAGCTCACAAGCATATTGAGAAGCACTGACTAAGGCTCTCGATGAAATCAAGGTCGACTCACAGGTTACCCCCACCGAAATGGTAGCCACTATTATGCCTTATCTCAAGGGCAAGTCCAAGGAAGAAGGCCCACATATCACCTTCTCCGAGTCTGATCTTCCACCATTTGGACCCAATCATAATCTGGCCCTGTACATCACGGTCATTTGTCCAGGTAAATACCTCCCGATGACGCTTATCGACGACGGGTCCGCGGTAAATGTCCTACCTCTAAGGACCGTTAAGGCCCTCGGCATCACAGATGCCGACTATCTCCAGACGGCGCAAACTATCCAGGCTTTCGACGGAAGCCCAAAGCCAGTTGTCGGGGCCGTTAAACTAAAAATCATAACGGGCCCGATCGAAAAAGAGTTAGAGGTTCAGGTCATTGATGTCACCTCATCCTTTAACTTACTACTGGGAAGGCCTTGGATCCATGCAGTCAAGGCCGTATCCTCTACCCTCCACCGGAAAGTCAAGATGCCACTTCAAGATGGTGTCATCACATTAGAGGCTACTCCCATTACCGTAGCAAGCTGCAATGCTACGGGCCGGGCCGACCCGCGAGGATTCGATTTCGTGGCCATGATCGAGGAGGAATATCTCTTCAGGCCTTACTTCACCACTAGCATCGACACGATGCTACAAAACTTGGGCTATTTACCGGGGGCTACCTCGAGACCATACCTTCCAGCTGGGAAGATTATCGAGGTCCGGGCCGGCATTCACAAGGCCATCAAAACGTAGAAAACGTAAAAATTACCGGGGGCTAATTCGGATTGGGGTATGCTATAACCCCAGAAAACGTAGTCCGGGCCGGCATTCACAAGGCCATCAACATTCTCAAGGGTACTTACATAGGCCCTTATAGCCCGAAGTTAACTGATTACTTCATCACTCCAGTTTTCGGAGCTATTCAAGTGGGCCTCTACCAACCCACCATCACATATCCCGAGACCAAAACGGCTCGGGAATGCAATTTCATCCCCGATGATATATTCACCCTTGTTCAAGCCGAGTCCAAGGAAGGGGAAAACAACTCCGAGCCCGTGCTGGGGCTCCTATTTGGAGAAGACAAGGCCGTCCCCGCTCCAAAAGATGACTTGGTCAATCTGATCCTACGCAGCGATCGGTTTAACCCAACCAAGCTGATCACCGAAGTTGGTGCAGATACAGGAAAAAGGGCCTGGAGGAAGACGATCAAGTGGACTGATGGCCAAGAACGGACCTACAAGCTGACCACCGGCGAAGGAGACATGTCGGATACCGAGTCTGAGTCAGAGTCAGAGTCGGAGTCAGAGTCCAAGTTTAGAGGGTCTGGTGCTAGAGTCGAGTCTGTAACCCCTCTTCCCTTAACCACTTCCACTGAGGTCTCGGGGCCTGTCCCAAGACCTCTCCCTATCCCGCCACTGACCAACGATCAGATGGTCGCTCTTTTCGAGCTTTTCACAAAATTTACCATTAATAATAATAACGAAAACCGTTCTGCTTACGACTTGTCTTATTTCCAAAAAAAATTCAAAGATTTTATATGCAATGACATTGAGAAGCCCGACGAACAGGTTTCTCTACCTCCGCATCTGATCGAGCAGCTCGAACAAAGGGAGTCCCGAGATCCGGTAATCGAAGAAACCGAGTCCATCAATGTGGGAACCACTTTAGAGCCCCAGATGCTTAAGTTGGGCCTGTCCTTAGATCCAGAGGAGAGAAAACAATTCACAGACCTCCTCCAGGAATTCAAAGACGTTTTCGCATGGTCCTACAAGGACATGCAGGGAATAGATCGGGAAATAGCTGAACACCGAATACCTATCAAAGATGGGTGCAAGCCGGTAAAAAAAACTCCAAAGAATGAGGCCCGAATGGTCTCTTAAAGTAAAAGAAGAAGTCGACAAGCAATTCAAAGCGGGCTTTATACAAGTGTCTGAATATCCAGACTGGGTTGCAAACATCGTGACGGTACCCAAGAAGGACGGCAAGATGCGGGTATGTGTGGACTTCCGGGACCTAAACAAGGCCAGCCCAAAAGACGATTTTCCGTTACCCCACATCGACATACTAGTGGATAACACGGCCGATCATGCCCTTCTATCATTCATGGACGGATATGCCGGATACAATCAAATCAAGATGGCAGAGGAGGATATGAGTAAGACCACCTTCATTACACCTTGGGGTACTTACTGTTACACTGTTATGTCATTTGGGCTCATCAATGCCGGGGCCACTTATCAACGGACCGCCACTACTTTATTACATGACATGATGCACAAAGAAGTGGAGGTCTACGTGGACGATATGATCGTTAAGTCCAAAGACCGGAGTGGGCACATTGCGGCCCAAAGAAAATTCTTTACCCGACTGCGCAAATACAACATGAGACTAAACCCTCAAAAATGCAGTTTCGGGGTAACATCAGGCGAATTACTGGACCATATCGTTAGCCAACGCGGCATCGAGGTCGACCCAGCTAAAATCAAAGCCATCACTGAGATGCAACCACCCAAAACCGAAAAAGAAATAAGGGGGTTTCTCCGGAAAGTTCAATACATTAGCCGGTTTATTTCAAACTTAACCATGGTATGTGAGCCCATTTTCAAAAAACTGAAGATCGGAGAACGGATACTATGGGACGATAAATGTCAAACGGCTTTTGACAAAATCAAGGAGATCCTGTCTGCACCGCCGGTATTAATGCCACCTCAACCCGGTTTGCCTTTGTCGTTATACCTAACAACGACCGAGACAGCCATGGGGGCTATGCTGGCCCAGACAATCGATTCAGAAGAGCGGGCTATTTACTACATCAGTAAAAAGTTCTTAGAGTACGGATGCAAGTACACAATGTTCGAGAAAACGTGCCTAGCGTTGGTTTGGGCCACTAAAAAGCTCCGACACTACATGCTGAGCCACGAGGTACATGTTCTGTCCAAAATGGACCCTATCAAGTATCTGTTCGAGAAGCCCATCCTCAACGGCAGAATGTCCAGATGGACTTTAATGTTATCTGAGTTTGACCTCAAATTTATACCATTAAAAGCCATCAAAGGCCGGGTAGTAGCCGAGTTCCTCCCGATAGCCCAATATCTGAAGAGGGCCACACCGATACTTGGGCCTTTCCCGATGAAGACATATTCCATACCGATACCGAAACATGGGATTTGTATTTTGACGGAGCATCCAACTTCCGAGGATTTGGGGTCGGAATTCTGTTGATCTCACCACGAGAGGAGCACACCCCGTTATCCATTAAACTGGACTTTGATGTGACCAACAACGCAGCCGAATACGAAGCATGCATTCACAGGTTGCAAGCTGCCGCTGATTTAGGAGTAACGAACCTCCGAGTCCACGGTGACTCATCACTGGTCATCAATCAAGCACTCCAGAAATGGAAAACTCGGAACGCAAATCTTGTGGCTTACCAAGTACGAGTAAGGGTTCTAGAGAAACAATTTCAGAAGGTGGAATATATCTACCTGCCCCGGGAAGAAAACCAATTCGCAGATGCACTTTCCAAATTAGCATCTTTACTGAACATCCCGGAGCACCTAACCAGCATGCCGATCTGCGTCGAAAGGCGTTCCGAGCCGGATTATGTCCACGCCATCCACGATATCGAGATAACTGATCCAAAACCTTGGTATCAGGCCGTCCTAACCTATTTGGCAACGGGAGAACATCCCCCGGGAACTGAAAATCGGGCCAAGAAGGCACTGCGGAGATTGGCAACCCAATTTGTTCGCACGAATGATGGGAAATTATACAAAAAGACGGCACAGGGGGCCCTTCTCTTGTGTATCGACAAGACACAGGCCGAAAAGGTTATGGCCGAGGTACACGACGGAGAAAACGGTCCGCATATGAACACCCAAATGTTAGCCCGGAAAATCATGAGGCTCGGATATTATTGGAACACCATGGAAACAGACTGTCAATTATACGTCAAACACTGCCATAATTGTCAGATCTTTGCTAATGTGCAGCATATGCCATCTTCCCTGTTATATACCATGACATCACCATGGCCATTTTCGACATGGGGTATTGATATAATTGGAAAGGTGCACCCTTCCGGGTCGGGAGGTCATTGCTTTATTTCGGTGGTCATCGACTACTTCACCAAATGGGTCGAAGTCGAGTCATACCGTGTCTTGAACGCCAAGCACGTGGCCAAATTTATCCAGAACAAGATCATATGCCGATACGGGATCCCACATGAGTTCATCAGTGATCACGGGACCCATTTTCAAGCTGAAACCGCTACGTTGCTAGCAAAGTACAAAATTCAAAGGCATACATCTTCTCCCTACCGTCCCCAAACAAATGGAGCGGTAGAAGCGGCCAATAAAACAATTGTCACCATACTTAAAAAGATGGCTGAGAATTATCGGGACTGGCCCGACAAAATACCCTTTGCCCTATGGGGATATCGAACCTCAATCCGCACCGCAACCGGAGCAACTCCATATTATTTGACATATGGAATGGAAGCAGTCCAGCCGATTGAGCTAGAAGTGCCATCCCTCAGGATTTTACTTGAAAGCCAAGTACCTGAAGCAGATTGGGTCCAAGCCCGATACGATTCGCTAGTCCTTTTAGACGAACGGCGATCACGGGCACTCAACAATATTCAGATATATCAAAAGAGGATCCAACGAGCTTTCAACAAAAGGGTTAGGCCCAGAAACATCAAGGAGGGGGATTTGGTCCTAAAATCGGTTCGTGCCTTACTACCGGTTGACCCAAGAGGAAAATTCAAACGCAATTGGGCTGGGCCATACTTAGTCAAGAAGATCCTATCAGGAGGAGCGGTGATGCTGACAGATTTGGATGGGAACGAATTTGTCAACCCAACCAACTTGGACCAGCTGAAGCGCTACTACCCTTAAAACCCCATCTCAATGTCATTTGCAAAAATTTATAAAAATTTGTCTTTTTTATAAATTTTCAAAATTATAGACAAGTCAATAAGTTAGAATTAATTATTCTACTGTCGCACATCTCGAACTAATTGTCTTGATGTATTTCAAAAATTGCAAAAAATCAAATCAATTTTGAACTACATTTGGTTTGATTCCGCTGATTGTGGATACGTAGGCAACCCCTCAAAAGGGTACAACCACTGCAATAAACGAAAAGACGGGAACGGTATTCATTAATATGTCTTTTATTAAAAACCCGACAAACTCGGGAATTAAAAAAAAAAGATGCCAAAACGGCATACGAAAAATCACACCCAAAAAAATAATAATAATACTCAAATAATAATAATAAAGGAGACTAATATCCCGGCATCTTGCCCTTCCCTTTGTCCTTTGGGTCGCGTGGAGACCAAGGTCACCGGGGCAGGGACGAGCGTTCCCGGATCACGAGGGGAACCTCTTTAGCTCGCACCCGTTTCTTCGACAGTACAACGGGTCTTCGGCAACAGTCTCCGGTCCAAGTCGAGCCCGCACGTGCTCGGGTAGCCTATCCTGTGGGCCAAGTCGGTCCTACACGGCTAGTTTTGGGCCCAGTCTCCTCTCCAAGTCAGTCTGGGGGCTCACTTTCCCCCAAGCACCTTTAGCACTGGACCCTCCAACTTGAGTCTTGGTCTTCTTCTTTTGGCCTGACATTAATCGGACCATAGTAGCCGGGGTGTCACCTTCGTCAAAGAATCCCCAGTTATCCTTAGCTTGCTCCCTTCGCAGCAGGTCAAAAGCCTCATCAACCTTCAGAGCAGCTCGGGCTTTAGCATCACCCGCTTTAGTCCACTTCATGTAAGAGCTTGAAACCCAAGTCGAGTGACGGGATTTGGTGACGGGCCAAGTGTGCCGGGTATACCATCTTTGCATCCAATTGTCGCACATTACATCGGTCAGTTGGGTAGGGTCACTCACAACTGCCTCAACTTCTGGGATTCGCTGAGTCCATCCATACTGCCTTAGTATGCGATCCGGGTAGAGATGAATCGTCTGCCTGAAAGATAGTATTACCTGATAACGGGCTCTGTCCCTCGGGTCCAAGCCAGTCCAAAGGTAGATGGGCCACCATGGTAGTACCCATCGAATTAACGGGCCGCTGTGAAAAGACAACACCTCGTCCCAATACTTCTGAGTAATCTGACGAGAAAAGTCAATGGCCCGCCTCCTCGTCATCACCTGGTTATGACGGTAACTGCTCGCTTCAAGAGGAGCATCTATCACTGATAGCCTCTCATATAGCCATATCTGAAAAAGAAAACAAAAACATGAGTTCCCAAGATGAAATAGGCATCCGCCTAAGGGCACTCGATCGAGTGCTAGGGTGACTCGGTCGAGTGGCACCTCTGAAAGCAGATCAGGAGGTTTTTGCGAAGGCACTCGATCGAGTGCCCACCACTGTAACAAAGTCGCAAAAAATCAAAAAAATCAAGAAATTGGGAAAAATAAAATGCAAAGTAACATACTTGCAGCAAACGGGTACTTCCAGTGAGACGGACCGATGAATCCCTCTTGCGATTATCTAAACCTTGGATAATTTCGCCCGTGATAAGCCAAGCCGGGCTATGCTCTGTCTCCATGAAATCCACCACGGTCAAAAGGCGGGCATTACCCATGCAGGACAATAAATCCACGTGACCTTCAAAAGCGTAGACATGGAGCATACAAAAAGAAAAAGCCCTACGGCTGTAAACCGATCTGACCCGGACATCGAGAGGATTCATAAATTTCTCAGCCAAATCGATCAGAGAAATATTATCACCCTCCATCATACGGGATACCTCGTTGTGGGAAAGCCCAAGGCGACATTTTCTCTCGAATCAACACGGGATGGGCCTATGTACAGGCACACCCGGGACTTATGCGACAAGTCCAATTCCCCAGCTGATAGCCCGAGGCGGCGTTTTCCCCGGAATAGCACGGGATGGGCCCACATATAGAACACCCAGGACTTACGCAACAAGTCCAAATTCCACACGGAGTATTATCATCAACTCAGGTATGATCTCTGTCTTATGGCTGGCGAGCCCTTTTACGCAAGTCTAATGGACTATAAACGACCCGACCGGAAGGCTACCAGGTCTTAACCGGCTTGGTAGCTACTCTGACTTTCGCCTTGTCCAAGCCTCAGTCAGAGTGGGGGCTCTGTAGACACCCGCATTTTGACTGCCAGGTGTCTATGGCAGTTTCAAAAAAACACCCGATGATGATCGAACGCTAACGTGTTTCTACGCACTCGGATATGGGCTCAAAACCATTAGTTGTTGGCTAAAGCACTTATGGAGTACAAATCTCACAAAACTGACCTCAAATCCAGGCCCAGCGGACCGTTTCGAGTCAAACCAGACTAATTTGGGCCAAAACCGACACCGGAAATAAAACCGACTTTCTAGCGATGGGGTCAACCCTGGTCAAAGTCGTTTCCGAGACATACAAAACAGCCCCTCACAACATCAAAAGTCCAAGTCAAACACAAACCCATCAAAAACCCAAGTCACGGTCCAAAACAATGGACCCGCGTGACCCAGCTGGGCCACTCGATCGAGTGCCCCACCCACTCGATCGAGTGGGCCCTTTTTCAGGCCCGACTGCAGGCACGCTGAGCCACTCGACCGAGTCAGCTGGTTACTCGGTCGAGTAACCCTAACCGGGGTCCTTGGCTTTGCCTATATAAGCAACCCCATGCACACACTTCAACACACTTTTACAAACCCTAACAACACTTTTTGGAACCCTAGTTTCACATTCAATTCAACCCTAATTCTACCCTAAACCTAGCTTTGGGAGACAAAAACTAAACCACCACAACTCAACCTCCATAGACCTCAAAACTCTCGTGTTAAAGCCACGACTACAAGTCCTATCCGAGACAAGAACATGTAGGTTGAGGGTGCAAAACCCTACTCTTCCCTTCTTCTCTTCCTCTCGTCATCTTTCTCCTTCTCTTCTTTTTGTTTTTTTATTCAATTATCGCATCTGTAATATCGACAATATAATTAGTATAAGACATTAAAATACTTGTCGATTTGTGTCGAGTATGAGGGATGTTGGAATAAGGAAACCCGAATATACAAGTGTACCGCACACAGCGTTGCCGGTCGCTTATTTCGACACCCCATTTACTTGATTATTGAGACAAGTTAACTTAAACAATAATCTTCGTCTCATTCGCGTTATTATTATTAGTCACGTATCGCATTAATTTCAAAACCTTTTTTTCAAATCGAACATCTTTTAACAAGGGTCGAAACCCGTTGACGCGGATCCGGCATCACATAATCCCTAGGGATTCATTACGATGTCGGAAAAGCCTAGGGGATCAAGTCTTTCAATTCTAGCATGGTGTCAAACTCTTAGATTCGATGCTAATTTCATAATTAGACGTCGAATCTATCGATCTAGTCAAATAAGTTAACTAGCGCGATTTCTATTGATGCTAAAAATAATTGTCATACAATTCGTTAGAATTACCACATTATTAAACGCAGAGGAAATCTATTCATGTCGCGATAGTTAATTTAAGATGACTTAAAACAATTTTCTCTTATTTTCACTCTAGTATCCCATATCGATTCAATAATCGAATATAGGATACAACGAGTATTCAAATTTAGAATCGAGTATAAATCCCATAATATTTATATCTGATTCAACAAAATCAATGATTTATAAAATCCGAGTCGAGCATAAATTGTACAATATTTATGTCCGATTCGGCAGAATCATCAAATTATCAAAAATCAAAAGCAATTTCGAAAGTCAATAATAAATTGCAAAGCGAATTATAATTCGTACAGGGGGCACTCGACCGAGTGCCTAGCCCACTCGGTCGAGTGGCACCCCAAAACCGAGACAGAAGGGTCTGAATGACCTCCACTCGGTCGAGTCTCGCAATGACTCGATCGAGTGGTAACGTACTCGGTCGAGTTCGTCAGTAACTCGACCGAGTAGGGTCCAAAATCAGAAACAGAACCCCTTTTTAAGGATCCACTCGGTCGAGTCCCTTAATGACTCGGTCGAGTGGCCCTTTATCACGACAATACCGTGAGTCTTACATCCTTTTTTTTAGTCTCAGTAGTGTCCTGTTATGACTTATGTCAACACGTGTTAATCCATCACGTGAAAACCTCACTTTCCAAAACCATATGTCATCATGTTTACATCACATCTCATTCAATAATTCGCGAATCGTTATTATCGTAACATCGTTACTAACCGTTTGCTACTTTCCTTGCCGATTTATTGTTTATTTTATTGTACTAAAATGAACCCGCATGCTAAAATACAACTTTGACATTAAAATTTTAGTTGCATTTAAATCGACATAGAAACCTTTTCTATTTCTCACATGCTTAGGGAAAACAATGTTTGCATAAGCATTTCCCCGTTTAACTAACGCGCGTATTAGAAAGTCAATCGATATCCTAGTAGAGGCCGCTAATGTGCGGGCGGGGTTGGGTGTCCTTTGTGGGCTTCCCAACACGTACCCTCACCCCTTACTCAGAACCTCGGTTTCCGGATGCCCGAAACCGTTGGCGCACGAGAGTCATTCAATACACGATAACCGGTAGTGACGGTATCGGTATCGCAATGCAAAGGGACGAGCCCAATTCTCTGACATCGGAAATGGGCCGTATTTTGTACACGGCCCACTACGACATAGAGTGGGTTCGAATGGGCCCGAACTCCCACAAAGTTCGGTGGCGACTCCACTTCGATTTAAATTTCCATTCGATCCGTTTTCATATGGAGATTGATTCGCCTCCACAAACCCGCGCGTGGCCGCGTCGGGGTGGACCTACGTCATGTCCACATATACGTATATAGTATATATATATTACAAGTTAATTACAAAGTAATAATTTAGATGAAAAAATAATACTTAGTATTTGTTTTTTTAAATTACAGAAATGTAAATATTCAATTACGTCTAGCTAAGGTGTTCAAAAAGTGGTTCGGACCAGTCAACGGAACAGCGCACATACCGTTTCAGTGTCCGGGTTTCCAAATAATTGGTGACCGGTCTCCAATCCGGTTCACACATTAAAAATAATTCAAATTTAGACTATTTTTCCGGTCCGTTCCGGACCCGGAAAAAATGGTTTTAAGGGGTGTGGGTCCCTTTCTAACCGGTTTGGTCTTCGGGTTTGGGTTTTTTTGGATGACCGATCTTCGGTCAATCTGGTCTGGTCCGGGTTAGTGAACATCCATACGCCTAATTATATTGATGATAAAAAAAATTGGATCGTGTCATCATGTTATTAAGGATCTTGTGAACATGTTTTTTAAATATGACATCATAATAGTTTTATGAGATTTTCTACATAGTACCCCACATTTTTTTGAATTCTACGTGGTACCTCTTCACTTTTCGAAACATACATAGTATCCCTAAGTTTTAACATAATTAAGTAGGCGTGATCTTATGACCTTCCTCCGTCAGTGTTTTGTAAAATTGAGTTAATGAGCTACTACATATATACAAACACACTTTCTTCCGAAAAAAAGAAGCCGACTTAGCTACCTATGAAGCTTGAAATGATCACCCATGCACAGAAGCACCCCCAGAAAGGCCGACCTACCTGCTTGTGGAGCTTTGTACAATTGTCCATGGGCAAAAGTACCGCAAGAAGCGAGGTCCTAGTCATAAACCTCGCTGCCCTCTCCGTCAGAGTCTGGGGGCGACGACCCCCAGAAATGCCAAAGTTGTTGTAACCATCATAGTCCAGAGGTCCGAAAAGGCATCCAGGTTGTCACCCTCAAAGTCATCCAAGCTAGTGGTGTCGTCGGTGTCAAGACCCTGAAAGGCATTTGGGTCATTGTCGGCCACCAGCAGAACAACGAGAAGCTTGTTCAGACAAGGGGCAAAAGAGGGGGAGGAATGAGCTGGGCTCCCATCCTCACTGATGCCCACAGGCGTGGCCGGGTGGGAGGAGACGACGCAAAATCTAGGATGTTCGAGTGCTCATTTCTCAAGTGGGGAATGCGGGTTCTACATTTGCTGAATCCACAATCCCCGGGCTGCTAACAGGGATTCAGCTTCTCTCGTTTGAAATAGGTCGGCCTCTTTGGCACCTCGGCATCCTTGGGCAAGTGAGAAGCTCCAGGACAGTAGGACGAGTTCTGATCTAGCACCAGGCACCGATCCATGATTCGAGGGACCAAGTAAGGGTAACAGAACTTCTTCCGGCTCTTGTGCACCTTGGGATCTTTTACGACAAATCGTATGAAGTAGGACAACTCTTTCCAGTTCCTAGATATTGAAGGGAGAAAATAAGAGGATGAATAAATAAAGTATGAATGAGAATGAAATGAGGGATCAATCATCCCCATTTTTTTCCTTTTTATATATAGCCGCGAATGCCCTTAGATTTAATGTTCTCCAACGACAGCCACCTGAACAAGACTAAACAAGTGTCATGCAAAGAAGGAATGAGAAGCTCAATTTTGCAATCATGACTCACAAAACACTCAATTGCCTAGAGCACACAAAATGGCGAAGTGACTGATGGAGTCACACCCACATAGAGACGCGTAAGAGATGGAGGCGCCTTAGAAATAGGCAAATGCATTTAATGAATGAACAATGGGTTAACCACTTCCATTAAGCGAAGCTGCTCTAAGCCAGGCCAAAGCTCGACGCAGCAAAGGAACACCGGGGCAGACCAACTGCGACATACTTCAAAGCATGAAAGAAGACCCACTCCTATCAACTATCAAGGGGCAATTAATGGGGCCGGCTAATTTGACTCTGCTAAGACGACCCTTCATCTTGGCCTATCTTACCATGAGGCCGACCCATCACCGATCTACGGAGAACCTTCCAGGGTCTGCTTGGCCTGAGCCCACCTCTCGGCCGCAGAGAAGGACCACATAGGCTGGCCATGGCCAAGATTGCCAAGGTCCTAATCTTCTCTAGAAGGATGATAGCGCTACGTCCATCGAGACGAGCAATCGCCACGTGTCCATAGGAGAACGTAAGATTCTCTCTTCCTCTCTCTCTCGCTCTTTCTCTCTCTCACTCTCTCCCCCAAAGCCTATAAATACCTCACTTAAACCTTCATTAAAAGGGAATCAATCTTTTACTACTCAATTTAGACCTGACAAATAGATCGGGTCGTGTCGTATTCGTGTCCGTGTTCGTGTCATAGGTAAACGGGTCACAAATCCCTCAACCCTAACCCGACCCATTTAAGTTTTGTGTCGTGTGCGTGTTAACCCACTTACATAAATGGGTCATTAAGCCTCAACTCAAACCCATTAATTTTGTGTCGGGTTCGTGTCATGTTTTTGTGTCATGTCCATATTTGGAAAGTATTAAAATATTTATGTTAAAAATGATTAACAAAACTTAGACTAATTTAATAAATAGGTTATTCGTGTCGGGTTCATGTTTTCGGACCTCAACCCAAACCCAGCCCAATTAAATATCATGCCGTGTTCATCTCGACCCACATACATAAATGGGTCATAAACCCTCAACCCAAACCCGTTAATTTCGTGTCGGGTTCCTGTCGTGTTTTTGGGTCGTGTCTTTTTTTGTCGGCTCTATCTCGATCTCTCTTTAGAACTCAAAGCCACATTCCTCCTCACAAGAAAGGTTTTCTAAAGGCAAAAGGACATACTTAAGCATCGGAGAGGGCCCACTCGGACACCCTTCAAGGTCCTGTATACTGCCTGCGCAGGATCAAGTTACCTCAGCCAACCAAGGAAGTACAAGCGAGCTTGAAGGGGAAAGAGCAACTGGTTCAAGCAAGGACTTCAAGAACGATCAAAAAGATCTAGATCCAAGTCTATATCTAATAGTTTGGTACCCAAACATTTATGATCGTAATTTTGTTTCTTATTGTAGTTGTTGTCTTGTAATTTCAGCGACGATAGTTTGTATGATTCCAAAGTCTGCACTCAATAACCTTATCATTAATGTGGAACATTGTTGGTTAGTAGAACTGTAACAATGAAAGAAAGGGACAGAAACTAGAACCGAATTGTTGTAGAGCCGTGGTATGTGAGCCACTGCCTTAAAGACTATTTCAGCACGACCGTGGTGGCGATCAACAGTTGTCGGTAGTTCCCCAAGGTTAACACTACGGTACCCGAAATCGCCCACTCGACACCGGACACTTGGAACGAACAATAACCAAAGTACTTTAATCAGAATTATTGAGAGGAAAAGATGAGGAAGGAAGAGAGGAGATGAGAGTTGTGTTCTAAAATGTGTAAAAGAACGCCCTTTTTTAGCCAATCGAGGGAGCAGAGAAGCACAATGGTCAATGCACAATAATAAGCCATTAACACGGGTATTAAGGCGATTAAACGAGAATCAACTATTAACACACGCGATCAATGCTAATAAAGACGTAATCGAAACAGTTGACTATGTTTGAGGGTGAACCTAGCACTAACAAACAAAATCACTCCTATTAGGCCTAAAATCCTGGCAGGGCTCACCGCAGGAAATTTACCAAATCCTAAATCCCGATCCCGACTCGAGTCGAAACGGGACAGGACGCGTAGGCCCAGGCGCGTTGTGTGCGAGTTGAATTAAGCACCTCGCAAGCCCATATAAAAAGTCCATTTCACCCGCTAGTTTGAGAAGGAAAGAATAAAGAAGTATATAAACATCAATATATACTTCATTAACTCTCTTATGTGGGATAGTAAAAACAAGCCCATATTTCAAACAATCCTCCACTATGGGCGACAGAGAAGACAGAAGAGGAAAAAAATCTGAGTAAAGGAAGGGTTGGACACTTAGGTATCAATATCTTTCGATTTGAATTGACACATTAGTGAAGTGAGGTAACAGCTTACTTACGGCAAGATAAATATCTTGCACTTTGAATTTTCTTACTGAGCTTCGGCTGATACCCCCCACAACACATGTCATACCTTCAAGATTATGGTCGTTCCGCGGTCTAAGTGCAACGCGCTCTTTAAAGTCATGCATTTCCTTGGTTCTGATAAGTGGGAATAAGACTTCTCTTAGTCTCATGGCCTCCACACATACGTAGGTGGCTTAAGTACTTCTCAATAGTACTTTTGTCACAAGCCATTAAGGACATAAGTCCAACCTATGATTCATTAAGTGTGTCTCAAAGCACCACCATAAAGGCTATGAATCAGTAGACATCTTAGGGGTAAGGACTTTAGACTCAATCAAGTGTTACACTCTTTACTTAGTTTTAGATCTTAAGTCCCATTTCCCTTGAAGTCTCAATGATTAGTCTCTTAGTCAACCCTTTTGTTAAGGGATCGGCGATATTGCTTTCGGACTTCACATAGTCTATAGCAATTACTCCATTTTTCAGAATTTGTCTAACTACGGCGTGTCTAATTCGCATGTGTCGTTTTTTCGCATTGTAGACACTATTCTTAGCCATGCCTATGGCAGCTTGCGAATCACAATGTAGGGAGATTGAGGCCGACTGACCTCCCCAAATTGGTATGTCAAGAGCAATGAACTCAAACTCCATGGTAGAGCGAGCCATACAAGTCTGTTTCGAAGACTTCCACGATATAGCTCCTCCACCCATGGTAAACACATAACCACTCGTAGAATTAATTTCATCGTTACCAGTGACCCAATTTGCATCACAGTACCCTTCCAACACGGCGGGAAACTTACTGTAATGCAAACATAGGTCTGCAGTTCCTTTCAGATACTTTAGTAAACGATTAACAGCATTCCAATCTTTATTAGTTGGGTTATGGGTATATCAACTTAATCTGCTAGCAGCATATGTAATATCAGGTCGAGTATAGTTCATTAAAAACATGACACTTCCTATGATCTCATCATACTCTTCTTGGGATACACTCTTACCCAAATTCTTACTTAGAGGTATACTAGCATCATACGGAGTTCTAGCAGGTTCAACATCTGTGTAATTAAACTTTTCTAACACTTTGTGCACATAATGAGTTTTACTTAGGCAAATTCCACTAGATTTTCGGATAACGTTAACTGCTAGGATAACATCAGCTTCTCCTAAGTCCTTAATCTCAAATTGTGATGACAGAAATTCTTTGCTTTTAATTACGACATCCAAATTATTACCAAGTATCAACATGTCATCAACATATAGGCATATGATCACACAACCAAATTCTAATACTTTTGAATACACACAAGAATAAGAATTATCAACCATATAGCCATTTTGTACCAAAGTGTTGTTAAACTTCTCATTTCACTATTTAGGTGCTTGTTTCGAACCATATAATGACATGTTAAGTTTACACACCTTATCCTCTTAACCTCTAACCACAAAACCCTCTGGTTGCAACATATAAATTTCTTCCCTTAGTTCTTCATTCAAGAAAGCAGTTTTAACATCCATCTGATGTACAACTAAGTTATGAATGATAGCTAAAGCGATAAGAGTTCTAATAGTCGATATTTTAGTCACAGGAGAATAAGTATCAAAATAATCGATATCTTTCTTTTGTGTAAATACTTTAACAACAAGTCTAGCTTTGAACCTTTCTATTGTGCCATCAGGTCTCATTTTCTTTTTAAAGACCCATTTACTACTAATAGGTTTACTCATTTTAAGTAAATCAGTCAATTTCCAAGTCTGGTTAGCCACAATAGAGTCAAGTTCACTTTTAATAGCACTTTCCAAAAATTAGCGTCAATGGATCTCATTGCTTCATTATAGGCTTTTGGATCTTCTTCTATTAAAAAGGCTGAAACTAGCACAAATAACGTAAGAAAGCTCAAATAGGAATGTTGTACCAAAATCACTACCAAATGTCTTTTCAACTCTAGGTTTTTTACTCCTTCTAGGTTCAATACTATGATCAACGAAAGTACTAGTACTAGCATGCATAGAATTTTGAACAGAAGCAACAGGTAAATCAAACAAATCAAGTAATGCCACAACATTCTTCTTGAGAGGAAAAACATGCACAAAAAACTCAGCGTCTTTAGCTTCAGATATGGAATGATCATTCAATGACATAAATCTATAATCAGAACAATTTTGAGCATACTCAATAAACACACAATCATAAGTTTTTGGTCCAACTGTAGGTCTTCTAAAGTTGGGTAAACTCACCTTAGCCAAACAACCCCATACTCTAAGGAAACTTAGATTAGGAGGATAGTCCTTCCAGACTTCGTAGGGTGTCTTGTCAATTTTCTTATGTGGTACACGATTAGGATTATAACAAGCAGAAAGCTCTGTTTCCCCCCATATATCGTCAGATAGGCTAGAACTTAAAAGCATAACATTCATCATTTCTTTTAACGTTTTATTTTTTCGTTGAGCTACTCCATTTGACTGTGGTTGATAGGGCGGACTAGCAGACTCATGTATTAGTCCATTCTTCTCACAGAAGTCGATTAAATAGTTAGAGCCATATTCACCTCCTCTATCGTACCTAACCCTTTTAATCTTCCTATCGAGTTGATTTTCGACCTCATTCTTGAATTTTATAAACGATTGTTCTGCTTCATCCTTAGTCCTAAGCAGGTATACTCTAGTATATCTAGAATAGTCGTCAATAAAAGAGACATAATAATGTTTACCACCTCGACTCATAGTACTTTTAAAATCATCTAGGTCGGTGTGAATCAATTTAAGAAGACTCGTTTCCTTATTTTTAACTGGTTTACTAGGGTTTTCTCGTAAACCTAGCCTCAACTAGGGATGACAATGGGTCCAAGACCCGGCCCAGACCCGGCAGGTCGGACCCAAATGGGTCGGGTCTGGGTCTTTTTTTTTTAGACCCGGCGGGTCCGGGGATGGTCTGGATCTTGTTTTTAAAAACCGGGTCTGGGTCCGGGTCTGAAATACTGGACCCGGACCTGACCCGTGGACCCGACACTTTAATTAAAAAAAACCCTAAAATCTACCAACATACGCAGCAACCCAGTAAACAACTAAAACACCTTACTCCCTCACTTCTCTCCTCACCCTTTCAAAGTTCAAGGTTTCAATAAACAACTAAAACACCTTACTCCCTCACTTCTCTCCTCACCCTTTCAAAGTTCAAAGTTCAAAGTTCAAAGTCGGTAAAGCTGCTGAAATTTGAAAGAAATAAGGAATGTAGACAAAATAAAATAAAATAGTGAGACCCGCGGGTAGACTCGGACCCGAACCGGACCCGGCGGGTCTGGATCTGGGTCTTAAAAGTTTGGACCCGGCCGGGTTCGGGTTCAGGATAAATTTAACGGGGCCGGGTCTGGATCCTAGTGGACCCGGTCCAGACCCGGTCCATTACCATCTCTAGCCTCAACACAGCTAGCACATTTAGAGAATTGTTTATTGGTCAAACTTGGAATTAGTGACATCGTTCTAAGTTTTTAAATAGATTCAACATTCACATGACCTACTCTACTATGCCAAACATCAATCGACTCAGCAATATAAGCAGAAGAGAAGCATTATTATTAATATCAGAAACAGTGTTTAAGATAAACAGACCCCCAGACAGATAACCCTTGCCCACAAATTCCCTATTATGCGACATTACAACTTTGTCAGCTTCAAAAACAAGCTTCACACTAGCTTTGTTCAATAAAGCACCAAAACGAGGTTTCATCATAATGAGGGTAAATATAAAACATTGATAAGAGCAAGGATTTTCCCTGAGGTGAGGTTGAGAAAGACCTTGCTTTTTCTTGTGATCACATCAGATGAAGAGTTACCAATGTAAACGCATTCTCCATCAGCAAGCTCCTCGAACTCAGCAAATAACCCCTTTGTTGGCACAGATGTGTCTTTAAGCTCCAGTGTCCAGAACCCATTCATCAGCATTTCCCACCAGATTAGCCTCCACAACCACAACAGCAATAATATCTTCAGTCACAGCCACATTTGCTTCAGTGATCTTCTTTTCAGTGCATTGGTAAGCTTTGTGTCCGCTCTTCCCATAGACATAGCAAACCAGCGGCTTCTGGATCTTGGGAACATGTTTGCCAGGACCATTCTTCTTAGCTTGATTCTGACCATTCTTGTTTTTCCCCTTATTCTTATTTTTGTCCTTAAACTTTTCAGCATTAGAAGGACCACCAGACTCAACCAGATTGACCTTAGCAACACCGACAGAACTGCTAACAGGGTGACTAACAGGTTTATCTTTAAGGCGATTGGTCTCCTCAGTCCTCATATGCCCTACAAGTTCTTTTAGAGACATGTATTTTTTCTTATGCTTAAGGTGGTTACGATATTCAGACTAAGAAGCAGGAAAATGTTCTAACAAGACATTAGCTAAGAAGACATCTGATGGTAGGATTTGCCGTGGGTCCCAACCGATCAAGTAGAGTCCAACTATACCTAACGGTAGCTAGGGTAAGTCGGGTCGTGTCCACGGAGACGGTTATAGGTGTCTAGACTAGGTCTACCTAGAAACAAGGCTAAGTCACACAAACAAACACAAAGAAGACGATAATTGACAACTATGATGGTTGAAGAAGTAAGAGAATTGACTAACAATGAACTAGAAATAATATGGACTAATAGAAACAACTAAGATTAACTACGCAAATAAACTAGAGAAGATGATCGACTAAAGAGATAGAGAATGCAAATAAGGAAGGGAGTAGGGTTAGGTCGGGTTCATAAGCGTAGTAGGATGGTTGGGTAATCAAGGGTGTAGGTGTCTCTTGGTCACTAAGGTCGGTTTGCGCTCTCGCGCCAAAGGCAAAGTCCGCACTCTCGTGTCTAAGACTAGACCCGAACACTCATGCTAGATGCTACTCAAAACACAAAGATTCAATCACAAATTTGTCAAACAATGAGAAGAAGAGAACAAGTATGAGAAGCATTGGCCACTACTACCCACACAAGCAATACAACAAACACATAGTGCCCAATAAGTGACTAGCAACAAAGGAATCACCTTTACCCACAATCAAGCCCTAATCACCCATAATCCACACTTAATCCCCCTACTAACCCCACAAGGAATCTACTCACTCATAATGAAATCAAAACTAAGACTAACAAGAGGAATAGACATAATAATCGAAACATCCATAATGAACAAACAAGAAATGAACAATATGTAAAGATTCAAACTTGATGAAAACAAAGAACAAAAGAAAAGAGATTATACCAACTACAAGAGGATGAAAAAGATGAGAATTTGAATTAATAAGAAACCCAAAAAAACTCCAAGGTTGTCAAGCTTGGAATAATCTTCAAGAATCTCCTACAAAGATTAACTAAAGATTAAAGGAAGATTAAACTAATGAGAGGAACACTAATCTAGGATTTTTAATGTTGTAGAGAGGCCTAAGAGAGTCTGGGGTCATGTAAGATGATTCAACAATACAAGGGACGAGTATTTATAAGGATACAAGAATGAGGGAGAAGAAAAGAATCAAACACGGGCTACAGCAGGGTCATCCCGACCGGGACGAAATGGTCCCGACCGGGACGAAGTGATCCCGACCGGGACGGAATGGTCCCGACCGGGACGGACCCAAAACAGAACCCTTCACATTTGTGCACCTCATCCCGGACGGGATAAGATCCTTCCCGACGGGGATGGGTCTTGTAGGCCTCCAATATGATCTTTAAGGTCCCTCCTTGACTCTCGTGGGTTTCTCATCGATTCTCGGGGCTCGGGATCGAGTCCTAGGGGCTCGGGATTGGGTCCCAAGGTCTCGGGATCGAATCCAAGGCATCGAGTGATCATTCCTTCACTTCTTTGGCTCCAAAAAGTGTATGAAACGAGTCGGAATCGTTCCAATTCTTCATGAATGGTCTCCGGAACCTGAAACGAACTAGAGGAAGCATAAGTAGCCCATAAACCGCTCCCAAGGAGCGATTCCAAAAGGAAAAAGGGACCAACACACAACAAATTAGGCACTACAAACTACACTTATCAACTCCCCCACACTTAACCCTTACTCGCCCTTGAGTAAGCACAAACTAACTACTAAACTAGCCGAGCGAGTATTAGCGCACCCTACGCCCTTTCAACTCACGTGAGTACACTTAGAGGAAAAGTGCACTCCGCAAGGCAAGTAAGGTCTTGCGACAAAACTGTGGATGCAACCGGACACGAAAACACACAAACAAACAAACATAAAAAACAAACAAACAAACGGTTGCACCCAAGAAGAAACAAATACCGCTTCTATCTACAAAGCGGTGAAAGAAGCACCGGTTAAGGACTCAAGGCAAGTAACGACGTTCTCAAGCTAGCAATACAAACCAAAATGGACAAAACCCTAATAGTATGACGACAAAGCAACAAAAACGTTGGTAACTTACCTACGTTACTCCTAACCTTCTAAGAACGTACTACGGGACGATCGGCGGGATGGAAAAGGGATGAACCATGGTGTTAGTCGACACTGTAGGTATGTGAGACCCCGCCCCCTTTAGCAATGTGCCAAGAGGGTCGTCCCATGTTTAAGAACCGCCTAACTAGTAAAAGTAAAAAGGTGGATAAGGTTTGCAAAATGAGAGAAGACCGATCATTACCGCTATCATCCTTCCTAGGGACTCGGTCCTTTGGTAGGCTCTTCACGGTAACGATCGGAAAAAGGCTTATTTTGAGAGGGTGAGAATCTTTTTGTGAGACGGTTTCCTTTGGCATTTTCTTTCTTTTGCATTTTTGCTTTTTGTGTGTTGCTATGCCATTTCTTTTTCATCTTTTGTATTTTCTTTTTGGCTTTTTGTGCCTTTTCTTTTTCTTCAATCTTTTCTTTCTTTCATTTTCTTTCTTTTTTTTTTCTTTTCTTTGCCCTTTTGGCTTGATTTGAGTTGTAGGCATTTCTTTTTGCAACTAAGAAAGAGAGATTTCAACAAATTGCAAATTTATTTCGTGGAAAATGTGTAGATGGTAGGGGAAATGGGTAAGTCGGGACGGGCCCTTCCCTTCAAACCCACAAAAAGGGAAGAAACTTGGACTAATCAAACAATTTCAAACAAGGTCACCTAAGAGACGGGACTCGGCAACCAAGGCCTTTTCACACCATGGGTGGTCATAATGGTCAAAATGCAAATCCCGTAGTAAATCCCCAGTAAGCTAGGTGGACTCAAGGTAAGAAACCAACAAAATCATTGATTTAGGGTCATTCTACTAGACTAAAGTCCAAGACTCGATTCATACTACTAGAAAGGGAAAGTAAACACTTGCACACTAGCCTCAAAATCGGGTTTTCGAAAACCTTTTTACATACTAGACACAACTCCACATCACAAGACAAAGACATGACGAAAACGAAAGAAAAAGAGACAAAGGCAACAAAACAAGACAAAACAAAACAAACACGTAAAGAGAACAAACACCACCCCGAATTTCCAAATAAGCAACCAATCAACCACAAATCTTCACAAAGCTCCACCATTATCACAAATTTCCTCCACACTCCACAAGAGATAAAGAGGAAAAAGGGATAAAAAGGCGTTACCAGATGTCTCGAAAGCCTTCCAAAGTCAACGGTGATTAGGCGACCAACAAGGAAAAAGGGAGGCAAACACACACAACACAACAAAAGTACGACACCACGACACAAAAAGAGAAAGACACAAAAGAAAATCTTTTTGATTTTTGTGAAAAAATTTCAAATTTTTAGGGTTTTTAAAGACTTTTCGAAAAAACTACGAAAATAAAACTAACTACGATAGAATATCGCTCCCCCACACTTAAACCGAGCAATGTCCTCATGCTCGACCGTAGTGTATGGAGACACTAAAAAGAAAAGAAACTACGAAAATAAAACTAAAAATCAAAAAGAAAAGCGGAGAAAAGGGTAGAATGTGTCCGGCCGGGGTGTAGTCAAGTCACCATGGGCCGAGACAAGAAAAGATATGGATGGGGGAAGAAATAAAAAGAAAGAAATAAAAGGAAATGGGAGGGGAGGACTAGGTGTAATCAAGTCACCTAGCCCGGATTCCGCCCAAATCCGACTGAATCCTAAAAAAAGGCGAAAATCTTGCAAATTTGGATTTTGAAATGACTCTCGATGTAGTCACGTCACCGAGAGTCGGGAGCAACAATTACCAAGGCCCCAAGGCCACCATGACACAAAAGGGTATAAGGGGAAGGGGAACTAACAAAACAAAACAAGCAATAAAAGACGGAAAAGAAAGGATAGTTGTCGTACCATGCGGTTGGCAACTCACTCGCTCCATCGTCTCATAGGTCGGTATCGGCACGTAGCTTGTCTTTGTCATTGCTATTCCTCTTCTTTCTCAATAAGGCCGCATGATTGAAGTACAAAGGTATAAAGAGGTGGGATTTGATGGGAAACTTGGTGCAAAGGTTCATGAATGAAGTGCAAGGGTGGGATAATGGAGGCATGGGTGAGCCGGGAAGTTGGGAGGGGGTATAAAGTGGTAGGGTGGGCTTCTCATGACGAAGAAGAGGCAAAAGGAGGAGCAGGGGTCCATCCCGGTCGGGATGGATGGTCCCGGTCGGGATGACACGCCCGTCCGGGTCGGGAAGCTCCCTTCCCGGTCGGGATGACACTCCAGAAGACCCAACTTTTGGCACCCTCATCTCGATCGGGATGACCCCTTCCCGGTCGGGATGGGTCATCCTTCCCGGTCGGGGTGCACTCTTCTCGGCCGGGAAGAGTCTTCTAACCCTCAATAACTCCAAAAGCTTGTCCCAAGCTTCAAAAACTGACTCCCTTCCGCACAATCCAAGCTCTAACAATAACCCCTCCTCTCTAGGATTCATCTTCACTTCACATCTATCAAATAGGCTCAAAACATTCATCAAAGTCCCTCCCTCACATCACTTATCAAAATACCAAATCACAAGAATTTTCACAAAACCTAAAAGTATTACAAGAAGGAAATATATACAATAGGACGGTTCTTTTGGAACTCCGTCAAACCAAGGATGGTGCATTCTTCAATTCTTTTTCATCAACACTAAGGATAATTCCATCTCCATCGAGGGCTCGAAGAAACAAATTGAAGGCTCTTGCAAAGTCTTCAATCAAGCTTGTGGTGTAACCATCCACACTACAAGGCTCTTCACAACCTTGTCTCGACGTTCCTGGGGCATCCCGATCTACTAAGTTCAATGGCTTGAACTTGTACTTTCGATCCTTCGGTATATACCCAAACGTCCATCTATCCTCATGTGGCCCCAAGGGAGGCTCATCTTTCTTCTTGTCTTGGCACTTGTCTTCAAACTCATGGTATGGGCACTCATTCGCCTCAAGCTCGGAGTCATCATCCTCAAGCTCATAGAAGTCGTTCTTCAATCTTTTTCCCGACTCATCCCCTAGATTGATGTCTTTCATGGTGTGGATCATCTTACAAAACTCATCATTAGTAGGCGAGGTGTTGTCTTGGAGGTCAAACATGAGTTTTTCTTCGCCTAACTCAAATGTGATCCTACCGTTCTTCACATCAATCGGAGCACCGGCGGTATGTAGAAATGGGCGCCCAAGGATAATGGGAGTGATAGCATCTTCCGGCATGTCAAGCACAAGGAAGTCGATCGGAATGAAGAACTTCCCGATTCTTATTGGCACATCTTCCAACAACCCCAGAGGTCGGTTGAGAGAGCTATCGGCCATTTAGATTGTAATGGAAGTACTCTTGAGCTCCTTCATCCCAAGTCGCTCACAAATGGAATAGGGAATGATGCTTACACTCGCACCCAAATCACATAGTGCTCTCTCAATCTTGAAGTTGCCTATGGTGCACGGGATCGAGAAACTACCCGGATCCTTCAACTTGGGAAGCGTAGAACCTTGAATAAGCTCGCTCACCACTCTTGTGAACGCTATGGTCCCTTCTTTGTCGACGGATATCTTCCTAGCCAAGATTTCTTTCATGAATCTTCCATATGCCGGGATTTGGGTAAGTAGATCGGTAAATGGGACACTCACATCCAATTTCTTCACAATATTGAGGAACTTGTCATATTGGACATCCACCTTGGTCTTCATTTGCCTTGTTGGGAAAGGTAACTTAATATGAACCTTGTTTTGCTCAATAAGGGTGGACTTCTCAAATGACACTTTCCCTTTACCCTTGTCTTTTCCTTGAAGTGGGGGAAGCTTGTCTTCTTGGGGTTTCTCAATCTCCCACAAGACTTGCTCCTCTATCGGATTTCCCAAGCTTGGATCTTCTTGAATTGGAGACACAACTTCTTTCATTGGTACGTGCTCATTAGGGGGTAAGGGGGAGTTATAAGATGAACCACTCTTCAAGGTAATAGAATTCACATGCTCAAATTTCGCCGTTTCACCTTGAGGAGGTAGTTGCCCCTTTTGCCTTGAAGAGCTACCCGAAGCAAGTTGAGCTATTTGGGTTTCGAGCATCTTCATATGAGCATCTCTTGCCAAGTTATCCCTTTGAAGTTGAGCAATGATTTCTTGTTGGGTTCTTTGTGTCTCCAATTGACTTCTTTGCATGTCCAACATTGACTTTTGCATGTCGAAATCCCGAGGGGGAGATTGTTGGTTATGAGGAGTGTTTGTGATGGCTAGAGGAATGCCATAATCATGAATAGGAGACCGACTCATTGGCTTGCTTTCTTGTCGATTACCTTGGGTTGCTTGTTGTTGTTGATGGTTCCCTTGGAACCCATGAGAGTTGTCTTGATTAAGGCCTTGATTGTTGCCATGGTTGTAGTTTTGATGTCCTTGGTTGTGTTGGTTTCCTTGGAAACCACCTTGATTGAAATTCTCTTGTTGGAATCCTTGATTGTTGTTGAAGGTACCTTGGTTGTTTTGCTTGAAGTTGTTGAATGGCCTTGGGTTGCCTTGATAACCTTGGTATCCTTGATTGTTGTCCCTTAAGGGAGGTGGCACATATGGACGGTGTTGTAGAGATTGTTGTTGGGGAACTTGTTGGGAAGCTTGAAACATGTTAGGATAGGGGGCACCTTGCTTGAACGCTTGAAAGGCGTTCACTTGCTCAATACTACCACGACAATGTAAAGGCTCATGTCCCACTATCCCACAAGTATCGCATATCCCATAATAAGATGTAGGAGATACAACTCCCAAAGCATTAACTTCATAAATCGAGTGTTGGTTAGAGGAACTAGTGCTTTGAACTTGATTGAGGTGGCTTTGGAGCTTCTTGTCAATAGTCTCCATGTGAGTTTTTAATTGAGCTCCAAGGTCAATGCTTAGTTATGTAATGGCATCGACCTCATGCCTACCTCCTCGATTCGCCTTCCTAGGCCTTGAGTATTGAGAGTTGTGTACCGTCATCTCCTCGATTCTTGACCAAGTTTGGTCGTCATCCACCTCGGTAAACCTTCCATTCGATCCCATATTGAGTATGGCCCTTGAGTCTTCATATAACCCGTTCCAAAATTGTTGAACAAGGAACCATTGTGATAGACCATGGTGAGGACAAGAGCGGATCAAGGCTTTGAATCTTTCCCACGCTTCATAGAGGCTTTCTTCATCACGTTGTTGGAATCCCGTGATAGAAGCTCTCAATAGATTTGTCTTCTCCGGGGGGTAGAATTGTTGGTAAAAAGCCAATGCTAGCTTCTTCCAAGTATCAATACCAAGAGTCGCCTTGTCTAACCCTTTGAACCATTGCTTTGCTTTACCGATCAAAGAGAAAGGAAATAGTACCCACCGGATTTGGTCTTGGGTTATTCCCGTTTATGAGATAACATCGCAATAATCCGAAAAGGTTTCCATGTGTTGATGAGGATCTTCGGTTGGTAACCCACTAAATTGGCTTCGCTCGACCAATTGGATGAATTGAGTCTTAGCCACAAAATTGCCGGTATATGCCTCCCGTAAAGCGGTTGGACCGGGCAAGACATCTTCCGTAAACGTTGAGTGCGAAGAGAACTTAGGCATTATTAGATATGCGGGAGAGGACGGTGTAGACGGTGTTGATGTAGATGTTGATGGAGAACTAGGTTGAGAAGTACCAAAAGGATTTATGAAGATCCCTTCGGTATTGCCTTGAGGTTGCTCGATAAAGTCGGATCCTTGGGCTTGTTCTTCGGTGGTATTGCTAGCACTTGGTTGAGAGATTCTAACCCGGCCAATCGTCCGTTGGCGAAAGGCTCTAAAGAGTCTTTCCGGCTCTGGATTGAAGAGAAAGAAATCGCCTCCCCTCCTAGGCATACACTACACACTAGAGCAAACGTGAGAACACCTAGTGCTTTATGGGCACTAGGCGAAGACAATAAACGAACACTACCCAAGACAAAGAGAAAAAGAAGCTAAAGAAACTAAGAAAAAACCTACACAATATGCACAAGAGATAGAAGAAGAGCACAAGAAGGGTAACTAAGTCAAGCTAATAAGCAAACTAAGTCTAAACATGCACCGTCCCCGGCAACGACGCCAAATTGATGGTAGGATTTGCCGTGGGTCCCAACCGATCAAGTAGAGTCCAACTATACCTAACGGTAGCTAGGGTAAGTCGGGTCGTGTCCACGGAGACGGTTATAGGTGTCTAGACTAGGTCTACCTAGAAACAAGGCTAAGTCACACAAACAAACACAAAGAAGACGATAATTGACAACTATGATGGTTGAAGAAGTAAGAGAATTGACTAACAATGAACTAGAAATAATATGAACTAATAGAAACAACTAAGATTAACTACGCAAATTAACTAGAGAATATGATCGACTAAAGAGATAGAGAATGCAAATAAGGAAGGGAGTAGGGTTAAGTCGGGTTCATAAGTGTAGTAGGATGGTTGGGTAATCAAGGGTGTAGGTGTCTCTTGGTCACTAAGGTCGGTTTGCGCTCTCGCGCCAAAGCCAAAGTCCGCACTCTCATGTCTAAGACTAGACCCGAACACTCATGTTAGATGCTACTCAAAACACAAGGATTCAATAACAAATTTGTCAAACAATGAGAAGAAGAGAACAAGTATGAGAAGCATTGGCCACTACTACCCACACAAGCAATACAACAAACACATAGTGTGCCCAATAAGTGACTAGCAACAAAGGAATCACCTTTACCCACAATCAAGCCCTAATCACCCATAATCCACACTTAATCCCCCTACTAACCCCACAAGGAATCTACTCACTCATAATGAAATCAAAACTAAGACTAACAAGAGGAATAGACATAATAATCGAAACATCCATAATGAACAGACAAGAAATGAACAATATGTAAAGATTCAAACTTGATGAATTAACAAAGAACAAGAGAAAAGAGATTATACCAACTACAAGAGGATGAAAAAGATGAGAACTTGAATTAATAAGAAACCCAAATAAAACTCCAAGGTTGTCAAGCTTGGAATAATCTTCAAGAATCTCCTTAATACAAGACTAATTACAAAGATTAACTAAAGATTAAAGGAAGATTAAACTAATGAGAGGAACACTAATCTAGGGTTTTTAATGTTGTAGAGAGGCCTAAGAGAGTCTTGGGTCATGTAAGATGATTCAACAATACAAGGGAGGAGTATTTATAAGGTTACAAGAATGAGGGAGAAGAAAAGAATCAAACACGGGCTACAGTAGGATCATCCCGACCGGGACGAAATGGTCCCAACGGGGACGAAGTGATCCCGACCGGGACGGACCCAAAACAGAAACCTTCGCATTTGTGCACCTCATCCCGGACGGGATAAGGTCCTTCCCGACGGGGATGGGTCTTGTAGGCCTCCAATATGATCTTTAAGGTCCCTCCTTGACTCTCGTGGGTTTCTCATTGATTCTCGGGGCTCGGGATCGAGTCCTAGGGGCTCGGGATCGGGTCTCAAGGTCTCGGGATCGAATCCAAGGCATCGAGTGTTCATTCCTTCACTTCGTTGGCTCCAAAAAGTGTATGAAACGAGTCGGAATCGTTCCAATTCTTCATGAATGGTCTCGGAAACCTGAAACGAACTAGAGGAAGCATAAGTAGCCCATAAACCGCTCCCAAGGAGCGATTCCACAAGGAAAAGGGGACCAACACACAACAAATTAGGCACTACAAACTACACTTATCAACATCCTCCAATTTCATTCCCTCATTTACGACATCAGCAGACAAATTTTCATATTCATGCACTTGTTCCATAATAGATTTCCCATCTTCCATATGAAACTCAAGTCATTTCCCAACAACATGCTTATTCTTTCCAGCATCATCAGACGCATATTTCGACTCCAAAGACTCCCAAATGACTTTAGCAGATTTATGAACCATAAATAAATTGAAAAGTGTATTAGTCATGTGGTTTAGAATATGAAAGCGAGCGGTTTTATTATCTTTTTCGAATTTCTTTATCAACTCAACATTCGACTTGATAATAGAAGCAATAGGAGGAGTAGCGTTAAAACCCGACGACGCAAAAACCGAAACCGGAGGCTCCACAGATAGTACATAATCAATTTCGATTTGTTCAAAAAACATCAGCGGAGACCAACGTTTATAATTATTATCGTCAAGTAGTTAAGAGTTTAGACAAATCAGGAACAAGTTTAGACATCGTTAATATTGCTACACTAAACAAATAGTTTTAAAATTGTTGGTTAGTAGAACCGTAACAATGAAAGAAAGGGACATCAACTAGAACCGAATTGTTGTAGTGTCGCGGTATGGGAGCCACTTCCTTGAAGACTATTTTGGCACGACCGTGGTGGCGATCAACAGTTGCCGGTAGTTCCCCAAGGTTAACACTACGGTACCGAAAATCGCTCACTCGACACCGGACACTTGGAACGAACAGTAACCAAAGTACTTTACTCAGAATTATTGAGAGAAAAAGGGACGCCCTTTTATAGTCAACCGAGGGAGCTGACTATGTTTGAGGGTGAACCTAGACAATAACACACAAAATCACTCCTATTGGGCCTAAAATCCTGGCGGGGCCTACCGCGACCGAACGGGTCAGGCGCGCGTGTGCGTGCGAGCTGAATTAAGCACCTTGCAAGCCCATATAAAAGGCTCCCTTCACCCACTAGTTTGAGAAGAAAAGAATAGTTAAGTACTCCCTCCGTTCCAACGAATTGTATACATTTGCTTTTTTAACTCTATTTATAAGTGATGAGAATCTTTAATATAACTTCTACTCCCTCTGTTTTTTAATATAAGTCATTCTCACTTTTCGAGACAACTCCTTCTCTCTTCAATATTTCTCACAACATAAGAAAAAATACCATGAAATGTATACTCATTTGAAAGCTCTTTTCGTAAGGGATTTTATGGTGCAATTTTAAAAAAATTTGGAATAATATATTTACATAAAAATTAAAGTCAAACCTCACCTCAAAAAAGTCAAACGTCATATAAAAAAATACGGAGGGAGTAATATATAAGATAAAAGATAGTCGTGTGGTATCTTGTTTAAATTGTCTAATGAAATACATTATGAACATCAACTTTTTATAATTTTTAGTAACACGTAGCTAAAGATATAGACAAAAGAAAACGAGTATCGACATACGTGCATAAAGCAAACGTATACAATTCGTTGGAACGGAGGGAGTATATAACATCAATATAGTTCGTTAACTCTTTTGTGTGGGATAATGGAAAAACACTTATCTAAAAGCAAGCTCCTATTTCCAACAAACACTGTGTTGGATTAATTAAATGTGTACCTTAGCTTTACAACCTTTTCAGTCCTTGTATATGTTTTTACATTCAGCTAGCTAGTTATTAACATAGGATGACATTGGACTTGATAAATAGGTCGGTGTAGATTAAGTTCCAGCCACTTGTATTCAAACCGTGTAGTCCATTAGGTCATGTTTTAGTAACACTCCGAACCAAAGAGGGCGGTTGGGGTTTCCGAACCGGACTTTGTCAATACTCCCTCCGATTCTTACGATTCGTAACGTTTACTATTTCTACAAATGACAAGGTTCTAATTGGGGATGGTGGGTCTCACCAATAATGTAAAAAACTAATACAAACAAAAACTTATCTATTATAGAAATGTAGCAAACCTAATAAATTTGACAAACATGAAATATGTTGTGAATCGTAAAAATCAGAGGGAGTATCGATCAAACCATTCTCAGTCGGTTTTTGACCTAGTCAAGATGTCCCATTAAATTACAAATATCTTAGCTTAGGATCGGAAAAGGCTGGACGTCAGAATTGTATTGTACATTTTCTACCTAGTTTAGATGCTACGTAGATATTATGATCGTGTGGCCAGCACACCTACCAAAACCAATGGTGATAACTCCATAACCATGGAAGGATAAGCAAGTGAGATAGCCATCTCCATACAAAGTCGCCACGTGGCAGATAGGGTGCAACAGACAAAACCCTCCTCTCTATATCATCACCACACACTCTCCTCACTTCACTTAGCATTACCATTACCATTACCTTAAACAGACTACCAAAATCAAAACACACACCTATCCTCTAAATTAAACTAGAATAATAATAGTAATGGCTTCTGCACTCTCAAGCACGGTGGTGAGCGCTTCGTTGTTGCCGAAGCAGCAACAACCGATGCTAGCGGCCTCGTCACTCCCAACCAACATGGGAGGGCGTGGGTTGTTCGGGTTGAGGACGACGACGGAGGGTTCTCGTGGGGGAAAGGTGGTTGCAATGGCCACGTACAAGGTGACCCTGGTAACACCGGAGTCAGGAACGGTGACGTTCGAGTGCCCGGACGACGTGTACGTGCTTGACCAGGCAGAGGAGGAGGGAATTGACCTGCCCTACTCGTGCCGGGCAGGGTCGTGCTCCTCCTGCGCAGGGAAAGTGGTCGCTGGTAGCGTCGACCAGTCGGACCAGAGTTTCCTTGATGATGACCAGATTGAAGCTGGCTGGGTTCTCACTTGTGCTGCCTACCCTTCTGGTGATGTTACCATTGAAACTCACAAGGAGGAGGAACTCACTGCCTAATCATCATCATTTTTATGTACTCTTTTTAAATTCATTCTCTCTTCTTGTACTCCTGAAAACACCATCCGCATGGATGACGACGATGATGATTACTCGTATTATTAATGAATTTTGGTTTTATGGGGTATTGAGTCTCGAGTATTCCTCCTAGCTCTCTATCTTTCTCGATCTATTGCCAAATGTGGCGGAGTATTTTATTTTAATTGATGTGTAAAATGTTTTTTTGGTAATCTCTTCTGGGCTCACTCTGAATGGGCAATGCATAGGAGAACAGAGCTAAAATGAACTAGAAATGAAAGAAATTGGTGTTGTGTCGTGACATTTTATGGTCTAAAGGTGATAGAGGGGAAACAATTACCCAATTGAGGAGTAATGATTACTCGGGGGAGATGGGATTAATGTTTTTCCCTCGAGATAAGCTATATCACCTTCATTTTCTTCATTTCTGCTTAGCATCTCATTACTCTCCGTCATTTTTTAATTCATTTTAGGTTTAGATATATTATTCTCGATACATTACCCCATAGCAAGACCTAAGAGTAAATCTGTTTTCCAAGAGACCGGCCATTCATTTCATCCTCTTGTGAATTGTGAATTCCACCGATGTTATTGACATACTTACAATTCAAGTAACCCTAAAACCCATGGAAATATTTCGACTCTTACAAGTGACCACGCCAATGTCAAATCATTTTTTTAGGCTAATAAACCTTGATTATTCTTGCTACCTATTGAGTTTAATTTATTGAGCAAGGGGAAATGTACTGTATGAGACCACGGTATGGATGAGCTGATTGCTCATTGTGCGACAAAAGACACAAGGAGGAGGATGAGGAGGAGGTGCATTCCAGAACTAACTGTTGTTAGGAATCATCTTAGTATTAGACTACTGTAGCCCTGCTGATAAGGGCATACACAATGGAGGGTTTTTGTTTACCTCTTATCTTCTCTCTCTTCTAAGAAGCAAATCCCTCCATTGTGGGCTCAATTTTTTTTTCCCCTTATGTAGGGGCTGCCTCTTGTTTGGGGTTTTTGTTTCCATTGGCCCTTGTGCCATCCTCCTCTCTTATTTGTTTTTTTTTTTTTTTCAATTCTTGTTTGGTATTATTTAAGTAGATAAATGGTCTTTGGTTAGTTTATGACTACTAATTAAAATGTACAATTTTTTTTTAAAAAAAATAATTTCACAAAAATTATTCATTTCATCTCCTCTATAAATAGAGTCCAATATCAACATATTTTTTCAGAATAAATCTCCTAACTTTTTTCTCCCTCTAATTAGTTGAGTGTCGTTATGGATGAATGTCCATTCAATTATTTTAAAATTAAAATGCATGTTTTAATATTTTTAAGTTTATATGTAAGTAAGCACGTTATTAACAATAATGTACGTTTAATTAGTTTATATGAAATAATTATGTTTTATGATGTTTATTAAAAATGATGGATGTTTTAATATGGTGGGGTCAAATTAAAGGAAGAGGTTTGCCCCTCCATTGTAGAGAAATTTGTGGAAAAATTAAGAGGTAATGGAAAAATGAGTTGGATGAAAGAGAAGATGAGGTGTAAGAAATATAGGAGGAGAGAGGAAAATTGGAGGGGAAGAGGTTACCCCTCCATTGAACATGGCCTAAGAAGCCATAAAGATAAAACCTCTTTTTTGAAGCAATGCAATGCAGCATCAACTTGTGAATTATGATGCTCTCAATCTTCCCTGTCCTTACCAGTTACCAAGATTGGAACTTAGAAGCACTTTTAGATGGAATAACTCAACAAAAAAACTGAATTTCCTACATGTATGCACACCCCAATCCCCAGGCCATATTTAAATTTTAGAGCGTCTCTTCTTTCTCCGCCACAACTAACTTATATGGGACGGTCGGATATATATATAGGAGATCAAAATCATTGATAGACCTCTTAATTTATTGATGAGTAGCACGTGACAAATTGTGTTTCTGTTACGTGCTTATGAGGCCGTCTCATATACGTACCAAGTGTATGTCTCCAATGCAATGTCCACGCTAAGCTCTTCTTAATATGAAATCATCTTGGCCCTAGGCTTGCAAGTTACGAGTACAATGCAAGGATAAGCAAGTGAGATAACAAACACCTTCACTAAAAATTTGACACGTGGCGGATAGGATGCAGCAAACAAACTCTTCCTCTATATATGATGATGATCACTATTCACCCTTAAGGCAACATACATTATCTCCTCTAAACTACTAGCTAGCTAGTATGGCTTTGACACTCACAAGTGCCGCGGTGAGCGCTTCATTGTTGCCAAAGCAACAACCAATGTTGGCCTCGTCGCTCCCAACCAACACGGGCCGTGCCTTGTTTGGGCTGAAGACGGGTTCTCGTGGGGGAAGGGTGACTGCAATGGCCAAATACAAGGTGACCCTAATAACCAAGGACGCAGGAACCGTGACATTCGAGTGCCCAGATAGCGAGTATGTGCTTGACAGGGCCGAGGAGTTAGGCTATGACCTGCCCTACTCCTGTAGGGCAGGCGCCTGCTCCTCCTGCGCCGGCAAGGTGGTCTCAGGTTCTGTAGATCAGGCCGACCAGAGTTACCTTGATGATGGCCAGATTGCAGCTGGCTGGGTTCTCACTTGTATGGCTACCCCTGCTTCTAATGTTACCATTGAGACTCACAAGGAGGAGCAACTCATGGATGAATGATTTATACTCGTATTTGTTAGAAATAATGCAAAGTGGAATTGTTGACCATTCTTGCATAGTAAGAGCATCTCCCATTAGTAGCATATTAAACCTAATTTATTAGTATGGTTATGAATGTCATTAGATTTAGAATAATGACAATTCATTTTCCATCATAATGTGACTTTGGATACCTTTTGAGGTTAATCTCATATGACACTTATTATATAAGTATGAGAATGATAAGACATATGAGGATATACATCAAAGGCTTCATCATCCAAATCTCTTGATAAATTCTGAGTATACCATCGAGTTCCAACTCCTAATGGTTGAGTACACAACCTTTTAGGAGTGTTGTGTGACCTTGGGGGACGATGCCCATTCCGATTTGTACCGTAGTCGGGGCGATTTCGTTTCTCATTCAGTGGCCTTCATACCACGACACAACAACGTATATTTACTAGTTATATATCGCCCCTATAGTGACCCTATATTTCCAACAATTGAGAAACGAAATTTGTCACTATTATTGTTGTTGTGTTTATCATTCTTGTCATTGAAATGATTTTTTTTGGCAAAGATATGTGTTTTTGCGTGTAAGATTTAGCCCGTTGAACGAGGGTGAGACAGCAGTTCGGTATTATGGCAATAACTCTGTCTCTAAACCTTCTATTGGGACGTGTAATATGGCGTTGGAAAGCTAAGAAGAAGGGCTACAACTCTTTAGTTGAAGTCGTGAGCTGATTCTGTCATTTACCTTTCGGAAAACGGGACACAATGTCGTGGTAGTATGCTGAAAGTTTTTGAACATTTATAAGTGAATGGTATTCTCTTATTTTATTATTAATCTTCATCTTTGAGAATGAGGTATGGTATCTATGAGTTTAGTTCTTATCTTCTTGTGATTCATGGTGATAAAATAATTACGTTTGGTAGATGAGTATCATTTATCGTCATTGATTGGAAGATAAATTATTATCTGATAAGAATAGGATGTTATGTTGTTTCTGAACATACGTTGAATGTGTTAGTCTCAATATTTCATGATGAATGATGAATTTGCACATATATTTTTAATATTATATGACTAAAAAGGTGAACATTTTCCTAAACGTTTATCGTGTCTTGATATTACATCTTGGAAAGAAGATTTAGACTCATGTTTATGGAAAATGGTATGTGTATAGTCAAATAAAATAATTAATGCGATTATTAGTGGTGTAATATAATAATGATTAATTATAAAGGATTATTGTGCAAATTATGATGGTTGGAAGATGACCATGCATGTGGAGATTATATGCTCTTATGAGTAATGAGTGCAATATTTGGATTTATTATATAGCCGTTATAAATTTATTATATAGCCGTTGTAAATTTATTCCATGCACTTAATATATATGATATTGAATATTATTCATTAATCAATTTAAGAACATCATGTATGTTTTGCTTGAGAAATTGAATAAGTATAATATATGTTGAGATTATATATTAGTGTGATTTTTCGTATCCTTATTAATGTTTTGAAAAGGCATGTGGGTGTACTTGTCTTGTAAATTATTTTGGATACATTTGGAAGAAGAATTTAACTTCACACTAGAGACGCATCAATGCTCACTTGAGTAAAATAAGCTATATGTGGAGGTTAAATATTTTATTTTTAATGACATGCATAATCTTGATCAAGTATGTATTAAATAATTGGATGAATTATTTGATAAATTACTCTAAGAATAAATTATGAAATAGATAAATTGTCTGACATAATTATTTGATATCTAAAAGTTGGGATGATTAATGAATGAATAATTTGTATATTTTGTTTGAATGATTATGTTTGTCACTATTTCGTGGTGTGACAACATGTGGGGGAAGTCATTCAACTTATTTAATAAAATTATTCATGTATCTTTTTTAAAGTTGATATCTTATAATTTGTGAAGAGTATGTATATCTCTAATTGTGGGGGAAAGTGGTGATCGATAGCATGTTTTATACATGAATAATTGAACCAAATGTAAGAGTTTTAATTTGTTGACTAAGTCAATAAATAATGGTTGCGTAAGGTTCATTTATTTATGTTGTACATCTGGCTTACACCACAATATATGAGATTATGATGATTGATTTTATGTGAGTAAAGGTTATATATTTTAATTTGTGGATTTGCAAAAAGAAAATATAAGTGAAACAATCATCGAGATCGTTGTTCTCTAACATAAGAATGATGATGTATATGTGGTGCAATAATGAGAATTGCAACATGTTGGATACTTATAAAGATGTTGGATCACAAGGTGAGATGCACAATGATCATGAGTAAGCTTTCATCTTTATAATAATTTTATTATAAGTCTATTGAGAAGACTGTTATAATTTAATGTATTATGTATGCGTATTATTTTGCTCTTTTAACCTTACCAGGTTAATGCATGGTGATTGGGAGCTTAATATTTATTGCATAATTGTGGGGGCATCAATTGCTATGGAATGTTTGATGTTAATTTCAGCTTCATATTGCTAAAAATGATGTGTAGTGAATTACACATGGATTATGCAGATTTGAGAGAGTTGAAATCATCAAATATAAATTGATGTATTTGAAAGGTTGAGCATGTAGCTCTTAATGATCTTATAGTCCAAATTTGGGTAGTCATTGTGAGACGGACTTGATGAGATCACCGTAATGATAAAGGTTGAGCATATAGCTCTTAATGGTCTTATAGCCCAAATTTGGGTGGTCCTTGTGAGACGGACTTGATGAGATCACCGTAATGATAGAGGTTGAGATATTTCTCTTAATGAATCTATATCCCTATGTTTGGGTGGTCCTGTTGTGAAGGACTTGATGGATTCACCGTAGTGTTGAGAGGTTGAGCTTTAGAGCTCTTAATGATTCTATAGCTCATAAGTAAGTGGGTTATGTGGAGATATCCTTGATAGAATCACCTAAGTGAGTGTGAAGGGATGACCTCCTTCTATGAGAGATTGAGTTATCTTTCTAGAGCACTCATCAAAATCCCAAGGTTCATTTGGCCATAAATTTGTTGAATTGTATTGCGGAACTCGTGTGGAACTTAAGGTATGATATGTGTTGTGAGGGTAATTCAACCGAAGTTCAATAAGGAATTCAAATCGAAAGATATTCCCTTATTGTAAGTAAGTTGTTGACTCATTTCACTAATACGTTAATTCAAATCGAAAGATATTAACGTCTAAGTGTCAACCTTTTCATATGCTCAGGATTTTTGTTTTCGGTTTACCATTTGCATTAGTGGGGGATTGTTAGAAATAATGCAAAGTGGAATTGTTGACCATTCTTGCATAGTAAGAGCATCTCCCATTAGTAGCATATTAAACCTAATTTATTAGTATGGTTATGAATGTCATTAGATTTAGAATAATGACAATTCATTTTCCATCATAATGTGACTTTGGATACCTTTTGAGGTTAATCTCATATGACACTTATTATATAAGTATGAGAATGATAAGACATATGAGGATATACATCAAAGGCTTCATCATCCAAATCTCTTGATAAATTCTGAGTATACCATCGAGTTCCAACTCCTAATGGTTGAGTACACAACCTTTTAGGAGTGTTGTGTGACCTTGGGGGACGATGCCCATTCCGATTTGTACCGTAGTCGGGGCGATTTCGTTTCTCATTCAGTGGCCTTCATACCACGACACAACAACGTATATTTACTAGTTATATATCGCCCCTATAGTGACCCTATATTTCCAACAGTATTAGTCCCTCCATCCGTCTCAGTCATTCATTTACCTTTAATTTAAGTAACATAAAACAAATAAATTGGATGAAGGGGTATATTATTTTCCTTAGCGTTGTATCTTATCTCAAGTTATGGAATAAATTTATGCTTTACGATTTTTACAGGGTATGGAGTCTCAAGTTTTCCTAGCCCTTTGTCTGTTATTATTATAACGACTTACAGACTACAGTAGTTACAAACAAGAAGCCATAAAACTCTTTTTAGAAGCAAGCATCTACTTGTGAATTAAGATGCCAAAACTCCCCTGTCCTTATAACAAAGGAAGGAAGAACGTATTCCTAGCGAGCTAGGAGTTACGACTAAACAGAAATCTGTGAGTTGTCTTAAAATATATACACACTGCACACACATGCATGACACACCCTAATATCAGGGGCTTCATTCTCATATCAATCTGCTTTAGTCCTATAGGCATTCTGGACCTCCTCTTTCTCCATCAAAAAACTTACATCAGACGAGATGAGACGTACGGGTCTAATCTTCTGAGATCACATCATTAACCCTTTGATTAAATGAGGGATACACAAGCTAGCTAGCTAAGGATTTAAATGATCTCCTGTCGTCTCAACCTCGTAGTACGTACGTACATTACATGCCTTTTCTGATCTCCTAGCTAATTGATTATCTAGTGCCTGGCTGTCGGACTTCTTATGGCGCCCCAGTGCTCAAGCTTTTCTAAATATGAAATCTTCTTGTTTTCTGGAGGAGTCTTTGACATAAGTTTCTCATTCACCTGCTCGTTTAAGCACTCATCGAACCCACCTGAGTTTTTCATCGCTGCCTCGTCTCCTGCTTGGTCGTTATTCCAACCCATGAAATCCGATAATGTCATGGATGATGGCCTTCCTGGATCATCAAACCGCGGTGGTGACTCTAGTGAGAGTTCATCAGATACACTTTGTGACGACTCTGTGGCTATCGTATCAGCATATATAACATCGTCAATGCGATTCAGTATTGCAGCTGCCAGGCTTTCTAATACTCTTGAATAGCTCTCAAGAACCGCGTGTCCCACGTCCTACAAATATTCATTATATATCAGCTAACTATCAACAATGCTACCATCAAGTGTATTGAATTGACTAAGCCAGGGTTTACATTATATGTATGTTTACCTTGTTGTACTGTATCTTGGATATGTCGAGGGAAGACTGAGGAAGTCCAGGGAAGTTATGTTTAAGTATGAGCAGCATCGTCTCCGCCCTTTCTTCAAAGAGTTCTCGCTTCTCCATGCTTACAGCTGAGCTCCACGAAGATTTCCCGTCTTTCTGGTGCATCTTCCTCTTCCAAATCACGATAGAGGCCTCGATCCTGTTCTTTAGATCCAGTACTTTGTGCTCTGATGCCAGGTCTACGCACGATAGCAGGGCATCTGGATCAAAGTATTCATCTGTGATGCTTTTGTACACCATGTCTCCCAAGCTTGCTCTTCCATTCTGCCATCATATATAAAACATCATATAATAAGAAGCTATTGATGATATGAAGTTGAGGAAATTAAGACGGAGAGCGAGCTTCGTTTTGAATTTGTTAAGATACATACCTTGGGTAGGGACTCAATGTAGGTTTCGGGGACCTCCATTTCCGAGAGTATCTGAGCATTGATAGCCATAGCAGCTTTCAAAACCTGGTTGACAGCATCTTTCTGATGTTGCAACCATTTCTTCGTTATCTCCGATAGACCGCCAGCTGGAATCTTGACAGTGGGTATCCACCACTTTTCATTATTTCTTTGGCCTGACGCTTTCTCCGCCTCGTTTGCATCCTTGAAATCGACATACGAGAACTCCTTCTGATCTCTGAAGTTATCTAAGCAACCCTGTTCATCATTACATCATTTGTTATTTATTTTTTTGGCTCATTAATCTTCACATTACTCGAAGAGCACTAAATTTGGGGAATAACAGAAATTAGCTAATAAAAGAGATTCTTACAAGAAGCATGGCATCTAACTTGCGTAAAGCCGGGATGTTAACTAAGAGATCACTTCGTTGTTTCGTCACCATTATCTGCGCACACATATGTAGAAATCAACGCGATTAATTCCTTGAGGTGTCGGAAATTATTAAAAAAGTACAGCATTTGAGCATATTAAAGAGGTTGATCTATTCTGTTACCTCCATAATGGAGCCGTCGGCTGCTGATTGCTGTGAAGGTACGAGTTCGACAATGTGATCAGTGACAGATAAGAGCCAATCAACTTCTTTTCTCCACCTTCCTTTCCTTTCTGCTGGCATTGGCTCTAATCTCTTTGTTTCTCCAAAAACCGAAGCTGTAACAGCAACAGCATTAATTAGTACAGAAATTATTATTTGGGATCGGTTAACATGAAAGCGTATGTAGTCAATGATATTTACGAACCTGCTAGATTAGTGATGGCATTGGACAAAGCCAGGGCGGATGAAACACCTTTACCACCACCTGACATATCCTCTCCCAATAGCAGCTTTGCGAATCTTTCTTTCATCAGTTCTATGTCTGAATCAAATCACATTGTTATTAAAATGAGTTGAACATAAAAGCCGATGTCAAGGGGAAAAAGAAGATGTTTTTATTTGATATAGTAGCATGAAACCGTCTCACATGAGAATTTTAATTTACCTGAGGGGTTTGCTTTGCTGCTTAAGCGCGAAACAGGGCCCTTCTGAGGAGAAGGATGCCAGGTTGATCCAACTGGATGCGAATCCATAGAACTTCCACCCCAACTCTTCGTTTCACCACCTCCCGTTGCTGTTGTTGCTGTTGCTGCTGTTATGTCCGGACTAGAATGATTGTGCTTGTCAAACATTTTTCTCAAATTAAACGATGATGATCGACTTCGATCAAATGATATTACCATTGTCAGTACTTAAGGTATGTATGAATGTATGTATGTATGTATGTATTGCCCTTCTTAACTTGATCAAAGAAGGGAGAAAAGCATGGTAGTTTTGGCAACCAGAAAATGGGTTTCCGTCGGGCTATTTGATTTCCTTACAGTACAATGGTTATTATGGTAAAATTTGTTGATGAAAATGCTAGTTTTTGTGAAAGTGAAAGAATGAAGAAAATGTTGTGAGTTGGTGAGTTTTGGTTTGAAAGAAAGAGGTTTGGGTTTGGATGATGTTTTCAAATGAATTGAATTGAATGTTGTTGTTGTAAACTTATGGAGTTTGGAGGTGGTAGAATTTTTTTACTTGTACGCGGTTCGGTGTTGTTGATACCATTAAGACGTGGGATGCATGTCTTCTTTGTTGTTGTGTTTTGATAGGGAAAGTTGAAAACGAGAGAATTTAGGGAAGAATTTTCAACTGATTTTTTGTAATTTATTTTAAGTAAATTCACCAATGTCTGGTAAATTATTCAGCTTTGTCTTCTTTTTTGCAGCCTCATTTTCCGGGTGTTATCCAATCACCCAGCTCATTTACTAATTTATTTACTGCCTGCCGCTTTCTAATTCTTATGTTTTTAAATTTTGACGTCTAGCTGAAGCAAAATACTCACTTCCTACTAAATAATTAGAGCTTGTTTGGTTAAAGTTATTAAAAACTTAAATTCAAATAAGTTTCTCTTTTATATGAATTACAAAAATGTTGTTAGTTGGGTTGTTATTAGAGAAATTAGTTCACGTGGGAAGGTGTACTTAACAAGTGATTAGACTATGCAGAAATTAAAGTTTCTTGGAAAGTTGTAACTTCTATGAAATGGACAATCAAACAACATCAGAATTAATCAATTCAAAGAAAGGTTTACTTCTCATGATTTAAGACTGCAACCAAACAACTCTTTAATTGATAATCTTGCATGAAATACGGAATTACTTTTCATAATTGTTTGTTACTCAATTATACCTAAAAATTTCTTATTTTTCCGATATTACCCTTGTCATATTTTTTCATGTTTTTTCAAACTTACTGTTTCCCCTTCTCATATTTCTTTTCTAAACCACTTTTAATCAAATTCGTTCTTAAACTTCATCAATTTTGAAAATCGATCGATCGTTATTTTCGAATTCGCCATGGATTATAGTTCGGTAATTGATATTTTAATTTTACTTGCAAATTATGATTTAATTGATACAAATTCCCAATTGTTTTTAAAAAGTTAGGGTCTAGGGTTGGGATGCCGGAGGTTGTCGAAAGAGATGGACACATTTAAGGTGAGAGTGAGGATGGGTGGTGGTCGGTGGTTGTGAGGGTGGGTGGCTGACTGGCGGTACGTTCTGCAGTTTTTTTTTGTCATCATGCTACGCTCATTGCAGTTTTTTTTGCTGCACGCTTGCTTTAGCTTTGTTTTTTTTAAAAAAAATTAATATTTTTTTAATATTTTGTAATTAGATTCTTGCATTAATTATTTTGAATTTTATTCGAATTAATTTTGATTTGTACGATTGTAATTCTCGAATTAATCTTATTTTTGTTGTTGTAATTTTGTTATTTTAATTTTGATTTTGATTTTGATTTGTCCTATTGTAATTTTTATTAATTTTGATTTGGGTTATATTTCGAATTAATTATGTTATTATAATTTTAATTTTGTTGTAATTTCTTGTATTTTAATTTTTCTATTTTTCTTTTGTAATATTTAATTTGAATTTTGTGTTGGACTTTAGGACGATGATTTTGTACTAATCATTTTTTCTGAGAAAAAACTTGACAATAATAACATTAATATTTTTTTGTAAAACGGAAAAAAAAACAAAAAAAAATGACGGCCAGAGTAGGGAGGTGGTGAAGGTGGACGGAATTTGGAACGCTTGAGAATTTTTGAGATTTCTATCAAATCTCTTTAATTCAATGAATAGGGGAAGAGCAATTGGGTAATTCTGAAGTACAAATGAGTAATACACAATTATGAAAAAACACCACCCAATTTTTATTGTTAAGATTATTGTGTTTCATTGTAGAAAAAAATTACAAAGTATTATGTGTCGACAAAAATCGATATGTCTATTTAAAGTAACAATATCATATACATGCACGTACTCTCATCCAAACAAATCTTTACATATTTCATTTTTTGTCAGAAGAAAACAAGGACCAGGTAAAGTTGTGTTTGCATGGGAAGCACTTGGACTATATTGATAACAAATTTAGAAGATTCATTTATAATTTTATATCACCTAATCATGAAACTGTTTAATTATATTTGTCTTTCATTCAAATATTCAGGGGTCGTTTGGTTGTCCTCTTAAATCATGGGGAAGTAGAACTTCTCATGAATTGATAAATTGGGATGCTGTTCGGTTGCTCATTTCATGGGAATTACCACTTCCGGGAATTGTCACTTCCTCCATAATGGGGGAAGTTACTCACCAAGCCTCCCTTTGTGTGTAGAACCCCTTTGTGTGTAGAACTTCCTGCAGTTATTTCCAACGTGTCAATCAAACAATATTTTTGTAATTCTCATGAAATACAAATTCACGTGAATTTAAGTTCCCCGTAATTCATCTTCTCATGGTGAACCAAACGACCCCTCAATCACATACACCAATTTATATACTACGTACAAAGAATTTACTTAGGACTCTAGGTCACTCGACGATACTTTGACATAGGACTCGACATACAATGCAATGTATATAAAAACAAAAAAAAATGAATAAATAGTACGGAGTAAATATATATTGGTCGGAAATGTGTATAATGTACTACGTATTAAACTTTTCAACTAAATTTTTTATTTGAAGTACTAAGTAGGTTATTCATAAATTCGAATACCAATTTTATAAGTTTTTGAGTTAAGTATGGCCAAAAAAAGGAGTACGAGGGAGGTCCATTAATATTACTTTGAAACTTTAGTCGCGTTTATAAATGATGAATACTCGATATTACATTGGTGTGTCATTAGTCAAATGTGGTACTACATCCTACTACTCTACTAGTATTTTGTAAACTGCTGCACATGTTTGTTTGTGAAGTGTGAGTATACAATGCAACAACAATCGTTTTCATTTTCATGGCAATATGGCATGTACTTGCATTTGCATTGGACTGCAAAGTTATTTTATGATCCAAGACCAATTCGGATTGGCAAACCAGTCATAATCACTCTTAAATAATTACTAATATTGTATGGAGGGTTAGCAAAAGGTTCTTCGCATCTCATTCTAAATTTCAATTAGTCTCCCTTACATTGATATTATCTATCGTATTCTTAATTATAACGATTCAAATAATATGGAGTAACTATTTGGCTAGGTAGGACAAAGCATTGGTTTTTCCTAAATGGTTTACTTTTGTCCTTTCTATCTAAATGAATAAGTATTATTTGAGCCGTCATGATAACATAACGGATAACTCCGTCATAAACAAAAATTTGGATCTAAACTATTATTGTTTAATCTTCCAGTTGGTCTACGTTGGGATAGAAGTATTAGTCTCATTAATAAAATAGGTTAAATAGATACTCATCTAGTTAAATAAGACGAACATTTTGTTAATACTTAGTACACGGATTTCGTCATTTCTATCATATTTAACCCATTATAACATTTTGTTACGAAGTAATATCTAAATACATACGTCTTTTCTATCATATTTAAATTATAATAAGTTATACCGAATATACCGTCTTAAATAAAATTTTATGTTACCATTTCATTGACTCCTTCTATTTCCATTAGTATATTAGGGTTGCATGAGTATGTCTTTTGGCGTTATGAATCTGCGATTGCCCTGATTGATGTGTGGGTGCAAATTAAAAAACAAAATGTCAAAGGCTATAAAGTTATAATATTCAATTGGTTGATTGGAATATTTAGGTCATTTACAACTTTGCATGTCTATGTTTGAACGTTATTCGTGAATATGTTTCTCGTTAAATTACCAACTGAAGCTCAGTCGTCTTTGAAACGATCGATTTTTCCCACGAAAACAAGTCGATAAGTTCATGATCAGTATTTAATTGTTTTCTCCGACCGTCTTGGAGACAGTGACCCTGTTTGGTAAACAATAGATTAATATTGGCATAAGCAGGTTGCAAAAGCGGATTATATAACCTTCTAGACTTCGAGTCTGTCGCCCACGAGCGGTTTACCTTGATGTGCGTGGTTTGCAGGCTATGCGTACACCCGAGGGTTTACCCAGAGCGCACCAAAATGGTAGCGGTTGCGGATTCCCTCGTTCATAAAAAAAAAAAGCGGATTATATATAATTAACAGATTTTATTTGCAGATTTGACTAACATATATGAGTAGCAGATTTTGTTAGTGATGTTTGGTAGGGGTGAGCAGAAAAATTCGATACGGTTTTATTATCCGTATACGATACAGTATACGGTTGCAATTATACGAATTTCCTTATATCCAATACGAATATCCGGATATACGATACGGTTTTCCTTAAAATCGTAGCGGATACATTTTGGGAAAATTAAAACCGGATATCCGGTTTCCAATCCGATTTTTTAAAAACAATACAAAAAATGAAAAATAGTATCCTAATATGAATTATACAAAAAAATTTAGAACTCACAAATTATTCGCAAAAGTAAAAAAAAAAAAACAAAGCTATTAGTGAATTTATGATATCATCTAATGAAACGTATTATTTTGCTAGAATTTTTTTTTTATGTTTTTTCTTATATTAATTTATATAAAACGTAACAATGCTTAAAAATCAATTAACTACTCTTAATTAAAAATGAAAAAATGTATTTTTTTAAAAAAAAAAATTAGAAGAAAATATTAAACCGGAAACCGGATATCTGGTTTGCGGATATACGGAAAAAATCGGATCGTATACGGATCGGAAATTTTGAGATTCTTAAAACCGGATATCCGATACAGTTTACAAAATCGGATCGAATATCCGATTTTGCTCACCCCTAGTGCGTGTTTGGTAATCAGCAGTTTCAAATTAGTAGATTACCAACTTTTATGTAAAATGACTATTATGGATATGAATTTATAATAGAGATTGAATATGATTTATTTTGAAGGGCAAGACAGTAATTTTGTTATGTATTCTTAATATGTTAATTGAATATGTTAGGAAAAGCAGCATACTGCACCCAAATCTACTATTTCAATATGTCGTTTACCAAACACCCAAAACAACATATTGATTGGTCAAACATGTTAATTGTTCTCAATAAGCTGAAAAATGGCCAAATAATCCGTCATTTACCAAACACCCCTATAAATAAATACATACATCCTTCTAGAGAATAAATCATTATTTTCTCTCCGACTAAAATCATTTGGGCATCAGTAGAAACCTTACCTCACCCATTTTTTGAATGTGTTTATAGCCAAAGGTTCAAGATGAGCTAAGCAGGCTGCCTTCAAGCTTTACCTGTCTTATTATGTCCTATCTCTCAACCTGAAGTACTTATATGGAAAGCTTCGTATGTTTAGTCTTAAGAGCTCGCTTACAAAAAAAAGAGTTTTTTTTTAAGATTCATAGATTTTTGTTTTATATCAAAAGACGAAAGATTACTACTTCTATTATTTATACAGTAATATATAATTTAATTTAATTAGCTCATCATAATTTTTCGATGTGGTGGGATAATTTTACATAATTTCGTATTATTGAGAGCACTTTTTAAGACTCAAAAAAATGTTAGTTGATATCTAATGACAGATGATTACTTTTATTTATAATACTCCGTATAGAATTTCATCAACTTATGGTAATTTTTTGATGTGGAATAAAAAAAATTTATTCGTAATAGATTCATCACATTTCAATGTATTACGTAATTACTAAGTACGTAATATTATTTTTTCTTTTTTTAAATTTTTTGTAGAGTTTCTAATATTGATTAGAGCGTGAATAAATAAATAAAAATTAAAAGTCATCAACCAGAACTGACTTCGCGTTTCACGCGGTCTTTGTTCAATTTTTGTAGTCTTTTAAGGTAATAATTGACTGTTTATCCTCTATATATTAAATCAGAAACCAAATCACAGGTTTTATAGAGCAATACAATGCTCTATTTCAAAATAGGCCTCAATTTTCACTCAATTGGATTTCAATCAATTCCAATTTCAATTCAATTGCAATCAAATCCCAAACCCCTTAATCCAACAACCCGCCTCATTAAATGTTGCGAGTCATCATTAATCCCCTTTCTCGGTAATTAAGCAAATTAATCAGTTGTTTTTCCTTCATCATCGATTCCCATTACTAATTGATGCCTCCTCGATTGCCGTCTACATAGGTATCCCAACATTCTTCTCAGGAAATGGTGATGTAATTTATGGGCGTCTCATCGTCTACACTCACCTTCCTCAATCACTCCCAAGAATCGTCTATATATTATGTTAAGCAGGTTTGTTGATTTCCAATATAATCTTCCACCATTCCTGATATCCTCTATTCTCCCTCATTGTTTTTTCTCCGTGCTCTGTTTTTATATCTTTATTTATCGCTCTTTATTGCAATATGTGTGACGTACGCAGTGTTTCAATTGCCACTCTTTATGAGGGTGTTCGAGTGAAGGATTTAAACGTGAGGGTAATCAATGGATGGAATAGGCTAAATTTCAATGACAAATCTGTCATCGACTCAGTTGAGTTGCTGCTTATTGACGAAAAGGTTGTCCGCTATGTATTTTCCGACACATTATTGGAACACCTTCGTGTACATGTTTTAAAATAAAATCGTTACCGTTTTCATCATTTGTTCTCTGTTTTCTATATCAGGATGACTTGGTTCAAGCTACCATTAAGAAGTCTTTGATTAGCATGTTCAATGACAAATTCGTTGTCAAGGAGGCGTACAACATCCGTAGTCTCACCATCACGTCTAATACTGGATCCGAGCGGGCTACTACCCATGGCTGCAGGCTCCACGTTGAATTCTCGACTAAGGTTACTCATTTGCCTTAAAATTCATCCATTCCTTTGAACATTTACCATTTCGCCAGGTTTGAAGATATCGTGAATGGCAAAGTCGCAATGAATCAGTACATAGGTCTCCATTGCTTCTCCTTCTACACTCTTCCCTACTTATATTTTAAAAAAAAAATCCCACGTCTTATAATGATTAATCCGTTTTGCAGATATTGTCGGCAAGGTTTACGAAATTAGTCCAATGCAGGAAACAAAGAAGGCTTACAAGTGCAGGAAAATCAAACTTGAAGATGTTGAGTATGTTTCCCAATAATTGGATTCCTATTTGGTTATGTTAGTGTGTTTTCAGGCTACCATTTTCTGTGCACTTGAAATCTACTATGCATTAACCACTCACTCCTTTCGCTTCTTCCAGTGGTGTCGTTCTTCAGTGCACACTTTGGGCGCCTCATGCTACTAATTTCCCGGAGGTTCTGCAACTTCTTCCCTCCCCGCAGCAATCTAAAGTTGTTGTTCTTCGAGGAGTTGAGACGAAGCTGTTTGACAGTAAGATACTTCTACAGTGTGATATCTGATCTATTCCTTCATAACATATGCAATGAGGAAGCCTAACAATTCACGTTGTATTTTTTGTAGATGCCTGGGTTGTGCAGACCACGTACAATGCTACAACTTACGAGTTTAACCCAGCGATCCCTGAGGTGGAAGCATTCCATGAGAGGTTTGGCATTGCATTGTCCTTTGTACTGTATACCACTAAGTCGAGTGCAGTTGCCTTCACCTCTATCATGTTAATAGTTTTCATTTTTTTCCAGCCTATCATCTCAAGCTCCGAGCAACTCACTCTAAATCATAAAGAAAGGTACTGAGGAAGAGATATTCAACTTGCCCATCGACGGTGTTCTCTCAATTTCACAGATTGTTGAAAACGAAAAGGTAGCCACCTAATCAATAACAATTCACTTCACTTTCATTTTCGCCTATTATTTCATTTATGAACATTGTTGAACTCCTAACATACAGGCTGGGTCGTTCTACACTATGACAACTATTTTGGACATAGACTCATCAGTTGGATGGTACTACCAAAGTTGCAGGTCTTGCAGGACTAAAACAGTGAAGAACGACATGGGTAGGTGGCTATGCAAGAACAACGGATGCGAGGGAAGCAAAAATGGGTACATGAGTTGCAATACAAAGTAATTCTAACTCTTTAACTGAAATTTAATCTCCTATGTTTCGTAGAACCCCCCAATCTAGGATTTGTTATATTTAATTGTTTCTACATCTGTCTCAGATTTCAGTTGAAGTTTGTCGTCCAGGATTTTTCCGGAATAAAGTGTCACTTCGTTGTCTTTGATAATCAAGTAGAGCAGTTCCTTGACCACACCGCTATTGAGCTAATTGCTAAGATGGAAAAGGTACTTTTCCTCTCCTAAACACACACCTTCATTTGTGATTTAGCCTGCTTTACATTGATCATTTTCAACTTTTTCGTGTAATTTACTTCTAGAAAGGAGAAGGTCATTCTATACCCAACGAGCTTTCCATTTTCCTTGATCGACGATATCTATTCAAGATTAAAATAGATTAAAATTTCAATGTCAAGCATTTTTCCAAGTCATATACTGTTTCGTGGATGTCCGACGATGCTGACAAGATCCACCAGTGGCACATGCATGACATATGAGCAAGCCCTTAAGGTACATACAGATTTACCTAAATGTATATCGCCATAAGTTTTTTCGTGTTTGTGAATGCTTCAAATGAGTACAACTGTCTGACACTTTTTATGGTAATAGATTGAGATGGACAGCTATACTTTAACGACAAAGACTGTCCGCCGTTCGTCAACCCCTACTGGCAGTCGCCACCAGGAAGACAATGTTGCAGTAATGTCCTTGAGTGGCTCTAAAGACATTGATGCTTGGTCTACTGAACCCCTTAACGAGGTGCTAATTGATCATACACTTCTACATTCACATCTAATTTCATTAATATAAGACAAATCTCGTACATACCACACATGTTCTAATCAGTTTTTGTTGCTGCACGTACTATCAGGTCATTGATTGTGAGACCGCATCAACGTCATCTAGGATTACCCCATTGAAGAGGAATGAAGCCGCATTTGAAGTGCAGTCCTGTGATTTGGATTGTAATGCAGAAGACGCTGCGTTTGGCACTAAGCAGATCCTTGCCATAAAGAAGGAAAAACTAGCTTGACAGAATTTAAGTTCGATCATATTTCATGTTGTCTGTTACATTTGAAAACCCTTTCCAGCAGTTTCAAATTTTTCGTTGTATTCAGTTAACTATTTGACGTTTAAACACTCTTCTAAATTATACTGTGGAAGAGCTGAGACAAAGTTGATAACGGTGATACAGCCATTTGCTACATTATCTGCTGGAGTTTATGAGTTTGTGTTTTTGCAGGACAACGTTTTCCTCTTCTATGTCTGCATCTCTATGGACCTTTATGTCCACCCTTTATCTGTTGACTCTAACCAATTTACAATTTATTTATGTAAAAGTTGTTCCCCTTTTCGTAGCACAGGAGTTGCAACTGCAGTTGCTTCGGGCTATCGGACAGTTACTTTCCACCCCAATGAAGCTGTAACAATTTATGTTCAAGGACCTTACCACATTCGGGCATTTGATGGTGCAAGTTACATTTGACAATACCTGGGATCAATCTTCTATAAGCTCACCACTCGCTGATGCACTATCTACCAATAAACCAACAATGCAGTTTAATTCATACATTTGTACTCTAGCACTGTTACTTATGGATCACGTTCATTTGTATATGTACTTGCTTATTATTATCGAAATGTTAACTTTGCATTTTTAGTCACCTTCCACTTGAATATGTAACGCCTTTTTCCATGATTATGATCACATTTTAAACGAGCATTTTCATTTAAACCACATTTTTTACGTTAGATGTACGATACTATTATTACATATCCTGATTATGGGTGCCAAGGAATGTGAAGCAAAGTTAGAATACTACAGGTATCTTATTATAAAATGTTTTTTTACGGTACAACTCTGAATTTGTAGCATTCAAGTTAATTACCTTCCTCTTCAATATTTAACGTATTTTGCCATGATTATGTAAATATTTGTCACGAGCATTTTTATTTACACAAACATTTTTTTTAGATGTACGAAACTTTTAGTACTTATCGTAATGTCTTTTTCGACATCGTCACGTCTTGCTTCGTCTAATTAACCTCTACGAACTCGAATGTGCATTTGTCTTCCACCGCTGTTTACAATTGTCTTGAACACTCTAGATAAATGTCATTTGAAGGATAAACAATATTCACTTAACATCACCCTACCAAAATCTACATTCACATACATTCCAGGAATGTTGTGTGTCAAGGAATATAAATCACAATAAGCCGTTTATATAGGGATGATTATACACGGTCTTATACTGTATAACTTTGAATTTATATACTCCTACTCATTATTCACATTATTTCTAAGTTCTAACACCTTCAATTCTCGCTCCTTCTAATTAACCTCTGTGATTGGGGGTGGGCCGCCTGACAATCAACCGCCTGCTATGCAGGCCCCGGGACAATTCCTGTCGGAGAGTCGAAAGACCAGCCCCCGACAAGGACCGGGAACAAAGCATGAAAAACGCTAGGGGTTGGCCGTCAGCCGCCGAGAGTGCCGGCCGATGCAGCCTGTCAGAGCTTGGCAGCCCCCTACTCGGAGACTGTCTGCCCTGAGGAAATCCCCGGCCGACAGGGCCAGGATCCCCAGGGGCCCTCTTGTCATTTTGCCTAAGGTAATTGGGAATGGATGGAGGGGAAGCCGCCACTTGTCACCTTCTCATCCAACCATTCCTCTTTCTCTTCTCTCTCTTGTGGGAAGGTATAAATACCTCCCCATTTCCCACATGAAGGGGGTTGGATTTTCTCTCTCTAGACTCTTACTCTTAAAACGCCGCCTAGTTCCTCACGAGCTAGGTTCGTAAAGGCATTTCACGGACTGACTTAGGCATCGGAGAGGGTTTCCTCGGACAAACTCCGAGGCCCTGTGCGTTCACTGTGCAGGGAGCAGGCCGCTTTCCGCCGGGAAAGTCCGGTTCCAGGAGTGAGAGGAAGGGGAGATCAAGGGAATCAAGCGATTAGTTATCCGTTATCGATTCAATTACATTACCCGAATTCCAAGCCGGGTAAACCGTTTCCATAACCGGAACAATTTGGCGCCGTCTGTGGGGACTTACGGTTGTGCTCACGAGTTACCCACTAAAATCAACCACTCATAACCACAAAATTAAACACAATCATGCCAGAAATCGTCGATGACAGTACAGGGGCGGGTCCGACGGTCCCTCCAGTGACCCCCCTGTACGGAATGCCGCTGATGGAGAGGGTCCCTCCTGCCACAATCCTTGGGGTAGAGGGAACCAATCCCCTCGGCGGATCTAACGCTGCTGTGACACCCGAGCTGGGGGCACGCCCTGGACGTGCTCTCAATCTAACCCCAGCTCAGATGGCACAGGCAGCCGCGTTCTTCTCTGCGATGCTGGATCAGGAGTTCACACCTGAGGACTTGGTGGGCAGGGTCGCATCGGCTCCTAGGCAACCGTCCCCAGTCAGCAGGGACGAGGCCGGGGGCACGAGGCGGACCGCCGCCAGAAACGCTCAGAGGAAAGCAAGGAGAACAGCCCAAGTGTATACGCATGTGCAGAGGCGCATTACCACTGACAAACCAGAACCACCTGTCCAGCAGGCGTTCTCTATTCACACGACAGAATCAGCGTCTGGAGGACAGGGAGGCTTATCTCAAGGATTACAGGAGCGCATGAGGCCCAGGGAGCCTATGTCAAAACGCTTAGGGGAAAGGCCAGGTGGGGTTTTCTCTAGGCTAACACCTGCAGCCAAGGAACAGTCAGCCCCTGGACTATCCCAAAGCTTGCAATCCAGACTCAACCGAGGGCAACCGCTCGAGTCCAGGTACCATCAGGGTGAAAACCTCTGCCACTCCCAGAGGAAGAGGCCCAGGCAGACCTCCTCGGGAACAGAGGACGAAGCAGCTAGCAGGCCGCCGCCGAGGCACCGCTCCCCCAGTACGAGGAAACCAACCCATAAACAATGGGAATCTCATGGTAACCAGTCTGGGGAGAGCAGGTCACGACTGGTGGGCAGGCCTACGAAAAGCCCGTTGCACCCTGAGGTACAAGAGTACCCCATTCCAAAAATCAAAATGCCCACCATCAAATTTGACGGGACGACGGACCCTGAAGACCACCTGGCAGCCTTTGAGAGTCACATGGGCATGTATGATGTAGATGACGCCATCTGGTGCAAAGTTTTCCCTACCACCTTGGTGGGGCTTGCGCAGGGGTGGTTCAGAGATCTCCGCCAGGGGTCAATCAGATTCTTCATTGAGCTGGCTGAAATCTTCCTTGAGCAGTATGCCGGAAATAAGAGAAGACGTCTTACCCGTTTCGATCTCATGACCTTGAAACAAAAGAAGGGCGAAAGTGTGAGAGAGTACATGAGAAGATTCGATCTATCCTATCAGCAGGTCAAGGAGATCGACGATTCCACCGCCGCCTACGCCCTGACAATCTCCTTACTTCCAGGGGAAATGAAAAACCAGATGATCAGGGCCCAGCCAGAAAACTTGGCCATGGCCAGAAAGATTGCTGAGGGGTTCATTTTGCAGGAGGAGTTCCACGGCCTGACGGACACCCCAGCAGGCCAAACAAAGCCTCAAGGGGGACCGCAGGGTGGAAGGTCCAGAGGTGAACCAGATAAGCAAAAAGAGGAGGGAGACACTCCCAAGAGAGAGCGCCCAGTCTACCAACCCAGATTCGATAGTTACACCGCTCTGAACAAATCCAGGGCGGAAATCTTCGAACTGGAAAAAGAAACTGCCAAATGGAACCGTCCAAGCAAACCTCGCAGCCCAAAAGGCGACCCAAAGAAATTCTGCACTTTCCACGACTGTATTGGCCACACCACTGAAGAATGCCGTCACCTGAAGGATGAAATTGAGAAATTAATCAGGAACGGATGGTTGGCCAACTACGCGGCTAAAAACAAGTCTCAGAAGGAAGTGTCTGAGAAACCCGAGGGGTCTGCGCAGAACCGGATGATAATCCACGTGATTTAAGGGGACACTGAGGGCCAGCTCAGCCGAAGAAGTCAAAAAAGGCAAATGCGCGAGCTGAGAAACCAAATCTGCTACGCTGAGAAAGAAGGGAGCCCAAAGGGAGTGACACTAAGCATCACTCCTGATGATGCAGGGCGGGTGATATATCCGCACAGCGATCCTCTGGTGCTGTCTCTAGAGATCAGCAACCATATTGTGCGAAGATGTATGGTAGACACAGGCGCATATACCAATCTTTTGTACAAGGATGCTTTCGAAAAAATGGGCCTGGAAAAAAGGCATCTACGGCCTGCCCCCGGATCCCTGTATGGATTCAGTGGGGCCGGCGTGCTGCCCATGGGCGTCATCGACTTGCCCGTAACCTTCGGGGAAGGTTCCGCAGCCAGAAATGTCAGGGCAACTTTTGTTGTTGTGGACGCAAGGTCTGCCTATAATGCCCTGATTGGCAGGGCCACGCTGGATGAAATCGAGGCCGCAATCTCCATCAGAGCTCTCACCATTGCATATGTCACAGACTTCGGGCTGGAAGGAAAGATACGTGGGGACCAGGAGTCAGCTAGACAATGCTATTCCGTGGCCCTACAGGAGCATGAGAAGGACAGGAAAGGAAAAAGAAAAGCTGACAGTTCCCCCTGCAGGGAAGGCGAAGTCCCAGTTGAGCACCCGATTCCCGACCGCCTGGAACCGGGAGGCGACAGCATGCTGGTGGACTTAGAACCAGGAAGACAGGTCCTGGTAGGAACAGGCTTGGAGGAATCCTACCAGGCCGAACTGGTCAAACTTCTGAGAAAAAACAAGGACGTGTTTGCCTATTCCGCAGACGAGATGCCCGGCGTTGATCCCTCATGCATCGTTCACAAGCTGAACGTAAGCACGGATGCTCGCCCTGTAAAACAGAAGAAACGAAACATGTCTGCAGAAAAAGACGCAGCAATCAAGGAAGAAATCAACAAACTCTTGAAAGCAGACTTTATCGAAGTCTGCGACTACCCAGAATGGCTGGCAAATGTTGTTATGGTCAAAAAGTCGTCTGGAGCATGGAGAATGTGCGTCGACTTTACGAACCTGAACAAAGCCTGCCCGAAGGACTGCTATCCGCTCCCTCGGATCGATCAATTGGTAGACGCCACTAGTGGCTACACCATGCTAAGCTTCTTGGACGCCTTTTCAGGCTACCATCAAGTGTACTTATGGCAGCCGGACAGGGTGAAGTGTGCGTTCATCACTAGTTCGGGCACGTACATGTACAAGATGATGCCCTTCGGGCTCAAAAATGCGGGAGCTACGTACCAGCGTCTGGTTGATAAAGTGTTTGAGAAGCAAAAAGGTAGAAACATCGAGGCTTATGTTGACGATGCCATCGTAAAAAGCAGGGAAGACAAGGAACACCTGACAGACTTGCAGGAAACCTTCAGTTCTCTGCGCACTTACAAAATGAAACTGAATCCGAAAAAGTGCACGTTTGGAGTCCGCTCCGGAAAATTCCTAGGATTCTTGGTCAGTTCTCGGGGTATTGACGCCAACCCGGAAAAAATTCAGGCGGTTCTAGACCTCCCTGAGCCCAAGACCATCAGGGACATCCAGCGCCTGACGGGACGAATGGCCGCCTTGGCACGATTTATTGCCCGATCAGCAGACAGAGCCACTCCTTTTTTCAAAATTCTGAAAGGAAACAAACAGTTCAAATGGGAAAGCGAGCAGAGAGAAGCCTTCGAGCAACTGAAGGACCATCTTAAGAGGCTCCCTACCCTGGCAAGACCAGTAGCAGGAGAGAAACTTTTTCTCTACATCGCAGTAACTAACATAACTGTCAGCGCGGTCATCCTACGGGAAGAGGCAGGCACCCAACAACCCATATACTTTGTGAGTCATGCGCTGGGGGCAGCTGAGAAGAATTATCCTATGGTTGAAAAAGCTGCCTACGCGGTCATAATTGCAGCCCGGAAGCTCAGACCTTATTTTGACGCGCATCCAGTCATAGTCCTCACCGACCAACCCCTGGAAAAGGTGTTGGAAAAATTCGAAAAATCGGGAAGATTGTTGAAATGGGCAATTGAGCTGAGTGGGCTGGGTATATCTTACCAGCCGAGAACAGCCATCAAGGCCCAGGCCCTGGCAGACTTTTTGGCTGAGTGCTCCCATTCAGGGGAAGAGGAAGCCCCTGCCCAGGAATGGGTCGTACACACTGATGGGTCCTCAACGGCCAACGGCGCAGGCGCAGGCGTTGTATTAACCAGCCCAGAAGGGACCGACTTTGAGCATGCTCTCAGATTCGTCTTCCCAGCATCAAACAATGAAGCAGAGTACGAAGCAGTACTCGCAGGCGTCAGGTTAGCTAAAGCTGCAGGGGCAGAACGAATTATCTTGGCGACGGATTCCCAACTCATCGCCAACCAGATTAATGGAGAGTACGAAGCAAGAGACCAAGCGATGGCCGCATACCTAGAGATGGTAAAAGGAGAGCTATCCAGCCTGAAATCATACGAGATCAAACAAATTCCCCGATCACAGAACAACATAGCAGATGCCCTGTCAAAACTAGCAAGCTCCAGTCTGCAGGACATCCGGAGGTCGGTATGGGTTGACGTTTTACACGAAAGGTCTACTAATCCTGGCCAAGAAATTAATGCCATGGAAGAAGAGCCAGAAAGCTGGATGACCCCTTTCGTCCAATACAAGAGGCACGGTGTCTTACCACCAGATCCATTGCAAAGAAGGAAGGTACAGGCTAAAGCAGCCTGGTTCATATTCATTAATGGAGAACTCTACAAAAAATCTTTTACTTACCCCCTGCTTAAATGCCTGCGGGCGGATCAGGCCACTGAGGTATTGGATGATATCCACTCAGGGATTTGTGGACATCACATTGGCGGGAGGTCACTAGCCCACAAGGCCCTCAGGGCAGGCTACTACTGGCCTACCATGCTGGCAGATGCCAGGAGCCTGACCCAGAAATGCAGAAAATGTCAACTCTTTGCCCCGTCAATCCATGCCCCGGCCCAGGAGCTCAGGCCAATCCTATCTCCCATCCCCTTTGCTCAATGGGGGATGGACATTCTAGGGCCCTTCACAGTGGCCACAGGGGGCAGAAGATTTTTGATAGTCGCCATAGACTACTTCACCAAATGGGTGGAGGCTGAAGCAGTGCCCAACATCACTGAGCCGGCTGTCCGGAAGGTAATCTGGCGAAATGTCATTACCCGGTTCGGTGTACCGAAGATGCTAGTGTTCGACCACGGCAGGCAGTTCGATAATGACCCACTAAGGATCTGGCTAGAAAGCCATAACATCTCAGTCGCCTACTCAGCAGTCTGTCACCCTCAAACCAATGGACAGGCAGAAGCAGCCAACAAACAAATTCTGAATGGCCTGAAGAAAATGGTGGATGACTGCAAAGGTAGGTGGGCTGATGAACTCCCCAGCATACTCTGGTCCATCCGAACTACCAGGAAGGAGTCTACAGGCCAGACCCCATTTGGCTTGGTGTATGGAGCAGAGGCTTTATTGCCGATTGAGACAAGGATTCCCTCTCTGCGTTCCCTACAGTACGACCAGGCTGAGAATGAAGCTGTGATGGTCGAGGCCCTGGACCTGGTAAGTGAGCTAAGAGAGGAAGCCGGTACAAATATCGCTGCCTACCAGCAGCGAATGAGGAAAACCTTCAATAGCAAAGTCCGGCAGAGGAGCTTTCAGGTGGGCGAGCTAGTCCTGAGAAAAACACAGGCAACTGGAAAATCAAGAGAGCATGGAAAACTAAGTGCCAATTGGGAGGGCCCATACCAAATAACTCAGGTTTTGGGTCCAGGCACGTACAAGATATCCAATCTGGAGGGACAAGAGCTGAGCGCTCATTGGAATGCAGATACGCTGAAGAAATACTACGTCTGAGCAGAAACGTAGACAGTTTTCACTTTTACAGTAAAAAGGCGGAGGACGATCAAAAAATGTCGACGGCTCCGACCACCCCAATGTCAAAAGAATTTTTAAAAGAAATAAGAAGATACAGATTTATACTCGTTGTCTGTTCACTCTTTCACAAACAAACGAGCAGGGGGCAATAGGGGGAGGCCCCCCTGTTGCCAAAATCAGGAAAAGTGAACCCCCCAACGCAAACCCAAAAGCCACCCTGCTTGCCTCCGCGCAGACAGGGGGCAGGCCCCCTGGACTTTGAACGAAAAGCCAGGAACCGGCCATATCAACAAGGACTGGGGGCAGGCCCCCCAACCTTGTATAAAAAACGCAAATGCTACCCTGTCTGCCTCTGGGCAGACAGGGGGCAGGCCCCCTGGACTTTGAACGAAAAGCCGGGAACAGGCCGCACCAACAAGGACTGGGGGCAGGCCCCCCAACCTTGTATAAAAAACGCAAAAGCCACCCTGTTTACCTCTGGGCAAGCAGGGGGCGAACCCCCTGGACTTTGAACAAAAGCCAGGGATAGGCCAGACGAACAAGGACTGGGGGCAAGCCCCCCAACCTTGTATAAACAACACAAAAAGCTACCTTGATTGCCTCTGGGCAGGCAGGGGGCAAGCCCCCTGGACTTTGAGCGAAAAACCAGAGATAGGCCATGACAGGCGCAATCAAACATACGAGAAGAAGATCCTTAAAACAGTAACGTCATAGAAAGCAAAGGAAAATATCCTACAAACAACCCGTGGAGGGTGGAAAAATTTTACAAAGTCAGAAAAAATCGAGTAGCAAAATATTACAAGAAAAACCATGAAACACTGGTTCAGCACAAGAAAATGCAAAGTTTTTATAAAAGAGAAGGGGCATCATGCGGCATCCTGGCGGGCGTTGGCGTCTGCTTCAGGCTGCCTAGTCACCCGGGCTTCGTCCTTAGCAGAATAAAGGCTCCGGAAAGTGTCCTCGTCAAAAGAAGGGAACATCTCCCCTATCACTTCCATGACCAATTCCAGAGAAGAGTTGGCGCCACTCACAAAGCTGGCACCCACCGCTTCCTCGGTCTCCGCAGCCAAGGACTCTTTCTCTTTCGCCCATTCTCCCTTGGCCTGGTCAAAAGCCGACTTTGCCTGTAACAGCTGCTCCTCCAAAACAGTCACCCTTCCCTTCAAATGCCCCATCTCAGCCAAAGATATGTTAGCACGGTCCAACGATTGTCGGCTCTCCTGCAGATCGGCCCCCAGCTTGGCAACTTCCTTCACAGCCATCTCCCCCTGCACCCTCCAGTTATCAGCCTGCCTCTTGGCCTCCTCCAGTTTGTCTCTCAGGGAGCTTATCAAGGCGGCGTCCCTCTCTACCATGGCCAGGCGGTCAGGAGGAGGAGCCCCAGGGGTAACTGTTAGCTCCTCATCGCTCAGACGGCTGAGAGCCGCCAGTTCTGCAGAGGCCAACATAACCTTGGAGGTGCGTTGGATATATTGAAGCACTTGGTGGGAGGTAGAAGTTACCATCTTTGTAAGGCGGTCAGCCAAGACAGCCCCAGAGTCAGAAAGTAGGCCCGAAACGTCCACGCTATCCCCAGCCGTGTAGTGAAACTCCACATTCTCCTCTGGGAAGGGAATGCTCGAAGGCTCACGAGCAGGGCGTTTTGCATCCGGGGTAGAGACATCCGCCTCCAAATCCACCACATCAGCGCTGGGGGGCTCCCTCTCCCTTTTTCTCCTCGCTTCCAAGGGAGTACTCTCCCCGGTCCCCTCCGAATCTCCAGGCTGCGTTCCCTGCGAGATCCGAGGGCCAGCTGAAGAAGCACCCTGCTTCTGGCCAGGGGAAGGAGTAGCCCCTGAGGTAACCTCCGCTTCCCCCTCATGAGTGCTGGGGGTAGGAGTCGCCGGCTTCGACGAAGGCAGCCGGGGAGGAAGAGGCAATCTTCGACCTGCGGCGAAGTCTTTCACAAGCTTCATCAGGGCCTTACTTCCTTTCTTAAAGTTTGGCGGAAGAGAAGGGCGCTTTGAAAGAACGTGCAATTCCTCGCTCAGGCCTAACCTTCTGACCTGCTTCTTGGTCCAGGTCCAAGAGTAGGAATCTGCAGAAAAGGAGAGGCGGTCATTTAAAAAGCAGGGAGAGATAAAATCCCTGGAAAACCGCGACAACAAGAAAACCCTAGAACTACCTTCAAGGCCACGAATCAGGCCCATGGGAAGCAGGTACTCGTCAGTAGTGATAAGCTCCGCGTGAGGGAGCCAGAAAACAGGGCAAAAGTTCTCATGTTTGTCCGTCACGATCTCAAACTTTTTAATCAAAATCTTCTCCTTTTCGGTCAGCCTGACTTCCAGAGCCTTCCCCCCGACACGAGGATGATACTCCTCACGCGTCTCCATGCGAGTGTGGACATGATTCCTAAAGTGTCTGGGAATTTTCCACCCCAACGCACTGTGGACATATATGAAGTTGTTTTTCCAATCCTTGAGACTGCTCAGGGGTGGCCATACCAGGGCGTATTTTTTCTGTCTCAGCAGAGACCAGTAGCCAGGGGAGCCATCCCCCCCTGATGAAGACACCATTTGGAGGCCAACCATGAAGCGAAGGGCGTCGATGTAGGGCCCCTCACCATGGAACAGGCAGGTCCAAGTGTAGGCCACTAAAGCCCTAATGGCTGTTGCAGTCAGCTGAGCGATGGCGACGTTCATCCTCCTGAAAGTATCTTCCAGGAAGGGATGCAACGGAAATCGCAGGCCAAACTCTAGGGCCTTATGAAAGACAGCTACACACCCATCTGGGGGACAACATACTGTGTCTTTTTCCCCAGGGATCACCACAGTGTACCCCTCCCCAAAGTTATAAAACTGCTCGATGGCCCTAGCTGCGTCGCATTCCAAGAGCAGGTCCCTATTTTTGGCCTCGGGGTAGGTCTGTAAGGGAATCACGTACTTCCCCTTGTCTAAAAAATAGGTCCTCCCTCTCTCCCTGCGGATGAGAGGACCGGCCACCCTGGCGGGGTCCACCTCCAGGGCTTCATCGTCAGAATCGATCACATCGAAGGGAGCTGGGTCAGGTGACTCAGCCCCCTCTCCCCTATAATCATCTCCCTCCCGGGGGCCAACCCTGGAGGAAGAAGCTACGTCACGACGACCACCGTCGCCGCCGCTAGTCCCTCCGAGCAAAGAATTGAAGGAAAGGGGGCGGGCTCGCGACATTTAGGCTATAGAAGGGAAGAAAAGAAGCGAAAGATTCAAAAAAGGAAAAAAGGGTTCTAACCTAAAAAACGCCGGTGAGGTTATCAAAGATGGCGACCAGAGATGATCCTTGCTCCTCCAAGAAAGAAACGCTCGATCAATGAAGGGAATTCAAAAAGTGTTAGGGGGAGTAAGAGTATCAAGAAGAGTAAAAGAAAATAATGAAGGGAGAGATGGGTTTTTATATAAGGGCCCAAAGAAGTTCGAAAGGTTGAACCCCTGACAAAATCTGCGAAGACTTTCCACGTGTCACACGCTGAACACCGACTGCTCACCTTTTTCAAGAAGGGCCTCGGTAAACGGAAACGTCAGAAAGAAAGGTCAATGAACGACCTCATTCAAAAAAAAAAAAAAAAAAAAATTCAAATACGCAAAATATTCATTTCATTGAAAACCCCGCAAGGGGAAGATACATCGTGAGACAGGCATGAAAGAAAAATTACATAAGGCTCGGAAAATTCCAGCCTGACGGAAATTAAAGGCCCTGCCACGCAGGCCTAGTCGTCCCCCAAATCTGGAGAATAATCTCCAGGACTGCCTGGACTCCCGAGAGCCGAACCCCAGTCCCAGCTTGGGGAATCCTGAAAGGGGTCAGTTGCAGCCCCGTCCTCGTCCCTATCGCTCAGGCAGCCGAGACCTTCACTGTCGTCAGAATCATGGCTGCTGTCTTCCCAATCCCTTCCAAAAGGGACAGCTCGGGACTCGTCGCAAGTGCGACAGCCTGTTTTCTTTACAGGCGAAGAAGGGCCCGACTCCAGGGAGGAGTCGGTGTCAGAGTTAGGGCCGAATTGTTCAGGGTGCAGCCATGGAAAACACTCATGGCACCCCCTATCATAGCAGCCCCCTCCCTGGGAGCAACGCCTAAATCTAGGCGCGGCAGGGGGAGAAGACCTCCTGGGGCGTTTGCCCATCCTGATGGAGGTCTTCCCTCTTCTCCGGCGAAGGCAAAGTCGTGAGCAACGGCTCCGGCGAACAGTTGAATAAGCAGCTCGTGCATATCTAAGTCGCCAAAACCCTCTGAAGATAAAGGAAACATGTTTGACTCCACGGCGAACTACGCTTTTCTTGATCCAAGCCATGTTTAAAGTGAAGAAAATGGAGAGATTGAAAGTGGAATGAAGCACAAGTGATCAAGGAAGCTGAAGATTTTATACCAAGGTGAACTCCGCATTAATGAGCGCTCCAACCACCCTGGGAGGAGAGCCACCAATCAGGAACTCCTCACAGTTCCCCAAAATCCGCCCAGAAGAAAAGAGCAATCATTACGGAAGTATTCTTGCCTCTTTACATTCCTGACAGGAACAGTACAAAGTTCCATTGGGAAGGCGCGGAGCATTAAATGCCGCAACAGACATGGAAGTCAACCCCCCTCCAAGCAAGAGTCGCCAGCAGAGGAGAAGTCTCACTTCCCTCCTACTGACGAAGGCCAATTGATTGGGGGTGGGCCGCCTGACAATCAACCGCCTGCTATGCAGGCCCCGGGACAATTCCTGTCGGAGAGTCGAAAGACCAGCCCCCGACAAGGACCGGGAACAAAGCATGAAAAACGCTAGGGGTTGGCCGTCAGCCGCCGAGAGTGCCGGCCGATGCAGCCTGTCAGAGCTTGGCAGCCCCCTACTCGGAGACTGTCTGCCCTGAGGAAATCCCCGGCCGACAGGGCCAGGATCCCCAGGGGCCCTCTTGTCATTTTGCCTAAGGTAATTGGGAATGGATGGAGGGGAAGCCGCCACTTGTCACCTTCCCATCCAACCATTCCTCTTTCTCTTCTCTCTCTTGTGGGAAGGTATAAATACCTCCCCATTTCCCACATGAAGGGGGTTGGATTTTCTCTCTCTAGACTCTTACTCTTAAAACGCCGCCTAGTTCCTCACGAGCTAGGTTCGTAAAGGCATTTCACGGACTGACTTAGGCATCGGAGAGGGTTTCCTCGGACAAACTCCGAGGCCCTGTGCGTTCACTGTGCAGGGAGCAGGCCGCTTTCCGCCGGGAAAGTCCGGTTCCAGGAGTGAGAGGAAGGGGAGATCAAGGGAATCAAGCGATTAGTTATCCGTTATCGATTCAATTACATTACCCGAATTCCAAGCCGGGTAAACCGTTTCCATAACCGGAACACTCTGCAAACACAAATTTGCTTTTTTAACGAATTTGTCTATGATTTCTTGAAGAATTATCGATCAGTTTCGTATCGAGGATTAACCAAATTGACTACACAGTTTTTTTATCAAAATCTCCATTCACATTCATTCCACTTCCATTAATTTACCATGATTTGTGTTAAAGCCATGACTCCTCGACTTCAGGTTTTAATTTTCCAATCCATTTAATCTCCTACACAACTACCCATGAATCTATGTTGTATAACTTCGTTAACCTCCAGCTTACATCAACACTAATATCTTATTACTCAAACAACATGGATCGTCATCCGACTTCATCTGCACATACCATCAAGTCGGCTAATTCTAAGAAAAAATTTGTTGGAGACTGTGTCCCCGTTCGCGTAGAGGTTAATTTTTGTGAAAATGCAGGCAGTAAAGAGAACTACTCATGGAAGAAAACATGTCTAAACGGTGAGCAAGTACATGGAGAAGTTTTCAACTATCTTTATACTTAAGCATTTCTTTGTTCACCACCCTTTGGTTTTCATGTTAAACGTTGTTGTCTCTTTGATTCGCATTTACCAGCTCGGAGGTCTCCTTTCCAAGATGTTACAAACACAGTAAACAGTTGTGCGACCGCTTTCAATTCAGGAACTTCACGAGGCAACATACAGTCAGATAATTCTAGACCTTCGAATGAAAATTTGCAGTTAATATGTTCCCAGGATACCTCAGGTTCATTTTATATTGTTACTTAATCGATTACATTCACACATTATGCCATTTTGACATGGGAATTTCGCAGCATATCTTTGACATTGTTTCTCGCTTCTGCTCACTACATCTACCCGCTTTATGCAGTTCTTATTGAGTGCCCTGTTCAGTACAGCTCTGCAGAAACTAACGTATTCAGTAGTGAAGTTTCGGAGCACCGAGGTGAACTGTTTTCCACGCCATAGATCTTACGCTCACCTATTTTGTTTGATAACTTTTCCAAGTTGTTTAATCTTCGTCACTTAGCGCTTAACCATAGAAACCTTTACATTTCAACGGCGTCCTGTAGTGTTCAAATTGTAATATGTTCTAAGCATTTTCCGCATATGTAGAGTTTGCAAATTTGTATGTTAGCTTCAATTCAACTAACTTAGACTGTTTTATCAGGCAAGCGTTTGTGTGGGTCCGTGCTTCCAGATCATCTAACCGCATCCTGCGACGAAGATTCAGGTAGAGTAGTTATACATTGCGTAGTAGAACCACAGTTATTTGTCTGTATGCAGTTATCCATTGCGTAGTAGAACCATCACTGTACTTACAAGTCTGAGTTCCTATTATCTCTCCAATGGGAATTTAGGTTCTTTAAATTTGACAGTTCCCCAAGATGAGCTGGAAGCATTCGATCGAGATAAAGACCTGTGTGAAGATGGTATACCTTTCAGAAATCATCATATTTTTCTATATATGCTGTGTTTCTATCTTTGTTGTCGTGAAACGTGGTTTTTTTAATTTCACTTCGCAGCAATCGGATTGGAGAAGTATTTCATTAAATATCTCACAGCACAACAGGCGAGAAGGGATATGAAGCATATTCTGGCTGATAAGAAGCAGGGGCATAGTTCGTATCAGGAAGCCATGTACACTGATAATGATCCTTATCGAGAGTGGCGTTCCAAACTTGCACGTCGTAAACACGTCATCAAGTTTCGTGAACGGAGAGACCGTAACTTGCTTCATCCGTTGCCTGAAACGAATTCCCGTTCTCCTGTTACTGAACTTACACAGGGTACTCTTACTAACTATGCCTTAGACGGTTTTCGTCACACTCTATTCATCAGGTTTGTTTTCTTCAATTAGTTGACCAATGTGTTTGATCATCAATGTTTTAGCTTCAATCGGCCGTGTAGTTGATGCTATAATGGAGTCCTGCTTAACTGATTCTAGAACACCACAGAATTTAGTTTCCAACGAAAGGTTCAGCCAATCAAGTTACTCTGATTTGATAATCAACAGCCTAGCACATGACATATTTGGCGTCTCATCCACTGACGATGGTCTAGAAATTACAGGTTTGCGAAAAACACTACCTCGCCGACGTAGATTGTATTTTTTGTCACTGTAAATATTTCATTTTTCACAATTACGATTAGGTTGGGAAGGGTACGAGGATATTGGTGACCCGGTTTACAGCTGTCAGAGATGTTTTGCTCAAATGTAGTACGAGGAACGTGACAGGATGGATCGAACACCTATAATTCCAACGTTCTCCATGTGCTGCAAGGACGACGTTGTTGAATTACCATATCTTACGCAGCCCCCTAAGCTAATACAGAATCTACTCCATGGTGTTCACCCCAAGAGTCGACATTTTAACGACAATATTCGGATGTACAACTCCGCGCATTCATTCACATCAAGCGGCGGCAAGATAGACCATTCTGTTAATCAAGGGAGGGGACCATACACCTATAGGATTGGTGGCCAAAATGCGCATTTAATCGGTAGCCTACTGCCGGACAGTGATCAAACACCAAAATTTTGTCAGCTTTACATCTATGATACTGGTGACGAAGTGAACAACAGAAAACGAGCTATTAGGTAATAGTCCAAAACATCCCTTTCTGATAAATTACGTTGTTCATTTTTTTTTAAAAGCGTTGCCAAAAAAATTAATTTGAAAATGTACCACCTTCTAGGAGCCATTCTGGAAGAGTTGATAGGTTTGATGACGCACTTATGCTTGATTTGAGGGCCATGATTGATGAATACAATCCCCTCGCTAAGTCATTTCGTATGGCTAGGGATACCATATTGAACCGGCAGGACAACGTTGAGGTTAGGCTACGACTTATCAGTGGCCGTCATACAGGTGGTCGCACATACAACCTTCCTTCAGTGTCAGAAGTAGCTGCTCTTATAGTCGGTGACATTGACGAGGCCATTGAGAGCAGAGACATTGTCATTGTCGAAAGGAGCGGTCGTCTGCAACGCATATCTGAACTTCACCCATCCTATCTAGCACTTCAGTACCCATTATTTTTCCCACATGGAGAGGATGGTTATCGGCTAGGAATCAAGCATTGCTAGCTTTCCATCGATTCCAGTCGTAATCCAGAAACTGCTCATGTCAAGACAACATTGAGAGAGTGGTTTACATTTCGTCTGCAGGATCTTCCATTTCACGTTGAACCAGACACTTTGTTGAAGGGAGGTAGGTTATTCCAGCAACTGATTGTCGATGGATAGACCATGGTCGAATCTCAACGAATAACCTACCTTAAGTTCAATCAGCCTAAACTTAGATCTGCCAATTATAAGCAGTTGAGTAATGCAGTTGATAATGGGGAAACAGACACATCGTCCCAAGGTGTCAAGTACATTCTTCCTTCAAGTTTTGTTGGAGGTAAAGGTTATATGAGGGAGACTTATCAAGATACGATGACAATATGTCGTTGGTGTGGTCATCCTGATTTGTTTATTACTTTTACGTGCAATCCTATTAGCTAAGTGGCCAGAAATAACCCGTTTCGTAAAGAACAGAGGATTGCAGCCTGAGGACAGACCCGATATAGTTTCTCGTGTCTTCAAGCAAAAGTTGGAACTTCTAATGAAAGACTTGAAGAATAATCACGTCTTTGGACGGACCAGGGCTGGTATACTCTTCTGTCCTTTCACCGCCACTCCTTTAATTTGTTTTCTAATGTATTTTTTTCGATATTAATATTCACTTCTGATTTTCAGTTGTGTACACAATTGAGTTCCAGAAGCGAGGTCTGCCCCACGCACATATTTTGCTATTTCTCGAAAGGGATGACAAGTTTCCGGAGGCAGCTGATGTCGACTCCGTTATTTCTGCGGAGATACCTGATCCATTGGAGAACCCATCCCTACATGAGGCAGTTAAGGATTTAATGATTCATGGTCCCTGCGGCCTCGCCAACCCGAAGTCACCGTGCATGGCTGACGGTGTATGTAATAAAATATTTCCGAAGGCGTTTTATGAACGCACAACTGTTGATGGTGACGGTTACCCAATGTACCAGAGGAGGGACAACGGTATTAAAGTCGACAAGGGTGGTGTAAGCGTTCACAATGGATTTGTTGTTCCGTACAATGCCGATTTGCTCACAAGATACCATGCCCACATTAATGTCGAGTGGTGTAAGCAGGCACGATTCATTAAATATTTATTCAAGTATGTGAATAAGGGTTATGATATGGTAACTGTTGGTGCATCCTTTAGGTCGAACCCCGATGAAATAGATCACATTCAGGAGTACTACGATTGTCGGTACGTTTCACCTTGCGAGGCTGCCTGGCGTATATTCTCCTTTGATATTCATTATAGGACGCCTCCAGTCCTTCGTCTCGAGTACCATTTGCCGAACGAGAAGAAAGTCGTATACAATGATGATGACCCTCTGGAAGAAATCGTTGCAAGATCCGACGGTGCTAGAACAAAATTCACCGCTTGGTTGGAGTACAATGCAAACCATTTGGAATCGAGAGGTTTGACATACTCCGAGTTTCCCACCAAGTATGTCTGGCAGAAGGAGGGCAAGTGTTGGACCCCACGTAAGAGGGGATTCAGTTTAGGTAGAATGTATCATATGTCGCCAAATGGCGGAGAACGGTACTATATGAGACTGTTACTCAATTTCGTTCGTGGTCCAACATGTTATTCGGACATTCGTACTGTCAAGGGTGTTATATATGAAACCTACAAGGATGCGTGCTTTGCATTAGGTTAACTCGGTGACGACAAGGAGTATGTGGACGCCATAGAGGAAGCCAGTTATTGGGACAGTGGTGTGTATTTAAGGAATATGTTTGCCACCCTTCTCTTTTCCGGTAGTTTGATTAAACCAGAGGAAGTCTGGGAGAAGATTTGGCACCATCTCTACGATGATGATGGGAGGGATTTGCCGTGGATCCCCACCAACAAGTAGAGTCCAACTAAACCTAACGGGTAGCTAGGGTAAGTCGGGTCGAGTCCACGGGGACGGTAGAAAGTGTCTAGACTATGGTCTACCTAAAAACAAGGCTAGGTTACCAAAACAACACAAAGAGAAATAGAAATGACAAGAATTGATTAACTAAGATGATTAGAGGGGATGAAATTGGACTAACAATGAACTATGTATAACAAGAACTAATTGGAACACTGAAGCTAAATGAAACAAGTAAACTAGAGAAACAATAGCTAGCAAGATGGAGAAAATCAAATTGGGAAAATGTAGGGTTAGTTTGGGTTCATAAGTATAGTAGGATAGTTAGGAAATCGAGGGTGCAAGCTTCACCTAGTTACTAAGGTCGGTCCGCGCTCTCGCGTCAAAGCCAAAGTCCGCACTCTCGTGTCAAAGACTAAACCCGAATACACAAGAATTCAATCACAAATCAACCATACAATGAGAAGAAGAAAACTAGCATGAGAAGGATGGTCAATTCTACTCAAACAAGCAATTCAACAAACACATAGAGTGCTCAACATGTGACTAGTAACAAAGAATCCACCTTTACCCTCAATTAAGCCCTAATCATCCATAATCCACACTTAATCCCCCTACTAACCCCACAAGAGTCTACTCAACCATAATCAAACTAACAATACTACAAACAAAAGAAATCAACACAAACATCCAAACATTCATTATGAACTAACAAGAACAATGAACAATAATCAAAGATTGAAACGAGAGTAACTAAACAAAGAACAAGAGAAAAGAGAGTAAGAAGATTATACCAACTACAAGAGGATAAAAAGATGAGAACTTGTATTAAAAGAACACCCAAAAATCTTCATCCAATGTTGTCAAGATTGAATGAATTCTTCAAGAGATCCTTAATACAAGATTAACTATCTAGATTAAGCTAGGATTAACAAGGATTAAGAAAAGATTAATCTAAACTAATCTAGGGATGAAGAGAGTCTAATTAGGGTTTAGAATAATGTAGAGGAGTCTAAGGTGCTTAAACAATACAAAGGGAGGGTATTTATAAGGGTACACGAGCAAAAGAATTGAAAAGAAGAAACACGGGCTGTAGTTGGGCCTTCCCGGCCGGGAAGGGTGGTGATCCCGACCGGGAAGGGTGGTCCCGACCGGGAAAGATCATCATCTCGGCCGGGATGGGCCAACAGTAGCTCGTTTTTCTTGTACTCTTCATCCCGGTCGTGATGGTCCTCATCCCGACCGGGATGGGTCTTGTAGGCCTCAAATAAGCTCTCAAGGGTCCCTACTTGCTTCTCATAAGCTTCTCATCGATTCTCGGTGCTTGGGAATGGGTCCCGGGGGCTCGGGAATGGGTCCCAAGAGCTCGATATCGAGTCTAAGCTATCGGGTGATCGTTGCTTCTCTTCGTTGGCTCCAAATGTGTCGGAAACGACTCGGAATCGTTCCACCTCTCCAAGAATGGTCTTAGGAACCTAAAATGAACTAGAAGCGTAAGTAGCCAAGAAACCGCTCCAAAGAGCGATTCCACAAGAGAAACCGGGACCAAACACAACAAATAGGCACTACAAAACACACTTATCAACTCCCCCACACTTAACCCTTACTCGCCCTCGAGTAAGCACCTACTAACTAAAAACTAAAAGAAACTAGACTACTAATCGAGCGGGTATTAGCGCACCCTACGCCCTTTCGACTCACGCGATATCACTTTAGAGGAAAAATGCTCTCTGCAAGGCAAGTGAGGTCTTGCGACAAAACTGTGGATACAACCGAACAAGAAAACACATAAACACACAAACAAACAAACACCAAACGGTTGCATCCATGAAGAAACAAAATACCGCTTCCCTCCACAAAGTGGTGAAATAGACACCGGGTAAGGACTCAAAGCAAGTGACAACGTTCCCAAGCTAGTAATACAAACCAAGATGGACAAAACCTTAATAGTATGACAACAAAGCAACAAAACGTTGGTAACTTACCTAGGTTCCTCCTAACCTTCTAAGAACGTACCATGGGACGATAGGCGGGATGGAAAAAGGATAAACCACGGAGTTAGTCGACACTGTAGGTAAGTGAAGCCCCGCCCCCTTTAGCGATGAGCCAAGAGGGTCGTCCCATGTCCAAAATCGCCCAACTAGTCCAAGTAAAAAGGTGGATAAGGTTGCAAAGTGGGGAAGACCAAATATTTACCGCTAGCATCCTTCCTAGGGACTCGGTCCTTTGGTAGGCTCTTCACGGTAATAGTTCTTTTTGTGAGATGATTTTCTTTGGCATTCTTTTCTTTTGCATTTGGCTTTTGAGTTGCTATGCCACTTCTTTTTCTTCTTTGTATTTTGTTTTTCTTTTGTTGTGCCTTTTCTTTTCCTTCTTTCTTTTCTTTCTTTCTTTTTTTTTCTTTCTTTTTCTTGGTTTGCCCTTTTGGCCAAATTTTGTTTGTAAGCATTTCTTGCAACCAAGTACGAGAATTCAACAAATTGCAACTTATTGGTGGAAAATGTGTAGGAGGTAGAGAAATGGGTAAGTCGGGACGGCGCCTTCCCTTCAAACCCACAAAAAGGGAGGAAACTTGGACTAATCAAACAACTTCGAACATGGTCACCTAAGGGACGGGACTCGGCAACCAAGACCTTTTCACTCCGTGGGTGGTCATAATGGTCAAAATGCAAATCCCGTAGTAAATCCCTAGTAGACTAGGTGGACTCAAGGTAAGAAACCAACGAAATCATTGATTTGAAGTCATTCTACTAGACTAAAGTCCAAGACTCGACTCATATCACTAGAAAGGGAAAGTAAACACTTGCGCACTAGCCTCAAAACCGGGTTTTCAAAAACCTTTTATTACACACTAGACACAACGTAACAAAACAACACAAAGACACAACAAAAACGAAAGGAAAAGGGACGAATACAACAAAACAAAACAAAACAAGAGAAAAGAGAACAAGCACACAAAGAAAACAAACACCACTCCGAAACTTCCAAACAAGTCACCACATCAACCACAAACTTCACAAAGCTCCACCCGAGCACACAACATCACAAATCTCCTCCAAACTCCACAAAAAAGAAAAAGGAGAAAGAATTGAAGGGGTATTACCGGATGTCTTGAGCCTTTCGAAACTTGTCGACGATCGCGCAACCTACAAGGAATTAGGGGAGCAAAATACACAACACAACAAAAATACGGCACAAGGACACAAAAGAAAAGACACAAAAGAAAATCTTTTTGATTTTTTTATGAAATTTTTCAAATTTTCAGGGATTTTTAAGATTTTTTTCGAAAACAACTACAAAAATAAAACTAAACTAGCCTAAGATATCGCTCCCTCACACTTAAACCGAGCAATGTCCTCATGCTCGATCGGTAGTGTGTGCGGAGACACTAAAAAGGGGAAATAAAGCTAAAAATCAAAATGAAAGCGAAGAAAGGGTCGAGAGTGTCCGGCCGGGGTGTAGTCAAGTCACCAAGGGCCGAGACAAGAAAAGATATGGATGGGGGAAGAAATAAAAAGAAGAAAATAAAAGGAAATGGGAGGGGAGGGCTAGGTGTAATCAAGTCACCTAGCCCGGATTCCGCCTAAATCCGACTAAATCCTACTAAAAGAAAATAAAAGGAAAAAGAAAAAGTAAAAGTACTTGTCAATTTGGATTTTGAAAAGACTCTCGATGTAGTCACGTCATCGAGAATCGGGAGCAATGATAACCAAGGGCCCCGAGGGCCACTAAGACACCAAATACATAAAGGGAAAAGGAACAAACGAATAAAGACTAGCAATAAAAGGCGGAAAAGAAGGAGAGTCGCCTACCAAACGGTTAGCAACTCACTAACTCCATCGTCTCAATGATCAATAATGGCACAATGCTTGTCTTCCTCATCGATATTCCTCTTCATGCACAATGTAGTCACACGGTTGAAGTTCTAGGCTTGCATTGGTGTGATAGGGTGGGATTCGGGGTGAAACTCGATGTGTAGTGATGATAAAGGTGTACATATGAAGTGTATGGGTCATATGATAGTTGCAAGGGTAGGTAAGGAGGTTGGGAGAGGGTATGAAGTGGTTGGGTGGGCTCAAATGGCGGAGAAGAGGCAAAATGGGGCTACTGGCGCCGATCCCGGGCGGGAGCAACTCTTCCCGGTCGGGAAGCTTGACCATCTCGAGCGGGATGGCTGGTCAGTAGCTATCGATTCCATGCACACTTCATCCCGGTCGGGATGAAACACTTCCCGGTCGGGATGACTCCTCTTTGCCTTCAATCCTCTTGAAAGCTTCACCCACATGGCAACTAACACACCGGGATTTAGAATCCCGTCCCCAAAAGCTTGTCAAAAGCTCAAAAACCGACTTCCTCCACCAAGCTCCAAGCTTCTATCAACAACCACTCCTCTCTAAACTTCATCTTCACTTCACACCTATCAAATAAGCTCAAAACATCCATCAAAATCCCTCCCTCACATCGCTCATCAAACAACCAAATAACAAGAATTCCACAAACACACAAAAGAATAAGAAAGAGATATATACAATAAGACGGTTCTTTTGGAACTCCGTCAAACCAAGGGTGGTGGGTTCTTCATTCATTTTTCAACAACATCATAGATCACTCCATCGCCTTCAAGGGCACGAAGTAACAAATCGAAGGCTCTCGAGAAATCTTCGATAAAGCTCGTGGAATACCAACCTCCACTCCAAGGGTCTTCACAACCTTGCCTTGACGTTCCCAGGGCATCCCGATCTACCAAGTTCAACGGCTTGAACTTGTACTTTCGATCCTTCGGTATATACCCAAACGTCCACTCATCTTCACAAGGCCTCAAGGGAGGCTCAACTTTCTTCTTACCAACCGGCTTATATTCACTCACATCACATGGGCATTCATCCGTCCCAAGCTCGGAATCATCATCTTCAATTCCACCCAAGTTGTCTTTCAAGCTTTCACCCGACTCATTCCCTAGATCGATGTCTTTCATGGCGTGGATCATATTACACGATTCTTCATTTGTAGGCGAGGTGTTGCCTTGGAGGTCAAACACGAGCTTCTCGTCGCCTAGCTCAAAGGTGATCCTACCATTCTTTACATCAATCATTGCACCGGCGGTATGTAGAAATGGGCGGCCTAGAATAATGGGAGTGATGGCATCCTCCGGCATATCAAGCACGAGAAAGTCAACCGGAATGAAGAATTTCCCTATTCTTAATGGCACATCCTCTAACATCCCTAATGGTCGATTAAGCAAACGATCGGCCATTTGGAGTGTAATAGAGGTACACTTGAGCTCTTTCATCCCAAGTCGCTCACAAATAGAATAAGGGAGAATGCTCATACTCGCCCCCAAATTACATAATGCTCTTTCGATCTTCAAGTTCCCTATGGTGCACGGGATTGAGAAACTACCCGGATCCTTCAACTTAGGAAGTGTAGAGCCTTGAATGAGCTTGCTCACCTCTCTTGTGAACGCTATGGTCTCTTACTTGTCTAAGGATCGCTTCCTAGCCAAAATTTCTCTCATGAATTTTCCATATGCCGGGACTTGGGTAATTAACTCGGTGAAAGGAATGCTCACATCCAATTTCTTCACAATATCGACAAACTTGTCAAATTGAACATCCGCCTTGGTCTTCATTTGCCTTGTTGGGAATGGCAACTTGATATCTATCTTGTCTTGCTCATTAGGTTTGGACTTTTCAATTGACATTTTTTTCTTTCCTTTGTCTTCTTCTTGGGGTGGAGGAAGCTTGTCTTCAATAGATTTTTCAACCTCCCACAAGACTTGCTCCTCCATGAGATTTCCCCAATTTTCATTGCCTTGAGATGGAGATTGCACTTCCTTCATTGCTTCATGCTCATTAGGATACAAGGGAGAATCATAGGATGCACCGCTCCTCAAGGTGATGGCATTCACATGTTCAAATTTTGTTGGTACACCTTGAGGAGGTAGTTGACCCTTTTGTCTTGAAGAACTACCCGAAGCTGCTTGAGCTAGTTGGGTTTCAAGCATTTTTACATGCGTATCTCTTGCCTTATTTTCCATTTGAAGGTGATTAAAGAATTCATGTTGAGCTTTTTGCATCTCCAATTGGCTTCTTTGTATCTCCAAGATTGTCTTTTGTATCTCCGGATCTCTAGGTGGAGATTGTTGATTGTGTGGGGTATTGGTAATGGCTAGGGGAATGCCATAATCATGAATTGGAGACCGGCTTCTTTGCTTGCTTTCTTGTTGAGTATTTTGGGACCCTTGTTGTTGTTGAAAGTTCCCTTGGAACCCTTGAGAATTGCCTTGATTTAGGCCTTGACAGTGTTGGTTTCCTTGGAAACCACCTTGATGATTGAAGTTCCCTTGATGGAACCCTTGATTGTTGTTGAAGGCACCTTGGTTATTTTGTTGGAAGTTGTTGAAAGGCCTTTGATTGCCTTGATAACCTTGGTAGCCTTGGTTGTTGTCCCTTAAGGGAGAAGGAATGTAGAATGGACGGTGTTGTTGTTGGGCTTGTTGTTGGGAAGCTTGGAACATATGTTGATTTGGCACATTTTGAGGCTTGTGGGAGAAATATGGAACTCCTTGCTTGTATGCTTGAAAAGCATTCACTTGCTCAATACTACCTCGACAATGTTGAGGTTCATGTCCAAATATCCCGCAAATCTCACATATCCCATAATAAGAAGTAAGAGGAACCACTCCCATAGCATTAACTTGATGAATTGAATGTTGGTGGGAAGAACTTGTGCTTTGACTTTGATCAAAATGACTTTGGAGCTTCTTATCTATGGCATCCATGTGGGTCTTCAATTGTGCTCCAAGATCGGCACTAAGTTGTGTGATGGCATCAATCTCGTGCCTTCCCCCTCGATTCGCCTTCCTAGGCCTACTATATTGGGAATTGTGGACCGTCATTTCTTCAATTCTTGCCCATGTTTAATCATCGACCTCAGTAAACCTTCCATTAGACCCCATATTGAGTATGGCCCTTGACTCTTCATATAACCCATTCCAAAATTGTTGGACAAGGAACCATTGTGATAAACCATGATGGGGGCAAGAACGGATCAAGGCCTTAAACCTTTCCCACGATTCGTAAAGACTTTCTTCGTCACATTGTTGAAACCTCGTGATTGAAGCTCTCAATAGATTAGTCTTCTCCGGTGGATAAAATTGTTGGTAGAATGCTAGAGCTAGCTTCTTCCATGTGTCTATACCAAGAGCCGCCTTGTCGAGACCTTTGAGCCATTGCTTTGCCTTGCCAATCAAAGAAAAAGGGAATAGGACCCAGCGGATTTGGTCTTGGGTTATTCCCGGTTGTGAGATGGCATCGCAATAATTCGAGAAGGTTTCCATGTGTTGATGAGGATCTTCTGTTGGTAACCCACTAAATTGACTTCTTTCAACCAATTGGATAAATTGTGTTTTTGCCACAAAATTTCCGGCGTAAGCGGCCGGTAAAGCGGTGGGACCGGGCAAAATATCTTCCGTGAAGGTTGAATGAGAAGAGAACTTGGGCATTGTTGGATAAGCGGGAGATGATGGTGTAGATGGTGTTGATGTAGATGTTGAAGGAGAACTAGGTTGAGAAGAATGACTAGAAGAAGTACCAAAGGGATTGATGAAGGTCCATTCGGTATTGCCTTGAGGTGGTTCGTTCACGTCAAATCCTTGAGCTTGTTCTTCAATGATATTGCTAGTACCCGGTTGAGAATTTCTGACCCGGTCATTCGTCCTTTGGCGAAAGGCTCTAAAGAGTCTCTCCGGCTCTGGATTGAAGAGAAAGAAGTCGTCTCTCCTCCTAGGCATGCACTACACACTTGGAACAAACGTGAGAATACCTAGTGCTTTATGGGCACTAGGTAGAGACATTAAACAAACACTACCCAAGACAAAGAGCGGAGAAAGCTAATAAAACAAAGAAAAAGCCTTCAAAATATGCACAAGGGATAGAAAAAGAACACAAGAGGGGTAACTAAGTCAAGCTAATAAGCAAACTAAGTCTAAACATGCACCGTCCCCGGCAACGGCACCAAATTGATGGGAGGGATTTGTCGTGGATCCCCACCAACAAGTAGAGTCCAACTAAACCTAACGGGTAGCTAGGGTAAGTCGGGTCGAGTCCACGGGGACGGTAGAAAGTGTCTAGACTATGGTCTACCAAAAAACAAGGCTAGGTTACCAAAACAACACAAAGAGAAATAGAAATGACAAGAATTGATTAACTAAGATGATTAGAGGGGATGAAAGTGGACTAACAATGAACTATGTATAACAAGAACTAATTGGAACACTGAAGCTAAATGAAACAAGTAAACTAGAGAAACAATAGCTAGCAAGATGGAGAAAATCAAATTGGGAAAATGTAGGGTTAGTTTGGGTTCATAAGTATAGTAGGATAGTTAGGAAATCGAGGGTGCAAGCTTCACCTAGTTACTAAGGTCGGTCCGCGCTCTCGCGTCAAAGCCAAAGTCCGCACTCTCGTGTCAAAGACTAAACCCGAATACACAAGAATTCAATCACAAATCAACCATACAATGAGAAGAAGAAAACTAGCATGAGAAGGATGGCCAATTCTACTCAAACAAGCAATTCAACAAACACATAGAGTGCTCAACATGTGACTAGTAACAAAGAATCCACCTTTACCCTCAGTCAAGCCCTAATCATCCATAATCCACACTTAATCCCCCTACTAACCCCACAAGAGTCTACTCAACCATAATCAAACTAACAATACTACAAACAAAAGAAATCAACACAAATATCCAAACATTCATTATGAACTAACAAGGACAATGAACTATAATCAAAGATTGAAACTTGAGTAACTAAACAAAGAACAAGAGAAAATAGAGTAAGAAGATTATACCAACTACAAGAGGATGAAAATATGAGAACTTGTATTAAAAGAACACCCAAAATCTCCATCCAATGTTGTCAAGATTGAATGAATTCTTCAAGAGATTTCTTAATACAAGATTAACTATCTAGATTAAGCTAGGATTAACAAAGATTAAGAAAGTATTAATCTAAACTAAGCTAGGGATGAAGAGAGTCTAATTAGGGTTTAGAATAATGTAGAGGAGTCTAAGGTGCTTAAACAATACAAAGGGAGGGTATTTATAAGGGTACACGAGCAAAAGAATTGAAAAGAAGAAACACGGACTGTAGTTGGGCCTTCCCGGCCGGGAAGGGTGGTGATCCCGACCGGGAAGGATCATCATCCCGGCCGGGATGGGCCAACAGTAGCTCGTCTTGCTTGTACTCTTCATCCCGGTCGTGATGGTCCTCATCCCGACCGGGATGGGTCTTGTAGGCCTCAAATAAGCTCTTAAGGGTCCCTACTTGCTTCTCATAAGCTTCTCATCGATTCTCGGTGCTTGGGAATGGGTCCCGGGGGCTCGGGAATGGTTCCCAAGAGCTCGGGATCGAGTCTAAGCTACCGGGTGATCGTTGCTTCTCTTCGTTGGCTCCAAATGTGTCGGAAACGACTCGGAATCGTTCCACCTCTCCAAGAATGGTCTTAGGAACCTAAAATGAACTAGAATAAGCGTAAGTAGCCAAGAAATCGCTCCAAAGAGCGATTCCACTAGAGAAACCGAGACCAAACACAACAAATAGGCACTACAAAACATACTTATCAGATGACATCCTATCCAAGCGACGGAAGGAACTCCTTAATTTTGCTTAGTTATTCTCGGCCCTGATAATCCTCCGTCCTGATGTTCTCCATTAATTATATTTTATTTGCTTTTTGTAACTTTTGATTGTAGAGACTGTTTTTTAAGTATGTGTTTGGATATCATTGCCTGCATTGTGATTACAGATTTGAAAACGACTGATGACCAGCTAAAAAACTACGCTTTATCCGAGATTGAGTCTATACTTCTCAGTAACGGCAGCTCCCTTTCAAAATTTCCGAATATGCCACAACCTGATAACGACCTATTTCGTGTAGATTCGAATAGGTTAATCTCTGATGAACTTTCGTACGACCGTGCCGCTATGCAATCTGAGCACGTATCCTATATGTTAACTATTACCACTGAACAGAGATTAGTGTACGACTCAATTATCGGTGCAATCGAGTCTAGGAGTGGTGGTCTTTTTTTCCTATACGGTCACGGTGGTACGGGGAAGACTTTTATCTGGAAAACTCTTTGCGCTGATTTGCGAAGCAAGAGACATATTGTACTCCCTGTTGCTTCAAGCGGTATTGCGGCCACCCTTCTGCCTAGGGGCTGCACTGCCCATTCTAGGTTTAATATACATATTAATGTTGATGAAAAGTCAATGTGTCCTGAATTTAAGCCGGGGTCCGACCTAGCTGAACTTCTCATAAAATCGAAGCTAATTATATGAGACGAAGCCCCAATGGTTAGTCGATATTGTTTTGAAGGCCTTGATAGAAGTCTTAAGGATATCATGAGATTTGTCTACCCGTCGCTTGCTGACAAGCCATTCGGAGGCAAGGTCGTTGTTCTAGTTGGAGATCTCAGGCAAATCCTACCAGTTGTTCCTAAGGGTAGTCGACAAGATATTGTCTATGCGTCAATTTGTTCGTCTCCTATTTAGAGAGATGTGAAGGTAAAATATGTCAACTCCGTTCTCTGTTTGTTAAACAAATAACTACCTGTTTAGTATACCCAACCAAAAATTACATTATATCATATTCACCGACTGTCATATTCCTTTGCAAATCCTTCGGTTGAATACAAATATGTGGCTTCAGTCAGGTCACTCTAGAGATGAGGTTGATGAGATTAGGGAGTTCTCTGAATGGATATTGAATGTAGGTGATGGTCTCGAATGGGGTCCTAACGACGGTGTAGCAACCATAAAAATACCAGACGAGTTTCTCATCCATCCTGGTGCAGATCCCGTTGCAGCAGTTGTTGGTAGCACATATCCTGATTTGCTAAAAAATATGAGGACACTGATTACCTGCAGGAAAGAGCCGTGCTTGCTCCAACTCACGATGTCGTTGAGAAGGTTAACGCTTATGTACTGTCCATATTACCCGGAGACGAAGTTGTGTACCTAAGCTCAGACGAGATAAGCAATGCTGAAACCTGTCGTGCAATTTTAGAGCTGTACTCTACTGAATATCTAAACACGATAAGATCGTCGGGGCTGCCAAACCACCGGTTATGTTTAAAAGTTGGAGCAATAGTAATGCTCTTGAGAAATCTAGACCAGGCAAACGGTCTATGTAACGGGACAAGGTTAGTTATATCGAAACTCGGTGATCGCGTACTCGAAGCCAAGGTTTTATCAGGGGTCAGAAAAGGAGAAATGGTATACATACCAAGAATTAAACTGTCACCTTCAGATGAGACTAAGTTCCCCATCCAATTCGAACGGAGGCAGTTTCCAATCTCCGTATGTTTCGCAATGACCATAAATAAAAGTCAGGGTCAGTCTCTGTCTAATGTCGGTCTGTTTTTACAGCGACCAGTTTTCACTCATGGGCAGCTTTATGTCGCTTTATCAAGGGTAACGACTAAGAGGGGCCTAAAAGTTCTTATCCTAGACGAAGATGCTTTCGACACAGACTCCACAACAAATGTCGTGTATAAAGAGATTTTCTCAAACACTAGATGACAACTATTTTGTAACCTACGCAAAGGATAGGAAAGCCGGTGTGCTGATTGATAAGATGTAGAACCGTTTTATGTATCTCTTTTTCCGACCTGCAATTTCTAGCCACATAATTTAATGTGTTTTGTACCCTCTCACAAATCCCGCTCGCAAACATTCACCGTTCACAAGTACCAGAAATTTCAATTCACACCAATGGCAGGATTTAAATACAGTTGTAGCATGCCCATCAGATTGAAAATGTTCAGATATTAACATAATTGTAGGAAGTTCACGATTCAAGATAAAATATTCTGGATTACAAACAGTTTAAACAAAATAACAACAATCCGGAACGAGGTCTAATAATCCATTACAGGCAGTTGAATATATAACAACAAAATAACAGACCACCAAGAGTTCAACAGTTAATTGGGTAAGATAGTTCAGTAGGTTGTGCAGAAAATTTCATTTCATTGAGTTAGGAGAAGTTACCTTTCAGACGTAGAATCCGGGGCAGTGTTGCTTCAGAAGATTGAACACGCACACGTACGTTGATAAGTTGTCTGTGTCTGCGTCTCCGTAACCCAGCCTTTTCCAATCAGGTGAAACAGAAATGCATTGCCTTCCCTTCTTCACCAGTCCTCTGTCTGCAGTAGTTGCGACCCACAAGTGAGGACCCGACATTCCATCTGAAGTATTCCTGAAGTCCGATCTTCCCCTTCCGACTCTCTCAAAGCACTTCTTTAGTCTGAAAGCACTCCTGTACCTATGCTCCCCACTAAAAAACTCAATTGCAATAGCCCTCTGGAAAATTCCAGGATTCCCTTTCCACACATGGAAGATTTTCCTAACAGGGTATCCCAGTTTTAATAGGTCATCCCTCACACAGCTGAAACTCTTGCCAATGACCTCCGCCCACAATTTCGTAGGGTAGATTGTGCATGATGACGGTTGGTGGGTACACTAATTTCTCAGCCATTGACACCAGTTTTTCCTTCTCTTCGCTTCTAATTTATTTTTGAGTTGAAAAGTGAATTCGATTTGGAGATGATCGAATATTTGAGAACAACTGACTTATAGATGTGTAGCTATTTTTGATCTTTGCATGCTAAATATTTTGCCCCATACGGTTATTAAGTGGTGGAAGTTGAGTGTGATGTCATAATTACTGTAAATGGTTAATGCAGTTGCAGTAATTGGGGAAGTTACTGCTGATAACTCTTTGCTTGCCAAATGAGTTAAGTTGTCATCATTGCACTTCGTTTCTAACAATTTGGTTACTTAGTACTGCATAAGCTTTGTCCACCCTAATATCTTCCTCTTCATCTGTACAAACGTATACAGTAACGTTGTTTACGTACCGTATTAAGTTGTATATTACGTTTTGTCGTACGGTAAGGAAACGTTACGGTGCGTCTAATAAATGTTCCCGATATAAGATGTTATATTACACTTTCAGTGCTACTGTCTTCTATTATGGTATGCCATTTAGTCGTATTCCAAATGATGAGCACCGTTACGTTGAAGCGAACGTTACGAATTATTTTGTGTGGAGCACTTACGAATTTATTATTGTCTTTGATTATTTAAAGTACTTTGTGATAAACTCATATTTGCCATCAGTTTGTGACACGATGAGTTCCACTGATACGCTATTCGTTAAATTAATTTATTAGACTATAATTTTATTCGTATACGTATACACATATATCCACATTTTCAATTGGTTAATCGACTTACGGACGACCGCGAGATTCCGTTAGCATTACTTATTTAGTACAACATCATACTCTTTATTACTACCCCCAAAACACAATGTCTAAGTGCGAAATTTATAATTAAACCCGTAACGTTTGGTCGCATTCTATTCAGACAATTGACACCATGATAAAGATGCGATGACAATGAATTGTAGATTCGTGAGCAACCTGAAATACTATCCAACAAACACACTACTTAGCCTAAAATTCACAAGCAGCATTTTTACCAACATCTTAAACAGAATGCCCCATTACCGAGTACCAAATTTGTAACATGCAAGACAGTTAAGTTTCAAAAATATTTACTAACCAGCAGTGTACACAACAATTGAATCGAAAATAAATTACAACCCGTCCTTGTGTAGCTAATTGTCGTAGATGTGCGGGTAGATTTCATTCAAAGCGTCAATACCATGTTCGTAGTGTGGATTTCCATAACTAATTACAATCAATCTATATATAGAGCCACTTAGTCAAGATTAACTTGCGTCCGTTCCTATGCACTTAATCGTCGTAGAAGTCTGGGTAGATTTCGTTCAAAGCGTCGATAACATGTTCGTAGTGAACATTCTCCTCAGCCTCCCCCAAGTACATTCCAACATAACGACACCAGATGGGCACCATACGGTAGTCCGTGTCCGTCGAGAGATACTTCTCATCCTCCCACGACGCAACCCAACAATGTGGGCCGGCTTAATGATCCCACTGGTCGACCATTGCTTGCTTGGTCATCTCGAAATCTTCGAATGCCCTTTGAAGCTTGAACGCCTTGAAGTAGTTTGGTAATCTAGGACCGAACTCAACTACAACCACCCTTTCGTAATCAAGGTTTGGCGATATACAAGGGTCTATTCTAACAACATCGTACCCCAAGTATATTAGTCTCATCTTCAAGATGTGCATGTTTTGGCAGATATACCAACCGTCTTGCACATCATACGGCATGTTCGCAAGGATGCACTTCGGCGGCCACATCAACTGTCTGTACATTTTTGTTTGGTTAGCAACAGCTCGATGCAGTGACGTTTTCCCTTACTTGATGTATAGAATTTAAATGTTGAGTGAAGTTTAATGGTTTACCCTTGGTAAATGAAGAGGTGGAGTTGAATGTGGTTAGATGACAGTAATCTTAAAGGTAAAGGTAAATGTCTGTGGATATTACGTAGGTATATGCAGTCCAAGTTCCGTAATATTTTTTTGAACTGCAGGTGTAATCATGGGCATCAACATGTAATGCAATTACGGAGTATAACGTAGTACAGGTAAACACCCACATCTATCGGGACGGGGTATTGCGATTGTCGACCATACTACTAACACTGTCCCTAAACGTCACAACGACACTTTTTTAATGGTTTAATTTCTCGTCACAAATTACGGTACCTTCCACGAATGTCACTATTCGTTACTCGATTAAATTATTACGAATGCTGGACTAACCTTTCAAATTCACCTATTCGAATATATATTTCTTCCAGTTACTCCTTGGCCCAGACGACCTTCCAACTGCAACAGTCAACTGAGTTTACATTGGCATTTGACCCATCTCAAATTTAGATGAATCATTTTTTCCTGCAGCCCAAAATAGAAGAGGATCAACAAATATGTATGCATTACTACCCAGCCCACCCAAGTATTAACGATGTCCTGTCATTAACGTTGCTTGCAAAAAGTTAAGCACCTCCAATTTTGTAACCGGTTAACATCGAGATAGATTAATAAAAAAACGATAAAAAGTATTTCTATAAAAAGTCGTTCTATCTAATTATAAGTTACAACAAACAAACCTCCCGGAGGAACTTCGAATTATAAGAACTTCAAACGATATCAGTATTTACCTGTGCGACATAAACTTCGTACAACTAATCAAATGTCGTGTTCTATGTCAAATATTGGGATGTCGTTTGATTCTATTATCTCCAGATTAGTTATGATGTAGGAAGTTTTGACATCACCTCCGTTACAACAACCTCATTCGTTCATATACTGACCTGTTGTCTAATGAATTGTTTAAAACACTTTCAGCAGGGAGTAGAAACCGCAAGATCAAAGCATCTCGAAGAGTTTTCGTGATACTCACTAAATGTTGTTCATTTTTTTGCTTACCTTTTCTTTTTTGGAGCACTTTTTTTTTGCTTACCTAATAACACTTAAAGTAACTTATAGTCTCTTCGCGAATTATCTAATTTAAGTTGTCACTTCATTCAAATATCTATATGAATAAAAGCGAACAACCCGTGAAATTTTTCACGGGTAACACACTAGTATAGTGATAATTTTTTTAATATTAGGCGTAGGAGAATTGTTTTTTCCTATACGAATCTAATTTCGCTTAGTCTGAGGTGCAATTGGATTAATTTATCCTCTACAAATCTCTATATTTATATTTAAATTAAAAATATATATTAAATCTCGGACCAATCATATCGCTCAAAAATTTCGTGTTTTATTAATATATATATTGATATTGATTATTGGACTAGTTAAACCAGAGTATTATAAGTGACTTTATAACCTGCTACATCAGGTAACTAGCAGGTAACCTAATTAATATTTAACCGGATACTTATACTCCATCCTTCTCTTTAGACTTGGATAACGGGTCAACCGCGTCGGGTCATATTCGTGTCGGGTCACTTTCGGGTTATAATAATCGAGTTGACTTCAGGTTAGGTCAGATCATTTCGGGTTCAGATCATTTTCGGGTTTGCTATTTTCAACTTTGTTAAGGATATCGACTCGTTTTCTAATAATAATAGTCGGGTCAAGTCGAGTCACGGGTCAAAATTGGGTCTTCAGTTCGGGTGTCAGAACGGGTTCAGGTCGGGTCATTCGAGTCGAACAGTTTTGCAAGGTCTACTTCTTCTTAATTCTTCTTCATCATCTTTCTCCATCACCCTCCCCCTTGTCTTCATTGATGACAGATGTGTATTTTAAAAAAAAGCCTAAAAATTTTTGTGCTTCAAAATTGTGTTTCGATTTGCATCTCCTCCTTGGTGTTGTCGATGAGGGGAGGGAGGGAGAGAGTGTTGTCGATGAGTTCAATAACTAAAGGAAACAACTGGATTTGGGGGAGGCGGTGGCTGCTATACGAGTCTTGGTATCCGTTATTACTTATTAGGTTTAGTAAGGCTACTACTACGATAGAGGTTGAGATTAAACTCAAGAAAGTTTCCGATTCTCTTAAGATTTTGTAATTTATTTAGTTGTTTTTTCCTATAGGTTTCGTTTGGTGAGGTTTGAAGGAAGAGGACGCCGGAGGACATTAATGACGTTTAATCCTTCGTACACCGAGTAAGTGAAAGGTAGTGAAATAATATGAAATAATTTAAAGGCGAAAAGGAAGGTGAACGAGTTGTACCGACAACTGGTCACCTATACTACTCTGGTTTAACTACTCCAATAATAGGTATTATTCTAAGATTAATTAAAATTGATATTATTTACTAAAGACGTCATATAGTTGGTATTATTGTCGTTAAATAATCCTTCTTTTTAACAAAAAATTTACCCAACCCCGTGATGTTTCACGGTTATAACTTATAACACTAGCATCAAACTCTTTAGTATAACCATATTTACTGGTGGACATCTACTTTTAATACAAACTTTTCAATGTACTCAATGTTGTTCGGTGTTTAGCACAACTATTAACCCACACTACTAAAGTTCAAAGTTTTTCGCGTATTTTAAAACAAATCTTTCCTTCCTTCGGGTAAAGCCCATGTAAATTGAACTAACTAAAGATGTGTTTGATCCAAAATATAAAATTGAACCAAGAGATAGTTGTATATGCAACCATCTTACTCATATGATAGTGCCAAACTCACGAAAGTTGATTCTGTTTACAAACTCACCTATGATCACGCTCTTTAGTATAACTATATTTACTGGTGGACATCGACTTTTAATATAAACATTTCAACGTATTCTATGTTGTTCGGTGTTTCGCACACCTATTAATCCACACACTGAACTTCAAACTTTAAACGAATAATTTAAAACAAATCTTGCCTTCATTTCTTCTTCAATATCAATACAAATGGACAACCCGTACTTTTTTTTTTTCACAAGTGTCACACTAGCATAATGAAAGATATTACGAGTGCAAAACACGCATTGATCAACGTGAAAAAGAAAATATGAAGAGTGGAGTTGAATAGGGCGGGTATTTTGGAACGTATTTTAGAGACCAAGTAAGGAGTCCGTTGCAGGCTTGTAGCAGTAAAATGGGCCTAATCTATTAATCAAGTAAAGCCGAAGGGAGGTTATGTATAGAAGGCGAAATCCATGAAAGCCCATATTTAAGAAAACCCTAATCTAAGTTATCTCTTTATAAACGCCTCCCAAACCTCTCTTCCCTCCCATCTCACCATCATCTACCACCACATCAACAACAACAACAACAACAACAATTCCTCTGGGTTTTGCGGCCACCTCTGCTAAATCTGTCATCAATCAAATCTACTCTGGTTATTTTTCTCCAAATTTTGTTGATTATTAGGCTTTTCTCTTTATGTTTTTCAAAAAAATCGAGGACAATGACGAGCTTTACCGGTCTCGTTCGTCGTAATTGGCGATCTTTATTGCCTTGCCGACCATTCTTATATCACCACCCATAAACCGAGTCCTTTTTTTATTATTATTTTTTTGTTCTTTTGGCCGATGATTAAATTTTATTATAGACAAGCATATGTCTGAATATATTTCATGATGTTAGCCTAATCTTCTCTATGAGGCCACTAATTTTTCAAACAATTCAAACATGTTTTCTTTTATTTTGAACGTAGTTTGTTGTCGATGATGAATTCAGTGATGTAAAAATCGTATGAATTTTTTTATGGTGATTAATATCTCACTACTGCCTTCCTTCTGAGACAAATTCAATTCTTTTGTTTCATTGTTTATTAGTTAATCTATTCTTGAAAGAGGTCGCGTGATGCGATAATAACGCATAGTTCATATGATTAATCCATGATTAACATAAACTAATTAGTCTTTCGCTCCTATCTGATGATCTCTTTCAATTTTTTTCAATGCGATGGCGAAGATGATTGAGTGCTTAATCTTATTTCTGACACCTCTTGTATGAGAAGGCTGTTATGAATAATAGTTCTTCACTGAGTAGTTAATGCAACTTTTCTGAGCCTTCAATATCAATCTGTTACTTTGTAGTAAAATTAATGAGACGTGTTTATTTGAGTAGTTATTCAGGCAGCCCCCTAACAGTATTCAATTGATAAGGGAGGTGTTAATCTACTCAGAAATTAATGTCTTCAGTTCTTCAGACCTGCTGAGATTCGTCCTTGAAGTCGGTCTAGTAATTCTTAAGTACATTTTCTGGTTATTTCTTTGATATACTTCCTATGTTTCTTTCATTTCTTTGCTTTTTGTATTCATTCTGCTCCATATCTTAAGCAATTGATTTTAATTGGACTTATGTTTTGAAAGTTGTTTTGGTGAATTATATGTTTGGTAGTGTTAGAGTGAAGAAAGTGATGATTCTAGTTTGTCGCCCCAGTCTTAGTAACATCTAAATAGATGTCATATGCTGATTGACCTTTCTAATCTGATTTCTCCAAATTTTATAACTTTTGTGATTGGATGTGTTTTTAAAAAAAATAATGGACAATGAGGAGTTATTATAGGTCTCGTTCGTCGTAATTGGTGATCTTTTTTGCCTTGTCGACAACTCTTCCTTTTCTGAGTCCTTTCATTTTTGTCTTAGTAATTCTTTAGTTGCTTATTACATTTGTTTGTGTTAATTTTATGGGTATGTGGTCGTGTGATGAGATAATAACGCATAGTTCATATGACTAATCTATGATTAACATAAACTGATAGTCTTTCGCTCCTATCTGATGACCTCCATTCAATATTGCATTTGTTTGGATCTATTAATTTGTTGTAATTTTAATTGTGTTTATTTAGTTCTTTCGGATTGATATCTGATTTTGAGTAAGTTTTCTTATTTTTTTTACCTTGAATTTTAGAAACTTTTGTATAAAGTTGAACTGTTATAATCTTTTGGTTCAGATTTTGGTTCGTTAGGGGTGTTTTCTATGTTGAAACGGTGTTTTTTGTTTCTGTACTTCATGTCTTTTCAGCCTAATGTTTGTTTTGGAGGCCTCTTGATTTTTGTAGACATCATTACTTTTTATGGCACTGTTAAACAATTCTTTGTTATACACAAGTAACACAACCATTAGATATGTTTTCGCTCTTTGCCAGGTCTATTCTTTGCTCGTTCCAAGTCGTACAATGTTCTTCATAGAAGCACTCTTTAGATCATGGGTTATTTCAATCTAATTCAATCCCAATCTAATTCAATTTGTAGTGGGTCTTTCTTGTGATGGAATATTTGTCATAATAGTGTGACGGGTCAAATACATATCATATGTATGAATAAGATAATTGGTTTGCTATTTTTCATCTACACCCTCTTTGGTTTAGTACTTGATCCGTTAGAAGTTCATGATCGATTCTTTCATCACAAACGAGAATTTTTGTTCAATTTGAATGTGATCCAAAAAGTTAAGGGTTATTTCATAACATTAATCCCAACTATGGACATTTGTCTTAAGTTAATAAATACTTTGCGTCATCCCAAATTAATCTAACCGATGTCTTAGTTAATCTTGTTTTGTTTTTGAAAAATATTGACTTGACTGTTGCCTGTCAAGTGACGGGTTCCTGTAACTTTTTAGGGTTTTATACCCTTCTTTCTCCTCTCTTCAACCTACATCCTATCCTCATTATTCGTCATTGTTACATCAAACCACCATTCCCTTTCACTATTGACACATCATCTATCTGTTGTTAATTCTTTTTCACAATTTGATTCTACTGTTTCTACCTCAATTTGTCCGGATTTCTGTTGCCATGAACCATCTTCATTATCTCCCCTGTCTTTCTTCCCCAGTTCTTGAATTTTATATCTCACTTCTGTCAGCTTACACAAATAAAAAGACACTTACAAAGTGAACAAAATGACCTCAATTAAATGAAGAGCAAGAGAGTCTTCTTAAACTTCTCTTCTTTCTTAAATCAACTATGCCACTTCTTTCTTAAATCAACTATGCTAAGTCTAATTAGAGAACACAAGCAGGCACTGAAACCTGGGTGAAGGGGTTGGTGGTTGGTGGAGTGGTTGTTTGGGGGCGCGTCAATTGGTAGTGCGATGTGGCTGAAGGTGGCGGTCAATTAATCGATTGGTGATCAGTTAGATTGGTCGATTGTTTGAAACTTTTTCTTGTTTATAGAGCAATTAGATTAGTCGATTGGTGACAAAATGATGATGGAATGGATGATTGAATTTGGATGTGGTGAATGAAGGTGGTGGATGAGTTGAGTGATGAGTGAGAATGGTAGTTTTGGGTGTGTTAACGGGAGAATAAGTTGGAGGTGGTAATGGATATGGTGGAGGGAGTTTTGTTGATTTCTAGGTTGCTTCAATGGTCGCCTAGGAAGAAGGGAGGTTTTGGTTTTTTTTTTGGATTAAATGATTTATTATTATTATTATTATTGTTATTATTAATATGATTATTATTATAATTGATCTGCTAAATAGGTATTAGGTTATTGGATCTATTAAGAGAAAATAGAGCTAAAGGTATGACTTATTTTGAAATTACATAAAATCGAGATTACTATAAAAAAGTGGTCCGTAGTTTGGATTATTTATGTGAAATAATTGAAGATGTACCTTAGTTAAATCCAAATCTTACTGTAGTTAAATGAAGATGTACCTTATTTATGTGAAATAAGCTTGATATCTTAGTTAAATCCAAATCTTACTGTAGTTTCTCGAATTTTACACATGGTGCTTGTACTACTCATAATGTGATGGAGGGCCAACTGAATATAAACTATATTTTTTAATATGCATTAGAGAATAGGGGTTGAAAAGATTGATATTGATTTTACTACAAAGTAACAGATTGATATTGAAGGCTCAGAAAAGTTGCATTAACTACTCAGTGAAGAACTATTATTCATAACAGCCTTCTCATACAAGAGGTGTCAGAAATAAGATTAAGCACTCAATCATCTTCGCCATCGCATTGAAAAAAATTGAAAGAGATCATCAGATAGGAGCGAAAGACTAATTAGTTTATGTTAATCATGGATTAATCATATGAACTATGCGTTATTATCGCATCACGCGACCTCTTTCAAGAATAGATTAACTAATAAACAATGAAACAAAAGAATTGAATTTGTCTCAGAAGGAAGGCAGTAGTGAGATATTAATCACCATAAAAAAATTCATACGATTTTTACATCACTGAATTCATCATCGACAACAAACTACGTTCAAAATAAAAGAAAACATGTTTGAATTGTTTGAAAAATTAGTGGCCTCATAGAGAAGATTAGGCTAACATCATGAAATATATTCAGACATATGCTTGTCTATAATAAAATTTAATCATCGGCCAAAAGAACAAAAAAATAATAATAAAAAAAGGACTCGGTTTATGGGTGGTGATATAAGAATGGTCGGCAAGGCAATAAAGATCGCCAATTACGACGAACGAGACCGGTAAAGCTCGTCATTGTCCTCGATTTTTTTGAAAAACATAAAGAGAAAAGCCTAATAATCAACAAAATTTGGAGAAAAATAACCAGAGTAGATTTGATTGATGACAGATTTAGCAGAGGTGGCCGCAAAACCCAGAGGAATTGTTGTTGTTGTTGTTGTTGTTGATGTGGTGGTAGATGATGGTGAGATGGGAGGGAAGAGAGGTTTGGGAGGCGTTTATAAAGAGATAACTTAGATTAGGGTTTTCTTAAATATGGGCTTTCATGGATTTCGCCTTCTATACATAACCTCCCTTCGGCTTTACTTGATTAATAGATTAGGCCCATTTTACTGCTACAAGCCTGCAACGGACTCCTTACTTGGTCTCTAAAATACGTTCCAAAATACCCGCCCTATTCAACTCCACTCTTCATATTTTCTTTTTCACGTTGATCAATGCGTGTTTTGCACTCGTAATATCTTTCATTATGCTAGTGTGACACTTGTGAAAAAAAAAAAGTACGGGTTGTCCATTTGTATTGATATTGAAGAAGAAATGAAGGCAAGATTTGTTTTAAATTATTCGTTTAAAGTTTGAAGTTCAGTGTGTGGATTAATAGGTGTGCGAAACACCGAACAACATAGAATACGTTGAAATGTTTATATTAAAAGTCGATGTCCACCAGTAAATATAGTTATACTAAAGAGCGTGATCATAGGTGAGTTTGTAAACAGAATCAACTTTCGTGAGTTTGGCACTATCATATGAGTAAGATGGTTGCATATACAACTATCTCTTGGTTCAATTTTATATTTTGGATCAAACACATCTTTAGTTAGTTCAATTTACATGGGCTTTACCCGAAGGAAGGAAAGATTTGTTTTAAAATACGCGAAAAACTTTGAACTTTAGTAGTGTGGGTTAATAGTTGTGCTAAACACCGAACAACATTGAGTACATTGAAAAGTTTGTATTAAAAGTAGATGTCCACCAGTAAATATGGTTATACTAAAGAGTTTGATGCTAGTGTTATAAGTTATAACCGTGAAACATCACGGGTTTTGGAACAGTAAAGCGGCAATAAATCAAATATATCATTAAAGCTTAATTGGATTTGTGAAGTACACTATTCCAAGCAGGTTGGGGATGAGAATGGCCTCAGCGGACAGAGCTCCATCCCAATATGGAAGGAATAACTGAGTAAATTCCAAGACCAACAACAACAAGCCTATCAACTCAGGACACAACACACGTGTCTTATGGTTGGTAGGCTTGTGTAGTAGATACACATGCAACAGAATGAAGCTTCAGTGCCATAATGATTTTGGGTCTGCTGATGGTGAGGTTCCATAGCCAAAAACAAATTTACTGTTTTTTTTAGAGTAAAATAAATACTACTCCAGTTCGTAATATCAATGCGTCATCAGCTTAATCATAGTAATCCAACGACGAGTACAAACAAAATACACTGACAAACTGTGACAATCGGTAAATACAGATCTTGTTTTCACACATGGTTGCTGCTTAGTTATTAGCATTCACAAGCTGACGAACTTTGAGACTGTGCTCTGCCAGTCACCTCCACAGTGTCCGGAACATACCTTCAAAGTAACACCATAAACATAACAATAAGAACAACTTCATCAAGTTAAGGTTTCGATGATCATACTTACTCATGTGCAATATTGTAGCACTCACATGCACAACTTTGCAAGCATGACACAAGCCATTCTATTATCTAAGCTGAATAGTTCAAGTTCATGCATATGCATAATTGTGTTGGAAAGCCTTTTGGTTAGATCTACTTCATATCTTGGATGGCAACACCAACAATATCCCAGTGCCTTCAAATCACACTCCCGCCCGTGGCTAGTTGGGGTTGGGATGGAGAGTTGTTATCAGGTTGCCCATTATGAGAATTGTGTTATTACCGACTGCTGATTGAGTTTATGAGAACAGACAATTTAGTTCACAACATCAACTAGCTTATTCAATAGATAGATACTCACATTTCTTCTTCAGGTTCGTTTGTGATAGCATCCTTGGCAATCCGCTGGAAAGCCTCCTCAACATTCGTACCATCTTTGGCAGAGGTCTCAAAGTAAGGAATATTCCCCTTGCTCACACACCAAGCTTTTGCCTTCTTCTCTGAAATCTGATTGCCAGAAAAAGTACATTATCAATGGGAAAATATGTGGGAGTAATTAAACAGAAAGTTGAATCAAGTATGAAGTATACTACATTCATGAACACCCGTTGATCAGTAGCTCCCAGCCACATTTTTTTTTGCACCAATTTTCATCTTTAATTAAAATACCCCATGATAAAAAGTTCTGCTTGATTGTAACTTACAGCATGCAAGTTGAAGAGAACTGGATAAATAAAGAAGTTAAAATCTTAATTTGGCGAGATGCCATATTTAATATGAAGAAGTAGTTCGTACCACTCTGCCGGTCCCACCATCGACATCAATCTTGTTGCCCAGCAGAACAAAAGGGAAGTTGTCTGGATCCGAAGGGCTTGCCTATAATGCAGAAGAGCCTAGGATTAAAATTTTCATTGGCTCTCTGTTTGGATACAAAAAGAGTAGGAAAGGGAAAAAAATGGTAGCAGATTTCTTTTTCTTCCAGATCTTTTCTATGTTGATTTTTTTTTATTGTCGCGGTAAAGGGATCAAGTTTCCCTCCTTTCCATTTCTCTCCAATCAATTATGCTAGAGAAACAAAAGAAATCATTCCCTGCCCTTTGAATCTTTCTTTCTCTTTCCTTTGCTACAAATCCCTCCATTCAAACAAAGGGTTAATGCGTATACCATACCTGCAGTAAAAACTCATCCCTCCAGCGGTTCAAGTTCTCAAATGATTTTGCCACATTTACATCGTAAGTGAGAACACAACAATCAGCTCCTCTGTAGAAAGCAACACCGAGACTCTGAAATCTTTCCTGTCCTGCTGTATCCCAAATCTGTAATCCATCCAAGAAACAGAAGTCTTGTCTGGTTACACTGAGACGAGCATCTCAGCAAATAGCCAAAAAAACATAAATTAATGCAGAAATTCTTTGTAGTTAACAACCAAAGGACGTTCATCAAGTCATGCATTCAAAAAATCCCAAAACCCACACATACCGACATACCTACAAGAAACGAAATGCATGCTGCGTGAGAAGGAAGAGGTATATTTACTAAAAATGTTAACTGAAACCCAACATGGATTTAAGGTGTCGCTGTCGGCCATGGACACTGATATCCACTAAAAATTTAAAGTAAAATACAGCAGGCATTTCTGTATCCTCTAACGATATTTAATGAACCCAATAATATAAATTGGTATGTCAATATTGGGCACAGGAGCAGATATCCCACCAAACCAAATGTCATACTTATATCATATGCAAATCAGGTTGTCAATTATTGGACCATGTGGCTGTGTGGCACAATAATTGAGGTGAGCAGAAGGATCTGGTCCTGTAGTTAATCTAGACGAACATATGGTCAAACAAATTGACATCTTAAACTCTTTAGCTCCTTAGTAATCGTCTAACAGACTAGCTGGCAAATGACTGAACAAACAGAATCCCGTCACCTTGGTTGTGAAACTGTATCTCAGAATCTTCATAAACTCATCCCAGAGATATCTTCACTCGTCTTTTGGCAACAAAGGAACTTAGTGGACCTGACATTGATGTACCTCTATTCCATAGTGTAATGATGATGTATATTGTGATAAATGACTGAAGATTGCGAGGCATCAAAGTTCTACCAGAAGCTTTTGATCAAAATTAAGTAAAGTGCAAACCTCAGTAGATACATCTTGCACACGACAAGCATTTGATGGTTTTAATGATGTTTGCCCAGATTTAAACTAGGAAGCACAAGGTCACACGAAATCACGAATCCAACCCTAACTGAATTTTGACAACTAGGACAATAAGATGTCAATGAGAATCGAACTATTATTAATACCCACTTAAGACATCGGTTTCAAATGTTTTATCAAAAAGCGCCAAGCTGATGGCTCCATCCATGGTGCAAAAATACTAAGATTAATACTAATCGGCAATGGAAAGGAAATGCATCGGAAATGCAAAGAATAAAACTAGCTTGCTCCAACTGATTCACTCCCAAGTTTTTCAGTACACTAAGACCAGCTGTCCCAAACATGGGACATGGACATGGTTACATGAACAAGGCCAGAAAAGGGATGGATAAACCGTTTTGACTCCTATAAATCAAATTAAAATTCGAAGAAAGGCAATTGAGAGGCATGCAGTGAAAAGGGGAAAGAGATGATACCTGCAAAGTGAAATGCCTATCTTCATACTGGAGTTCTTTGGTCAAGAAATCAGCTCCAATGGTTGCTTTATACTGATTACTAAACTTCTTATTAACAAATCTAAATTTCATCAAAGTTAAGGGGCAAAACCCAATTTCCACAATTTAAACAAGCAACTATGTTATCAACAAAATCAAAGAATGAGACAGACATGAGAGAGGATACTGATTCATAAGAGAGGTCTTACCAACCCTGTTGAAATCACATCATAATCAAAAGTAATTAGTACCCATTAAACCCAAATCAACAAGAAATAAGGCAGTTGAAAATTA